>CM057847.1:57538433-57564380 GCA_030068395.1 Apalone spinifera | reverse complement strand
TCACTTAACACGATCATTTTCTGAAATATATCTATAGTGTTAAATGAGGAATTATTGTACTACTATGAACAGTGTCTGTTGAAAAAACACTTACCTGTATTGTTGTCATAGAATTTGATGTGCCTGTCTTCATGGGCAGTGATACTTAAAGGAAGAGTTGGATGGCTGACAACTCTGTTTATCTGGCAGGAAGTGTTAGCAGCTATGGAAAAAAAAAACCAAACACCCACATATGGTGAATCTCTACAGCAAAATCCAGTACACATGCTCCTATGAAAAAATAAAATCTGTAACAAGTTTTGGATTGAAAATTCTATACAGGCATTAAATCTACCACATGACTGTACTGGAAGCTCTCCTAAGTAATAACTTACTTTTATATACTGTCTTTTACCCTAAATCATTCCGAAGCACTTTAGAAGTGACAGCCATGCACACTCAGGCATACACACCTACATCAATATGCTTACATATAATATCCATGTATGGGGGTACATAGAGGTGGCATTTTGCTATCATTTCCCCATACCAGATACCCCTGTTTTAATTTTTACTATTGCTGCAAGTGCTTAAAAATAACCCAATAGAATTATGAGTCATACAATGAATGTTCAAAATATGCATTTCTTCTGATCTTTTTTTCCAGAGATATGTGGTTCACTTGTGCTTCTGGTCTAGAGGATTAGCCATAAAATTATCCATCCCTACTTAAAATTCAGCCACTGCATTTCACTTTATAATCTCATCTGTCAGACAACTTACCTATTTTCTGTGAACATATTTTCATTTTCAATACAATAGTATTGAAATGCTTACAACAATGAAAGTTTCTCTCTCAAAAAGGAAATGTTTTCATTTTTGATACATACTGTTATCTATGTTAGATTCCAAGGTAAGAATTTGTTGCCGGGTCTCCATGTTAAAAAGACAAGTGTGCCCACTAGTAAATGATGCTACCATGTGGCTTGGGTCACTGCTCACAAGGTCTACAGAAGAAGGGATTCCCATTTCTACAGAAAAGCACATTTTTCAAAAACAAATTAGTCGGTAAAAGCAAGAAATCAGGCAACATTTTGGTATAAAGAATGAAATAGTTTTCATTATGATGTAAGGAGAAGGTTATTAATGGTGTCTACAAATATATATAATTTTCAAAGCATTACTTATAAATTGAAACACTGTCATCTTATATTTATTATATTATCAAGTATAAGTCATTATACAAAGTGATACTTTATAGGGGTTCATTAGTTTATAAGAGATTTTATTATCTAGTACAGTGATGGGCAGTCTGTGGCTCATGAGGGAAATCTGATTGTGGGACAGGAGGCATTTTACGGCCATCGGCCATCCACAGGCACCATTCCCTTACCCCCAAATCCAAGTGGCCATGGTTTGCCATTCCGGATCAATGGAAGCAGTGGGAAGCAGAGGCCAGCATGTCCCTGTGGTCCTTTTGCCTGCTGGTGCCGCCCCCACCTCTCCCATTGGCTGGGAACAAATTCTAGAGAGAATAAGTACTCAGAATCTAAGACCATATTTTCTAGTATGGTCACTAACAAACTTATTTGGTGGATTTGCTATCTCAGAGAATATATTTAGAGCTTGGGCATTTCTGCTTTGAAGTCTATTCATGGGAAGGAAATCTTGTGTGGCGCTCCAGACAAAGTCCCAGAGAAAAACATATTTCGGACAAAATTAGAGGACACAAGTAACTTAAAGGGTAAAAGCACTTACAAAAAATTGCAGTTGTTTAACTCTATTATTGAAACCAAGGTGGAGTCCTCAAGAGCAGGATGGAGGAATGTGTGGAACCTGAGAGCACCAGCATGGAGGAGGAGGTCTAATTTTCCATTTGAAACTTTTATACATTTGAAGTTTTCATCATGAAAAACCATGTGCAGGACACAAATCTATTTTATAAGCTGCACCCCAAAGTTCCTGTCACCCATATTATACATCCTCCTCTTCCACTCCTCAAGACTTCATGAGGTTTACAGGAGGGAAGCACAAGGTCAGCAGTATAGAAGAGCAAGGAGTGTCTGTTGCGGTTTTCTCCACAAGAGGTGAAGGAATGGAACCCTGCTGTTATAGATTTTAGGACATTGAGAGGAGAGGTGTGTAGACTGAGGCATTAAGAAAGCACCCCAAATTGCATGGAAACAAACATGCAGAGGGGCTGAGAATACCAACTTTCTAGCTCAATTTCCATGCCCTCCTTAGGCCTTCATGAAGAAAGCCTTGCTCAGAGATACTGCCTGCATGTAGAGGATATGGGCTGTCCTGTAGGTGGTCTTAGGATAGCCAAAAAAAGCTGTGGAGGAAAAGCTGAAGTACAGAACAGGGCATTCCCCCTTCCATGCTGTAGTGCCTCTATTGAGAGAGAAGGAAGGAACACCCTATTATGTCACATACCTCCCTTGATGTTCATATCCTGCTAAACCTAGATTAAATTCTTTGGAATAACTAATTATGGCTCCTGACTTTTCTGTAGATTTATTAAAGCTTCTCAGTGGAGCTATGCTGAGAAAGGTAATTTTATTTCATGGAGGATGTTCAGAATTTCTCAGCTCAATCTGATAATCTAGATCAGTTATGCTGAAAAGTTTATTTTGGCTTGCCCTGGTCTGAAGAGCTGCTCCCTTGCCTCAGTTAACACAGTATCTCTGAAGCAATCAAGGAGCCTAAATTAGGTTGCCAGTAATGAGAAGCCATTCAGGAGAGTCACAAAAAATGGACTGAAAGCAATGAAACTTTGGTCTTTTGAAGTACAGCTGAGTAGATAAATCCTATTCCACTACCTATCTACCTGTTTGGGTCTGTTTTTTTGTTTGTTTGTTTTTTGTTTTTTGCTTTGTTTTCATTTGTTTGGGGGTTTTGTTTTTATTTCTGCTAGAGAAAGAAAGAAGAGAAAGGTGAATAACTGCAGTCTGTTGAAGACCTCTATTTTAAAGCTGTCAAAATCCAGGTTTTTCTTTCCATGCCTTACTTCAAATTTGATATAAAAATCTGACCTCAATCTAGACCTATCTTGCCCATTTTAGGCCAATAGTCCTCTCTTTGAGGATTTTCATTATGGGGCAATAAAAAAATCAGATTCGTAATGGAAACTCAGTTGAAACCTGAACTAATGAAGGGATGCCAGTGTCCCACAGTATCTAGAGAGCATTGGTGAGGAACTTTTTTGGGTAGGAGGCCGCTGACCCACAGAAAAATCAGTTCGAGGTCAGGGAAGGTGTGGGGGGAGGCTGGAGTGCCAGCGCAGGTATCCCCAATGCTGGGGGAGGTACGATCTAGGCAACCCAGGGGACGCATTCAGCCCTCAGGCCTAGGTTCTCCACCCCTGATCTAGAGTATAAGGGAGAACGTTTATCACTGTAAGTGAAGTTTTTATTTTTTCAGGCAGTGGGTACTATTTCCTCCCATTTCCTCAAGCCTAACACTAAGAATTACATTTTTTGTGTAGAAATTTTAATTAGTTAAATAACTTGCACGTTAGTTTTCTAGTAATTCCATACAACAGTTTATCACTACTACAACAAACTAATAAATAAGTTACAATCAGTAAGACAGTACATATGAAAGCAGACAGTAGTCTCTCTCTCTCTCTCAAAACAGAATGACATCAGCAGCATCAACAGGCTCTCTCAGCAAAGCGAAAGTGGCCAGAGGGGGTAGGTGAGCATAGCAAGCAAAGGTCAAAGCCCCCTAGTATGTTTGAAAATAAAAATGGTCATAAGCAAGACTATATAAACAATGACTTAAAGTTTTAAATTTAGGTATCAAATTTAATTAGGCACATATGAAAGGTCTGATTTTCAAAGATACTGAAAATACAGTTTCCATTTATTTCAATGGCCTCTACTACTGTCTGAGTTTTTCATTTGTCTTGCTCTAGTAATGCTAGTCCCCATAGTTTGGGGATCTAGTACAACTGGGACTTCCGGGGGTAGAATTAAACTTCTCTGTAGAGTAAGTATCCACACAGAAAAATTCCATAAGCTAAAAACCCTTAAAAAATGTTTCTATTAGATAACAGAAATTATGACGGTCTAAACAGCAGTGCTATATGCATTTAAATACCAAATTATTCTGTACCTTTATTATCATTAAATATATTAAGAGCAGGAGCAATTTCTGAAGTTTTCCACAAACGTATAGTGCCATCTGCTGAACAGGATAGTAAACGCTGGTGTGCGCTGCTATAAACCAAGCCCCATACTGCATCTGTGTGGCCTACAAATGCACCTCTTAGAACAGAAGGATCTGCAGAAAAAAAGTGACAAGAGGATATAGGTTTTGAAACAAAATGTAAATAAAGGAAAACCAGGCACTGAATTAAAAGTTACTCTTTTGGCTGTATATATAATTAAATATTAGAAACAGAGGGCCTGGCTGAGCCTCTCTCTGAAGATATTTAGCTTATTCAGTGTAATGGTACTCAAATTTCATCAAGATATCTGGAATTCAATTACAGTAAACTTCTGATAATCCGGCACCTTTAGGACCCGGGGGTGCTGGATTATCAGATATGCAGGACTATTGGAAGGGCGGGCTATGGGGGGTTTGGGGTGGGATGGGGTGGGGTGGGGGGAGGCGCTGTGGGACCAACCCAGCAGCACCCCAGCTGCTCTGCCCTGGGCGTCCCTAAGTCAGCCGCTGCTGAAACTGACCAGCGGCTGACTCGGGGAAGCCCGGGGAAGAGCAGCTCCAATTGTCTGGCTGCCTGGAGCACTTCCGGGTTCCAGGTGGTGCCGGACTAACAGGAGTGCTGGACCACTGGATGCCGGACAACTGGAGTTTAATGTATATAATTTGTATTTTTAAACAAGAAAGTTGACCTTAAAATCCAATCCTTCATCTATACAGCTACCATTAAATCTCTTACTCTCTTGTACTGACTAGGGCCACCTCCTCCTTTCTGGCCTGTGCTTCTTTCCTACTCATTCTATCTATCCAAAATACTCTGCCTGGAAAGGAAGATGATTTGTGCTCCAATCTCCCTGCTCTCTGAGGCTCTTTAGAGGGTTAACACTGCTTTCTAAATCAAGACTAAACTACTCAGCCTCACTATACACATAGCTCAGACCTGGGCCATATTTTAAGCAATCTTCTCTTCCCTCTTATCCCCTAACGTGCACTCTTCTCTTTAGTGTTCCTCAGCTGTTTCCCTTTCTCAACTGCAGTTCTATGCCTTTCACTGTGCTGCCATCAATTCTTAGAGAGTCTGTTCTAAGTGCAGGCCAAGCAAACTTGATCCTATTCAAATTTGTTTCTTTCCACTACTAAACTATCTTTAATTTATAACGTAACCCTAAAACCCCCAAAATGTACCAACAATTAAGTAAAAATAGGAATGCTTTCATACATTTTATTAAGAATCTCTTTGAAAGGGAGAAACATTGATATTTTCCTTATGCACACAGAGGATGAGAAAGGAAAGGATAGTGCCATGTATTCATAGCCTTTTCCAATCTGAAAATTGACACGCTTCTGTATGACATTAACAGAAGCAACAGGAAAAAAAATGAAGTTGCAATTATGCTACAGGAGGGACAAGTTAACATTCAAGAAGTTAAAAAAACAGAAGATAAAAATCTCTCAAGCTGCCATTGATAGCACGTCATCTTACCATTTTTCAAAAACCAACTTTCATACAAATCATAAATGAAACATCATGCTAAGAGGTCTCTTGAAACCTCCCTTGCTCTTTGTGAAACTGGTAGGTTTCATTCACCCTTTTTCCAGCCAGTAACTATCAGTCAGTACAAGAACTAATGTAGCAGTTTATTTATGATTTTTCTAAATGGTGAGTTAGTGCACAACAAACTGGTGTGCTGTAGATTCACACTGCAGCTTGCATGTATTACCTCACCTTAGACGCTAAAGCCATTAGTTCCCCTTTTCTTTCCAATTCTGAATACCACTGTATAAAACATTTCACAGAGCTGCTAAATCCAAAAGTAATTCAGGTTGTCACTGGATAGCTCATTTTCATTCACTAGGTGAGTGTGACAGAAACGCACCGTAAGAATCATAGGGGTCAATATTTGGGTTTGTCGTATTCCAGGCCTGGATAAGTCCATCAGTTCCTCCACTGTAACACTGCTCACCATTGTTGCTCATTACCACACAAAGTACTGGGCCACTAGAAGAGAAACCAAATTCGCAATTTCATCTCTAGTCATGAATTAAAATGCTTGTTCAAACAAATGGAACTCTTAACTGAGACTCACAAAGTGAATATACTGCAACAAAAATACTGCACTTTTCAGGTGGTATGTGATACACTGTTTTTGACTCTGGCTAAAACGGTACCTCACCTCAATGTCCAATCATATCATTATAGTTAGACAAATTTAATGATTAAATCAATTGTATGAAGTACAAGAAAGCAGCACTAATTATATGCCTGTCCCCACCAGGGGACATTTTATTTAAAATATAATTAAGCTTAACTATTTTGCCTTGGAAATTGTATATATCTGAAGATTTGGGATGGCTTATGAAAGTTATATAAGGAATTTTCATGCCTTAAAACACACTGCAAACACTTCATACTGTACACACATTTAGTAGGAAAACAATAACAATACTGTATTGTAGTAGCAAGCACAAAATTGCCCTATGTTTAGGCTTGTCTTTTAAAAATGGTAGTTTTAATAAGCTGCAACTGTAATTAAGACTTTCATAACAGCTCTAAATACAAGTACAAGTATATAAAATAGATAAAATGGAAACAAAAGACTAGATTTTTCATACATGCTGGACATAAATTCTTGAAAATTACTTGAATCAAATAATCACTACATTTCTCAGAATACAACTATGTTTCCATATGTCTGTAGGCATGTACTTACTTACCTATGCGCTCTGAATGTATATATAGGTTCTACATCAAGAGAGGCACTCCTAAACGAAAGCACAGAAAACCACTTTCAGTTTATTTTCCAGTACACAAGTGTTCCCAGAAATATTTTTTGAAAACAGAATGCTGAAACCTCTAACTTTTCCAATTGCTGTAAACTCACATGAAAGTTTTCCCCGACCATCCAATCTCTCTGATATTATTTGGTTTTCTTCCAAAAAGCAATAGTGAAAGTATTTTTGTAAGCACCCAAAATAAAAAAACGGATGCAGACTAATTATGAACAACCAAACCTAAAAAGAGGGATTATGCATATTCTATAGGCCACATTCTGTACTTTGCTCAGCCACAAAAAAGATAGAGGGGAACTGATTTCAGCACACTGATTTTACCTGGGGCTTTGACACTGGCCTTAAATTTACAGAAGTATGCTGGGGACTACAGAAGTACACCAGGCTCTGGCCAGATCTCTCCCCGCCAGTTACTCTAGTGACTCTCCAAAGAGTGATGTAGTTACTGGCTATTCAGTAAATCCCCAGCAGAGAAGATGCATCAAGATCCAGCACTGTATTAGGTGTAGAGTGGGCCAGAAAAATCTTATCTTTCATCTTCCATTATTTTTAATTAATAAGTGCGTGTATGCACACCCACCCACACACGAAACCTTATAATTAAATAATTCACCGTCTTTAAATAAGTTTTCATAGTAAAATAATACAACAGTATCTATCTGGAACTACAGAAAATAGAAATATTGCAGTATTTTCATAATGAAGAGGAGAGAAATTAGTGAAGTTACACACTCTTAAATAAGGAAAAGCCTTACTTTTTTGCTGGTGCTGTTTTTTGTAAATTCCACATTTTTAATGTATGGTCCTCTGATGCAGTTATTAGGACTGGTTCAACTGGATGGAAAGCCAGCCCTCTTATTCCATCAAAATGACTTCTTAATGTGAATTTGGGATTCCAGGTCTTCCTCAGTGCATCCTTATTGTTTGCTATCTATTTTGAAAAAAATACCCAAAACTTTTACTTAGTCTGTGGGACTCAACAGAAGAAGAAATCAGAACTTTTAATCAAGCATTTATGGATTACTTCAAATTGTTATATCATTTTCATAACTCTATGTATTTAAAGTAACCAGCACTCTTTGCCACGCATGAGAAAACTCAAAATACGTATATATACAAAAATAAGATTATTTGTTCTTTATTTTTCTACTTTACCTGTATATTTTAAAAGGCAGCAGTAATTTATGACCAATTCAAAACAAGATGATCAACAACATATATTAGATTACTTTTTAACAATGAGAAATAGAAGCAGCCCATAAAAACAGAAGGTGGAAGGCCTCCAATATGGACATGCCTCTGTGTGAACATGAAATGCTCAGTGAAGTCACGTTTATTATCTCTCAATACTCAAAGTTTCTCAGTTTACAAGTCAAAAGATAACCTTCCTAACTATCAGTGCAGCCAACTTAGCCTGGGATTTGGAAGTTCACTGGTTCTTTCTGCTTCACATATTAACAACAGTAGCCTTGACTCAACCAGGATTCATTACAGGAATAGTTAAGGTGCAATTCAGGTGTAGACCTTAAGGTAAAAAAAATCCGTAATGGAAATGTAGCTAGCAATTCTGTTAATGCACAAGTTAGGAAGTCAACCTAAATTTATTTCAAGAGATGTATTTGCTCTGTTCTGCTAACGGAATCAGTACAAACTAGCTTTTATCAGTAAAATAAGCAGCGATGACTTGGAATTAAAAAAAGGAAGCAGAACAGTTGAGCAAGAATATATTTACCTCTCCAACTATAACTGCATTTTAAAAGTGACCCAAATGATCAGCCAGCCTCAGTAACATAAAAGAAATGCTATAAGGCAGTTATTTCAACACAGCTCCCTTGAACAAAGGCTGTAAAAGAACACTGGGTGCTCTTTTAGTACTTTGTCATCAGCCACCACCTAAGCTACCCAAGTTTCATAGAACCATAGAACTGGAAGGGACCTTGAGAGATCATCTGGTCCAGTCCCCTGTCATAAGAACATAAGAACGGCCGTACCGGATCAGACCAAAGGTCCATCTAGCCCAGTATCCTGTCTGCCGACAGTGGCCAGCACCAGGTGCCCCAGAGGGGGTGAACCGAAGACAATGATCAAGTGATTTGTCTCCTGCCATCCCTCTCCAGCCTCTAACAAACAGAGGCCAAGGACACCATTTTATCCCCTGACTAACAGCCTTTTATGGACCTAACCTCCATGAAATTATCTAGCTTCTCTTTAAACTCTATTATAGTCCTCATGTGCTTAGTAACAACAGATAAAATTCATTAATAAAATGTCAATACAGAAACTAAATCAGGACTAACAGTACCATAATATATTTTGTGAAGCCATATGATGATAGGACAAGAGGTATTGGGCTTAATTTGCAGCAAGGGAGTTTTAGGTTGGACATTAGGAAAAACTTCCTAACTGTCAGGGTGGCTAAACAGTGGAATAAATTGCCTAGGGAGGTTGTGGAATCTCCATCATTGGAGATTTTTAAGAGCAGGTTAGACAAATACCTGTCAGGGATGGTCTCAGTGATGCTTGGTCCTGCTATGAATGCAGGGGACTGGACCTGATGAACTCTCAAACTTCCTTCCAGTTCTATTATTCTGTGATTGTATGTATATTCCAACAGTTGGGCCTATAATTAATTGCAAGTAAACAGAGAGGACTGATGCCCCTTCGAAAAACTGGTCTTTTAACAGAGATTTCAACACTGAAAAATATATCCAGAGGCTCTTCAAACTGTAAACAGTATGTATCAGAGATTAAAAACTGAAATTGTTTTTCAGAGTTGATAAATACTAAAGTAATACATACTTAGCACAGAAACCTAATAAACTTTAGAGAACCAGGCTAACTAAGCATTCAAGGAGAAATAGATGAAGTACTTGGAGTAAAACTATTTTAGATTAAATTCAATGTTCCTTTTCAGTTACAAAAAAATACTACAGTTTCCTTTATTGCTTGGAAATGAGTGGGACCTAATGTCAGAGAAAAAGAATGCCCAACCCTTAGGTATCAATCTGGAGGGTTACTTTGATTAGCTGCAGTGGAGGAAGCAGGACCTGACAGCTTCACTGGATCCCTTCCAGCCTTATATTTCAATAATTCTATATCAATACTTTGACTTTTACCTAAAGACAACAGGGCCACACCCTAAGTAACATTTAATCAGACACCCCTAGACTAGTGACATCCTGTCAAAATGTCTCCATCTCTCACTGAATGTTCCTATGATGACAATCTTCTAAAAATGGCAAATCATCCCACATATAATGTATCAATTAAAAATGCTACCTGACAAAATGCCTTTCTACATCTCAGACAAAACCTTTTAGGTACAATAAATCCTTGTATTGGATCAAGAAAAATATAAGACAGTTTAGTGGAACACTACAAACTAAAAAAAAAAAAAAATCATCACACTTCTTTGTATTTTTAAGATCTCCTATTGTTACAAGTATGCAGTAGCTTAAATAGATTATAAAAAGAATATTTTGTTTCCAGTTTGCTTAATTTTCATTTGTTTTCACCATTTCTCTTTACAATCTGTCAGTTTCCATTGCTTATATCAGTCTTTCATCCAGAAATAAAAGGACAGAAAATTTGGGGTTGGGGGAGAAGGATGAAAACCAAATACTATAATAAACTGCCAAGAGGCAAAAGGCAAGTGAAATAATGTAAAATACTTACAAGTAATTTTTTTAATTGACAATTTAAGAAATTTATCTTTATGTGGATGGATACTTCTAAAGCTCTCAATCACATAAATGATCTTCTATTCCTATGGAGGAGGAACTACTATATAGAGTGCTCTGAAATTTATTTTTGTTTCAAACTGGTTGAGATATCTGAAAAAACTCTGCTTCTTTCTAGGAAAGGAAATGATCTATGTGATTTTCTTCACAGGAGGAAATGGATTTTATAGAGCACTCTGACACTCTTGAATATATATGAGTGCTGTTCAAACAACACAATACTGAGAACTTTCCCCAATCTTACTTTGAAGCCTCCACTAAACAGTGTTGAGGACCTATGTGTTTGAAATTAGTGGCCCACAGGTGTACTCATTTATTCATAACAGCAAACAGTCAGAGCTGGGGATCACATGCTACTTGGCATGTGCTGCTTGGTATCTACACAGACATAGTAATAACATCTAGCTCTTAGACAGCAGTATTCATCTGTAGTTCTCAGAAACACTTTATATAGGAGAGAAAAATCATTACCCTGATTTTACACACAGTGAAACAAAGGCAGAGAGAAGATGAAGTGACTTGCCCAAGGCAAGCAAGCAGGCTAGTGACAGAGCCAGAAATAGACCTCAAAATACCTGAGTTCCAGTCTCCATCTACTACATAAAAGTACCTACTTTCCTCTCTCTTCAAATTACCAAAATAGGTTTGTACTCTTGGAAATCAACCATGGAGGTTGGCTTGATTTAAGGACAAAAAGACAGTTCTTCCAAAAATAGCATGTGATCTAGACTTGCCATCAGCAGAGAACTGCTGTCTGTAAGTATCTAAATCTACCTAGCCACTCTACATCCCAGAAATGGCCACACTATACAGTGTGTACACTATATACTGGCAGACCATAGAAGCTACCATATTTGAGGAAAAAGGGCTCATCTTAATCTCTCCAGCAAACAAGTCTAAATTTAAGCACCTGAGTGTTTACATGTGGGGTTCCTCCTGTAGTCTGTACCCATGTAAATCTTCAGACTTCACTAAGATCTTTACACACAAATATGTAGAATCTCAAATGGTTTACTCTGAACTACCACTTACATCATAAGTCAGTGAATCTGCCTCATTGGCAACTGTAAGGCCTGCCAATTCTCCAAGACCCAGCTCACTTTCAAGGGCTTCATCTGCTCCCATAATGAAGGACTTTCCTGATGTAGGGGGGAATGTTAAAGCTTCCACTGCAAGAAAAAGCAAAATATGCAAAAAGTCATAGCTATATACATATAGCCCTGTGGGTTTTATGTAAAAACACTTGCTCATTTCTCCTGTAAAATAATATACATTAAATTATCTCAACTGCTAACCACAGACATTCACACATGCAGAAAGGCACATATTCAGAATGATATTCAAGTATAGGGAGTTTTTTGAATATGGTGTTATCACAGATACACATCATTGGACTGTCTCAGGACTGTTAAAAGCAATTAGTAATAGGCAAGGAGTGTGCGCTATCATTTATGTCCCTTTCAGCCATTTCTAATGCCAATGCAATAAATGCAGGCACAGCTTCTTCCTTGGTTTTACACAGAATACGCAGATGCTACAAAGATGCAGAGAAGGAAATAATGGAAATGTGATTTGGCTTAGGCAACACATTCAGAGAACTTCAGGTACCAGAACTTAGATTTTTCCTTCTTTATTCTGCTTTCACATCTATTGTAGAAATTATAACTATACATACCCAGAGGAACACTGGGTATTTTAAAAGAGAGTGCTAAAGTACTCACCCATAAGAAGCTTCTGACCTAGCCTTTTAACTGAGAACAATGTTAAGCAAAAATAAAAACTGAGACATCTTCAAATTTCAGAGGTGATTTTATGTTTTACATAGGATATAAATGCTATCATAACACTGCGGAATAAGCCTGCAGGTCACATGATATTCATCTTTGATTTAACAGGCATGAAAACAGGTTATTTAAATTTAGATAACATCTAAATTCTACTTAATTTCCCTGTGGTACTCTCATCAAAAAACTTCAAGCAGCCTATATGACTTACGGAAATATGGAAATTCTAGCCCAAGAGTCAAAAACTCGTATCACATTTGAAACCCTAAAGCCATCTGTCAGAAGTAATCTTCACCTAAGAAGACTGAAAATAGTAGAGATGATCCTCAAATAATGGAAGAGAGCAAAACATCGGACCAAAACATCAACACTGATACTTAGATGAGGAAAGCTGAGTAGTGTTCTTGTAGTAGATGACGGAAATTAGGTTTCTTCTCAGGTGATTCCAAAGGCCAGTAATAAGCAAGGAATTTGGCTGGGTGGGTTGTACGCACCATCTATGCCCTGCTGAATCTCCTTTTATTTGCAGACACAATAGATACTGAGGGAGCAGAGACTAACCTTCAAACCCCTGTGAGAGTCCATTGGTGAATTCATTGAAGAACTTGAGCCTCAGAGTTTTGGACCACTCTAGGGAGCTCAAAGGATTGCAGTCAGAAATGACCTCTGAAATTACATTCACCGCTCCTGAGGCAGATGATCAATAAAAGAACTCAATTTCTCATAGCTGCTGTAGTTATAATTTACGGCCAGCGCTTAGTAATTGGTAACTAAGTTGTAACAAAAGCAGAAGAGTACCTTTTTCACCAAAAAAGGATCTAGGAATTTATGGTCCTTATCATGTGGACTTTGGAAGGTGTTTGCTTTATTCATTAATAGCATCCAGAATCAAGCAATTAAGGCCTCTTCTGAAGGGATTTTGGAGGGAACCCGCAATTCTCATTGTGAACACTTGGAAGTGCTTAAAATCATCCATATGTGATGTAGGTGGTGGCATCACCGCCTCATTAAGAAGAAATGCTGGTTTGTAGAGCAGATGATGACAGATGAGGCCCTGGTACCAAAAACCTTTCCATATCTGTCAGGAGAGCGGACTGTGGTTCATTCAAGATAAACAAATCCCTGGAAAATTTGAAGTCCTATGGTACCAGGTGAGTCTATGCAGAACTCTGGTGAGCCTCTGTGGTGAGAGGAGGTGGCAATGAGTGTGATCTTGGCTTTTCAAACTGATTGATCAGTACTATCAATGTCAATTTGGATACTGCAGGCAATTTGGAAGCAAGGTACTATGAGACTCATAAATTCTCGTTATAAATTCCTTGGGAAACTCAGCAGTACCCTTTCTGGGATGTGAGGTCTCCAAAGCAGCAGGTCTCTGTGGTAGCCTTGGCTTCCTGGAACCAACTTCTCTTTGAGGTGATCTGGAGCTCCTCTTCCTGAAAGTCTTGGTGCCATTCTCTATGGTTCTCTCCTACGGAGAACTAGTGGGTGAGTGGACTGGAAGACTTCTATACCTGGCAGAAGAGGATGTATCTGTACTTGGATCTGAGGCAAAGTGAAAGGAGCATGCCATCATGAGAAGCTTAATTTCCTTTTTTCCCCTCTCTAGATCTACTCTTACACCCTGAGCAATTTTTTTTACTTACATGATAAATGGGTGTCCCATACGTTGCAAAGACAGAGACTCTGACCATCAATAACTGGGACAGAATCCCAGCAAGTGAGACAATAGTTAAATCCCCCCTACCCAAAAAAGGGAAAGTACGCACCTACTCACCCGCGGGGTCAGAGAGAGACAGAAATGTCTCTCGAAGTTTCCTCAAAAACCAAGCAGCCAAAACCAAACAGCCAAACAAAGAAAACCCTTCATACAACTGGTAAAAACTAAAAAAGGAAGGGGATCTCTAAATAATAAAGTAAAAATGAGAAGCTATTCCCTGAGAAAAAGACAATTGTAATGTGGGCACCACAAAAAGCTCCATCTCAGGCCTATGCTTCTGTGAAGGAACTGAAGGCTGTTCATAAGCTGATTCTGCTTATATACCCTCAGTATGAAGCATGGAAATTGCAAGGCACTGATACCAAAAATCTCTAAACAATGACACAAGGAGACGTGCACCTGAAATTGAGCACCGATATACAGAAAACGCATCAAATAACTAGAATTCTGAAAGAAAATGAAATGCAAAAAAACAGCGTCTGAACAGCACTTAGAGACTGAAAGCTCTATTGACAGGCAGAAGAAAACATTAATGGAATTAGAGGGCACCATATATTGCCCTGGTAGTGACAAGTGTCTGCATATATTCTGTCCTCCATCTAATACTAACTTCCTTTGCTATTTGAGTGACAAATGGACTGAGAATGGGAAGCTGAGGAGGAAATTTCTTCAAGAGCCACCACCATCTAGAATCTAAGCTTGCATTAAAAAAAGGTTTTAACCCTTTTAATATTAGGCCTTTCCAACGCGGAAAACCCACAAAAATCCTTCTGAATATGCAGATGTGCAGATTATTCCTACTGACTATGTGTAACTTATGTCCAATTTATCTTTCTGCCTTCTTAAGCAAGCTCTGACCTCATCTTACTCCTCTGCAGGCTGCTTCAAGACTGCATAAATTTAACTCTACCCAAATTTCTGCTTTTTTAATCATGAGCATTTATTCTTTGTTCTGATAATAAACTGATGTTTTGCCTTTTTTCATAAGCTTGGGTCAGATGTTCTCAATTAAAATATATATATATATATATTGAGAGAAAGTGAATGTGGAAAGCTCTCAATTTTTTTTGTTTTGCACTATTAGCGAGGCATCTTGTGTGATGATAGGAAATGCTATACACACACACACACACACACACACACACAATCAATCCTCCACATTTCAAAATGTTGCTAAGTTAGATGTTTTTAAAAGAAAAATGTTATCTAAGCATGTGGGAGGTGGAACTATTGTGCTCTGCAGTACTTATATCACATGAAATTTTTTTTATCTGCATTCCTTTTGTAATTTGGTCAATCCAATTTACTCTTTCTAGAAAAGATATGGATTATTAGCCAAAATCATGTTTCACTTATTTTTCCAGTCATATTTAGCAATCTTCTGGGCATAAATTGCAGCATGCCTCAAATAAATTAACACATCAGAAAAGGCACTTTCATGCTTATTTTATTATTCTGTAAATCATTAAATGAATTTGAATGCTGAAGCTAAATCCCTGCAATTAACAGGTTAAAATTAACAGTTTGTGAAGTTACGTTTTGCATACCTAATCAGAAAATGTGCATAGCATGTTAAGCCTTTATCCCAAACTTTCTCTGACTGAGAATTTTAGATACAGATACCACTACCAAATTTAAGAAAGGGGCAACCCAACCTAAGCAAAAACTGCTGTCTGTCCTTCCTCTATGATTTTAGACTCAGTCAACTATGTGTTTCCATGTTACACACATTGTTTATTCTAATCACTATACTCAATTATTATAAAATGATACAGATCATATATTATCATATATGGACAAAAGATTGTTTTGTGGTTGCGACCGGGGAGGTCTGTGTTCTATATTTGATTATGCCAGACTTCTAGTGTAAACGTGGGCAAGTGATTTATGGCCTGAGACAAAGCCCATGGCCATCACAGTCCTTCCAAGAATCTCAAAAAATTTCAGATCAGGACTTTAAATCTTTCTCTCTGAATTTCTGCTGAGGGATGAGGGAAGAGGATAATGCTTATCTACCTCAATGATATGATGAAATTAAATTAAAGTAACGTACTTTAAAAGTATAAGGTGTTAAGTACTTTGTAGTAGTAGTAGTAGTAATAGCAAAAAAAAAAAATCCACATTGATATAAACAGACACAAACTTAAATACTTGCCTTCTTCTGTCCTGTTTACCTCATGTTCAATAAGCCTGGAGCTACTCGGCCTAGAAGGTGATGCGACTGATGGCTGTAATGAAGGTAGATCATCTACATCTCTCAAGTTTGCAAGCATGTCTTGCAGCTTTGACCTGTTGGGCCCTAACCAAAAAAAAAAAAAAAAAGTGAAATAGTCTATGTAAACATAATTCGCAGTGATGCTATTTATTTCACTCACATATGTTTCAAGACAAGCAACAATTGATCCTATCTTTGATATCACATTTCCTACTAAACATCAAGAAGGTGCGCTTATTTCCAGCAGTAACTAATCTATCAGCATGAAATGAACCTCTTGAAAAAGAAAGCGATGGAAGCAACTTTTTCCCCACTTTTATGAACTCACATTGTTATTTGCATGAAAAAGTTAAATACCATTGGTCCAACAAAACACTCTATTGCTTTCCAAAAACAATTGCAAACATTTGTGAATTATTTTAAAATTTGTGCAGTGTATTGTTAAAATAATTTGTGCAGTAGTGTATATTTGTGATGCTACATATATCTACAGAATTTTTATTAAAAAAAATAAACCAAACTGGATTCACTGGCTTACTTCCTGAAGCTACATGTGGTGAAGACCCATGCCCTTCTTGACACTTACCTGTGCTTTGCTCCATCATTTTCCCACATCCCTGTTTTGACTGTTTTATATAGGATTGAGGCTGAAACATATCTTCGGTAGTTTTTCCTGTTGTAAGTTTAATTAAGAATGGGAAAATATCTTACCCATAGTCCATTATGGCTTTTCCTAGACCAGTAAATAATACAGCTATTTTTAAGTAGCTTTAACACAGATGTGTATTCTAATATATGTACGATCTTTCTTATTACACTATTTCACAGGAATTTTTACTACAGCCTTGCAAAATCATTATAAATTTATTAGCCCAGTTACAAGTTCTATTTTTCCACCCTTGCCATAATAATGAAAATGAAAAAAACGAAATATTTTAGTTGTCTATTACAAAACATCTCTGAGTCATGCAAAAATCAAATAGGATTTTGCAAGATTGTTTTAATACAGCACCTGACTTTATAGAAACACATTTTGTTGTACGGTTTTTAATTTCTGAATACCCATCTATGATAAAATGAATGTTCTAAAACAGATTTCACACATTTCAATATTAAGATGTTTCTTTTTTTTTTCTTTTTTTTTTTTTTAATTTCTTTCCTCACTCCTTCCCTCGCTAAGATCATGAATGGGTGACAAATAACAGGTTGTGACTCCTCCTGATTTTTCTGATTGATGCCCTGCCAATGATGGTTTGTCCATGGAAAGATGCTTAATTTCTGTATTGGAGTACACTAGTTGGTCTCCCCCGATCAAACCTCCACCCAAAAACATATCATTACACTATCCTCATGAAGCAGCGCAAGTTGCTACATTGCATTGTCTTGTATCAGGAACTTTGCTCGTTAAATATATAAAACAAAGTTCCAGTGTTAGCTGTGCCTAAATTAATCAATTACTACAATTTGATAATCAGTATCTATATGCCCAATATAGACTTAGAAATGTGCTCATTTCAATTTATTTCTTAATTAAAATATTTCTAGCAAATTAGTTCTGTAAAACTTCAGCCCTGGCACTGTATACATGTACTATGACAGAGACAAGAAGTTATTATTTTTCTGTGTATTCCTATTGTATGAGAATCACTACTTTAATTATGAAGAAATTCAAAATTTATTTGGTGACACACTAACTTTTTTGTGCGGGCAGCTCAACATTTTGGTACTTTAACTGCAACCTAAGAAAACAATTACTTCAAATGCCATTCATATCAGCATGAAATCTAAAGTACATGCTTATTTGCTAGGAGAAATTGACAATGGAGGTTTAAACTCTATATGCTGAATTTGATACTATGATCTCAAAGCTAATATTTGCTGAGCTGCAACCAATTACATTTATAATCTACTAACTGCAGAAAGTAACAAAATGAGGCAATCTTGAAAAAAAATGTAGAGTAGGTGGTATCTTTTTGTATGATTTTGTAAACATGCTAGAAGTGAGTTTCTTTAAAATTAATAAGCATCTTCCCACAAAGGGTGTGTAATGAAACATAACCCTCAAATTTGCCCCTGAATTAGGTGTATCTTTTTAAATTTCAATTATTTCCACATCTGCATGTTTGAAATAGTTAAGATTTCCATTTTAAACATTTAACTTGACTCTAAAAGGAATATAATACTTATTTTATTTAACACCACAGATTTCACATTATGGATTTGCATTTCAGGAAATGTAACAGGGAAAGATATGATGAACAGGGCTAGAAATTGTATTTTAGACACCTCTCACAGCTGTTTAATTGGAATACAAACACCACCTACCACAAATATAAATCCCAAAGGTAAAGTTGTAATTGATAAGTAAGGACTGATTTAGAGATTGTCAATAAGATTTATTTTCCATTTCGAGCCCTGCATGAGGAATTATGAGGCCAGCATGACTTGCATGTTGTGGATATTAAGTACAAACAGGGGTAGAAATTAATTTGTTTCTCCCTCTGTCAGACAACAGATACTACAGAGGTTTCCTTTTAAATGTACCAAACTCAAAACAGATCTTATAAAACTAACAGATATTTAACTAAGAGTTCTGACATTTTCTTAATTAAAATATTTAGTTAAATAAAGGAACAAAACAATGCATTTAAATTTCATGTCTATATACCATCACTGATTGCTACATAGGCTATACATCCAGCATAATCCCTTGGAATTTATCCAACTAGACTGGTAAAAGTTATATCCCAGTCAGCATCTTTCTACTCTCTCAGGCATCTGGATTGACTATCATTAATTTCAACCCCTGAGCACTGGTGAATAGGAAAGCAGTCAGGAGTGGCAAAGTAAAAGAGTAAGTAGTTTTAGGAAAACATTGAAAGAAAGATAGAATTAGGGGTGTGAAAGAGATGGGATTTGTGATTTTTAAGGTGCAATGTTTTCCACTTACTCTTCACCCCCTTTTTTCCCTTGCGCTCCTTTTTGTATTGTTCCTTGAGTTTGGTTATTACGCCCTGGTCCACATTCCAGGCTTCAGGCATGAGACACTGGTCTTCCTTTTCTAAATAAAGTAAAACAAATGAAACATCCTTTTTAAATAAATATATCACTAAATAGTTTTCACCAAAGGAGGTAGAATCTGTTGTCAATCTTATATATACCTTGTTCTTAAAATACATAATGGCACCATGGTTGCAAATTCTGCAAGACTGCATTCTCTTCCCTACTTTCACTTACTCAGAATTTCTTTAAAAAATCTTTTTGTGATGAAATTTCAAATGCCTAATCCTCCAATCCAATAAGCAATTGTTCATAGAACATAGTTTTTGTTGTCATTTTTTGTTTTTCCTTTTCTGACAAAGCAGGTAATACTTCTACTGATTTTTTTTCCAGAAAAACAATTATATCCACAAATAGATGTCACCTTGCTAATATATTCTAGAACGTACAGCATGGATGCAATATTCCTAATGTTGACAGTCATATATTATAATTTAAATATACTTTTTTGTATAAATTAAGGGGGGGAGGGTTGTAACAATTTACATTTCACCTAGATTTTTATAAATAATTTTAGACATTAAAAGTGCATTCCATTTAACAAGAGACTGGAAAAGTTTAAGATATTACAGTCAAAGGAAGCAGCACGTCTATTGTCGGAAGCCTGCATTTTATACCTAATGTGAACTGAACTCCTGCAACACCTGCAGTTAAGTCACTGGTGCTCGGTTTCCCCAGTTATACAACAGAGAAAATAACACTTATCCACATTTGTAACTATTTTGAGAGCCTTGAATAAAAGGTGATATGTAGGTATAAATATTTAGGATATTTACACAGTGTACAAGAAAATATTTAAGCAGTTTACTGTAACATACAAATCAGAGCTGAACAATACCATTTATTGCTTTTGTATTTTTACATCAAAACTGAGGAATTATTGAAATAAATGTGCTAAGTTAAGGTTTTATTTTCATCACCAAACTTCCTCATGTGCACCTCCAAAACCCATACGAAAAATATTTTCTTGTGTACACAGTGGTAGCTTATCTAGTTTCAAAATTGGACGTTTACATTAATAAAACACACTAAAGGTCTTTCATGCTAGGATTCAGTCAATAAGTTTATGTGCATCTTACTATAAAACTGTGGAAAGCAGGATTTCCAGTTGAATGCAGACCACCTCAACTTCGGCAATAATAGAATACAAAACTGTATTTCCTCAAAGATCTAGACTCAACTAACAAAAGCCATCTTACTTAAAGGTTAAGAGACATTTTTGCGTCAGTTAAAGTGTGACATGAAATAGGCACACCCCAAAGTTATAAATTTAATCTCAGGTTTTGTCAGTTAAAACAAACATTTAAAAAAAAATCTATGTAGCATTTCCTGCTTCAACTTTTTTATCAAGCATATTTCCTAATTGATGGCCATGATAAGTTCATGGTGCATTATTCAAATAATAGAAGCATGACAAATAAAAATAGTAAGGCCACTGAAACGGAATTAATATAAGGAAAAGAAAATAAATGGCTGCTCACTCCTTTGGAAAGCCTATTCTGTGTTCTGCAGATACTGCTCCAGACTATTCAGAAGTGACACGGTCAGGTGTAGTCCACTCTTTTTGGCCAACAAAATGATATAGCAAGATGTGTAAGTGAGCAATGTCTGAGGCTGATCATCAAATTATTGGTCTCAACCTTTCCAGACTATTGAATCCCTTTCAGGAATCTAATTTATCTGGTGTACCCCAAAAATCTCACCTCACTTAAAAACAACTTTCTTACAAAATCAAACATAAGAAAACAACCGTGTCACTATTACTGAAAAATTGCGAACTTTCTCATTTTTACCACAGTTAAAAAATAAATCATGACCACCCCCTCCCCCGATTGAAAAACACAGATATAGTATATAGAATAGTATAAACAAGTCACTGTATGAAATTTTAGTTTATACCAACTTTGTCAGTGCTTTTCATGTACCCTGTTGTAAAATTAGGCAACTATCAAGTGAGCTGACTTACTCCCTGGAAGACATTTGCATATCATCAGGTGTACCCCTCGTTGAGAACCACTGATAAATGGTTTCTTCATATCAATATGAGGCAAACACAATGCATCCATGGTGATTGTATTTATAAATTCTAACAAACTGAAAGAGACTGACAGTGGATTTGGGTAGAATAATGATACAAAACACAGTGATCAAGGATGAGTTACATCCAAGGATGATAGACTAATTCAGAAAACAAATATTTGACCTAAGAATTAATTATTTTTGAAACGCCTTTGAAAAATGGAGAAATATCAATTGTTCAAAAATGTTTTGAGGGAAGAGAGTAAACTACTGTGGGCCATCGATGGACTAAGTCCTTTTGACTCATGTACAGAAGGTGTACTCTATGCATGGATCTCTCTCACACACATTTGAGTATGGAGGGAGAAAGAGGGTGTATCAGCTCTCAACTAAATATTGAGAGCTGTCTTTATAAATCTAGTAATCTGCTGGGAGTTGAAAGTAAGAAACATCTCCCACATGAATTCTGGAGACGTTCCCGGAAGCATAATAAAAAACTCATCATGAAATATAATAAGCATTACATTTAATGGCAGAGCAAGGCAGTTTTGTTTGTGAACAGCAGGACACCATTTCTGAGATAAGGAGTGAAGTTTTAGCTGATCATACTTTTCTACGCCAGGTTTGAGATGGAATTTCTGCTCTCCTTTGACACAAAAATATTTAGAAGTATGCAGCATGTAAATGGCAAAGCTGTAAAACTACTTCAGACAATATTCTGTGCTATGCCTCTGATAACACACACTTACATACCTCCTGCATGTACCACATACAATATTTTATCAATTGCAACTTATCAAGCAGATTCTGAACTACAGATTGAACCTCTAAAATCCAGGACTCTCTGGTCTGGCAACAGAATAGGGATGTTGCTGGACCAGAGAGCCCCAGCTGCCCAGTTTCAGAAGTGTAGCCCGAGCTTGGCTAGCAGAGGGGAACGCATCCCCAGCTGGGGCTAGAGGCATCGGGGCCAGTGGCCAGGAACGCAGCCCCCACTGAAAATGGTGAGGTGAGGAGCGCAGCTCTGGTCGGGGCTGGCACAGTGTGAAACACAGCCTCGGTTGGGCTGGCACGACTGGAGGCATCAGGGCCAGCAGTCAGGAGCGCAGCCTTGAGAGTAGAGAGTGTAGTCCAGGCCAGGGCTGGAGTAAGCGGGGCAGGTAGCTAGGCGCACAGCCCATGATGGCGCTGAGGGGGGTGCAGCCCCAGCCACAGTTGGTGGCAGTGGGGCCAGCCCCTGTCTGGGGCTGGCTCAGCGGGAGACAGGGCTGGCAGAGTGGGGGATGGAGGCAGCAGCAGGGACCGCAGCCCTACACCTGAGTAGGGAGCCTGACCTCCCCTTGTCCGGCAAACTCTGTGGTTCGAGACCACTTAGATCCTGAGTGTGCCAGACAATGCATGGCTCTTACAATAACTACTTAGTGTCAAACCCAGGCCAGGTGGTTTCAGTACACTAAAGGCTATTGCAAGCCTAATTAAAGCTCAAGTAAAGTTTTCTTCTTCCCTGTGACCAGTTATAGCCTCGTGAGAGAGTTCGAAATATGCACTGAGCTTTGAGAGGGGCTTAAGGGAGTTCATGTCCTCCCACCAACAGAATTAACTGCAGCTTCTCTCCTTCTTCACCTTTTATATACTATGCCAAATATCCCCAGAATCTATCAACTTGGCATGCAGTCAGTTTATTTAGTCTTCTGGGGCTTCAGTACTCAATTCTTCAAAGTAAACTGGGTTCTAATACCTGGGCTGCAAGACATTAACTTGAACCACATATTACTAGACAATAGTTAATGAAATTCTACTTTCTAACTAAACAGGATTTAAATATATGCCTGCTATCTTTTGAAAGGAATTTGAGGAACAGAATAGACCAAACTGCTCAAATTGCTGCCACTTGAATTGAAAATAATTTATTTAAATCTTTATGACTCACACAGCTTTCTGTATCAAAGTGAGAGAAAGGAGAGAAAATTAAAACCCTCTCATTCACGTTCACAATCCAACAAATCAATGTTTTACAGAGCTCCTATAGTTTGGATACCTGGAAAAGGTACCGAACTCTATAAACATTATTTAAGCTGTATTTATTTGTATTGTTACTTAAAATAGACAACTGACCAAAAATGGGAATGTCTTAAGAATCTGTGAATACAACTGGATACAGAAAAGTAACAATCTCTCAGTGTCTCAGTAACAGGATCTCAGTCTACCCCCAAAGGCTATACAGCACGGCTCCTTTACAGATGTTGTAATCTTGGCAACATAGGGTGTGTCTAGACTACATGGCTCCCTTGACAGAGCCATGTAAATTAGTTTACCCGACATAGTCAATGAAGCGGGGATTTAAATAATCCCCACGCCATTAAAATAAAAATGGCCGCCGTGCTGTGCCAACAATCAGCTGATCTGGCACAGCGTGGTAGTCTAGATGCGGATCGATCAACAAGGGAAGCCTTTGTCGACCGTTTCACAAGGCATAAGGGAGCGGTCGACAAAGGCTTCCCTTGTCGACCGATCCATGTCTACACTGCCACACTGTGCCGGATCAGCTGATTGTTGGCACAGCGGGACGGCCATTTTTATTTTAAACTCCGTCGACGGAGCCATGTAGTCGAGACACACCCATACTGTTCAGTTTTTGTACTTAGCCTATTTTCTACTTTTCTGGTGTGGTCCACTAAGCTCCCTTACCCCAATCAGTTCCATCTCCTGAACTTTTAGATTCTCCTTCTCCTTCATCAGATGCAACCAAGAAATCAAACTCTTTCAAAGCTTCTTCTGTATCTCTGTCTTCACTGCTATCAGACACCACTCTTCTCCTCACCATCTAAATAAAAAGAAAAAAGATCAATTAAACAAAAAAACACAACTTCACATCTATCAGTATTACTTGCTTTCACATGTAGAACTAAAAGTTAGAATGGAGTCTGGAAAAAACAAACATAGGGTTCCTACATTTTGACTGGGGTGGGGAGGGAAGAGAATTGTACTAAGTGAACGTATTTTAATTGTTCAGACTATAAAACTAAGGAAAGTCCTGTCAAACCACAAGCTCTCTCACGTAAAACAATCAATATACAACCTTAGCAACAGTAAGGACTATACTGGTAATTTACCAGGGATATAGGATACAACAGGAACAGTCTGTATACCTATGTTCATCCTTTTCATAAAACTATGACTTCGTACAAAGTATGCCTTGTGAGCTATTTGAAAATTCAATGTGTAAAGCCCTGCAAATCATTATTTGTGGATATGGATGCAGATCCAGATACAAATTTTGTATCTAGAACCCTGCAAATTTGCAGATAACTGCAGATATAAAGCAGACATCTGCATCTGTGGATGTCAATGAAAATATCCTTGGGTCATTTTTGCAGACAAAGATGCAGATACAAATTTTTTTATCAACGCAGGACTCTAGCAATGTGCTGATCGTTACTGTTCTGGTAAAAATGTGTGGCAACATTGTACATGAAGTTAGAAAAATCTACTTTACAGATGGAACCTCTGTAATTCAGCACCCTTAGGACCTGACCGGTTCCAAACCAGAGAATTTGCAGAAGTACAGGAGGTAAATATTGACTGGCAGCATTACCAACTCTTGCACTGCTTAATGGGTTCTTAGGGTGTGTCTAGATAGCAGCGCTATTTCAGGATACTTCCAGTATCCCGAAAGAGTATTTTCCCTGTTTTGACAGCATGCCTGTTATTTCAAAATATCTTTAGAAATAATGTACGCGCTATTCCAATGTCCCTGTTCAACCAGGGAGCACCAGATTAGAAAGGTTCAATATGTATTACATATTCCAAGTATGAAAAAAAAACCCAGGCACAAACTGGCTTCTCAAAGACAAAGGGCAAACTGATGTTGCAGGCAGGTGTCAACAAAATCAAATGGATTACCACCTTGTTAAGTGGCCATTCTTTAACATGAAAAAGGATGCAAGTGAGAAATTTACTTCTTGGCAACAATGTTCTGGAAGTCTGTATCCCATAGATTTTCTGCTCCTTAACCCCAACTAAGGATGATCTCAAAGAGAAGGAAAAGATATAAAAATGGGGGTACAGACACCCCAAATCCTGTCTCATTTTACCTCTGTTCACGACATTACCTGAAGCACAATTAACACTGAATGATCTTGGTTCAAGATGTGATTAGAGAAATCTTTGCTTTGAATTCATTTAGCTTAAGTTAGGTATCAGATGCATTTTACTTTAAACCTGTTTCTAACCAATTCTGACGTATATGCCTCATTTCTTGTAATTACTTAAAACCATTCTGTAGCTAAAAAACTTGTTTTGCCTAAACAATGTGGTTTTGAATTGAAGTATTTGGGAAACTTCATCTGAGAAAACAAGATTCGTGTACATAATTTTCTATTCATGAAATGGACTTTATGGGTACCTCTAGACTATATGCGTCTGTCACCAGAGGCATGTAGATTAGGCTACCCGACATAGGAAAATGAA
>CM057847.1:57508404-57538333 GCA_030068395.1 Apalone spinifera | reverse complement strand
TAATCTACATGCCTCTGGCAACAGAGGCATGTAGTCTAGACGTATCCTATATGAGCTTACATTGTCCAGTAGGGTACTGACCCAATACAAGACATACTATCCTGGGGGAAAGGTTTGGGACTGGGATTAGTGTCATCCTACAATGTAATCCAAGAGTGGCAGGCTATAACACTTATACAACATAACTGGAGGCTGGGTGAGAGCAAACAAAGAGTAGTTGCTCTCACAGGGAAGCAATGTAAGAAGCAACCCAGGTTGGAGAATTAATGGGACACAGCTATCCACTTGTTCAGATTGTACCATGGTTAATGTCACAAGTAGTAGCTTGCATATAAACATATATGCAAAGATTTTAGTCCGAAATAAATTCATAATGGTTGGTTTACACAAGAGGGCAAAAGGGTACACAGCACTTCACAAAAGCAGCAAGAAAAGCAAGCATCAGTGGCTAGAAAGGCTCTGCTTTTCTGAAATCAGAACTGTTGATGTGCCCCCCCGCCATCCATCCATCCATCCATCCACCCACACACACACACACGGTGAGAGTCCATTGAGTAACTGCTGCCTTCAATTTGTTGAGATTCACCTTTGCTGGGCTAAATGGTGGTGACCTTGCCTATTTGTTTCACATTTTACCACCATCTATGCTCTTGTCACTTCTAAACTGGATTGTGTTTGGTCACTTTAATACCACCTCAGTAAACAAAACAAAAAGTTCTAAGCAACACCGTACTTATCAAACATACTTTATTTTTTCCTACAGCTAAAGCAGACTGTATAGGTTAAAATCATTTAATCAACCTGTGACTTTGATTTGTCACAGTAAACTTTAATGGTGTCTATTTCAATCACAAACTACTTTTGAGCAGTACTGATTTCACTTAGGCCTGAGCTACACTGAAAAATTGTTTTTTTCATGTAGTTATGTTAACCTATACTGGCATAGTTAAACCTACCTAACCACTAGCGCAATGATACTCAATAGGCAACCTGCTGACCGAATGTGGCCAACCAAGACTTTCTGTGTGGCCCATCAGCTACCCTTAAAAATGTTTATAATTTAATTCACAAATAGTGATATGCTGCCTGCCATTTGCTTATGACTTCCTTAGTAAGCAATTTACTGGATCTTAGGTTCTCATGATAGTATTGGCTAGAATTGAGCTAGGAGCCCACCCATTTTTCATTAGTGATGGAAATGGAGTCAAAAATGAATGTGAATGAGAGTAAATGTTGCAATGTCAACAATAAAAACTGAGCTTTTAACTTAAACTAGACAGTGGATTATCTTTTTATTACGCCACCTTATTTAAATGCAAAACCCTTGCGTTTAATGTGTATCCATCTTTAGAATCATCAAATGTGAGGCACCACTTTGCATCCAAGCACAATAACTTTAACATAGCCTATCCTCCTGGCAGTGTTGCAAGATGTGACAAACTTGGAAGTCTTCATATCACACTTCAAATGTCACTGTACAGGAAAAACCAACTACTGCCTCTCTTCAGATAACGTTGGTAGAAGCAAAAATAAAAGGCATTTTTGGATGCCAAACCCATGAAGAAGTGTATGTCGGAAATACTGGTGGAGCTATTTTGTCTGAGATTAAAAAAAGATGACATTGTGAACTGTGTGAACAAGTTTCCCAAGCTAATTCTATGGCAGTGTGAAGAATGGAGGTAAACTACAAAGATTGTCTGTCAGCCATAATTTACAATTGAAAAAATGCCAAATACATATCTCTTGCAGTGGCTAAATCAAGCGACTTAAATGACACAGCCCACTTACTGCTGTATGTTAGATATTATGATGGGGACATTTTCGAGGAATAATTTTTGTGTTTAATACCATTAGAAACATACAACCAGGAGAGATCATTTTTGAAAAGGCAAAGGCCTTTTTTCAAAAAGGTTTCAATCTGCAGAAAGTAAACTTGTTTGTTACAGATTGAGGTCCCTCTGACAGAAAAAGAAAAGGCTTTGCTTTACATTTGGCAACAATACACCCTTCATTAAACACACTTCACTGCATCATTCACCAGACTCTCCTGTGTGGCAAGTTGTCTGTGGACCTGAAAATAGCTATGCGTATTGTGATGAGATTAGTGAACTATATATGCTCAATTTCTAGCTTCCAGCATCGTCTTTTTAAAGCTCTTTTACAAGACATTTCAGTCAGAGTGATCTGTTACAGCACAATGATATTTGCTGATTAAGTAGGATACACATCTCAGAGAGGCTGTGTGCGCTTGAAAATGAAACAATAGAACTTTTCAAACCACAATACTAATAAAGCTTTTGAGTTTCCTGAAATGTATTAATGATGTCCTCACTATGTCACAGATAGCTTTCCTGTGTGATATTACTGATCAGTTGAACTGCTTCAATTTGCAGCTCCAAAGCCATACAAGCAGTGTTGGTGGTCTGTTTAAAAAATAATAATAATAATAATAATAATAATAATAATAAAAGTGTCCACCTTTGAGAAGAACCTTGAAATCTTTCAGGTCCACTGTAACAACACATTGGGTATCCCCCAACCCTGCATCCCGTCTGCAGCAAGATGTGACTCCACCAGCCAGTAGAATAGAAAGGATGTATTGCTTCTGCGAGGTACAGCACAGCCCAGGTTCTATGTGGACATCGAAGTAAGGGGGCAGGCAGGCAAGCCCCCTTGGGGTAGGGGTTCACAGGCCCCTGAACCCACAGTCCTCAGCTTAGTCTCTTCTCTTCATGTTTTCCCAGCCAAGACTGCCCCTTCTCTAAAACCACACCCTTTCTTTGTTCAAAACCTTTCCCTTCTCAGATGAGAACGGGTTGGGCCATGGTCTATGTGACATGAGGGCCTTCAGGGTGACCCCGCGCTCGGCAGTGCTTACAGATGCAGGCCAATAGGAGTCACCCACAGCTCAAGCATAGCAACCAGTGGACACCCAACCAGAGTGTACAGCATCCCCACTACATCACACCACTTAACAGGAAAGATGTTGCCTCTCTCACATTGCATGTTGTAGCTACAAATGAAACTTTGGTGAATGACTCAAGAATTCCTAAACAACCTGATCAAAGACTTTAAAGGGAGATTTGAGAATTTTAAAATTTCAAAGATCTGCTTTTATTTTTTTGTGATCAGTTTGCTGTCTCTGCTGATAAACCTTGCCCTTCTAAAGCAAAGAACATTCTTGATTCACTTGATGAATAAGAAACTGTAAGGCTCCAAAATGCTCATATCTTGAAGGCAAAATTCTGAGAGGTGGGACTGTCATTTCTGGATTTGCTACGTTGACCAGTTTCAAAAGTCAGAAACTAGCTGTCTTTTAACAATGTTCACACTACTGTATCTCTGTGAATTTGGATTTCCAATCCCATGATTATAATAAAAACCAACATTGCCCGATACACGAGCATCTTTACCATGCATGCCTTGACATGACCACCAACAAACCACTCTTCGCAAAGTTTGCTTGAGATCATCAAAATCATCTCTTTCATTTGAGTTGCCACAAACACAGTTAATAATGTTGATTTATAAATTTTGTTAAAAGACAAGAATATTAATACTTATATTGCAGTCAAGGTCTTTTTGCAGCTTAAGTATTTTTTGCGGGGGGGGGGGAGGGGAGGCGGGGTTGTGTCAGTCTTCTGTGCAGATGGTTTGCCTCTTGTCATAAAATCCTCAAATTGGCCCATGAATAGAGCTAATTTAGCATCAGTGCTGTATGTAGTGCATCTGCGTAAACATTACTTATGCCGACTGTATAATTAATCCACCTCCCCGAGAGGCAGTAGTTAGGTTGATGAAGAATTAAACTGACCCAATTTTCTAGTACAGACCACGTCTCAGTTTCCATGTTATGCTGACAGAAGAATTCTTCCATTGATCTAGCTACCACCTCTCAGAGACATGAATTACCTATGCTGACTGGAGAGTCCTTCCTGCCATCAAAGGTAGTGTCTACACTGAAGTGCTACAGTCAGGCAGTTGTGCCACTGTATTAAGTGTAGACAAGTCCATAGAATTTTACTGGGAGTCATCCTAAAAGAGTATGTGGACTACAGGTTGAACCTCTAAAGTCCGAGACTCTCTGGTCCAGCAACATCCATGGTCCAGACAGCCCAGCTGGCCAGGTTCAGAAGCATAGCCCAGACTGGGTTGGCAGTGGGGAGCCCAGCCCCAGTGGGGCCAGCGTGTTGGAGAGTACAGCTCTGGCTAAGGCTAGCAGCAAGAAGTGCAGCCCCAGAAAGTGCTGGAGGTAGCAGGGCCGGAAGCCAGGAGCATAGCCCCAGTCGGGGCTGGTGCAATAGGGAGCACAGCCTTGGTCAGAGCTGGTGTGGTGAGAAGCACAGCCTCAGTTGGGGTTGATATGGTGCAGGAACCTATTCCCAGCTGGGGCTGGTGGTGGGAGCGCACCCTGGAGCGGGGCTCAGCTGGGTGCACAGCCCAGACTGGCACTGTGGGGGTAGGGGCAAAGTCCCAACCAGAGCCGGAGGCAGTGGGGCCAGCCCCTGTCTGGGGCTGGCATGGTGAGGGGATGCAGCCTCAGCCAGGTGTGTCTGGTGGAGGGCTGGAAGCAGCGTCAGGGAGCGCAGCCCCACCCAGCAGCAGAGCCTACAGCCGTGTTGGGAGCCTTGACCTTCCCTTGTCCAGCAAACTCCATTGTTCAGGACGACTAAGGTCCCGAGAATGCTGGACAAAGGCGGTCTGACCTGTAGTAGTCTTAGTCTTGTAAGGTGAAATATCTTTTGCTTCCAATCTTGCACACATAACTAAATAGATATACATTTAGACATATATGGGGTGCATTTAACAATTTGCATGGGGCACACGAAGATGTACACCTATAAGTGAGATAGAATCGGTCTGCTTACATTTTCTTAATCTCACACTTTCCTTTTACTTTTCTGCTCGCCACAAATTTTTCAATAATGAGATTAGTTTGACCCACCGTTGAGGTATCAATGATTGTTTTCTCTCTTCCTTCAATATCTTCATCCTCATCTTCATCACTGAAATCTGCAGCTGCATTATCAAGAAACTTGAAGGTCTCTAACAAAGACGCAGAGTCAGTCAGTTCTGGTTTCCTGGATAAGCACATTTTGAATAAAGGAGAGAGAAAGGGAAAAAAAAAAAAGATTACATTCACCAATCTGGCTGTTTTGTTCTGTAATGACCAATACTCTACAAGATAAAAATAAGTCAGTTGGTAAAATTGGACAATGATTATATGTAATTATATTTGTGGGTAAACAATATAATATTAACGATGGGGCAATTTTTTTACACCCTGTAATTTTTCTTGCTCTCAGTTGCAATTTCCAACTTAGCACTTTCTTTTTTTGAAGTATTTAAGGACCATTTCCAGCTGGGCCCACATAACAAAATACCGCCACCACTTGACTGAATGAGCCAAGAAAACCAAGCCAGCTTTCATGCATACATAGGGACACAGTAATGTGGCAGAGCAGATTATGTCTTTATTGATGCCTGTGATGCCCCCATATTTCTGGGAAACAGAAGACTCCAAAACCATCCACCGTGCACTTTTGAGGAGTTCTAAATTTGCTCAGTTCAACGGAATAAAATGTTTTAAGACTGAAATATATACTACTACAGGCTCTAAAGAGCAGTTAACATTTAACAAAATACATTCTGTTAATATTACTATTATCAATTCTGGGAGAAATCCAGAAAATGTCTCTGGAACAGGAAGGGTTGCTATGTCAACAACTGTTAAGAGAAAGAATCCAAGAAGCTAGAACCTATGACCATTAATCAAGGTAATGTTGATGAATATACAATACTATAAAAGAGATCCTAAGAATAAACACAATTAGTGAATCAAAAGTTTCAGCAGGGTAGCTGTGTAAGTCTGTAATTGAAAAAACTTTACAAACAACCAAAAGTCCTGCAGCACCTTAGAGGCTAACAAAAAAATGTAGATGGTATCTTGAGCTTTCATGTAACCCACTTCCTCAGATGAATGGAGTTTAAGGAGTCCAGGTTCCAAATAAATAGCAGAGAAAAAGAGGGACGGGGAGGGAAAGGAGAAAAAAAATGGGAAAAGAATGGTCAATTAGCGTATCCATGCTAAATGTAGCTGATAGAGTGGGTGCTAAGTACTGGTACTTAAGAAGACACAGTGACCCCCCTTTCCACTTCAAGTTAAGAGAAATGAAACTTCACCTTACAGATATATTGTCTCTGCCTTGACCTCTGGGTCATCTGGCAATCTAACTGCATGAAAATCTAGTATTTTTACTTACTGTTACAAATGACATCTAAAAGTGCTGCTAACAGAAACTATTTTCAGTTTGTTTACATTGTTCAGTTGTGAGCACTCTGTGGAAAGTCAGTTTCAAGGTTTGCTCTGTTTAATCAGCTTCCATTACTGTTGGTATGTGCCTCCACGCAGCAACAAGAAAATGAAAATCATTTAAAAATATGAGTATACGATTTGAAGAAAATTGGCAGTACTACTCAAGGATAAAGATAGTCAAATTACTTGTAATTCAATTTAAAAAAATCAAACAGATTTCAACTTTACATTACTAATTAAACTAGAACAACAGTTCCCAAACTGTGGATTGTGACCCCATATTAATGGAGTCACCAAGGTTGGCACTAGACTTATTGGGACCCAAGGCTGAAGCCTGAGCTCCATCACCTGGGACCAAAGCCCTCGGTGTTGGGACTCACATTACATGTCTTGGCCTGGGCTAAGCCCTTGAGCTTCAGCTTTGCTTCCTCCCTTGTGCAGGGTGTTGGGGCTTCGACTTTGGCTCTGGCTCCCCTCCCCTGCCTCAGATGGGAGGACTCAGGTTTCAGTCCACCCATCTTGGGATCATGCAGTAATTTTTGCTGTCAGAAGCAGGTCACAGTGCTATGAAGTTTGAGAACCCCCAGTACTAGATTACCAAAAGAAAAAGCTTTCAATAGCTGAAAGTGAAGCCTGTAGTTTAAAGTTGGTGTGTGATCTTGATAACGATAAAAGGCTGAAGCAGGATAATGACAGAAGCAGCCAAAAGAAGGACTGTTGCACTGAGTGGGAGGGGAAGACACAGGACCCAGCACCCCTTCCTATTGCATTCTTATGGGCTCATAACTATGGCAGAGGAGACTCCTCACACACACACACACACACACACACACACACACACACACTGAGGGCAAGAGGACTAGGTAGTGCAATATTTTTTTAATGATTTCAGATCATTAAGTCTGAACTCTTGCTCCTTTTTGGAATGGAGAGTATAAAATGCTCTCACACAACTATTAATCCTCTGAGATAACGCAGAGTATACATTCCCTCACAGTTCTGTTCTATCAGAAGTACCTGACAGACACAATTTAAAGCTCTCACTAATATGACTGGTTTCACCATACTTAGTCTCACGACACCAGGCAGCAAATTTCAATTCTTGCCTTGAATTGTTGTGTCAGCAAAAATTTTGGTTTCGGAGCCAATTCATCCAAATCTTAAAACATCAAATTCTAGTTCAAAATGTATAGCATCCATTTGGCTTTTAAAAAATCTGAAATTTAGCAGCTGGCTTAAATATAGTAAATTGTAAAATACAGGACACGGAAGTTTATCTCATATTTTGTATGGTGATACACTAAAAAGCATATTAAATTTCCTTTGCTGCTTCTAACATGAATTTTATAATTTAAAATTAAATTAGTTAAGATTATATTGCAGACACTGATTGTCTTTGTCATGACACCTCAGATCTTTTAATTACTGGAGCCTTCCCCCAGCCTTGGATCTTTCAATTGCCATGTCCTCTCTCTCACAAAGAAAGAGTTTAGTTTCTTCGCAGAGACGTTTGTCAGTGACTAACAGTATCAAACACTGAAGACGGGTTGTCTTAAATAAAAGCAGACTTTATTGGTAAATTACAGACATGGAGAAAAGTCTCAAAATAAAGTGCAGGCTCACCGTAAAAAAGTGTTTTAGTGGGCCAATACAATACAGAAAAAGTCTGTTTCTGACCCACAGAAGGTCACACCCTGGCAGGGAGAGGGGTGAGAGTCTGTTTTAGGAAAATCCCCTATCCCACTTTGGGTGCGTCTACACAGCAGGGCTTAACTCAAAATAAGCTACGCAAATTGAGCTATGTTAATTGCGTAGCTTATTATATAATAGCTTATTTTGAAATTGGGAGTGTCTACACAGCACTTATTTTGAAACAGAGGACTCTTCTTCCGACTTCCCTTACTCCTCGTACAAGGAGGGTTACAGGAATACCAGCTTGACAGTATTTTGACATTATTTTGAAATAACTGCTTGCTGTGTAGATGTGGACTAAGTTATTTCAAAATAACACTAGTTATTTTGAAATAATATTGCTGTGTAGACGTAGCCTCACAGAAAATACAGGTGTTTGTTCTTCCCAAGCCCTACTTTGTTCCTTATATATGTGTTACATCACTTTCCACAGCTAGTTTTTGTTAACTGTTCATCTCTTCCTACCATCAAAACCTGTTCAAATGTGAAGCCATAGTTTCTTTAAAAATTCCCTTCTCGTGGTATCCAAATTATTTCAAGCCTGCCAAAATCTTAATTGAGCTGTGTGTCAGACTAGATACAGAAAAAACATGCATACAAATTAATCCACTTATTCTTTTCTATGAGTAATGACTAAACATTCTGAAGAATTTGTGTTACTGTTCAGAGAGTCAGGCCCTTTGTAATGCAGCATATATATGTCACCAAATAAAACCATAGAATAGCTTTAATACATTTTTTTACCTTCCGTATAAATTTATGACAGGCTAGACAGTCTGTCATAATCTCTTTGAAAGTTCTTATTAAATCACACACATTATACAAGAAAAAGTGCAATACAAACTAAAACTAGGAAGTAATACTTACAAAATGGTTTGGATGTAATCTACAAGTTTACTGACTGAGGAAGCTTTCAGCCCATATAATTATGTTCCACAAATGAGCATGAAAAGATAAGGCCACTTGACTAGACAGATCACTATACCACACCACAAACTTTTTTTATACAAAAATGTAAGAGAAATACAAAGTAATAGGGGTAACTTTTAAAAGTTAGTTCCCTATTCATCTCTCTCCTTTTCTCTACTTCCCTCACCCCTATTAACTTTTGTCTTTTCCTTTTCACTCTGTAAGTGTCTTATATGAGGTTTTCTAGAACAAGGTATCAGCCCTGGTCAGAGATGTTTGGCAGCGGAAAAGGAGAGGCCTCGAAAGTGAAGCTGTTGTCCCTGGCACCCAGTGTCTTCCTTGGATCAGAGTGGTGCTTTAAAGAACATGAACAGGGGTTGCTCATTGTCTGATTGGGCCAGTAGTTTTCCTTCAGAAGCCATTTAAACTCATCTGGAGTGAGTGTCTGGGTGCAACAACAGCAGCTGGTTTTGAAGCCCCATGCAGGTCAAAGCAATAGGGAGACATGAATAGAGGAAAGGAGGAGAATAAAAAGTGATTTTTTTAAAAAAAATAACAGGTTGCGGATGTTATAATAATGTTATTTACTATTTGTGTCTAATTCACACACTCTTTTGGAATTCCTTCCTTCCTCCAATTAAATTGAAAGGCTTAATTTTTTTCAGAAAACCATTTTATAAGCACACTAACACACACTATGTATGCTCATCAGCCAGAACACAAAGAGCAAGTTGATTAAATGTGTAAATGCTATGAGGATTTATGGATGCAAGAGTTACTCAGTTATTCTGCCTTTCGAAGTAGAAAGACATTTAGTTGCTTACGTCCTGGTTGCAAAGATTCATCTTACTCCAGAAAAAAAAAAAGAGAGAGGGTTTTGGAATAATGCTTAATTTGTCTCCTGATGTTAGAGAGCAGTATCTATGATGGTTTTCACTTGAGTTTATTTTGCTCATGTTTAAGATGTGAAACAGAAACTAGCCTTATTAAAATAAAAAGGTGCAAATCCAGTTTGACAGAGAGAGATTACAGTCCAAACAGCCTTCAATCTTTTTTTAAAAAGTGATTTTTTTAAACAAATGCTAGAACACTAGGATCTTGAGCTAGTTTGGAGGTTTTATCAGGGGAGTGCAGCTACTGTATACTCTGGACTGAATATCGGTACTCCTCTATCTGGGAGTTTTGATTGGCTATTTAAATGTAATTTTCATCTTTGAGGTCACTTAAGTCCTCAGTATCAAAGTATCTATTTTGTTATTAGATCCTGTATTCCTTTATTCCATTTCCTCAATTTTATTCTATTACAGTATATGTTTATTTTTCTGTCCACAATAATTGAATACTAGGTACACCAAATTAATTTAAGGGGTAAAGGATTGAAAATGATAAAGGAGTAAGCTAAAGAAACTTAAATACTTCCATGTTGAACAAAGCTACACATGACATTTTAGTGAGGCAGTTTCCATGTGTTTGGTTTTAGGATATATAAAAAAAAACGATGTTGGGAAAGCACTCATTCTGCTCACTTCAGGCATTGGAAATTTCAAATGTTAATAGAAAAAGTTATTTTTAGTATCGGTTTCTTAGTTTATTCATGCTGAGAAGTTGTACTTATCTTCCATAACGCAAGTAGGTTGATCTGAAGAAAGTGAACATAGCTCCCCTTTTAAATACCATGAAACATGTGGTAACAGGACTATCAGTGGCAGGCTATCAAAATAATGTTTTCATAAATGGAACCAAAATCTTCCAGGAAGCATCCCAAATCCACATGATGTTCTTGAATGTTAAAGTTTTCATGGGGATCTGTACATTAGCAGATATACAGGTATGTGTGAAAAGATAAATATTTAACCATATGCCTAGCGGCTACTAATATGCAGTGATACTTAACTATGAGCAGGAAAAACTTCAGCTCCTGACATAAATGATTTGCAGATAATTGGAATTAGTTGAGCATAGTGCTCAAAAATACTCTGACCAAACTATAGGAAAGTCAACATTAACACCTGAAAAGCCGAGACTACCCAGACTGAAAACAGCTTTCTGAAGTAGTTAGAAACTCTCACATCTTCAGTTGAGCATTTCAGTCTATGAAGAAGAAAAAAAAGGTGACTGTCTTCACAGTACTACTGCAGTAGCAGCTCTACCTATTGCTATCCTCATTCTATCCACATAGGAACACTGAGATGAATAAAAGCAGCCACCTAACAGAGTCACTCCAAGTATTCCCAGCTTCTTCATGTACATTTTCCCATTCTCACACAAATATAGCATTTAAAGCTAACACTACAGCTGAACATTAGAATACAAGTACTCCTGAGGAAATTCTGCACCAAAAAATTAAAAATTCTGAGCACAATATTTTTCAATTCTGCCAATTATATATGGGGCTTGATGGATGGGCAGGGCTTGACACAGGGTCTAGTGAAGGGGACTGAGATTTGGCAGGGAGATCTACATATGGTGGGGCCAGACTCTTTGGGGTTGGGCAGATGGAAAGCAGCTCCCGATGACCCCATTTCCTCTGCAAGTTAAGAGTGATGGTGGCAGGAAGTGGGCTGCGAAAGGTATGCAGAGCCCAGGGTGGAGAGAATTCTAGCGGTGGGTCTGACCTGGCCCCAACCACTCCTAGCAGGGGAAGAGCAAATCTCATCTGCCCCAACCCAGCTGGCTGCTCTGGGCATCCAAACCTACATAGATGCACTGCAGCTTCCCTTTGCTTCCCCACCATTTTCTGTGGGCATCAAGTGGATAGCTTAAATTTAAATAGTCAACTAGGGGACTGCGCCCTGCTTGCTACAGTTGTCAATGCCCCCTTGGCCAAGGAGGGCCGGGGACAGAGGCTAGGGTTGCCAGGTGTCTGGTTTTGAACTGGACAGTCCAGTATTTGAGCTTTCTGTTTGGGAAACAAATTGAGACAATATAAATGTCCGGTATTTTCTAAATAAGATGTAATGTAGATTGTGATGTAATGTCAAGTGTGTCTGGTATTTTTGTTCAAACCATCTGGCAACCCTAACAGAGGCTGCCCCAGCTCCACTCCCCCAGCCACCGAGGATGGTCCGAGGACATTCTGATCACTGCTTTTCCCCCTGCCTCCAGCAGCCGGGGAGGGTCCAAAGGCTGCTCTGGCTCTTCCACCCCGAGAGGTCAAGACCGCCTCGACCCCTCCCCCCCCAGCCCCTCCGCCTCTTGGGCCCACTCCCTGGTTGACCCCGTCCCCAGCTCTTGGGCTCACCCCCTGGCTGCCGGGGAGGGGGCCTGGGGTGCCCTCGCACCCTGCTTCCCCCCTCCTCTGGGGAGGGTCCGAGGCGGCCCCAACCCTTCCCTCCTGCCCCCGGCCACTGGGAGGGACCAGGGAGAAGGTGCAATGGGTCCAGCTCTCTCCCCGGCCGCTGGGAAGTGGGAAGGTGGGCCAAGGCCAGGACAGGACAGGCCCCGCACACTTCCCCTGGGCACCAAGGGGGAGGGGGAGCTGCTCCGAGGCCTCACCAGGCCCTTCACTCTCCCCCCAGCCATTGGGGGGTGGGGCAGGACGCGCTCTGAGGCCTCGCCAGGCCCCACGCTCTCGCACTGGGGAAAAAGGAGGGGCAAAGGAGGGAGGATAGGATGCCAGAGTGACGTGATGATGTCACTTTGTTGTACTGCAGAGAAAGTATTTTTATATAGAGAGGTTTTAAATCAATTTGTACTTCAGTTTTTTTTCCTAAGAAAAGTGCACTCTCACTGGTGGATAACAAAAAATATATACTTGGCATACTGTAAAACAGAGTTTTTCGGCTAGATTTGAAATCTAATTTTGCTATTCGGGAGATCTATTTATTTAAGCCATTATATAGATTAGTTAATATCATCAGATTTATATTAAATTGTACATTTTCAGTACATTAGAAAATGGTGAATCGTATATTGCTTATAAACAGACTCTCAGAAATGTAGAGCTGGAAGAAACCATGGCAGGTCACCAAGACCAACTCAATGTGCTGAAGCAGGGCCAAGTAAACCTAATCAATGCCTGACGAGTTTGTCCAACCTGTTCTTTTTCTTTATTAGATAATTAACTTTTTGGTCATGATTTGTATCAAGCTCCATTAGTACATTAATGGAAATTTAAACCCACAAAAGAACATACTTTTTTTGATTAACCAGAACAACATTAAATGTTTTGTATATATAAAACTAACACATTTCACATTTACATCTAAACGATATACATGGTAATAAATAGAGGGGTTAATTCCAGTCAATGAATTAAACTGATTATTTCTGGTCAGCCTGGGAAAGTTTTCAATTATGTTTATGAGAAAATGATTGGAGCATAAGTTCCTTCTTGACTAAGACTCTTGAAAATGAGTTATTTAGGCTGATTTATTGTGCCATATTAATAAAAACTTGACCTCCAAAGCTACAAGTGGGAGGAAAACATCTTTCTTTTTATAGAAAAGCAGCCTTTAATTCAGTTTTTGATAGAGGGTCTTGGATTCAGGGGTTTTTTTTATTTAAATGTTTTAAGAGCATGTTTTAAGTTTAGACCTCAACATATTTTACATTACATTCAGATTTCCTTTTAAGCAGGTTTACTTTTAAAAAACAAAATAATAATAAATTAAACAATTGTTCACAACCCTAGAGTTGACAGGAGAGTTTCTTCTGTCAACCCCCCCCGCCCGTGTGGACTCTGCACTAACTAGATCTAAGATAGGTTGATTTGAGTTACGCTACTAATGTAAATCAAATTGTATAGCCTAGATTGACCTGTCCTTGTAGTGTAGTCCTGCCCTTGGACACTCGCAACTGGCTTGTGCGAGATGACTCATGTTAAGGGGGTGCTTAATTGTGGTGTGGATATTAGAGCTTGGGATCCTCCCACCCCTTAAGGTCTTAGAATTCAAGTTCCATCCCAAACATCTACACAAAAATAAAAAGCGGGAGCCCCTTGGCCCAAGTCAGCTGCCAGAGGTCAGCTGCAGGTTTTTAATTGCAAACAAAAATATTCTTAGAGGCTGACTTGCTTGGGTACTGAGATTGAGAAATCTCTGAAAGCTGTACAAGTATTCTGACTAGGACTCAGATCATCACGTGTGCCTTTAATCTCAATCACGTACGGGTGTTCTTCCAGAGGTTGAGGAAGCAGAGTGAGCAGACAGGCCATGCAATGTCAGTACTGAAATAAAGGGACAGACACATAGAATACCTTCTGTACTTAAACATATGAGATTATAGTTTACCTCCTATGAAAATGTACCCAACAATCCAAAACGTTCACTACATAGGTGGCCAGTCCTATCCTCTGTCATGTAAGAATTCTTCTCAATTCTTTGATAAAACCCTGACCTCCTTCACTGCCACGAGTGAACTAGCTGTAATTTATAAATTGTAAATATATAAATTGGATCACTGAACACACACAGCAAATAAGAACCTGAAAACGCAAATGTTAATCTTATGTATGTGCTGTTGTAGCTGTGCTGGTCCCAGATACTAAAGGTGAAGGAGAAAAGCTTTAGAGCTACACAAAGTTAGTAGTTGGGTCACCTGGAAAGCTGTCTCTTTTACCAACAGAAGTTGGTCCAATAAAAGATATTACTTCACACCATATCTCTCTAACGTTATTCAAAACAGACTTAGCACTATAAGATCAAAGCTTGTAAAGAACAGCAGCAGACCCACTATATGCATAGCTCTCAAAAAGTAAAACTGAGTTGCTGAAGAAGACAACACAGAGTAGCTGCTGTCACCAACTCCAAGACTGCCTATCTCCTCTGCTGACAATCTTCCTAACAACTATCTTTAAATGTACTAGCTCAGCTCCATCATTCAGTCCAATATGCATATTGCATGTCTCCCTATTAGGAGCCATCTTTCATTCCAACTAACAGAAAATGACACTCCACTAATTTCAAGTAAAACAAAAAAGAGGGAGACTGGAGCTTAACTACCACTTGACCTCAAATAAACCATACATACCTCTCAACCTGAGAGAAACATATATAGTCAGAACTCACTATTTCTTCAAAACTGGAACAAAAATGAGTACACAACTGTCATATGAGAGAGTGAGAGAGAAATAAAGAGAATAAACATTGGAAAGGGAGAATAATGTACCTGCCAATCCCAGTATTAGTTTTCTACAGTAAACAGTCAATTCCATTAGATTACTATCCCCGACTAAGAAAGCTGACTTTAAAAGGTGCTCTGGCAGCAGCAGCCCTTACCAGAGATGCACTCCTCAGGGCAAGGCTTACCTATTTAGAAGACCAAAATAATTTAACAGGTAGAGATCCCTTCATATGACCCAATTCCTCATTTAACAACATAATTTTAATTATATAATGAAAAGGAGTTAATTAAGTAGCTTTTCTGCACACACACCTGATGCCACTATAACTATCCACTGGCTGGGATTACTGAGAATGCACTGTGGAGATTAGGTGCCACATAAAGCAGTTATATTTCAGAAGAAAAAAAGACACTACCCCTCCTACATTTAAATCACACCTGCTTGTGAAACAAGAGGCCAATCCTAGATTTTAAAAAGGCTCTACCGCTTCTTGGTGTTAGTACTAGCTGTGGGAGTACAGAGCTCAAACGTTCCTTTTTAAACAAAACTCAGGGTGTGTCTACACTGCACTGTTATTTTGAGATAACTAGCGTTATTTCGAAATAACAATGTGAGCTTCTACACAGCCATTTGAAATAATTCTGAAATAAAAGCAGTTTATTCCGAAATCTGTAAACCTCATTCTATGAGAAATAACACCTATTCCAAAATAGCTATTTCAAAAAAAGGTGGTGTGGAGACGCTCCACTGCTTCCATTTCAAAATAGCCCCTCATCAGTGCCATTCTAAGTTATTCCTCCCTGGGACCTCCTGGGGCTCTAAACAGAGATAGCATGTCTACATTAGGGAAGCCTGCCTTGGACTAATTTTGAGGCGCCCCTGCAATTGAGACATGCTATTTCAAAATAACCTATTTCGGAATAACTATTCCAGAATAGCTTATTTCAAAATAGCCGTGCAGTATAGACGTACCCTCAGTATCCTTTTTATTAGTGTAAGCTCTTCAAAGCTACAGTATTTCAGTCAAGAACAAAGGAATAATTTTGCTGAACACCTAATGCAAACTTCTGATATTAACTATAGTAAGTGTGGTAAAAAGTGTGTTTACAGCTCTTTCAGCAAAATAATATTTTGCATACAAAACAAATAAGCTTGAAAGGATTTGATTTATATCGGTAAATGTTGATAAATATCAGTATACACACTAAATCACTGAAATATATTTCCATGGGTAACTGAAATTTACAAAATAGGCAAAACATGAAAAATTATGCTGGAGAACATAAACTCTGATTTCAATCTAAAATCCTGGCTGTTTATTTTAATTGTTATAAAGCTTCACCTTCTTAAATTTCAATGTGTCCTCCCCACATGACCCAATATATGATTGTTGTATTTTTCCTTAAGCATTTAACAAATTACAAATCAGGTTTCATTTCCTAATGTTACTTTCCAACTGAAATAAAATTAAGATTCTCATAAAGAAGCAAAACACCTAAAGAAGCCTGGCTTCCATATTCCTCCTTTAACATTTTAAAATAGAATTGGCTAAAATTTAGTCAGTTTGAAGACTAAAAAGTATAAAATTTTTCAAATAAACAAACTAGATTTATAATAAGTTGCAATTATACACAAAGAGAATATTTGATTTTTTTAGGCACTTACCCAATCATAGCGTTTTCTTTAATCTCAACCTCAGTACCATTTACCATTGATTCTTGATTTTTGTCATTTTCCCTGTCTGATGCATCATTTGAGAGGCCTAATAATGCTTGCACTCGTTTTGACTTCACATCCAGTATAGTGTCAGTGTAACCCACCTCCTGAAGATACCTGTAGGAACAGAACTCATGCTAGTCTTTCATGCAGATCTCAATAATATAACCTCATAATTATTTAAATCAATACATAAACACTTTTTCCTAAAACTCATCTTCAGTGCAAGGCTTAGCAAAACATGGTACTGTTCTAATGAAACACGCTAATAAATTATCTTGTACCAGCTGCAGAGGGGATCATCTCTTGCAGTACCAGCCTCTACAGTCACTGAGAAAATCAAAGAGCCTAGTAGTCAATGTTTATACAATACGTTATTCATCACATTTACCAAAATAGATAGAAAAGGTCTTTCACTTAAAATAGATGCAATTTATTCATAAAAATGTCAGTTACATTAGCATAATACAACTGTTTTATTATTCAAGAGAAATTTGGGGAAATCTAAACCAAAACCTTAAGAAAGTAAAGCAAATTTTGTCCCTGAGATGACCATTAAACAAAGCCTGTAAATGGCTAGTGTATCAAATTCCCATTCTGTTACTGTAGCTATATTAGGACAAAACATATGATTTAACAATGTAATGTATTTTGTACAGATCTGGCCTTACAAAATAATTTTATTAGTCTTAAATATTCCTGTAGAATATGTATTTGGTTCAAGAGGTAAAAATGCAGTCTAGTAAACTGAGCCTGAAACTGGAATACGAGTTCTAAACTGAACTGGCTCTGTCAATAATATGCTCCATGGTACTGGGTGAATCAATCTTTCAGTTTCCTTCCACATCTGTCGAGCAGAATTAATGTTTTGACCTTACGGGGTGTTATGAGGAATAACTAGTCAAGAATACAAAGGTCTCTGAGGATATAAAGTGTCATGTGTTACATCATCTTAGGAACACACTTACTATGACAAACTAAGGCACTTGTTTCACTCCTTGCATTTATAACAATTACACCCTCATTGCTGCCAGTTGGAGGGGCCAGGGGAAGCGAGTCCTTGATCTTATGCTGTCCAATAAGTTACTTGTGCAATACAAAGCTGGTATTTAATTTAAGCATAAATTTTATAATATATGATGTTGAATCAAGTATCACACGCTACCATCTTCTTTAGCTAAAATCCAGGGAAAGACATAATGGGATGCCTATGTTCTCAAACTGAGTTGTAGTCAAGAAAATATTTATTTATATTTATGTAAAATATGCCCATCTGAAACTACAGATATACATACAGTATATTAAATAATTCATTCAACAAACTGATCCATTGTCAAAAATTTAAGGCCTTTTAAAAAAAAATCAGACTTTTTTGCTAAACAATTATGCTCACTCAGTCCTTCCTGAGAAAGTTCAGAAACACAGGGTAGCTTTGCAGCAAGACCTGAAAAATCACTGGAACCTGACTGACTGAACCTGACTCAACATAGGGCGTGGAGTTTATGGGGGAGGGAGGAGAGAAGAGACCAACTATAATCTCACTACTATTATTTTAAATTTATGGCAACAATCACAATAAATAGCAGGAAGAAAGTTTATTATATGAAGCCAACTCTGGCTCCAGAAAGTTCAATACAACAAGAACTGAAAACTACCACACAGACAATGGCGTTCTATTCCTTTTGGACTGGAAGCTCGGAGGCAAAATTGTCATGTGTTTCCATTAAAAATATTGAAAGAATTTTGTGAAAAGGATTTCAAATTTATAATTAGATCTCTATGAATTTTCTTAAATCAAATATTAATACCCCTCCCACTATTTTTCTCCATTTTCCCCGTTGTGCCACCAAGCGCAATAAAATGAAGAGTGATGAGTAGTTTTCCCCCTCCCACTTCTTATTTTTCCTATTCTGCAACTTACCAAAACTTTTCTAACTTTGGTAAAGTCTGAGCAACCAAAAGAAAAAAAAAAAAGTCTGCCACTCTTTTCACGAAAGAGAAAAGTCTCATGGAAATCTTCAAGAAAAGCGCAGTGACACATTCATCCTCCAAACCTATTTTTATCTAGCTTCCTTGTTTAATCGTTGACACTTACTGTCTCAGGAGCTGTCGCCCTTGTTTCCATATTAGTTGACTATTTTGTTGGGGCTGAACCTCTGTGTCATTCCCTTCATCTGGAAAAGATTTCATTACTTTTAAAGATAATTAAATGAGTGCAATTCTGCAGAGTCACCTATGAGAACACACTGTAAAGATTGTCATCAGCATACTACTGTATTTTGAGAACAAGTTATACTTGTTATCAGCATCTCCTTCATATCGCCATTATTTCCCAATAAGAAACCCATCTCATCACTGATTCCAACTTCTTTTCTTCAGAAGGATGCAGTCACATGCATGTACCTAGAATTCTGTACTTGTGTTTACTGGAGTGATCACATATTTTAAGGATAATTAGGTTCTCATTAAAAAAAATACCAAAAAATGTCATTTCTTCCCATTGCATTTGACACGTGATATCAATCCTTATAGCTTACCCAACCAATATCTGAGATTTGATCATGGAGATATCTCTGAGTCAAGCCTACTTACAAACAACTTAAAGTTCAGCCATATTATAATGACTGTGTGTGCCAGGAACAAAAGATTTAGCTATTTTTGTTTGGGCAATAGTCAGTTTTCCTCTGGCAATGGTTGTTTTAATAGTTCAGCATAGCTAATAGTTCAGCATGGTTATTTTAATAGTTCAGCATAGTTCAGAATTGAAATTAATCTTTTATTTAAAAATCACAACTAAGTTATAAATTTACCCTGATAAAACTATTATGGCATAAACAAATGTGCTGCCCTGTCAGCCTGTATTACAAATAAATACATAGAAAACTGCTATATGAATGTTAAATACTATTATTGTGCCTTTGAATCTAAAAGACTAGTCAGGAGTAGCAATAAGAAATAATCAGTAATAATCAGTCATTTGGCCATTTATTTTCTGAAAACATCTGAACACAGTTGGATCCATTGTACAACTATCAAAGCTAAGAGACTTGCATGTATCAAGATGGAAGTAAATGCACACAAACTCCTCTTGATACCGGAAACCTGGAGATTGTCAATATTCATGTTGAAGTTCAGACATTTCAGAGAGAAATTGATGACAAATCCATTATCCTTCAGGAAGGAGACTGAAAGAAGTTGGACTGCTGGCAAAATGGCACAAAAGAGGCTCTACTGAAAATGTCAGATAAGAACTGACTCTCTTGATTAAGAGAATTAAAACCAGAATTATTACAACTTCCAAGGTACCACAGAGGAGATAAAAAGGAAGCATCACTGCAAATAAGCCTCAATATTCTTTCTGACTTGGTCCAAGAGAGGCATGCAGATGTGCATCGTAGAGATGTTAAATGCAGTTTAATCAACTAGTCGATGAACCCATACCCCCTGCTTTCCCCACACTCTGCTAATGCCCGGTCCCTGCTATCCCCGTAGACTATTCGCTTACATCCCTAGTGCATGGATGTATATGTGCAGTAAAGCAAGTACAACTCACATGGACTAGAAATAAAACAGCAAATCTCCAAGCTGAAAGCATATGGAAAAAACAGCTTTGAATCACATATGGTGCAAGAACCTCCATTTTTTTAAGCAGCTATATGTAGGATGTAAAAGAATTGAGTATTTCTCCAGTCTGGGCACCAGGGATGTAAGTGACCCATTAACTATCTGATAAGCAAAAGCTTATCGGGTAGTTGACACACTAGTCGACTAACCTCTTCCCCCGCCCCCTTGTTGCCTCTATCAAAAAGAAGCAGCAAGGGAGTGGAGGGGAGAAAGGAGTGCTGGGGGAAGCCCAGCTTAAAAGTCAGTTCCCCCCCAGCTCCAGCTCTGTGGCAGGGGCACAGCAGTGCCATTCCACCTTTGAAATGTAGAGTCCCTGCTGGGGCTCTTCTACATTTCAAAGCAGAAGTGTGGCATGTAGCCTGGGGCCAGCACCCTAGGCTCCATGGGGCGTTTTAATCTTTGAAATGCACAAGAGCCCCATTGGCCCCAGGCACTATGCAGTGTTTCAGTCTTTGAAATGCACAAGTGCCCTTGCTGGGGCTCCGCCCGGCACTTTCATCTTTGAAATGCAGCAACAGCTTAGCAGGCTGTCTGAAATGTGCTACATTTCAAAGTGGAAGCAGCCCTTATTGACTAATAGAACAGTCGATGGAAATGCCACTGGCTATTTGATTAGTTGATTAATTTTAATATCCCCTCCAAGAGCTGAGTGACATTTTTTAACAGCTGAGAAATAAGATGCCTCAATTTGTGCTCCAGTGTATTTTGCATCGTTTGGAAAGGTGACAAGGGTATTGTTGAGGTTCACAAAAAGGATTTTCATATGGTCTTTTTTTTCTGAATGTATGGGGGAGTAAAGCTGTGGAATGTTTTCTGCTTATTATGCACTTGTTGCAAAATCTGGATCCTGAGGAAAAAGTCCTTTTGGTAAGATTTATTTTGCTGATGACAACAAAAAGAATCCCAATTCCTCCTGTTTTGGGACAAAGTCACTCCCTTTTTCTTTATGAAAAGATGTTTAATCTTCAAACAGTTACAAACATGCATTCATTATGTGTTTATATAATGATCTTCCAATTGTCACATGGAATTTTATAAAATTCCATATTACATACCTACAACTTTACTTTACCCCTAATACATATGTGTTTCAATTTTTTTTGAATTCTACAAAGATTACAAATCAGGAAACGATGTACAACTCATTTTGACCAGACAGGTTAAAATGTTGTTCTACACATTCGTGTGTTACCATTTTTGATATCTGATTTGAGTCCATTTAACCTCTCTCACAGAGACTGTCCGGTTTGGCCAATATGCATACAGAGGGGCATTGCAGGCACTTAATTGCATATATCACATTAGAGTATGTGCAGTTATGTGAGCTGCTAGATACTTTATATTTTTGTTAGTCTCTAAAGGTACGTTTACACAGCAGTGTTATTTCGGAATAACGGATGTTATTCCGAAATAACATAGCCCGCTTCTACATGATAGGCAGTTATGTCAAAATAATGTCAAGCTGAATGACTTCTTACTCCAACTCCTGTAACCCTCATGTTATGAGGGTAAGGGAAGTCGGAGGAAGAGTGCTGTCTCTCGGACTTCCTACTCTGTAGACAGCGCAAAAAGCCAAAATAAGCTATTTCGGCATTAGCCGTGCCGTGTAGACATGCCCTAAGGTGCCACAGGACTACTAATTTTTTAAGCATTTTGAATTAATTGGAACTGTATTATACTTCTATTGTTAATTCAAAACTCTTCTATTCTTCCAATATAAGATTCTCCAGATGTGTTTTCCATGTCTTTCTGTTACTTCAGAACTTTCTCAAATATCGATGTGAAGTAGGGATGTGAACAACTAGTTGACTAGTCTTCCCCCCCCCCCCCCCCCCCCCCCCCCCCCCCCCCCCCCCCCCCCACTCGTTACCTCTATCAGAAAGAGGCAGCAAGTGGGGGGGAGAAGAGAGGATAGGGTGTTTCAAAGCAGTAGCACTGTGTTGAACTTGGGGTCTGCCGCTTTGAAACACTGCAGCACCAGGCTTCACACAGTGTTTCCAAGCAGCAGCTCCACATGGAGCCTGGGGTCAGCTGGGGACTCCCTTGCTGACCCCAGGCTCCATGCAGCACTGCCGCTTTGAAACGTCGCAGGGAGCACGGGGCCAGTGGGAGGCTGCTTGAGTCCCCCGCTGGCTCTGTGCTCCACACAGTGCTTTTGCCTTTGAAGAGTAGCAACAGCTCTGGGGCTGTTGCTACACTTCAAAGGCGGAGGCGTCCTTATCAACTAATCAAATAGTCGATGTAAATTGCATCAACTATTCGATTAGCCAATTAATAAAAATTTAACATCCCTATTGTGAAGAGGAGAGAATAGATATATTCTACAGCATCTATTTTTACTTCAACTTATTTGATGGCCTAGTTATAGATACTAAAGAAACAAACTATACCTATAATATCAGTGTAACAAACTGCATTGGCCAACATTAGTCTTAAGCAACACTAAGCCATCTTTACTATCCTCTTTGTATCCACTAACAATCTGTAGCTAAAATTGCAGGAGAATGTTATACCATATTTCCCTTATTCTTAAATTCTTACCAGAATCATAGTTTGGAGGCTTCATATCTCCCTGGTTCAATTCTGTGCCATATTTTAATTTGTGGTATTTAGCTCTGAAAAAGAAAAGATAAGAGGAACTCGATTAATGCATGTAAAGGAAGCTTGTAGATGCATAGGTACCATCGGTCCTTATTTTAGAAAGATACTTTTCCATTCTCCCTGCCCTCCCCATACCATAAAAACCTGTGACCCATTTATTTCAGCAGAACTACAAACAAGCTATGTCCCTATTTTTCTCCACAAATCAATCTCTAGAGCTTTCACACACAGGAATGTATTAGTAAGTGAATAGTTATATGATCAAAAACAATACATATTAAGAACAAAAGAATAAATATATTTACAGAGAATATTTTTATTTTTCATGGACACATGCTTTTTCTAGGATAAGGCTGTTTCCCTGTTCTCTCCTACTACCACTAACCTGCCAAGTATCTCTACTGTCTATAGCAGGAGTGGATCTGGCCCCTGGGGCTCTGGGCTCCTCCCCCCAGAATTGGGGAGCTCACACTGGCACTCCAGCTCCTACTGTCCGACTGATTTTTCTGTGGGTCAGCAGCCTCTGACCCCAAAAAAGTTCCCCACCCCTGTCTATGGCCATGTCTACCCTATAGATTGCTGCTGGCATTATGTCAGGTGATTACAGTTGTACCATCAGAAATCTGTAGCGTATATACAGGCATATTGGCAAAACTGCACATTTACCAGTATAACTTCTTTATCTCAGGGAGGGAACAGTTTTGCCAGTATAGCTGCACCCATGCACTTTAGTACACTCGAGTTCCAATAGTGGTACTGTGCTTCTACCACAGATACATCTACATGTCAACTTAAAAACATCTTACACTTCTCATTCCTCAAGGGTTTACATCAGGGAGGTTAAAAAGCAGGTAATTGAGTAACCACATAATCTCTGAAAATTTCAGCATTACAAGCACCTGCAGTGCAGGGTAGCAGCCAGCTCCCCCTGCTCCCAGCATTCACCAGCTGCTGCCCTGTGTTGCTGCCTCTGACATAGAGGCACCAGCATGAAGCAACTGCTGGCTCCTGACTGCAGCTCTACTCCTAAGGAGCCAGCTACCATCCTCCACTGCTGCCTCTGTATTATGTAGATGGAGGAATTTTCAAATTATTAAAATAATTAATATCTTCATTCATTAACGGACCTATTTTATTGGATAGGTTCTTCCTCCAATCCCAGTACACTCTTAAAATGTTTTCTGATTCCTTTCACATCAAGGTAATTCATTAATTTTCTTCAGGACTCATCTTTTCCCCTGTGTGTTAAAATCATTCTAATTTGGTTTCCTCTCCCCTTCTTCAATCCCAGTGGCATTTCTTTTCAAGCCCAGGAGTTTTAATAGATACTTATTGATTCACCATGACCACTTATTTCCTTTGAATTTTTCATTTTCAGAGAGACTATAGTTAGCTGAACTTTCTTTAGTCTTTTACTTTTCCCTGCACTCTTTCTCCACCAATGGATTTTAATATTGGTTCACTAAATTTCTCAGTTCACTCAAAATTATATCCTGTAATTCATCTCTGACTAGCTCCAACTGAACCACATGTTTAAAACTGAAACTGGGCTCTCCAACTATATTACAGTACATGTAAAATTATGCACTGCAGCTACTTATACTTGTGTTTGTGCAACAGATAAATGGAGAACCTTTGGTTTCCTATGTGATCATTATGAAAACTGGTCAAAGGCATACCCTAAAGTTTGAAAGATAAGAAATTACATTAAGATATACTACTTCAATATCTTCATATGAAAATGACAGTTTAGATATTATGTAAGTTATTGAACTATTAACATCTATTAATATTAATTTCTGAAAAGAATTATTTGTATGAAAACAGCAGTATGCAGAGACCGAAAAGTAAAATGATATGAAAGTAACTGGCTTGAACAGACATCATGTTATCAAAGCTATTTTCTAGCTGCAACCAGCCTTGAAAGTCATTTGGAAGGAAGATATTTTTAGACTGCAAAGATATGTTACTAAATAGACTGGCTTAGTTAGTTAATAAGATAAGAAGGATCACTACAACTGCTCTTGCTTTCTCACTTCATTAGTTTATTTATTGCCTTGCTTCATTCTTTTCCTCACTTTTCTTCATCATGAACTGCAATCAGCTGTGCAAGTAATCAACATTTGCTATTCAATATGGCTGCCCAACATCTCAATAGTTGGGAATAACAAACTTCGTTACATTTAAAAAAATTTAACTCTCAATTTAAATTCCCTATGTGGAAGACTCTCACTACTCACAGACTAATTCATAGAAAGAAACCAGTTTGATTTCTAATCAAGAAATACCACTATTTCTTGGAAATTTTTCAGTGAGTAGACCTGAAGTATCTGATCCAGCTGTACTGAGAGTGCCTGCCAAACGTCCATAGAAGTACTAAGAGGAGTCGCCAGACCAATAGACGTAAACAAAACAGACTGCCAGGAACAGCACTGGGATATATCCTGGCCAGGGGAAATGGCGCCAGTCTTACTCCAACCAGACACACCATTTAAAAAAACAAACAAACAAAAAACATATCTAGAGAAATGGCCTACGAATAAAGTTGTTTGGTGAAAACACCCTAGAAAGAGAAATGAGTAACAGAGAGATTATTAATTGTCGGGCATATATTTAAGATGGATTAACATGTTTATAGTTAGCTCCTTAAACTCCAGGGATAATAATTTAAACAAGAAACTGAGCAACATTACTATTAAAAAAGTAATAAAACAACCTTAAAGTGTGAACAAAGACTTATACTGCAATCTGCTGGAAGGTAGCAAAATTACAGCAAAATTGCTTTTGAACCATCAAATGCATAAGAGCATTCAAATTATTTGATCAACTCTCTCCCTTTAAATGTATTTTTTGTATATATTATATTAAAGAATCCTTGACCGAAATGTCCTAATATATTAAAATTGACTAATCTCTTTACCAGAGAATAGAATCAAAAACACTTTTCTCCATAGTGGAAAAGTTTTATACTCTACAAAAGTGAACTATAACATCATGAAAGAGTTATTAATTGCAGAACAGTGACATTGGTCAGAAATTAAGTTAATCCTTTTCAACAACTGAAAAAAAATAAACTGAGCACTGAGTATACAGAGTCTTGATTCAGGTCAACATATTGCGAAACCAGGATCACTCCCACTTGTCATTACATGCTGCCAATGCAACCTTCTGTGGATCACCATTTTACACAATGGTCCACAACTAATACGTTTGGTTATTTGCTTGGTAAAGATTTGGTAAATTTGGAGATAAGGGAGGACTGAAGCAATCTTCCCTTTTTCTCTTAATTACCTGATTTTTTTTCTCTTCTCCCCAATCTTGCTTTTTCCTGCCTTCATCACAGTTAGCCAGGAGAAGAGTTCCTCTCCTCTCCCGCAGATTATCCTTTTTGTGACTCCCAGATGCTCAGTAGGAGTAATCAACACAAACTCTTCACTGAATGCTGGCTAACCTGGCTTGTGAGCTGATTTAGGAAAATACTGTTGTGAATGACAGCAGGGCTTCTTGTGCTCAATATGCTGCCCTGCCTATAAATACCAAACAAAATTTCTGTATAGAGACCTCCCAGAACCAAGATTATTTCTTAAGCAACTGACTTAAGAACGGTCATACTGAATCAGACCAAAGGTCCATCTAGCCCAGTATCCTGTCTTCTAACAGTGGCCAATGCCAAATGACCCAGAGGGAGTGAACAGAAACAGGTAATCAAGTGTTGCCTCTCCTGTTATCCATTTCTAGCCCCTGACAAACAGAGGCTAGCCCCTGACAAACAGAGGCTAGGCCTTCTTACCCATTTTGGCTAATATATATTGATGGACCTAAACCTCCATGACGGACCTAACCTCCATGAGTTTATCTAGTTCTTTCTTGGTCTTGGTCTTCACGACCGCCTCTGGCAAGGAGTTCCACAGATCGACTGTGTGCCGCATTATATTCTATGTACAGTTGGGATTATTTTTTCCAATGTGCATTACTTTGCATTTATCAACATGAAAATTCATTTGCCATTTTGTTGCCCAAGTGAACATTGCTGTTTTAAATCACAGATTGCTGTAAATAGCTGTTAGCATAAATCATTCAGAAACTGAATTTGTAATAAAATGGTTAAAAAATGGAGAAAGAACGAGATTGTCATACAAGATCAAACTAGCTGAATACTTAGTCTGATATTTAGGCTATGTCTACACTAGCATATTTGTCAGTAAAACTTTAATGTCATTCAGGGGTGTTTCACCCCCTGACCAATATAAATTAAATGGACGGAAGCACTGGTATGGAAAGCGTTTTGTCAGCAGGAGACACTCTCCTGCTGCATAGCTACTGCAGCTCATTGGGGTGGCTTAATTATGTTGATGGAAGAACTCTCTCCTGTCGGTACAGAGCAGCTACATGGGTCATCTTACAGCAGCACAGCTGCATCAGTACAGCTCTGTTGTCATAACGTGTCATGTGTAAACAAAGCGCTAAAGATGGGTGAGAATCTATTTTATTAGACCAACTTCAGTTGCTGAGAGAGAAGCATTTGAGCTCACATGGCCCTTTTCTTCAAATCTGGGAAATGTACTCAAGAGTGGCAGATTGTTTAGCACAAATAGTTAATAGATCTCAAGGGACCCTTCAAAGTGAAGTGGCCAGTTAACACCTCTCCAGGAGAAAAAGCTGGGAGGAGGCAGGTTTAGTGGGTTATAAATTGTTGCAATAAATCATAAATCCAGTGTCTTTACTCAGTCTATGAATTTCACTGCCCAGCACAGTGATGAATTTTAACTCTCAGGCCTGTCTTTTAAAGGTGTTATGCACATTTCCTTTGAGTTTGAGGACTGGGAGGTCAGATAGAACAACCACTTTGTCAAGAGTGTTCTGACACAGTGTTTTTGTCTTTCATCACTTTTCTATGTGAGAGCATAGGGATTGTTTGGTTTCAACTATATAGTTGCTATTGGAGCGTTTAGTGCACTGGGTGAGGTACACGACAAGTAATGAGAGACACGTGCAGGACCCATGGATATTGTAAAGTGTGTTGTGAGGGTGGGAGGAGTGATAATTCTTGTAACAATGCAGACATATCAGTAGGTTTTGCATTAGAGTTGGTGTGTATTGGGCTGCAAGGAGCTTGCTTCCGATGATAAGCTTGGAGAGACTGAGTGTTTATTTGAAGGCCAGGAGAGCTGTTCAGGAAAGATTCTTTTCAGGATGTGAACCCCGTTGAGGATAGGTTGTAACTGTTAAATGATACCATGGACGGCTTCCATTATGGGGTGAAAGGTAATAACCAGAGATATATTGTTGGAGAGGGTCTTATTTCCATATTAAAGCTGGTTCTCACAAGTTATTTGGGGAGCTGATGTGATCTACTTCTCTGGGAGAGCATCTTTGTTTGGTAAGGTATGTAAAGATTTATAGTATATTAAGGTGTATATCCCAGACTTTCTCCTTGTAGTATATCCTGTGGTATTTGAATGCTTGACTGTAAGCAACTGATTTCTTGGGGTAGTTGGAATGATTAGTGGCTTCTAGAAGAATCAAAGCACATAAAAACAAGTCTGAACCTTCACTACATATAGAGAACATTTGTTTCAACGGAATTTGAACAAACCCTGCTTGCGCTGGTTTACATTTCCAGAAAAATATGATCAAAATATCTCTCACAAATTCTCTTCCTATGTGTCACAACTTTGCTTTATTGACTAACCAAACAACAACAGCCACCAGAATAGGACTAGAATAAACCAGCATGCTAAAATTACTATACAGCAATATCTGTATGGACCTTTTATTGTTTTTTTTCCTGTGCATACTTTGGCACTCAGGACACTTACAAGGTAATTAATTTTTCCTACACTTATGCAATTAGCCAAAAATTGTCTGTCACTAGATTAGAATTGAACCTAGAATTTCAGGTGAGAGTGTACCTGTGATTTGTAAAGTGTAATCACAATATTTTTGAGATAAGAATATTTGTTTCCTTAGTGACTTATTGAATTATTTTTCAATAAAAAAGAATTAAACAACTGCATTTATTATTTCACTTATGGCTTTAAACAGATTTAAACAGTTTAAGATTTACATTTTCAGCTATTTAATTCTTTTTATAGAAAAATTATTAGGATTCTTTAGTAGCCAGATAGTACACAAATACTATTTATTTTTATTATTAATATCAGATTCAATAAATCACTAAGGAAACAAACACTCTTATCTCCAAAAATATTATGACACTTCACAGATCACAGCTACAACCTCACCTGGAATTCTAGGTTCAATTCTCATCACCCCATCTCAAAAATGAAGTTTAACCAATATCTAACTTCCGGGAACTAAAAAGAAACTTGCCCTGAGAGATGTTATTCTGAACTGTCTAATGCAGGATTTTTTTTTTTAACTTTTTCTAAAGCATCTGAATACTGTCCACTATTCGTGATGGGATTCTGGACTAGATGGACTGATTCAGTACGACAATTCTTATGTTCATAATTACCAATTCAAGTCCAGATTTACAAAAAAAATTCCTCTGAAGAACCACTATGGAAATTATATTTGTCTTTTAAAATGTTGAGACTTTTAAACAAAATTCTCTAGTATCTTAAAAGTGATTTACCTTTCCTGTTTAAGAGCATATTCTAACATTTTGATTCTTCGCACTAGATCCTTCTTCAGATTTTCTTGTCCCTTCCTTTCCCCTTGAAGAAAGGCAATCTGGGCCTGAAAAAGACAAAACTCTACTTAGAAAAGTTCAAAAGGCGACAAATTGTTTTCCAATATATTTGCACTACACAAATATTAAGGTTCCATCTACTCCCAAGCCATTCTACAGAATTTCATAAATTATTCCATATAACGCTGTGTTATGGTAGTTTGGCTACTGCAAACCAAGCACAATCATCATTTTGACCATATTTACTCTCTTTAAATTACTCTATTTCAGGGGTCGGCAACCGATGGTTCACTAGGGAGCCAGATATGGCTCTTTTGGAGCTTCAGCTCAATCTCCCCCCCCCCCCAGCAGG
>CM057847.1:57497747-57508304 GCA_030068395.1 Apalone spinifera | reverse complement strand
GGGGGGGGGGGGGGGGGGGGGGGGGTTAGAGGTGTTTTTTTTCCTGTGGGTTAGTGGCACCTGACCCAAAAAAGGTTCCCCACTCCTGCCATAAATTAAGACAATGATGAAACCTTTTGTGCTGGACATAATATTTCACGTTATTTAAAAATGAAACCTAGCCAATAAGCCCCCAATTGGGGTCCAGCCCACATCTGGCTACAGCATAACAACACTTCTGCACCCCCCTCTCCACACACTCCAACCCTGAGCACATTATGCACCTGAATCCCCTGCCTTTAGCCCCTCATACTCCCACATCCCCAAAGACATGCACCCCAACATCCCCAGCCCCTTGCCATAACACTCCTGCACCCCCCACACACTTCAAACTTGTGCCCTGAGTTCATCATACATCTGAACCCTTCAGGCAACTTCAAAAGTGGTGATGACTAGCCCAGAAGTTTGCTTGAGACAAGCCTTCTTGGCTAGAATGTCAGTTACTGCAAAAACCTGTTTATGGGGTGGGTGTGTGAATCCTTGAGACTTTGGTATGCTTTCTTGGGAGTGGCCAGGATACAGTGTTAAGGTTGTGACATAACATATTCAAAGTTCAGGTATTCCTTTCTTAACTTACAATGCTGTAAAATAATTTAGACTCAAAATTTGATATATATTAAAACTGTCATGGGGGAATTATCCTGTTGATTCCAAAAAAATCTTCAAAAGAAAACCTGAGATGATCAGAGGAAATTTTAAGAATAATCTGTGCATTTGTGAGAGCAAGAACACAAAGCAACCGAAACTGGGGCTTCTAAAACTCTTCTATATTGTGTAACACCAATATTGTCTTGAGAACCATTTTCCCTTCAACTTGCATGCTGCAGACCACTCCCCCTCCCATTTGCAGTCATATCCCTGTGGCAGCTTCAGAAATGTTCATAAAAAAGTAATATTAACAAAGTAATGTATTTTAGATTCCTTTTTCCTGCAGTTTAGCAGCTGGATATGGGGAGCCACCAGCACCAAAGTACAGATGTGTTTGTATATGTTGTGGTTGAAAGCACAAATGAATTTGTTATGGAGGCATGGAGCCTAATTAACGTGGTGTGCATGTTAAATAAGGTATCTTTGATACTAACAGTGAAACAATGAAAATTTTGGTAGCTGGGTAGACTTAAAAAAAAAAACACAACAGAAAATTTCATATTCCAGGCATTCCATATCTCTCATTATTCTAATAGCCTTTTATCATCTTATCTAATTGATAACCTACTTGAGGCATTAGTCCGTCCTTGAAATATATTTGTTTACATATTTCACTCAGACACTGGCCATTTATTTTTAACATAGGGACTTTGATTAAACATGGCATATTTCCATTTGAAGTTGTAGAAATATATAGTCATTCGTCTTCTCTATTGACTTGCATCTTATGGTATTTTTCTTTCCTGTTGTTTCACCTGACTGGATGAATGTACAAGTAGCTGTCTTTGTTAAATAAATATTAAGTAATACTGCATACAGATACTATTGTATGTTGAAGTGCTCAAGTCAGGAAATACCAGTATTAAGACTTCCTGTGTAACCTCAATGTTGTCTCTTCTGCAGATGGTATTACAGTAGTTTTTAATTATATGATCACTTAAAATGTCTCAAATATTGTATCATACAGCTTTTTTCTGTAGGTTGAGATACACATCTTGCAATGAGTTTTCATTGTATTTTAAGAAGTCTTAAGAGGGATAGCCGTGTTAGCCTGTAACTTTGAAAACCATGAGCAATCCTATGGCATCTTGGAGACTAACAAATTTATTAAGTCACACGCTTTCGTGGGTAAAACCCACTTCCTCAAATGAGTTGGAGTAGAAATTACAGAATCCAGGAAATATAACAGCAAAAGCAGTTAACCGTCAATTGCAGGACCACTGTTAATGGAGCTAATTAAGTCAGACTGGATGAATTTCATTCATAGCATTTGATGGGAAAATGAGACTATCAAAGAAAGGAAAATAGCTTTTGTAGTCCATCAACCAGTTAAAACTTTATTCAAGCCTAAATTGATAGTATTGAACTAGTAAATGAACTCCACTTCCGCTGTCTCTCTCTATATCTGGGTGATTACTTTTAAATCGATTACTGAATATCAAGGGAGCTTAAAATGTCTCGGACAGGTTTATGTATGTTAGTATTCCTGATGTCTGATTTGTGTCCATTTACCCTTGGTCTCTGTGGGATTGGCGCAGATCTGATTGTATCTTAGAGCTTCCAATCCATACAAGAGATCCACTTCTTGAACATTGCTGTACAAATAAATGACAGTCACATAAACAACCTTATACCAGAAAACTAGTGACTGCTATTCTTACCTACATGCCTCTAGCTTCCATCCAGGATGCATCACATGATCTATTGTCTACAGCCAAACCTTAAGTTACAACTAGCAGCTTGTTTGTGAATGAGAGGTCACAGATAGGCTGGGCACTGACTGTGAAGGGTCTTGAAAGTGAAGACAAAATGCTTATGTCTGAGGCAAAAGATCAGAGGTCAGCAACCTTTTCAAACCGAAGAGCCAAACTACATCAAAATTCAGAACAAGTGGTCGACAAAGAGCTGCATAAGAATGCCCGTTTGCATTTCTGAAAATATATAATTTAATATTATTGATAATTGATATGAGGATTAATAATAGCATAATCAAACATTGTACTCACAGGCTTTATTTAATGGGACTCCTGCTGCTGCTGGGAGTGCAGTTTGTGGATTTGAGTGTGCAGGAGTCAGTGTTGGAGTACATGAAGGCCTCAGGGCAGAGGGTTGGGTGTGTGGGATTTGCAGGAGGCAGGGGTGGGCAACAGTATTAAGGGGGTCTGTGGCTGGATTACCTTATCTGGTCGGGGCAGGGCTGCTGCATGAGGGCAGCAGCGGCTGGATGAGGGGCCGGACTAGGATCACCTTAGCTAGATCGTGGCCTCCCCTCCTACCCATGCTGCAGCAGCAGGTGGGCCGCCACCAGCTGTTCCTGCAGCCCCTCTGAAAAAGTGGGCTGGACCCATAAATGCTCATGATACTACCTATATTTTTTGGTTAGTCTCTATGGTGCTACAGAACCATTTGTTGTTTTTTAAATTTTTTTAGTTACAGACTAACACGGCTACCGCTCAGAGACTTCCCTCTAGCAGGGCAAGTTTACTGATTTACTCCTAATATTTTGTCCAATCTAGTTTTAAATGTCTCAAGCAAGTCAAATGGATTTGACTATGAAGAAATTTTGTCTAGTCAGTCAGGTTTGCCTTTGTTTACCCTTCCAACTATATACATTTGCACTACTCTAAATAATTTCTTTAACCTTCAAATATTAAATCATTGGCTAGCCAAGCTATTTATACTCAGCTCTGTTAATCAAATCCCTATTGCTCTTGAATCACTTCTGTAATATGTTTAATTTAATTGGTGGGCACTAATTGTTTTGAGCACTATCAACATGCTCATCAGCACACTGGGCATACACAGAAGGTCCAAGGAAGAAAATGTAAATAAATATAGCATTAACTAAATAGACAATAATAAGAATGACATATCACAAAAAACACAGTACATATGACCCAAAGTCCAGATATAAGAATTTCAAACATACTTCCATTTAAACTTATTGCACAAAGTCCTGCAATGTGCAAGGTAGAATTCATGGGAATGGTTTGCATTGCATTGGAGATCACAAATTAGATGGGTTAAAGCTAGTATTTAAACTAACATGGTAGAATCTCAGGAAAGTAACATAGTTGACTGCTCAGGTCAGGGCAAAACAAATTAGAACAGACCATAAGTGGTCTCATGAACAAAACATGAACAATTGAATCAGACCCAATAGTATGCCTGCAAGAAAATTAGAAAGGTACATTCTGAATATGTTTACACAGCATTTTAGAACACCCAGATTGACATTAGGTTAGCAGGGTTCATGCTAGCACTCTAGGAATAGTTATCTTCAGCAGGAGAAGCAACCATTATTCAGGAAGGAGATGTATGCAATAGAATTTGAGTATACACTACATATTTTCCCACAAAAAATAAATAGCTGAATTCTATAGCTTCTGTGGGGGCAATCACTTTTAGAACAAAAAGGTCCTCGTGACAATAGAAAAATCTTAATTATGTGTTCAGATTTAATTTAAGGGACTGAGGTGGGCAAAAGTGACTTATTTTGCTGCCCAAGAAATTATACCTGTATAAGCACTGCTTTATTAACATAATTACTCAACGTCAGGATGGAAGGAATCACATTTTCAATTAAAAAGAGTCTAAAACCTATTAGGAAGCCTGGATATTGGAGATACTTACTAAAGTGATCTAGTGCCACTGGATTATTTAAGCATCTCAAATGTATGTAAATAATCACAATCTGTCTTTCCTCCTTCCAAGCCAGAAAATAGCTATAACTCACTGAAAAAAGTGGGACGCAAGAACTGACAAGCAAATAAGAGAGGCAGCCTAACAGGCCATGAGGTGAGTATGCTAACAACGTGAAAGGTAGTTTTCTGATTTCTCTTCTCTCACGTCAGTCTGCATGCACATAGATTAAAGACTAGATACTAACACGTTTGCTTTTAATACTGAATCAAGATGCAAGAGAAATTCAGAAGATTCTTGAGATCTTGGGAATTCCACATAGTCCATCCTAGAAGCAGTAAATAAAATCTAAGTCTCAAAAAAGATATACTGAAGGTGTGCTTCCATAGCCTAGCTACGATCAGAATGGCTTGGTCAGACAACAGAGGTAAAAAGGATCTATCCCACAATATACGTGTCACATTATAACTCCAGTTAGTGCAAACAATTTAAAATGAATACTGAACAGATTTTAAGTATGTAAGATATCAACAAAAAGTTTATGAATCATGTATCAATATACAAACTACAAATCCACATCATACAATCCCCACACTTAGCACTTTGAAATATGAACCCAACACAGTGTTACTGTATGGGACATTTCAGTTTATCATCTTTGAAGTGCTAAATATATCCTGCTGGCACTTCAGTAATATTCAACTATGCATTCTGTACCAAAATCTTGAAAATCTGGCAATAATTTAAAGGAATATTTACAACATTGAAAATAATGTTTATGATGTGTATCAGAGTTTAGAAACAGAACAAAATTTATAACCTTTAATATGAACTATAGATAGTAAAAAAGTTACAAAACGATATTCACAACATTAAGTATTCTCTACAGGCATTTCTGTAAGAAACAGATTGAATTATATAAACAGACTCATACTTCAAGGTCAGAAGGAACCATCGTGATCATCCAGTCTGACCTTCTGGTCTCTGCCAATCTGACCTGGGGGAAAATTCCTTCCCAAAGCCAAATACGGCGATCAATTAAGGCTTGATCTCAAGGGGAGTTTTTCCACTGATTTAAAAAAAAACCCAGTGGATAAGGAACATAATTGTCCTGTGCCTCAGTTTCTCCATCCTAATAATGGATGGAGAATAATAATAATAATAATACTTGCCTGCCTTATAGGAGTTTGTGTAAATTCATTGGTTTTAATTAGGTGTTTTGATGTTATCAGATGGAAAGTGCTGAGAACTGGAATTTTGCAACGTATTTTTTTACAATTTCAAAATCTTTCTGCATTATTCATGCAGTAGCCACTGCTCCTGGATTACAGGAGAATTTCAATTTGGGACTTTATTGGACTTCCCCTCCAGCTGAGCCAGAGGAATCCTTCAGAGCTTCCCCCACAAGTTAGCAGTGGCCTGAGCCAAGGCAATTTTTTTTTTACTTGTTCAAAGTCTGTGATGATCAAGGCAGAAGAAGTTCTGGGTTGGGAAGGGCGGTGATCTTGAGCAAGGGGAGCCTGGGAAGAGAGGGCGGTGGAGGGAAGAAAGGGGGCAGAGGGAGGAGGAACGTGGTGGCTAGGATTGCCAGGTGTCCAGTATTTGAGCTTTCTGTTTGGGAAACAAATTGAGAATATATAAATGAGAAAATACAAATGTCCGGTAATTTCTAAATAAGATGTAATGTAGACTGTGATGCAATGTCAACTGTATCTGGTATTTTTGTTGAAACCATCTGGCAACCCTAGTGGTGGCAAGGAAGAAAGAAGTTATTGGTAGAATAGGTCTCCACTCTTTTCAGTCTCAACTCTTTTCAGCGGTTTGGAGATTTTGTTTGCCTGGTAACAACAGGGTTGGGGATTTGGTTCCTTTACCCCTGGGGGTAGCGTGTCTACCACTCTGACACACAAAGCTGGCACCATCATGCTGCCTCAATGGGATATTTTACCTGCTTGGTTCTGTGAGCTGAATGCGTTAAAGCAGCAGCCAGCCTGTATTTTGCTGGCATGTCCTTTGGCAATTCTTATTCATTGTCTGAGGTGCTTACTGATGTTGAAACAATCAACATAGGAAGCCCCAATTTGTTTGTGTGAAGAAGTGAAAATGAGGTGGCAACTTTTGCAGTCTGATTCTAGTCATCATCTTCCTCTCAGGGGGGCAAATGCCAGCTGAAGATGAGGCCTGATACCTTGTTTGGTTGTATGAAGAAAGGACAGAGATTTTCTCAATTAGCTTTAACCAAGCTTGGCATTCTGTGCTCCCGATCAATGAGAGGAGTTTGGGGCATTTGCAAACAGCCTGCATGTCAGTTATGAGGGTATCTAATAAACCTGTGACTGACATTTCTTATTCCCAAATTTAGTGCTGTTAGGTATCTTTCGCATATCTGGCACATGGTACAAAACATACTCCATTTTGTTGAGAAAGAAACTGCATAAAAGTGGAGGGTTTTTTTTCCCCAAAAAAATAATTTGCTTCGGTTCAGGGATTTGTCTGGAAGGGGACAAGCATGCAGTGAGCAGGGACACAGGATGTGCACGGAAGAGAGGAGGAAGACAGTGAGAAGGGGATAGGGCCTGGGCTGGGAAGCCACTGTCTATCTAAGTAGAAGCTTCACCAACAACCCATGAGGAGCAACGTGCCTTAGCCCCTCTGTACCATCAACCAGGAGACACACGTGGTAAGGTAAGCTCAGCTCAGCAGAAGGCTACACCCTAACCCCTCTCCCAGAGCCAGAACCCCATACACCTACTGTACCCCAAGCCCCTACCCTGAACCCCTGCACCTCTCCTGCATCCCAACCTCCTGCCTTGAGCCACCTCCCAGAGTTTCTTCTTTGAAAGGCTGCAGACCACTGAATTAGACCCTATGCAGGTAGGCAAGGCCAACCAGGCAGATACCTGAGAAACAATTATCTGTAGTAACTCAGAGCCCTTCCCATCTACTGTCCCATCTCTTATAGTTGGGAAGTTTTGGCAACTGGCAGTTGCTAAAGGGCCACGTGCCGTTGTAGGCAGTCCCATTGTACCATTCCCTCAGGAACTTATCATAGGAACTTATCATGCTGGGTCTTGAAGCCAGTTCATTTTATTACCCCCATTACTCCCTTTGGAAGGCAGTTTCAGAACTTTATTCCTCTTATGGTTAGAAACCTGTCTCACATTTCAACCCTACATTTGTTGATGGCCAACTTATATCAATTTGTTTTGGTGTCCACATTGGTACTTAACTAACTTTTCTCTCTGGTATATGTCCCTGGTATATGTCCCTCAGATGTATTTAGAGAGAGAAATCATATCTCCCCTCAGCTTTCCTTTGGTTATGCTAAACAAGTCAAGCTCTTTTATATATAATGGAGATTGCCTATCTCCTAGAACTGGAAGGGACCTTGAAAGGTCATCGAGTCCAGTCCCCTGCCTTCACAGCAGGACCAAGTACCATCCCTTACAAATTTTTGCCCCAAATCCCTAAACGGCCTCCACAAGGATTGAACTCACAACCCTGGGTTTAGAAGGCCAATGCTCACAGCCATCCCTCCCCCCATATTCTTTATCCTTTCAAGAACTATGTACCCAACCATTGTTTGGTTTTTTTGGTTTTTTTTAAAGCTATCTCTTATTAAGCAAACATCTTCAAAGAGTTATCCAAGACTTTTGCCAAATCACTTTCCCCAAAGGGTCCCAAAAGTTCAGTACTGATCAGCATGTAAGAAGTTTTGGGGATTTTTGTTATTTTGGGGGGACTTATACTACCTACTAATTTCTGCTAATTTTATTTCATCTTCCATTATTCTGTTCAATTTATTTTAAGTTTTGCTCTTTTTAAAATAACTAGAATAACTCTCTGTCAATTTTCGGATTCCTATTTTTACTTTTTGAAGTCTGAATTAAGTTTGCAATAAAAGGCTGCCATCCTGAATCAGTTTACTTATATATAATCACCGGAAAGCTAAGGAAGGGAATAGCATATGTGCAATTTTTTAACACAAACACTGTTCTCAAAAATATAGCCACACTCCTCCGTTTGATTACCCCCTCTTTCCTGATTACGGCACCTCAGTTGCCCTCTAATGGCATGACTCTTCCACTCCCTAGACACTGCTTTTGTTGTATAGCAGACTTGAAAATGTACTTGGCTTTGCTTGGGTTCTTAACTCAAAAATGTTTTATTTTTCTTTATTTAAATCATTGTTGTGGAGTGGGGCTGCAGTGTGCAGGCTGCCTGCCGAGAAAAGACAACCACAGCCCTTTCTTATCACAGCAGCGTGTTGACAGGGGAGAAGCATCTCTCCATGGCCGCTGCAGCTACAGTGGGCTCAACGTCCCCTGGCTAGGGGACAGACACGCACACACACACACACACACACCAATCCTCTAAAATATAGAGTAGATAGCTGTCCCTTTCTCCACCCCTGCCTCCTGCTGGCTCAGCGTGGTTATAGCTGTCCCAGTCCCCATCTCTGATCCCTTGCTTCCCCACTGTGGACGTTCTACAGTACATCTCCCTCCTACTAGACCCCTCCCTTTCCATTTTATGAGAAACGATCCAATTCCAGGCACATGCCTTTGTCTTGGCACAACCAAAGCCTTACCTTGCTTTAGGTTATAAGAAGCTGCATTCCAAATTAGATGGTCCTAGCTCTTACCATTTAGGAGGAGTTTTTCCAACAATCAGACTCACAGACAGATTACAAACAGATCAGTGTGGATAAAAAAAAAAGATTTTTTTTGTCCAAAAATTAAATTTTAAAATTGGATTTTTGTAATTTAACACAGATTTTTTTAAAAGCATCAATATAATATTACATTTCTCATTTAAAAATGACAGTTACAATTAAATCTCAACACAAACATACTACACCTACATTTACAGTCCCATAAAAATGAATTAATGGCTCGTCTGCCCAATCTAACTACCAACTCTTGCTTTTTAAAGTTCTGGGCTTTCAATTTCTGTTTCTCAGCAGACTAAAAAGAAACACATACAAAGAAAAATACAAGCTGAATAAGATTGTTTTTGCTCTGTGCTTATGTCTAATGGCCAACCTTTGGCCAAGCATGGCAGAGGAGTTAGTTAAGACATTGTCTTAAAGACAGAGAGACAATCTACAGGAAGAGATAGAGGCAGCACAGAAAGGTACAGTACAGTGTCTGGAAAGGAAAAGGGAAGACATTATTCAACACACAAATAGCTTTCTATATTCCTCTAGGCTTTTGCCACAGAAAATATGTCATGGCTTCGGGGCGTAAGTGACACCCTATCTGGGTATTTGGAAGAAATGTGTTCCCTGGGTAAAAGAGAAAAATGTGCCAAATGCAAACAGCGCAAGATGATGATGCTGGACCTAGTTGCAAGAATGAAACACGAAACAAGAATGAAACAAGAAAAACTGCTTATTAGGATAAAATAATGGGGATAAAGATGTGGATATGGCCATGTGGATCAACTGGATAAAAATGTAAATAATTCACTCTGCAATGCATCATTCTTCAAGACTCTCTCTCTCTATCTTTCAGTTAAGTATGATTTGACAAGTAAATTCCCAAGCTATTGACTGTCTTGGATGTTGGTAGAAAAAAATTAGCTTAGCTAATCCTTATGGCTTGTTTAATTAGTTAACTAGATTTAGAATCTATCACTTAAATCTAATATACGAAGGAGAATGTTAGTATGTTTGAGCTCTAATAACTTGGACACTATAAGACCTACCGCAATCAAACTTTCCATGGGGTAACCTTTCCTCCAGGAGAAGGTTTTAGGGTACTGTGGGAGGGTGTGACGGGGGCCCCACTCCTCCCCCCCCACACTAGCTCCGCTGGCGGCAATTCGCTTCCAGGCTGCCGCTGTTCTGGGCCTGTGGCGCTTGCGCAGAGGCAGCGTACAGAGGACCACCCTCACGGCGCAGGCGCGTCTCAGCCGGCGTGCAAACTGGCAGGCACGTGGACCTGGGGAGAGCAGAGGCGCCAGCGTGGAATAGGGCACTGACGGTTAAAACCGGCGCCAGGCCAAACACAAACGGGAGAGTGAGGTTGGTTCTTTTGCACGCTGCCATCCCACCCTTCCTCCGCCACCTCCCTAACTGCCACCCTGAGCCCCACACAGCACCCCGCTCCTCCCCACCCCTCCCCCGCCACCTCCCAAACTGCCACCGTGCCCCACACAGACAGCTCCCCACCCCTCCCCCGCCACCTCCCACACTGCCACCCTGTGCCCCACAGACAGCACCCC
>CM057847.1:57483642-57497647 GCA_030068395.1 Apalone spinifera | reverse complement strand
TGCATGGGATAACCTTTCATCCAGGAGAAGGTTTTAAGGTACTTTTGGACCTAATTGGGGTCCTGCCCTGACCCCTGCGGCACCAGGAGCAAGCTGGGGTGCCCCTCGCGTGTAGCCTCCCAGGACTCGCCCTCTCCCACCCACGAGGTTACATAATCCACCCTCTTCCCCTCCCCCGGCACGCAGTGCCCCCACTCCCATGCGCACAATGGCTCAGGCACCCGCCCTGCAACCCCGGGTGCGAACTGGGGCACCCCTCCCACGTGTAATCTCCCCTCCATTCAGGGTCGCTCCCCACCTGCCGCTACCCCCCCCCTCCGGAAACCAAAACCGGACAGCCTTTCTGCTCAGCTTGCTGGCCTTAGCCGAGCAGAAGGAATCCGTGTGCCTGCTGCAGCGCAGGGGCTGGGTTAAACTCTCGATGCGTTACACTTCTGTGAAGCCAGCCGGCTGCTGTTCATACTGTGAGTGGGGCTCTTCTGGGTCTGGTTCCAGCCATCGGAGTTAGATGTGAACTCTGAGCTTTTGCTTGCCAAGGCAGGGCAGGTGGATCCCTGAGCCAACCTTGTAAAGAGAAATCCCCTTGCTACTGGCTGCATGACTGTGTACTGTTCTCCCGAGGGCTGGCTGCTCGGTCCTGGGGGTAGAAGGGTCCTGCTGCTCTCACAGGGTCAGCTGTGGGCCAGGAACCATTAGCCCCCAGGGTCTGTGGCTCTGGGGGTCTCCTGGCTCAGGGTCCCCTCCTTTCCTAAATTTTCTAAATTTTGTTCCTCTGGTTTCCCGAGCAACACCAAGTAAGTCCAGCTAGTACACAATACAGAAAGCTGCAGTAAGAGGAATCTAGAGTTGCCAGTTGCCTCTGTCATTTTGTCATTATGCCATAACAGTGATGCCGTAAGCCTATTCTTAATTTTACTTCAGCATAATTTAGCTTTTCCAAGGGAACCCCATTCTATAGTTCTCTCAAAAAACAGAAATGCCAGTGAGTTCAATGGGGCTTACTCCAATATTAAGTGCACTCTAAGCACAGTCAGTCTTAGCTTTTTTGTTAACTTGGTTTAAACCAATGTGGATTTTTTGGTGATTTAAATCATCTTGACTTAAATCAATCCATCCTGAGACAGACAACCAGATGCACATTTCTAAAATATATAGTAAAAACAAGGGAAACAGAGGCACTCTAATATCATGATTCCAACCACCAGTGCTTCTCCCCAACCTCTAGAGACCAGCTAGCATCACAGGACACTGACCTCAATACTAGCCTCCAAGATGCTCCTTCATTACTTCTAATTTAAACTAGGGATGTAAATAGAGTTTTAAAAGTTGTTACTGTTTCAATGATTAAAAAACATTTTATTTAAATGGTTAACTGCTTAAAGGGCTGGCCTGCACAGGCAGAGCCAGCCTGGATTTAACAATTAAAGTGGGTTAACCAGCAAGAATAATGTTTACCAGTTAACTTTTTACATCCCTAGTTTCAAAAAGTATCTTTTCACAACAGGTGTTTGTTACCTCTTAACCCTATTTTAATGTCTGACAAAGCTTTGCCTTTATCTTTTTGGTTGTTTTACTTATCAATGTCTTATAGTGATCTTTCTGAAAATCCAAGCAAATTATGTTCATGTTGTTAGCTTTAATTAGCTGATTAACTTTTTCAGGTTACATAGGAACAATGCTCACTTACTGGTGTGCCCATAACAGGTTCTGCTACTCCCAAACAGTCTACTGTTCTCTCTCCCTCTCCCTCATTTTTTTTTAATAAAAAAGAGTTGTCTGTTGTAAATAGTGACATTTTAATTAAAAAAAAATCAAAGCTGGGAAACTCAAAGATGGGGGTTTACACACACAATCACAATAAACAATTATTTTTGAAACCTGATGGAGAACTGAACACTTACCAGAAAGATCTAAGAAAAGTGAACACTGATTTTCAAAAATTGATGTGCAATTGTGTCAATTTCTGCTCTATAAAGCTAGCATCCATTTCCAATAATAATAATACTCACAGAACTAGAAGAACATAGGCAATAAGCACAAATTACATTCCACAATACTATAATAAAACAGGATGAAGGGAACAAAGCTGATTAATGCTTAATTTCAGTAAAATATCTGACAGTGCCTCACAACATCTTACTCCTTCTATGAGTTCAAATCTGCTCAGACATGAATATTCACATTACAGTAGAATACTCATTATAGTAGAACCCCAGAATTACAAATACCAGAATTATATACTACTGACCAGTCAACCATGCGCCTCATTTGGAGCCAGAATGATGCAATAAGGCAGCAGCAGAAACAAACAAACAAACAAACCAAACCAAAACAAGTACAGTACTGTGTTAAATGAAAACTACTAAAAATAAAGGGAACATTTAAAAAAATAACAAAGGAAGGAGATTGGTTTAGGTACTTGTTTCACTTAAATTAAGATGCTTAAAAGCAGCATTTTTCTTCTGCATAGTAAAGTTTCAAAGCTGTATTAAGTCAATGTTGAGTTGTAAACTTTTGAACAGACAACTATAATGCTCTGTCAAGACTTAAGAACAACCTCCAATCCTGAGGCATTCATAACTCTGAGGTTCCACTGTAAATACATATAAGCAAATGGCAACAGTAATATGGTGAAGTATGCCAGTAGGGAAATAACCATCAACTGGAATCATGAATGAATTTCTGTTACTTCTCACCTTAATGAACATCTTCATTAATCAGAAGATGGAATAAACAGAATATTAATTATGATGTGAAGGATAAACTTGGCAAAAATAGTAATACTGAGAAAGACTGACAGGTGAGAGGGGAACAGCAAATCATCAAAGAGTTTGCTATGCAAGCTGTTAGAAACATCAAATGAAATTATGAGACATTTGCATAAACATCCCATCACAAAAGATGGAATTTTTTATACTTCATTTCTGAGGTACACTGTAGCAGGAATATATACATATGAATATTGAGACAAAGTTTGCCCAAATCAATCTATTCATGGATTCCACTGTAATTATCGACTGCTTAATGCACATATTATCTCTGCCAAATTCATAGGTTATTTTTAACACTTGCTTCTGTTAATTAGATATAACTAGATAATGAATCAGTTACCAAATGACAAATTCTGCAATTAAGGTCAATCACATCAGCTTAGAATTGTATCCTATCTCTTTCCCTTATCCTCACAAGCACTTCTTTTTACAACTTTGCAAGGAACAGATGCAATGGAATGGTAACAATCTCTCTTTTTGGCTTTGGTGTGAGTGGGAATTTAATTCTGGGAATCTCATCACAAAGAAAATATTAGCAAATTAGAAGAAGTTTGCAGAACAACAACAAAAGTGAACAGGGATAATAGTAGGGCTGATTTGTGAGGAGATTAAGAGAATCTAAATAAGCATAGCATGGCTAGGCTATGACAACAGAAAGGAAGGTAAAGAAGAAAATGATAACAGTATACACACTATCTGAAGGTGTAAATACCATAGCAGGGGAGGAGTCAGAATAGCAAAAGAAGTCTATGGGAAAGGAAATAAAAATGGGAGGGGGAAACCAAACAAACGTAGTACAGGCCATTCTCACTATAAGTCCAAGATATGTTTCAAAAAACTTGGATTTACAGTGAAACAACTTAGGGAGGAGAATTTTTTCTCCACGGCTGACTTCCATTTTGCGCAAAAACTATTTGTGTGTGCAATTTAAGAGTGGGGAACGGGAGGACTTATATCGCATCCGTTCCTACAAGCGTCAATGACTTTAGTGCAGAATGGACATATACCGGGGCAACTTATAGAGGGAACACCCTGTATCAGAAGGACAGAACAGTCACCCAAGAAAACGATTTAAAGGTAGGTTGAATGAAAAACTACTTAATGTACAATAGGGAACAATTTGGCATCAAGGAAAAGATAAACTATATGGCCTCAAACTTCTGTTAAACATTTCCAGCTGGAAGGCATTAGAAGTCAGTGGAATTTGGTTTTAATTAACACTGCTTGTAATTAAACTATATGGATCAATTAATTTCCAAAAGCCATTTCCCAGTAGCACAACATACAGATCGGAGAGAATTCATTTGTAAATTGTCAGACAAGCAATAATTTGAGATTTACAAAGCTTGCAAAGAATTTCACACCTTTCTTACTATCACTCTCTGGCAGATAAATGTTGTTATAGCTTGTGGCAGTGCCAATCAAAGCAAATTATAACCTTATTGAGATGCTTTGGCACAAAGGCGGTAGCCCAGGGGACGAAGCAAATGACTGATAGTCAGAAAAAAATAGGTTTTTTCATCAGTTCTCCCATTGACAAGATGGCAAGTAGTTTAACCTCTGTACTTCAGTTTCTCCATCTAGTTTATAAAATGGGAAATAATCTTTACCAACCTTTTAAAAATTGTAGATGTCTTGATGAAGAGTGCTACATAAGTGTAAAGTACTAGTATTATTAAAATTCTTAGCACAATTACATCCTTGCAAGATGGACATTTTTCTCTCATGCCCATTTTATTCATGATGGACACTCGAATGTGAATAAATACATATCATACAATTATCAAGAAAATGTCTGTCCAAATCAAACCTTATTTATGGGATTCCACTATATCAGGGAGGCCACATGTACTCATATCATATCTGTCCCAAATACCCAGCAAGGATTCCTACGGCAACTTAAAGACTAAGATTTATTTGGGCATAAGTTTTCGTGGGTAAAAACCACTTCGCCAAATGCATCTGACAAAGTGGTTTTTACCCACAAAGGCTTATGCCCAAATAAATCTTAGTCTTTAACACAGATACAGACTAACACAGCTATCCCTCTGAGACTTGTTACCAAATCCACAGATTATTTTCAACATGTGTATGAAATAAATACAGATAATAAATCAGTTACTAAATGACAAATTCTGCAGTTAATCATTTCAGGTCAGACTGTAGCATGTGTCCTTCTCTTTCCCTTGTGCTCACAAGCACTTTTTTAAACTTGTGCAAGGGAAACATCACAGAAGAACATTACACCTGTAATCCTGTTCAGAAGACCTTCCTGATAAATCTCAGAGGAACAGATGGACAAAATCACTCGAGTCCAACAAATCTGTAGGTATCCGAGCAGATGCGGATATTCACAGCTCGTTTTTGTGGATGGGGATGCAGATACAAATTTTGTATCCATGCAGGGCTCTAAAACTCAGGAGATGGTCCTACCTATAAAAACAGGAAAGAAGCCTGAATTGCTGCACACTGGGAAAGGGATATGAAAAGAAAAGAGGACAAAGGGATAGGAAAGAGAAAACAAATAGGGAAACGTAAAGAAGAGAACTTGGGGGTAGCTTTTAATTTCAAATATGGTAACTTTGAGAACCAGATAGGTAGTTAATTAGGATTCTGGACAGAGATGTTTACGTTTACGACAAATTCACTTTGCAACTGATCTGCAAGTGATTGGATAAACCCCTCTCCTATTACAGTTCTTACAGCATGTTAATCACAGTGGTAATTGAGGCTATGTATATGCTAGCACTTTTGTTGGTATACTTTATGTCACTCACAGTGTGAAAAAAAACCACCCCTGAGAATGACATAATTTACACTAGGGTGGAGCAAACTCCTGTGGACCACATTCAGCATACCAGACTTTTGTATCTGTCTCCCTCTGGGGAGCCAGGGCTTGCGCTGCTCTGCCCACCTGGCACTCCCCACCCCCTTTCCACCATCTTCCACAACATGCAGAGAAACATAAAACACAGGCACAACTTCACCTTGCTGCATCCAAGGTCAGAATCCTGCCCCTAAGTGGCAGCTCTGCCCTTATGCTGCCTCACACCCAATCTCCTCCCACCTCACCTTCGGGAACCTTCAAACTACTTAAGGGTTGCAAGTAGGGTGCCTCCGCCTGTGGCAACGCTTGATACAGCCACCTTGATGTCACTGCCAGCAATGCCTGCAGAAGTCCCTGGTACTGCTCCTACAGAATCCTCCCTCCACCCACCTCAGTAACACCCTTTATAGAGCCCCCATGGCACACCTGATGAGTCCTCCCACCCATGTCAGGCAGTCGTACTGTTTCCATACCAAGATGCGGCCCTCAGGCAAGAAGTCTGACCACCCCTGCAGATTCCATAGTGTGGACAGAGCTATGTATGGGGGGAAAGCAACTCCCATACACAGAGCAGTTACAGGAGTTACCTTACAGTGACATAGCTGCATTGGTACAGCTGTGCCACTGTAAGGCCTCTAGTGTAGATATGGCCTGAGAGTAGTAGCTCTAGATAGTTTGTCATTGACTAGAACAATAACTTCTTAGCCTAGGAAAGGATGAGAGTACTCTTACCTAGCAACTTGCTCTGTGGGACAGAAAGTAGGCTATTAGGCTTTGGGCCTTGTCTACACTAGGAAAATTAAGATGCTTCTTTTTTCACTATACAGCTACTCTGGGACATATCAATAGCAGCAGCTGTAGCATAATACAGACAATACTACAAAAGCAATAGAATAAGCAGTAGTAGTCAGTGATGGGGTTACCCAATATGAAATTAAGCACCGCAGGACTCTTGCGACACAGAGGCTGTGTCCTAAGTAGCAGCAAACTCAGCACAGATTGTAATCTTTTCCTCAGCATCCAACTACCTATGCACCCCATGGACCAAAGATTGCCACTCTTGCATGGGTCTTGTTAGCCACAGCCATCCTGACAAGACACAAAACTGTTGTCGTCATCATCATCTACCGTCAGAAAGGCCAACAAGAAGAATTACAGTGCAGGCAATAAAAATGCCAAGGTCTTTCCTCCTCTACACCTTCTACCATGCTGGAGGATTAAAGGTCCCAATTACTCTAGGATGGACAACACCCAGAAAGAAACACATTTAACCTCTCTCCCCACACAAGAGGTGAGAATAGAAGGGCACGTGGCACCACTCCTCCTCCTCCTCCCCCCCCACTTCAGTGTCAGAAAGCAACAGAAAGAAACTGAAACGATTCAAAGAAACAAGGAGCGATAAAAGGGGAGAAATAAGAAACGGGTGGGACGGGACATGCCAAACCCTCGTGCGGCAAGGGTCTGCAGACCAGCCACACGCTGACAGGGGTCAAGACAGGGGTTTCGGACAGCGCTGCGAGCGGGGTGCCCCCGGCTGCCAAGCCCCAGCCACAGCACCAGGCTCACTGCGCTGCCGCTCCAAGCGCGGGGCCAAGAGCGTCCCCCACCGCGGGGCGGGCGTGCCAGGCCGGGTAACACGCCCCCCACACCTACCCCACCCTGCGCGGCCGGGACGAGGCCGCCAGCGCTGCCCTTTGCCAGCGGGAGATACGGGGCAGCTCACACCCCGGGAAGGGGCCCGGGCCAAGGCGCGCGGAGCCGGACCAGGAAGGGGGGTCGCGTTACCTGCAGCTCCGCCCGCTCCGCCTCCCACTCGGCTCGCTCCGCCTCGAAGCGGCCCCACTCGTGCTGCAGGAAGTGCAGGATCCCGGGGACGCTGTACTGAGCCCGGGCCGCGGACACCGGGGCCGGGGCGGCCGCCGCCAAGGAGCCCCCCGCGGTCGCCGATTCCCCCGGCTCTAGCCCCGGCCCGGCCCCGCCCGGCGGCGGCAGCAGCAGCGCGTTGTTGTTGTTGTTGTTGCTGAAGAAAACCCCGGGCCCCGCCTGCTCGTCCATGGCCGGAGCCGCCGCCCGCAGCCGCCGCGTCCCGGCAGCAGCAGCAGCCTGGGCGCGTCCCGCCCGCCGTCACCGCCGCCTGACAGGACGCCCCCGCCGGCTGCTACCGTGGCCCGGAGGGGACAACTCCGCTCCGACCCGTCCCGCGGCATTCTGGGAAATGTAGTTCCAGGGTCTTAGTCCCGCCTGGGAGCTGAGCGCTGGCGGGGCAAGGTCTCTGATGCGCTGACACAGGGTGGGATGCTTGTGAGCAACAGAGAAAGCATCCCACCCCGTGCCAACTCAGACCAGGGCTATGGCTCCAGGAGATGGGAGTGATCAGGCGCCTTCCGGGCACACACACACTTGCAGTTCTCCCTCAACAGAGGCTGGAGGAGACAATCCATATTACTCTCACCCAAAAACAAAGCTCCGGCCCCTCCCCCACCGTCTTGTCTCCCTGGGAGCTGCTCATGTCAGGGACAGGTGCATAAGACAGACCTACGGCGCCACCGCTGTCAACAGCACCATGAAAAATGCCAAAGGAAATTAACCATTTGTGTCACCCCTACCCCTTAGCCATGAGAAATGCTCCTCTCTTCTGTAATGTTGGATGGCACACTTAAGAGCTGGGGAAAGACAGAGGCCAGCAGTTGTATCCAGAATAGTCCCTTCCTTGGCAGCATGATAATTTCTACAAGAGCAGCACAATGCAACTTTGCACACAGCTAAGGCTGCTCTGTTCAGGGATGCACCCATAGTACAAGTACTTTCTACTCCTGCCTCAGAGTTAATATCCATTAAGTACTGAACTGAGACCTTTCTGCAGCCTCGGCCCTGGGAGGCAGTGAAGCAAGTCCATTCACTGGTTACAGTGGCCTTCACAGGTACTAGAGGTAAGCACAACCCACTCTCAGTCTGCACTACACAACTAGATTAACAAGCTAACTAACTTAATTTACATTTGGTTCCCACTGAAGTGCCTCTCTGTGCTGCTTTAGTAACACCACTTCCTGGAGCAGCGTCATGTCAGAGTATGTCTACACTACAGCGTTTTGTGGGAAAACAATTGTTTTTCTGACAAAACCTGAGGAATGTCCAGTCTGCAACTGCATTCTTCAGCAAGAAAATCGAAAGAACAGAGGGGGTTTTCTAGCATTGGTAATCCTCATTCTACAAGGAAGAAGCCTTTTTGCAAAAGAGCTCTTTCGCAAAAAGACATGTGTGGACGGGAAAGAGGGAATTCTTTCGGAAGAAGGGGAAAGAGGAAAAAACACAAGTGCCTTCGTGACCATTCCGTCCATAACAATCACAGCTTACCTGAAAGAGAGCATCCATTCAGTCTGGACACACTACTTTTTCGATGAACTTTTGCAGTGTGGACACTGTCTTTTGGAAGAAGCTTTTTTCGAAAGATCTCTTCTGAAAAACGCTTATTCCGAAAGAAGCCGGCAGTCTAGACAAAGCCTCAGTGTCAAGTAAGGACAACTCAGTGTAAATACTGCCTTGTAATTAGCTTTCAGGAGCCATCCCACTGTGACCCATACAGACAATACAATAGATTCAAGCACTACTGCTGAGGACGTACACCATCAACACAAGAAGCCAAGCAAGCACACACAGAAGCAATAAAATAATTATGGTCGCTATATATCGGCTGACATAATTTTGTAGCATAGATATGTGGCTTCCTAACAATAAGGTTAGGTTAAGGCTACTTAAAAAATGGCTGGGAAAAAAAACTCCTATGCCCTCAACTGTAAGGGGATAGAGAAAGAAAACTGGAGCACAGAAAATTTTGGAGCACCTCTCAGGTGAGTATGCAGTAATTTCTGGGGGGATGTGCTTTTTGTGTGAATGTGGACTGCAAGGGTGTGAAGGCACCCCCCATAGGGCCCCAAGAAGCGGGGAAATCAGCCCCAGTCTTCCCCCAGCTGGCCAGAGCATGGGGGAGGGTGGCTGGGGCAGCACGCTGCTCCTGGCTTCCCCTGACTGGCCAGAGCATACTTACTTGGGGAACCATAAGGGAGTGCTTTTGCACCTTTCATACCCCCACTGTGTATGGGCCAGCCTCTTCCCCAGCCTCAAGGAAGAAATTCTAAGGTGAGCTGTCTGGAGTAGTAGGTTCAGAGACCTATGGTGGTGTAAGGCAGGAGTTCTCAACCAACATTCTATAAAAACTCCATGGCCCTATAACGCTACAGCAACTGGGATTTTTTTTTTTGGGGGGGGGGGAAAGAGGAGGTTTACACTGGCATTAGGGCAAGCCGGGGAATTGTCCAGGAGCCCATGTCACAGGAAGCACTGCAAAGCTAAATTGCTCAAATTTCATTTTGAGGCCCAGGCAGTTGGGCTTGGGCTTTCTGCTCCAGGTCCCAGTGAATCCAATGCTAGCCCTGCTTTGGCAGCCCCCTGAAACCTGCTCATGGCCCCTAAAGGGACGTTGGACCCCTCGTTGAGATCTACAGCTATAAGGATTCAGCATAGGAGGACCTTCTGAGGACTGGTCTTCCCTACATGGGAAGGAAAAGCAGTGCTGAGACCTGTAAAGCATCCCACCAAACTTCAGCAGAAGGAAGCTTGCCCTGAAAGCGCTGTTCTCTCTAGCAGGAGAATGCTGAGTACGGTCATTGGACCATATTGCAGGAAGTGTCCTGGGAAACACAGCCTCCTCAGAAAGGACAGTGGGAGCCTAAACTTCTAAAATGACTAGTCCAAGGGGATGGATTCAACAGTTGGGCTACGTCTAGACTGGCATGATTTTCCGCAAATGCTTTTAATGGAAAAGTTTTTCTGTTAAAAGTTGTTGCAGAAAAGAGTGTCTAGATTGGTATGGATGCTTTTGCGCAAAAGCACTTTTTGCGGAAAAGCATCCGTGCCAGTCTAGACGCGCTTTTGCGCAAGAAAGCCCCGATTGCCATTTTAGCCATCGGGGCTTTTTTGCGCAAAACAAATCTCAGCTGTCTACACTGGCCCTTTTGCGCAAAAAAAAAAAAAAAAGGGACTTTTGCCTGAACGGGAGCAGCATAGTATTTCCGCAAAAAAGCACTGATTTCCTACAGTAGGAAGTCAGTGCTTTTGCGGAAATTCAAGCGTCCAGTGTAGACAGCTGGCAAGTTTTTGCGCAAAAGCAGCCATCTTTGCGCAAAAACTTGCCAGTCTAGACACAACCTTGGTGTTTAAGGAGGAGGAAAGCTAGAGCCACCTCCTCCTCTGTAGCTGCCATGGACCTCCCAATGTGAGGCTTTGCTGCTTCTCTCAGCCTGGGTCCGCTCAAAGACCTACTACAGATTCACACAGACATTAATAAAAGGAGCCTTCTTGAAGAGGATTGGGATTGCCAAATCCAGAATAAAGCTAAAAAGGCCAAGAATATGTAAGAATATGGTCTTTTGTTTCAGCAAGACCAGACTAACACAGCTACATCTCTATTACTAAGACTATGTAAAAACACTAAACATGATGCAAGCTCTGTAAGCAATAGCAACACATTCAAGTATGTCACCAACTACAGTGTCTTAGCATAAGCTTAGCATTTGTACAGGCCCATCCATGGTGAAGGCACTAAGTAGTCCCAGAGACTTCACCATATTTTGCACAGACAAGGATTTGCTGCTAAGCTTCTGAAACCAGTATTTCCTGTTAGCTGCTGGAAAGCTATCAGTTTTTCGGAAGGCCAGTGCTTGCCTGCTTCTTTGCCCAGCAGTATGAGAGATCATTGTAACTACACAGAGGAACATACTAGGCAATCCCTTCACTCTGGCTGAAGGGAAAAAAACCCCCTGAAGTATCTTGGAGAGAGAATGAGGAATATCAAGGAAATTGGAAAAAGTAAGAGAGATAAGAGAAAGGGAGCAAAAGTGCGGGAAGAAAAAAGAAAAATTGAGAGGGGAAGTACAGAGAAGGTAACTCGGGGGAAAAGAGACACCGAAAAAAAGACTATGAAAACAGGGAAAGTCATAATGAAAAAGACAAAGGAAGAATGAAAGTGAGGAAGGCATGCCAAGTTATTTTGCTTTATAATCCAATGAAGGTTGGAACCAGATTATTACATGAAATCATTTTTTTGCCTGAGGAGCAGGAAAAGGACAGAATCATGTGGATGGAAAATTTGAGAGGCTTGTTTCTAAACAAGCATGAGAACCCAGTATGTCTGTATGAGAAAAAGCCTCTCTTTTCATCTGCCACTCCCTTATCCCTCAATCGCTTTCTGAGCCTGTTTTCCCTTCAATTAACATTTTTTACCTGTTTTACATTTTTTTCAAACTGGCTTCCTACAGCTTTTCAGTTTTGCTTGGCTGGCTCTAAACTCACATTTTAAAGATTTGTTTCTTTGCCTTTTCTGAATTGCCAGTGATCTTGTTTAGTAAAAAACAAAAATCAATTCTGACAGGAAAGAGTGCTAGGGTAAAACAAGAGTCTTTTGAGGAAATTAGGAGACAACAAGAATTTGGGATGCTAATTCAGGAAAGGCAGAGAGAAACTAGCAGACAACTCATGACATAAGGAAAGGCGTGTCCTTAATGCACACCAGCTCCCCCAACCCAAAAAGAAACAACAATTGATTTGCTGTGTGGCATGGATAGGAACCAAGTAAGCATAAACCAACTTGAAACAATCAGAGAAAGCATACGTTCTTCTCCCTTCCAACTGTTTTACATGTTTGATTTCTCTAAAAGATCTTGTTAGCATGTTTATTTTAAAAATTTCCTTCCCTAATAAAATGTTAGAAGGCTTGTATTTAATTTATTCAAATGAATTTTTAGTGTTTGTTTTGAAATTGTAAATTCTGTTGCACATTTTAATTAACTTAATTGCTATGTATAACAAGGAGGAATAAATAAATTATTTGCTACCACTCTTGACTCATATGTGTCTTTATGCTCATGTCTAGTCCTATTACATTAGTGGAAGTAGATGTGGGAGTAAAGATACAAGCAGTAGTAACTGTTTGCAGGAGCACAGGGCTTGCACCATTCACTGTGATCTTGAATTATGGTGAAGAGCAATTCTGAATTAAAAGCTTTCCTAAACAAGTTTCTGCAAACTCTTTAAAAACAAACTTTGACAGGGTGAAAGAGAACTCTCATGCTCCCAGTTAATTGGTTTTAATTACAATTGATTTTTTCTCTGCCTTTTGCATAGATGCTCAAGAGCCATCTCAGTGGCTATTTAGAAGACAGGTGGGTAAATGCCTATGGCAAGATCAGAATCCATACCTATTTCAGTCAAATATTAATCATACAGTTAAATTCTGATAACTACTCCTTTCCTATAGCAACATTCACACAAAAGAAATTTTATGAGCCACATCTCAAATTATATAGCTTGTACATTGGCTTGTTATAGGAACACCTGGAAGGACAACAAAGATTGAGGGACAGAAACATACTTACATTTTTCATGAAGGCCGTTCAGCAGTAGTGGGCAACTTCCAGCCCGTAGGCTGGATCCAGTTCACCAGGATTAGGCCCTGGTGGGCTAACACCGCTGTATTTATTTGTGCCTGCACAGGTACAGGCACTGGGAGCTCCCATTGGCCATCGATTGCTATTCCCTGCCAACAGGAGGTGTGGGAAGGGTGGTATGAGTTCATGCTGCTGCCTGCAGCTCCTATTGGCCAGGAATGGTGATCCGCAGCTAACCCTGGTGAATTGCTGCTGTCTTATTGCTCATCCCTGTCCTACAGGTTACATGACACAACAAACCTATATAGGAAGGGCCCCTTGTTTATGTGGCAAACTGGGAATTCTACAGCAGTGCAAGAGACCTTAAAATGCAGAGGTTTCACTGACTAGTGAAATGGATAGGAACAGGGGTATTAACATACAAGTCAATAAAAATACTGTACTTCAGTCTCAGCGGGGTAGCTCTGTTAGTCTGTATCTGCAAAAACAACTTGGGAGTCCTGTGTTAGTCTCTAAGGTGCCACAGGGACTCCTCGTTGTTTTTAATGTACTTCTGTATTTTCCTATATATTTCATCACATTGCACAATTCCCAGTTTATGAAGGAAAACAGCATTTCTGCATTTAATAAATCAGGATCCTTGTCAGAAATTGTAGATCTGATATGCACAGAGTATATGGTTTCATGCTTTCCACCTCTTACAGACTAGAAACGGTGTGTGTGTGAGCTGTATCTAGCTCCCTCCCTATGGCTGTGCAAAGAATATTCTCCACGAGCCTGCTGTGAATCGTGGCAGGATAAAGGACTCTGTGGCTTCCACTATGGTCCATAACAGTGCTTGTGTCTCTGCCTGAGGCCTAGTCTACACTATGTCCCCCATTGATCTAAGATATGCAACTTCAGCTACTCAAATAGCATGGCTTAAGTTGATGTATTTATCACTGAGTCTTCCATGTGGTAAGGTC
>CM057847.1:57420729-57468180 GCA_030068395.1 Apalone spinifera | reverse complement strand
ACATTTGCATCCCTAGTTCGAACTAGGGTGCAAGTGTAGACATACCCTAAGTGAGTGATTTTACACGCACCATAATCTGCGATTTTTTTAAAACAGCAAAAATGGTTAAATCTAATCCCATGAGCATGCAAATTTTGGTTTGGTGGATTTAGACTTGAGAAACAGTGTACGGGATTTCACCTGAGAAACATGACGAATAGTTAATAGGTAACACTCCTCTCTTGTTCTCTCATTTCTGTATTAATGATAACATTTAAAAGAGGGTTTTTTTAAAAAAATGGGTCCAGTGTGCCATACACAAGCCTAACGATATTAAATGATTGTATTTGTATGAGTTTGGCAATTCACTGCCTTTAAAAAAAAAAAAATCTATTTTTTCACCGCAACTGCTTGAAAACTAATGTTAGAGACCACTGGAGGAAATGGAGATCTGATGCGGAAGATAAAGTCTCTCACAGGAAAAATAACTAACCACACACATAGGAGCACAAAGGTGACAATGATATAACTTTGCCACATTTATCCAGTAAGTAATAAAATCCCCCCACAAAATAATGAATAATTAAAGCCCTTGTAAAGACCATAAAGCTGCTAAAGTACGAAGACTTATGAAAACAAACTATGTGGACACATCTGGGACATAGTTGAAGTACTGGGATGTGGCATTAGGACCATTTGGGTCAGTGATCTGAAGCATCTTCTGAATGGTTGCATGTGGCTTACTCAAAATAGGGATATGAAGGTTTAACCAGTTAACCAGTAAGTTAACTAGTAACCGGTTAACCCTTAATGGGTGAGGCTTACCGGTTAAGCTTAACCAGAGGAGGTTGGAGCAGTTCCCTGCCTGCTGTAGGTAGGGGGCTGCTCCAGCCCTGCAGGGGGGACACCATGGACAGGGGCTGCTCCAGCTTAGCTGGAGCAGCCCCTGTCTTTGGTGGGCCCAGGTGTCTCACAGGCAGGGGCTGCTCCAGCAACCCAAGTGCACCAGCCCTGCAGCGGGAGTGGGGATGTGCTCCAATCCAGCGGTGTGTGAGGGAGGGGCACACAGCCTCACCTTAATCAATTAACTGGTTAAATAATGTGTTTAACCAGTCAGCCGATTAAACAGGATTTTACATTCCTAAGAGAGGGGACAGTATTTAATTGTCCACCCTCAATAATCTGTTACTAGCACAAATCAAGGTAACTATAAATAAGAGAGAAAACATCTACAATGTTGCTACAGGACTTCTATACTACTTTTCTAATTCAGCTTTCTGTTCTACAATAGTGCGCAATCTCTGTCAGAGATTATCATGAGGTAGATCATTTATTGTGATTTACTAGCCATTAAGGAGAGTATCAGTGATAAGTCCACTCTCACGAATTGAGATGCCTGCTTGTGAAAATTTAAGAAAGACATTTTAAATACAAAAATTCAGCATGTTTGTTTTGCAAACTGTTGTTATAGCTTTATTTCTTAAAAATTAATGTAACAAACTTATTTTTTTAAAAAATCTAAAATAGAAAAAAGAAAAAAATGGATCATTATGATAAACAAAAATTTTTTTTGAATCTGTCTACATTTCAGCAGTATTTCCCCCCTTCCCCTCTAGTTTTTGATCAGTTCTAATTTTTCAGGGACACAGCAGTAAATACAATACAGATTAACCACCAAACATTTCCATACACATGCATTTAAAAACAGAATAAGCTGAGATTTCAACATCAACTTCCATCATCCAACATATTTACTATACCTGATCCTCTGCAATATGAATTCTAGCACAAGGTGAATCCAGTAAAGTATGCAGTGCCTGTAAACAAGATGTGACGTGTTCAACAGGCTCCTCAGGCCTAGGAGAACAGAGGAATTGTATACTAACACCTGAAAAGAAACAAACAAAAACAAAAAATCTCATTTCTATACCAATAAGATGAGGGTTGTTTATATATCACATTTAAGTACTTAAGCAATGCAGGAGTTGGGTTTATTTTAGGTTTTTATTTTAATCACAAAAGTTATACTCATGTTTTATTTTTAGCATTGAGAAATATTCTTTAAAGATGGAGACAGCAAATAGTAAGTAATCATGGTCAGTAACCTGCAGATCTTCAAAGAAAAGTGGTGTGTGTCTTTTGATTTGGCGTGTCCGTAAATTAACAATCTGCCGCTTTTAACTGTGTTTTTAAGTTTCTCTATATTAAAATATTTTAACTGAAGAAAAAAAAACCCCCAGAACAGAAGAGATCTCATTTTCAGATATGACCGGGATACACAAACATAATTCTTCAAACATTTGTATTTCTTACTACAAATGTTTAAAATACAAATACTCCAATTACAGAACTTTCACACAAAATCTCTGAGAGAATTGCCACTCTTTAAAAAAACAAACAAAAAACCCAACATTTATCTTTTAAAAACTAGTATGTCTTGGTTTATTATACAAAAGTCTCAGAATTAGTTATACAACTGTCAGTGAAACACTGTTTTGCTAGTTAGTCACATCTGTATAGCATGGATCAAAAACTAAAGATATGCACAGATAAATATAGAATGTAAAGCTAGGACAGATATTTCAAATTTTACTAATCTAAACCCCTAGACATCATAGCCCACAGCACCATACAACTGGAGTACCTCAAATACTAACAGATGCTTTCCTTACAAACACCCCTATGAGAAGCAGTAAGTACTATCACCAATTCCACAGAGGTACAGCATAAGCCTGAGTGACCTGGCCAATGTCACATAGGTCTTTACTGAATTATGACCTTATCGGGGGTATAAAATGTAATCCAACTCCTCATTCTAAAATTATAGAAAAAACATATGTCTAAAGAACATAATTTGTGCCATCTGAACTCTAATAAATATACTATATTAGATAACTAATGATTTATTTTTAAATATGATGTAAAAACCAGATCTAAAACTAATCTGGAAGATTTCATTTAAGGGACATGGAATAGTATTTTTCAAAGCTATAAAAATCATGGGTTGCCAGGATGTAGCATTGGAATGGGTATATGGTTCATTTTAAATGGGCTGGATTTCAAGATGGTGTCCTTTTAATGCAACCACACTGTGGCATTCAACTTTGAAATATGATATCATAAAGCTCTTACCTAAAATCAAGTGCATTCTATCTTTGTTGATCTCTGGCAAAGATTTAGTGGTAGATGGTGTTCCAGGTGTCTGGTTTAACATAATAGATGAAACACGTTTCTGTGAATTTGGCATTGCTACAGCTGCTTCTTCTGGTGACTCAGAAGCATCAAATCCTGCACTGTTTAGCCAGAGTGCTACTGCATGTAGAATTGGAGCCCAAGAGTTCCGGTAGTGCAGTCTAGCTGTATCAATTGTCTCTGGAGTGTAGAATGCTCCACCTGTTAATTAGAAAAGTAAATGCTAACTAGCATAAAACATATATGTGTATGAGAGAGAGTATATATTATAATATGTATACATATTCAGGATACATTTGCAGATGTAGATATTCAAGTTTTGTTACAGCTACGTGCAGCACAATTCTCCATGCCAAGAGGACTAGTATCATTAGGGCTGTCCCTATACAGCTTCATGTTCTCTGATATCAAATATTTTTTGCTAGTAAATGATAATGTGAGGCTAAATTTTCTCTCTGTTCTAACTTTTTCCTATACTGTGTATGACTGAGGGAAATCCAAAAAGATCTCAGAAACTAAGAAAGACAAAAGAATGAGGAGGATACAATGCAATTCAGGAAGTATTAGCAAAACAAAGAAATATTAGCCATCCTAAAAACCTTAGTCATAAAAAGCCAAGTATTGGCTCTATATCTGAGTCTCTCTTTCCCTTGTTGAACCAAAACAAGTTAGGATTTCTTAATTATGTCCCACTTACAAATAACAGCTTAAAAACAAACATCCAAAGTCACTGAATATAAGCTAATTCATTTATAATAAATTTGCAAAATTATTAAAATCTAACTAAATATTTTCAATGGAATGGTAATCTGATTCAGCTGTTTAAAACTGTAATTCTGTGGATACATTACAGCCTTCCAAGGATTAGAATGCAACAATTTACTGATTTCCTCACCAGTGGCCCCGAGCCTTCTTATATTTGAACTATTGTTGCATGTATGTAACAGTATATTTCTGAGTTGGATTGTGAGCTTTTCAAAGCAGGGCCCTTGCTGCTTCATGCTTTTGGTAAAATATAATATACACCACTCATAGTCTAAAAGGCTAAAATCCTGCAAACCAGCCTGGGCTTAACTTTAAGCCCAAATTGTTCCATGGATGTCAATTAATTTACTTGCTTTTGTAAAATTAAATGCATGCAATATTAGTATGACTAATCCATATCTAATAATCTAAAATACAGTTGCCTGCTTTTCAGAAATGCTGAGCACTCACAACTCGCACACAAGTCAATGGTGTAAATACTCAGTATCTTTGAAACATTAGACAATTTTATTTTAGACCACTAGATATTGAGTTAAATAATCCTGGAGGATGACTATATATACTATATAAAAAGTATAAAAAGTGTACTTTTTATAAACTATAATCAGAGAAAAGAATAATGTGAATTATAAGTTATGGGGAGACCTTAGGAATTAAATATATTTCAAAGACTTGTTTCATTCAATTTAAAGAGTGAACAATTTTAGAATAAATTACACTTACAGAATCTTTGTTACTACAGTGCTTTATGGAAATAAGAATTGTAATCAATGCTAACAAAACTTGATCTACATCACTGAAATGCCAGACAAATCAATTACTAAGTTTGAAATTCTAGTTAAATATATTTGATTTGTTTCGCAATAAAGTGAAGAAACTTCACTGATCTTCTTTTGGCATGATCCTGCATTCATGTAGGTTAATGCCAAGAGTTCCCATTAGCATACTGAGTTTCAGAACTCTAGTGAAAATGCAATGTTATGGTTGAGCTAAAGTTCTACGAGTTAGTTAAATCACCAACTTTACATTGGTGATTTAACTAATTACAAAAGCAGCTTCTCCTCTCTTGGAATTCACACCTCCAGATCAGCTACTAGAAGTGGGCCTCATCCTCCCTGATTGGACCCACCTGCCATCTCCAGCCTGATTCTGGCCTGCATATTTATACCTGCCTCTGGAAATTTCCACTACATGCATCTGACGAAGTGGGTCTTTGCCCACGAAAGCTTATGCTCCAAACACTTCAGTTAGTCTATAAGGTGCCACAGGACCCCTCGCCGCTTCTCCAACTTTACATTATTTCATTCCTTTTATAAACTAGTTATTATAGGTAATAGTGATTTTAACATTTGTTCTAATACTCCAGTCATGTCAAAGACTAAACAACTAACACAATCTGGCTCTAGAAACAAAGTACTATGAAAAACAGCAACAATGAAAATTTCAATGTACACTTTTCTAAATTAACTTCTCTGAAAAAAAACAACAGAGGAATAAACGAAATAAAACATGTTTGGCATGACATACAAAACTTAGTTATTTCACTACACAGTAGTGTCAAAGTCAGACAGGACTCAGATTTGTCAGACCGCTCTGTTTATTAGCAAAGCCGCTCTGCTAATTCACCCAGAAAAATGTGAGTACCCCACAAGGTTCAAACTCCTTGATTTATACAGTCAAAAGAAAGCCAAGTTAACAGGATTAAAAAGAGGGGCAAAACTTCACATGATTAGTGTGAGGCTAGTCAAGTATCTTCATTTCCACATCAAGCACACAGCAATCTCCTGTCCATATCTCCTGGTTATCTCAATTGCTTTCTGCCTAACACCTAATGTTCCTTTTCCTATTAACTCAGGCCCACCTGGTTGGCACTTGGATCTGCATACCTACAAACAATATTAACATACTTTTCTTCTTCCTCTTAAAAGACAAACAGTATTCCTTCAACTTATTCAATTATTACAGCACAATTCATCTTTCTCTTACAGTATAATTTCTACTTTCACAGTAGTAACAGGTAATTTCAAATGCAGGTTGATGAAACTTTATACCACCAAACAAAATATTTACTTCAGCCTTAGGGTTCTTTTATACATAACAAAAAAGGTATGCATCCCAGTGTGGGTCTTATCATTATGTTAGATTTTATGTAAATACAAAACAAATTTGGGAAACAAGTAATTTATGGAAGAAACTCAAAATTCCTTCAAAAATTCCTTACCCAGATCTTCCTTCTGCCTTTCATAACCATAAAAACATGAACTGCTCTACTTACCATCTGGTGGAAGCTGACTAGCAAATTCAGCTGGTAAAGTCAGAAGAGCATAGTCTTTCAATGCAGCTAGCCAAAGGCGACTAAGAATAGGCAGCTCAGGTTGTACGAGTGTTATCAAACTGTCTGGAGGTAGCTCATCTGCAGTACCAAAATCATCATCATCATCATCTGTACTCTTTATTTCTCGCTTTGGTTTGGTTTCTGCTTCCTTTTTAATTTTCATAGCAACAACATACACCTATAAAACAGATAAAATATTTTTGCTTTAAAATGCAAACAAGAAAAAAAAATATTTCAATCAAATGACAAATTGCACCAGTAAATGATCTTTATGTTATCTTCTATGGAATATCATGAACAGTTTTACATTTTTGAGATGATCTGAGACTACTTTAAAAATTACCCTAAAATATCATACTGGAAAATTATCAGCTACATAACCAATGGAAATAAATGTAGGATAAATGGAAAAGCTATTAGGTTTTATCAATCTATATTTCCAAGCTAAATCTGAGTTTGCTGACAACAATCAGAGAAGAATTCAAAGCCAATCTGGCTACTCAAAACTTTTAGCCTGAAGAGTGTCAATGAGGGCTCTTCACACAGAAAATGCTCCAATTTAACTAAATTAAATCCATGTGGGAATCACTTTAGTTACATGAGGGCAACACACATGTAGGTTTACTCTTAAATCAGTTTAGTAAAGAAAATAATTTAGTTTCATTCAGGGAATCAGGTCACTTTCTGTGTAGCTCAGGCTTTGTGAATGAGAATTTCTTCTTTATTTTTGACTGTGTACTATTCTTTAGAGGGTCTAAAATTGGTATCTATGGGACCCAAATTGATGGGCTGAAGGAAAATTTTAGAGATTTACACAAGGATACATTATGCAAATAAGCAGAAAGGCTGGGGAAAAAGATCTGCAATAGAACAAAAAAGCAGTGTTTTTAGAAAAGAAATATAGCCGACATAAATGTCCCCACACAACAGATGCTTTGCTTCAGATCAATGCTGAAAATAGCTCAACACTACAGGGCTGAGGTGCTAATACTTTCCTTATTTTCTCAAAGTAACTTACAAGGAAATTAAATGCAAGAAAATCTACAGTATGTTAATACAACAGATAAAACAAAGACATGCTTGTGCTCAGCTTCCTCAAAACACTTGTAGTCCTTTAGTCATTAGAAGTAACACTTCAGAAAACAAAGGACAATGGCTTATATATAGCTAAGTTCACACAAAGCACATTCTTTAATCATTATTTTTATCCTTGCATTATAAAAGTTATAGTGCAAATAGTTTCAGAAAACCTTTAGTCAGACTTCCACCTATATGTGTTCCATTTGGTATACTATATTCAGGGTCTTCTGTAATAGCTTTCATGTCACTTGGGGTCATTAAATATATCCACATTTAAAAGGTAATTCACAATACAGTAGTTCCAGCCAACAAAAAGAGCATCATAGCCACTAAAAATACAGATTAAAATGTTAACTTAAACCTGAACATTTTTACAGCAATTTAGAGATCAGGTTAATCATTCAGACAAGTGATGGGCAATCTAGGCTAGTGGCCTCAGTAGGCCACAAGAGAGTCGTAAACAAGACTGTTTCCTGGGTTTGGGTAGTTTTGGTAACTACACTGGAGTACCTAGAATTTGTGTGGTGTGCTGACTGAACCATAGCAGCACTTTGATTGGATGCAGGAGCTCTCGAAGTCAATGTTGGGTTCAATCAGCATGCACTTCACTTCACATGCTCTTGCTTTATGTGTGGGTCACTTTAGTAATATTGGTAGGAAAAAAACGATATGGATGGAAACCAGCAGAATCTGGCAACTTTGCATGTGGGCCATGGTAAACAAAACATTTTGCAGGCCCACACATACAATCCTGATAGGCCACATGCAGCCAACCACTAATTTAGACTCTCTTGGAGCACATTATTTAAATTTTAAAAAATTCTGTCCAATAATTTCTTAAGCTATCTCATCTGACTCCTATGTTAACTTTTGGTCTGATTTTCAGAGGTACTAGACTCCCACTGCTCCTAACAACTTCAGTGGTAATTGTGGGAGTTCAGCCCATCTGAAGATAAGGCCATTTTTCTAGAACCTCATCAGACTATCACACTGTGAGAATGACAGTTTGTGATGCTTAGCCAAACATTCAGATAGTTTCTCTTTAAAATCCATTTTAATTTAACCCCTAGAATTTCCAGACTATTAAAATACAGATTAAAATGTTAAATTAAACCTGAACATCTTTATAGCAATTTAGAGATCAATTCCATTATTTAGACTGCCTTGCAGCCAGTATTGTTATTTGTGAAATCCATCATTTTTAGATACTTGAACCTTCCTTGGTCTTCCACATTCCCAAACAATGACTTCAGCAGCCCTGTAGTTCACTATTTCCTTTTTGGGGAAATTCCTGGCTAATTAGCTATGCTTTGATTTGACAGCTCATCTTTGAATTTTGTTTTTAAATTAACAGGTAGGGGCATCAGAAGGAAACTGAGATCTGACACAGTCTGAAAATTCTGTGAGGGCCTGGATGTGCACAATGGATGGGATAGAGGAAATGGGGAGTCATGGGAAAAGAGCAAATAAAAGCAACATGTCAATTGTGGACAAGTTGGCTAGAAAGAAGATGAAGCATTGCAGTGATAGGTAAGGAGAAACAAAAGCCTGGAGAGGGTAAGAGGAAGTCAGAAAAGCTAGAAAAGACAGAAGTTTTGGGGCTGGCTGGATAGATGCCTAGAAGGATGAGAAGTTGCAGCTATGCTACAGTAACTAATCCAAGGTATAAGGTAAATATTTAACACCAAATGTTTACCTCGGCCCAAGCTTTCAAAACTGCTAGTTTTTCCATAGTCGTGGCACTCTCTCGGTAAGGCTGATTGGAAGACCCCTTTCCTGCTTGCACTTTGTCCAAGGAGGAAACAAGGAGATTGTGAACTCGGCGAAGATCATTCAGGTCACTTACAACCCCACTTCCTATCCATGTGCTGCACACCTATGCAAGAAAATTTTAAATCATTCTCCAAGATACCTGCTTGAACAAGCACAGATTTTATGCAAAGATAAAATATTTCTGTAATATGTTCTAACAGTGAATCATCCTCTTAAGTACACATGCTTGATGCTGAAACACCACATAATGGAGCCAATTTAGAGGAATTCAGTAAACCCTCAAAATGTAAAGATTTCCAGTGCGGATAAGGTCTGTAACAAGCCTTGTGACATTTTACTAGCTCTGTCTGCAATGAGCTGAATAATGCACCTTCCCCCCAACTCCTTTCTGAAGAGACAAAAGCTGTGAACTGGAGGTATTTTCTAGTATTCCTACAAACTGATAACATAACCATGGGAGACGGATTCTCTTGGTTGATGACACCCAATGCCACCCAGAAGGTGGAAAAGCAGTTTTCCCTCGCCACCTTTGTGAGGGACCTAAGTTTCTCCTCTGCCCAACATCATCTTCACCGCAACAGGTTCCCCAATCAAATTGAAGGGAACAAATGTTGCTATGCCTCTTCCAGAGTAATGGGACCTTCCACTCCACTGAAAAGCCATGGTACAATGTAATTTTATACCTCTGTCAACTAGAGGAGGTGACAGCAGAATATTCAAGCACATAAGAACAGGAGAGTTAGGCAAAGTAGAATCTTAATCCACTTCACTGTAAACAGTGTCAGCAGACTCCCCCATACATGGACGGAAGATAGTGGAAGAATTTTGTGTATCTCCTTCCCTGCAACAAGGACAAGTGACACCATTTTCCCTGGACAGTGGGGGAGAAAAGAGGCAGATTCATGGAACTCAAATGTCTTAAAAAATGTATCACTCTTAGCTTTCTAGTGCAGCCGGACAAAAAAAGAAAACATTCTCCACCAAAAAAAAAAAAAATTCCTGTCAATTTCTTTTCTGTTTCTTTTAAGTTTCCCAGACCAGCTATTTTTGCTGATTAAATTCTCGGGGAGCCAATGGAGCTCACTCTCCCAAGAGAAGCTCCCCCCTCTTTCTAGGTCCATGGAAGCCCTAACTTAATGGACAAAGGGGAGAATGCAAACATTCTTGCAGGCCACAGGCTCTTAGCCCTGGAGCAGTGAGCCCTTCAAAGTATATACCATACCTGTCTTGGACAGGCATAGGAAAGACTTCTATAAAACCTTGTTAAAACAAATTCACAAGCCCTTAGAGGGAGCTGTAACACAAATGCTAAACAAACCCATCCTCCTCCCCTCTGGCAAACAGCAGCCCCATTCATTGTAGCATTATCACAAAAGAGCAAACAACACAGTTCAGTACCACTCATGTAAGCTCATGTCCTTTCCAAACAGAACATAAACTTCTCACAAAGTTAATGCTCAATCATTTAACCCCACTAATGAGCAACCATTCAAACATCAAATGAGTTAAAACCCTATACTCAATGGTAAATCACGGTTACCTCAAATTATTTGATTGGATTAAAGGTACCTATTTCTCAACAGTTCTATTAGCCACACAGCAATCAAAACAAAGACCACTGTATGCAAGTCCCATGTTCAGTTATGATTAGCGGCAGAATATTATTGAAGTTCTTAATAGCCCTACTAATGGACCAGGACCTTTCATTTAAATACAGACATCAATAAAGTTATTAACCAGTATTTACATGTGGCTGTTTCCTACTAGTTGCAGAATAAATAGGAAAATAAAAAGTTTTCTTAATAAAATGTCCTGAAGTATTTCCACAATACCGAATAACCAAATATATTACCTGGAGCCTCTTATGATACTCCTAATTTATAGAGTTACATCATAAGTTTTCAAATTTTCCAGTAGTAGGGGTATTTCCTATTATTTTTCTTTTCTCACTTTTTTCCTAAGGAAAAAAAATTGTACTCTCACGCACTCTCTCTCTCTCACTCTAAAAGCATGAAATATGTCAAGTTTTTAATACATAATCTTTATATTTTTCTCTGTACCTGGCAGGCTTTTGCTGTTATGTCAGAAGGAGTATCTTGGGAAAAAGCTGGTCTTAGAGCAGCTCCAACCTATGTAAAAAGAAAACAAACTGATAATACTTTTTGTATATGTAATGAAGTCAGTGTTCCAAAAGAAGTAATCTCTTGCTTGGGCAAGTTTGATACTATATTTGTGTATAGATTAGGGATGTTAAAATGTGGGTTTTCTGGTAAACATGTAACTGCTGAAACTTTCAGTGGTTACACATTTACACGTGAGGGGAAGTAGCTCTGTGGGAGTTGGTGCATGCAGGGAGCCAGCTTAAAAGCCAGCTCCCCATGAGCACCAGCTTCCGCCTGCCCTTTGAGCTGCTGCCTCTGTATTAAAGGCAGCAGTGGTGAGCGGGGTTGGGGAAGCCAGCACACATGGACAGCCAGCTTTTAAGCTGGTCCCCACAGAGCCTCCTGCCCCCTCCCTGCTCTGCCGTACTCCATGAGCACCAGCTCCCGCCTCCCCTCTCCCCACGGCTGAAGCTTCAGTGGTACTCTGGAATAATAAACAGAGATGTAAAGGGGAGAGGGAGAGAGCGGGAGCCAGTCCTAGGGGAAGCCGGCTTAAAAGCCAGTTCCCCCCAGCATCATCTCCCCGGTGCAGGGGAAGGGAATAAGGGAGGCAGAGCCACAGCGGTCCCGGAGCCAGCACAAGCTGGGACTGTTTAGTCCCAGCTCGCTCCAGCCCCAGGAGCTAACCCTGTTGTGGTTCTGCAGTTTAAATGTAGTAGGAACAGGGCTGCCTGCAACCGCTGGATTCCATTGACTACTCGATTAGCCAATATACTGCAACTTAACATTCCTAATAATAAACTCAGATCTCCTAACTTCCATTCCGGTGTGTTCACAGATTTCTTGCCTAATTTACAGAACAGGGGCATAAAATATAAATGTACACCCTACTATTTGGATTTCAAGAATCAGTGGTTATTGATTTTTTGGAACTTTTGCCAGTTACTAAATTATAATAAATAGATGGAGGAGATACAGAAATAATTTTGAAGGGGTAAATAAAATGTCTGTAGTACATTCTTCCACACACAACGCTCTTTCACAAGTTATTTAAAAATATAAACTGGCATATTGAGAGAAATATACAATTTCCTAAACATATAGAGAGGGTCTCACATTAGCCTGATACTGCTCCAGTATCACATGACCTGGAAACTCTGGCTCAGGGACTGATGCAAATTTCTTGATAATGTCTTCAAGTGCCTGGAGACCAGCCATCCGCAGCTGGTTGCTGTGATCAGTTGCAGCCATGAATGCCATACGGATGAGGTCGGAGAGATGGAGCACTAAAAGATCATCTAAAAATAAAAATAATAAAGCCATTAACTAAGTTAAAGATATCCAACTGATGTCCACATACAGACACTTGTAACTTTACACAAGTTTCTAACAGGGAGACTATGTTGTTATGTGTAAATTTCACACACATCTGGAAAAAAAATTGCATATTTTGAAAAAAACAATAATTGAATATACTTTCTTTTCATTGTTAATATAAATTACCACTTCAGATTTCTGAAATGTCTGTTGTGAAAAACTGAAGCAAAATAAAAGAAAAGGTCATGAGAAAAAATTGCTCTGAATGCTAAACTCCTTCATGTCTGCTTTCAGAACATTTTCCAAAAACAGCTTTAATGACTTGTTCCTCATGTCCACAGAAAACCCTGAATGCAATTGCTGTTACAATCCTATGCATATAGTGACCCCTGCTGATAAAGGAATATCTGATCAATTCTAAAACTCTGGTATGTTAGCCAACCACTAGGTATTGCAGGTAGTAATAAATATTTATTTGGGTGAAAATGGGGTAATTCCTTCACATCTTGGAGAGAAATAGCTGGAGTCTCACACTGGGTAACAGAAAAATGTGTGAAGACTGCAAGGGGTAGAAGAAAATAATTCAGAAGTCAACAACATTTTTGTGAGGACTTTTCTTCATGTGTTTTTCTTAACTCCCTATCTTTTAATACCAAATACTGTAAGTAATTACTTTAAAAAAATAATTTTCTTATATTATAATATGATACCAAAAAAATCATAGTTTGTAACTGGTTACTTGGGAAGATTTGTGTAAAATTTAATGCGAGGAAATATTGGGAATACTTAGGGATTACAGATTGACAAAATGCTACACAACTTTTCAAGTTAACCTAAAATGTGGAAGGGGTAATTTACCAATTCTGAAAATGAAAAGTACATTAGGATGCTATAGTTTTTAAAAAAAACACCAACTGCAATATTCACACACGTGTAAACAAACCCTTCACCTATCCGTCTCCATTAGGAATGTCAATGGTTACTTCATTAAGGGTGAGGCTTACTGGTTCTTATAGGTTCTGGGGCTACAGTAGCTCCACATCTGCCGCATGCAGGGGCACTCCAGCCAGCCAAAGCAGCCTTGTCCGTGGAGAGCCCAGCTCAGCCCAGGCACGCTGCAGGCAGGGGCATTCCAGCCAGCCAAACCAGCCCCTATCTGTAGTGGGGGAGCCACTTCAGGCTCGCCATGGTGGGTGTGGGATCCACTCCAGCCCATATGGGAAGGAGCAGCCTCTCTGCCTGCCCCCCCTTTTAATCGGTCGACAATTAAACATTATGTTTAACTGGTTAACCATTTAAATAGGATTTTACATCCCTATTCTCCATTAGAGCCATCAACTCCAATTTCCCCAAAACAAATTTCAGGCTCTTCTGTTTAAAGGTAACAATTTCTATTTAAAATTACAATGTAAAAATGAAGTGACCATTTTTCAGCAGTGTCAATTTACTACTTTCCCATGGGAAAAGAACACATCATACAATTCATCAGTGTTTCATACCTAAGAGATATACATTGCTAATGATGCTGAACTTGAGTTATGGATTTCATTACAATTTAAGGGGCACAATGTGGTGTTTTGCATTTTCATGTTAGAGCAACCGTTCTCAACCTTTCCAGGCTACTGTACCCCTTTTCAAGAATCAGATTTCTTTTGTGTATCTAAAAACTACTTGCTTACAAAATTAGATATAAAAATACTTTCTCATTTTGTCAGCCTGAAATTTCAGTTTGTACTAGCTTTGCTAATGTTTTTTATTTTTCCTGTTGTAAGTCAAGGCAATATCTAGATGAGTTGATATACCCCATGGAAGACCTCTGTCTACCCCCAGGGACACATGTACCCCTGGCTGGAAACCAGTCTGTTTACAGTATAAGGAGACTTACTTATTGAGTGTTGGTTCTGTCAGGGAAAGTGGTCAGTAATAAAGGAGAATACCTTAACTGGACATGTCTAGCTTTTACTAGTTTGTATGGATAGCTTATTCAAGCTCAACTATTACCTACCAAAGTTTTCTCTTTGTTGGTATCTACTATCCTTAACAGATCTCTTAAAGTTTATAGAAAACAAAAACACATGCAAAAGCTTTAATTACTTTTAGGGTTCCTGAGTTTGGCTGAACGGGCCAGGGCTAGATCAAAGTGAGCCTTGTTCGCATTCTCACACAGCATGATAATTCGACACAAGCAATCAGCAGCAAATACACGAGTGGCCCAGCGAGGAGCCACAGAAGGTTTTGATTTATCCTCTTCACCCAGAGTGGTAAACATTGTGTCATCATCCATCTCATCTTTCTTCTCCAATTCTTCATCCTTTCCTCCTCCCAAAGGAGCTGCAGTACTCATGTCTACAAGAGACACACAAAGTCATAAAAGTTAGCAATTCCACTGTCAGCTGTAAACTATTTCTTAAAATTACTATGTGAAGTTGTCAACTCTTACAATTCGTTCAAAATGAAAATGGAGACTAAAAAATAATATAATAGATTTAATAGAAATCATGGCATTTGAAAACGGAGAAGGGCACTGTAAAGAAATATTAATAAGGAAAGATTTTTTTCCCCATCAGCATACTATTACCTAGAAATTAATATGTAAAACCTCAGGCTATGTCTACACTGGCGCGATCTTGCGCCAGAGATATGCAAATGAGGCTAAGCGTGGAATATCACCGAGCCTCATTTGCATAGCTAATGAGCCACCATTTTTGCAGAAGAGGCTCTTGCGCCAGAAGGAGTGTCTACACTGCCCCTTCTTGCGCAAGAAAAACCCTCTTGCGCAATGCCACTACACTGATTATTTTCAGGGTTTTTCTTGCGCAAGAAGGGGCAGTGTAGACACTCCTTCTGGCGCAAAAGCCTCTTCCGCGAAAATCGCGGCTCATTAGAAATGCAAATGAGGCTCGGCGATATTTTGCATTACAGATATTAATGCAAGATATTACAGAATCTATGAAAGAGGATATTTTAACATCAAGCTCATTAAATAAAGGATGGATCTGAGTATGGGAAAAATATAAGAAGAATAACTAAAATGTAAGTAGAAATCTGGTAACACCTTTAAAAGGGCTCTCATCTGAATCCATAGTCCACATTATACTTATATAAAATAGTGAACAGGAGAGAAATAATGAGAGATCTATCCACACCTTCTCTGGAAACTGAAGTGAGGCATAAAATCGTCCAAGAAGGATTCTGACTGAACAAGTGAATAGCTCAAAATGAGGTTTAATCATTATTGTAAACAGCACATTAATAACTCATAACGCCTCATAACTGGAGTTTTACATACAAGTAACACTCTTTCTTCTGCATACCTGATGGATAATGGCTGACCGGAAACTTGTGTACATTCAGTATGTTAGTGGAAAGCAGCTGGGTTGGGAGCAGGGAGGCAGCCAAGCTCTGAGCAGAGCAGGATCAACCCAGCTGGGAACAGGAGAGCCTGGCTGTGCCCTGGACTAGCTGGATCCCCCCACAGATGCTCCAGTGACAGCCGGCTTTCTTGTCAAATTCACAACTCCAGCATGCAGCCATGAAATTGACAAGGATGACAGCCAACAGCCAATGTAAAGAAACCAATGTTTATAGGGACATTGCATTACCCTAACATTAGCCCTACACCTCTTGTGGAAGTGAGGTTATCATGTCTATGTAGTAGGATACTTACATTGACAGGAGCCAGGCTGCAGTGTGTAACCACTACATGAGAATATTGGATTCCTATGAACACCAAGTGTCCCAAATATTGAAATTTTCTGGATACAGATGTTAAAGCCAGACTGATCTAGGGATATTAGATTACCACACACACACACACACACACACACACACACACACACACACAAATCAGCTAATTGAGTAGTCGATGGATAGTCCATCTGCTACTCAATTAGTCAATGGGGGAGGGGAGGGGAGGGAGAAACTGTAGCGCTGCAGTGGGGTTATCCTTCAGCCCAGGAGCTAACCCTGCTGTAGCTTTAACTTTTAAAAGCCACAGGGTGGGAACCAGTTGCAAGCCGGGACAGCTGATTCTGATAGAGGCAGCAAGAGGAGGTGGGAAGCGACTAGTCGAGTCACTACTTGACTGCCCAAATAAGTATATGCTTATCGGATAGTTCACTAGTCGCTTACATACGTAGTCTGGTTTCATCTGATTTGCCCAATAAAGGCAACAATCGTATCTGTCTGCAAATCACACTTTATGACTGCACTTTGAACACCTCTGAAGGCCCCTAGATTGCTTCTCTGACAGCCTGAATACTAAGGAAGAAAAAGAACAAAAACTGAATACAGTGAAACAGATCCTTCAGTCGATGTAAATCAGTAAAGCTCATGTAACCCAGCTGAGGATCTAGCCCAGTAGTATAAAATTAAAAAAAATCAAACTAGGACTCCATGAGGTGCCAAGCTCATTCAGTCTCAAAAAGTAAAACATGCTTAAGTGTAAATAAAATAAATAAGAGAATCAATCATTGAAGGCATGCAAATGACATTAAAATAAACAAATCATATTTTCTATCACAAATTGTGAAATTATGTAAGTGAATGTAGTGTGGGGCACAGAGAGCAAATTAGGAAAACTCCTTTGCTATCAACAATAAAGGAAGAAACTGAGGTAGACATTACATTCTTAAGGAGAAGAATTTTAACAGTTCAGCCTTATAAGTTACAGGAATTGTTGCTAGACAACTGCTAAAAGCAAAGGCCAGAAAAGTGGGTTACCTATTGCAATGCTCACCCCATAAGAACTATCTATATATACAGTAACAGATTTATTTTAAAGTGTGTGTGTGTGTATAGACTATTTAAATTGACCATATTTGCCATTTTCTCTTTCTGAGCAAATTAAAATATTACCCCCCAAGGTACAGGTGATAAAAGTGAGCATGGATCATGAATCCCATTACAACATAAAAAGCTCTAAATGAATGTTATCTAAATAAATTAATTCTAAAGATATGATGTCTTGTTATAAGAACGTTGTCAAACACTTACCACTGGAGGCTGCTAGGACATCCTTACATAACATTAGCCAGTGTGAAAGTTTTTCCACTGCCAGGGATGAAAGCATATGTCCCAAGGTATCATGAATATCAGAACACAGCTTTCTATCAGTCTCCCGATCTAACATTCCAAAAAGAACTCCCTCGAGGCCAGTCTCTGTTATGTTAATTCCTTGATGCCGGCAATGAGTGTCCCGCCGCGAACCAACTGGTGCAAAAGGGTTAATGTCTGTAAAATGAGAGACTAGTTTTCTAATAAGAAATTGATTAACATTTGTGCCTTGAAATTAGGGCAATAGCAACATGAGAAAAGGACATTCTGCATTCATTCTTAGTTGCACAGATCACAGACACAAAGGCATTGCTACAATTTGTCATCAATAAAATCTAAGATAGTTTAACATATTAAGCTTATCAGAAATCAGATTCTATGAGATACCGAGCATCTCCCATGAAATGATACACACTGTCAACTACCATTAAAATAAATAGACATTGATAGCACTCAATACCTTGCACGAAATGCTCAGAACCTCACAGTAATGGACCCTGGTGAATCTCTTCTGAGTTAAGTTTTAATTGTGACACACAATACTAGAAGGCATATGATTCTGTGGCAGAGTGGAAAAATTGTTTATCTGATAATCCGTTGAAAGAAGGCAGTATCAGCAGATTCAGTTTTTTAAAAAATTGAAAAACACTAAGTATATAACAACCAGCAGACAGCCACATACTTATTATAGAGGATTTCTGGATATTGTACTTTTTCCTGACCATTCAAATAGGTGAGCAGGAATCATTACTCATTTTAGCAGCCCTATCATCAGGATAGAATTATATATGTAAGGATTGGTGCAATTGGGAAATGTGAATGGCTACTAGTTATGCTGCTAACAAAACAAGTCAAAACCTGTTCCCAGTATACAGTATCATTATGCCTTGTGATGGGGGTCTAGCAGGCCTTTTCTACCCTCTGCTACAGGCTCTGAGGCCCTACTTACAGAAAACACACACAGATCAGGCTATCAACAAGACTTCACCCTCCAGAGGCCTAAAAAAAGCCTAATCAATCGGATGCCAGCACATCAGTTAAAAAGGCTTGCCTGTGTTTCTCAGGGGTGGTGGCAGGATGAGAGTGGGCCTGGTCAGGGCCTTGTTCTCAAGCACTACAATAAAAAGCTTGTCTTTGAAGTTGTGTTTCTTTGTCTGGTCAAAGGCGCAGATGGACAAATTCTGAGGTTGTTATTTTTATACAGCTATTTTAGACTGACTGTTAAGTTTATAGCACACGACACTTGACTCTGAGCAAGAAGCAGTGATTTGTATTCTAAGGTAGAGAGCACTTGCATGGCCATTCTTGGCCCCATAAGAAGCACTATGAGGTAGGAAGGGTGGGTGGCTACCTCCCATAACATGCCCATTTTCAAAACCAGAAAAATTAAAAGAAAAGAACCAACGGTAAGATAGAGGAATAATTTAGAACAATATATTTAGGGGGAAATTCCATTTCTAATTTGTTCTGAATGTTTAACGGGCCTGGGCTACAATCTTTACTTTTAGTGGGAAATATGGAAAAGACAAGCAACTCCAAAGGAGAAAGGGTTTGGTTTGCTTTTGTGCACACATAAAATATTAGGAAAGGACACTTGCAAGTAACACTCACGGATGCCACTGTTCTCTCTCTCACCAGCATTTTTTGCTAAGCTCATGGCATATTCACACACTTCTGCTGCTTCCCTCTGTGCCAGCTGTCGCAAACATGCCACTGCAGCCCGACGTAGTAGTAAGTGAGAACTGCACAAGTGAACCTGCAATCAGAGCCATTTTCAACTGGTAAATTGCCATGGTTTTATATAAAACTTGTTAGTGATTAATAATAGCCTCTTGCTCAGCTAAATCAAGTACAGGTCATGTAAACAGTTACAAAGTGGTGTTGCTCTGGCACAGAAAGTCAAAATGCAAGAAGCCAATTGGCTGACAATGTGAATTAAAATTGGTAGGAGTCCCTTTATTTACTGACAGGGGTGCAGCAAACTAAACTCACTCATGATCATGTCTTTTTTAAATGAACCTCTGCCTATCAAAAACACGTAAGAGAAACTCACTGCATTTGCACACAGATCTTGATCATCTTTCTCCAGTTGGATGGTGAACCCTTTGAAAATTTGGCTAAAAGTGCACAGACAAGAACTTTTCACAACATATACACTTAAAAATAAAGTTGATATTTCCCTAGCTGGTGTAGCCATCTGGCTAAAAAGAGGTAATAACTGAGACTGGAAACCCAGGGAATACAATTTGGATTTTAGACCAGGGTTTCTCAACCCATGGGTTAGCAACCAATACTGGGTACTCAGGGTGTTTCAAAGGATCACAGGTCAGCTCCTGCGTCTCCTATCCTAGGTGGCTGGCTGGGCTCATGTCACTGCTCTGGGCACTGCAATCTCTGGGATCCCAGCACCACTCAGGTTTGGTCCAGCCACCATGACAACAGGAGTCCAAATTTGAACAAGTGACACTTGAACCTGACCATGAGTCAGGTCACAACTCCATTCAGACAAATCTGGTCTAGTCAGAGGTGAGGGGACAAAGCTGAGCAGTGTTATAACCCCAGAAGTTGCAATACCTGGAGTGAAAAGCAGAGCCCAGCCCAGCCAGCCCCACAGCACAGGCTCCGCAAGAGCTGCCACTGTGGTATGAGTGCTGGGTAGGACCCAACTGAACCATGCCAAGATCTTCACCTCTGGACTATTTACTGGGTCCTGACAGACCATGAACATTTACAAATGGATGCTAAGCACAAAAGGTTGAGAACCACTGTTCTAGATCAATTTACATCATGCTTTAACACTGGTTAGAAACTCTGGGAACTAGGATCCGGTATTGCCAAAGACAGAAATTACAATTTTCAATAAAATGCCTACCAGCAGTATTTAAATCACTCATGACAATAGTCATTAAACCTTCTATGTTCACCTCTAAACCACAGTTTATATCATGCATGTCAGTAAGTGCTTCTCAATATGAGAGCTTTCAGATTTCTGTGCTTAGTAACATTTGCTTTTAATCTGCTTTGAATCATCTCAAGTACAAGTAAATATTTTTCTTCCAAAAGAATTCTGCAAGCTTCCAACTTTTCTTGAGAGGAAGTAGCTGTACAGGGAATTGTATGTTTTTCCACAAGGGAGGAGATAAAGAGTGCTCTTTTAGAAACTCTAATCTTGAGTTACCCCGGGGAAATATTTTTGTAATAAGTTGAATACACATTTGCTTTCCCTGTATTAGCTTGCTATGAGGATGGAAATTGCTTTCCCAAATGAAAGGTCATACAGTGTATAAATATTTAACACTAGGCCTTTATTTCATCCATGGATGTCTCAAGGGTTCAATCTTGAAAAATAGACTTAAGGGTCCCTCTAAGTATCATTCTGAAGTTGTTTCAAGAGAACAACAACAGAGAACATTAGTGTTTTAATTATTGGAAAGATTATTTCTTGCTTTTCATTTTTAAACAATAATGTAGTACAGCAGCATAAAGGAATCTGAAAAGCATGCTGGAAGAGACTGGTGTAAGTTTGATACATGGTGTTGGTTCCAAACAGAAGACAAAAAACTTTTTACTGTTTTCTCCTTCATTTAATTGAGTAAGATTTTCAGCTAGTCCTCTATTCAGCCACCATGTCCACATTTTATTTGTGTAAACAGCTGTGGGAGCATGTACAAAGCCTTCTGCAGGAGGGAACCTCATGGAGGGAACCAGATTTTGAAAGCAAAAGGGAAGGAAGGAAAATTAAGAGGTTGAAAGCTATGCTGGAACAAAGAAAAAACAGAATGGAACGGGAAAAGATTTCAATCAGAAACCATTACATCTTGAGATAACTTCATTGACTACAATATTCCAACTGGGAGTTCTAGACAGAATGGAATCAACAGAGAATTATTTGTCACGGGATGTGGCACATATTAGTCTATTATTCATATATAACAGAAGGACCCACCTACTACTGTGCTGAGCCATATTTCTCTCCCTTGGAATTCTGTGCATGCAAACATGTTTCAAACTATGGATCATGCTTAATAACTGAGCACCAGATTACACAAGACAGAGGGACACGTGCTGCAAGTAAGGGAACCTCTAAGGAAAGATTAGACAGCAGATTACAGAGACGAAGTTCCAGTTTCAGTATAAACAGGCCTGAAAATCCATTTGTCATGATCAGTCCTTCAATAAGTCTATAAGAATCTGGAACACGGGTGGCCAGGGATGGCTTAAAAGAAGGGTCTCTCCCTTGCAACTCATATTTTTGAACATCTGAACATACGTATGATTAACTCCAATTTATTTTTTAAATTTTCAAATAGGTTTAAGATCACATGTTGGATTTTGCAGGAGTGCTGGTGCAGTATTTATTTACACATGTGGCAATACTCACCTGGGCATCAATGGATGAACATAGGGACAACAGCAAGACACAGAATCTGCCTAGGATTCTGATAGTAGAAGGAAAAATGCCACTTTCCCCACATACGCTTCCTTTCTGAACAGCCGTAGGAGAGGGGGTCCCCCAAATCTCTCTTCTTTTTCATTCATTATTTTGTATGCCTAGGACTTGTTATTGTATATTCCTCTCCTTTCTGAGCTAAATAGCCCTAGAACTGGATTCCTGTTTGAACTAAGGCGACTTTACTCCATTCTGGCAGAGTAAAGGGATTTAACGTGAGCATAACTGTAATTTAAACCTACTTTCTTGCCCCTCTGCACATCCAGAACAGTATAAAGTTACTTTAGTGTAAATTAGAAAAAGATCTTGGATAAAAGTTTAAGTGCCTAAATGCCTTGGTGCACAAGTCCTTTCATTCATTTTCAATGGAGTTTCTGACATTGGAAGCTACTGGATGGCTTTGAAAACTTTGCCTCTCAGCACATGTGTATATTTCCTCAGAGGTTGCTATCCATTTCTCTTAACTTTCTGCAGGCCTTAATGCTGAAATTTCCAGCATCAGGGATATAGGGTGAGACAGATATATTTTACACTTACACAAAGGCTGGGAACCAGACTGGAGAGGTTGACATGGCGTGGTGCAAACATGTGAAGCTGTTGCAGGCATGATATAGCAGCTGCCTGAACAAGGGAGTCTGAGTGATCTTGTGTGATCGCACATCCCACCAAGCATGAAGAACGGATTGTTGAAATAGTAGGTCCGTTACCTAATGGAATAAAGAATCCTTAACAAAGTGACTTTTTTGTATGACTGGCATAGATTTTTAACATTTTAATCGCAAAACATCAAAAATGTGAAGTCTGTGTAATTTACATACATCACTTTTCTAAATACATATACTTGAAGTTAACAGCTGTATTACTTCAAAGAAACCCTATATATATGATTAGAACTTGTTTTCCATTTTAGTCCAATTTTGACAGTTACTCCCTTAAAGTCCCTAAATAATCAACTAGCCCAAAAAGTCAGGTTTTGCACAACTGATCATTAGCCAGAAAAATTTTGCAAACATTGTTCAGTTAGTCAGTATTTCTGAGACATGGCACTTGTTAAAATAAGATGAATTTCAGGTTTTGGAAATCTATTTCATTCAGTAGCTTTGAATAAGATAGCGTGCATAGACCCATTTCTTATAATATCAGATAAAACATTTTAGAATTATTTGCTATGGAGTTAGTTTAAGTTTTGAATAGTTGCTACATTTTAGACGACTATATTTTTGCTCCCTTCACTGCATCACCTGGATTCAACAGGTTACAGAGTACAGAGTATTTGATTTAAAGATTATATTGCAGTTCAACAAGTGACATTTATCAACTTTTCAGCACACCTATAATTATAGCAAAATGTTATCTAAGAAAAAAAATTCTGAACAATTTACATATTACATACATCAATTTGTAAATATCTGCCACAAAATAACAAGGAAATTCCTGGGTAAAAATGTTAAGATACAACTATTAGAAGACTGTAGTTAATGAATAGATTTGAAAGGCATGAAATTTATAATTAATGATTCACTAAGAGCACCAATTATAGCACTTCCTTCAAAAAAACATACCATATATATTTACCAATATCCCTGAAGAATAAATGTTTTTGCTTATAAAGACCAGAGTTACAATTACTGTTGTTCAGAGACTTCAGAAAGAAAGCGAAGTGCAGATGCTGGCCTGGTTAGGCAGGCTGGCTTACTGCAGATATCACAGTCTGGGCAGCGAACTGTGCAGCCCTGAAAATCCCGTCAGGAGGGTGAGAGATGAAGGTCTTCCCAGAAGAAATGACAGCTGAGGAGATGGAAGCTGAGAGTGTTGTGCCATTACGAGACCACAAGAGGAGGAAATATAGGCGCAGCTGTCCTGAACTGTGACACCATCAATACACACAGTGAAGATGCAGATCTACAAAGCCTACATGCTAATCACAGATGTCTCAATATCTGCCACCATACAATATTAAACTGCCAGCTGACATTAAGAAAAAAACAGCATCTATCCTATAGATATCTTAACTGTATCTTAATGCAATTTTAGATAATAACTTGCCTTGCAGCTCAGGGCCAACTGTCGTTATTATAGCTCCAAGACATCGGCCCAAACACTGATGCACTTCTGTATGTGATGGTGGAACCGTCAAGAGTAGGGTAAGAACTAGAGACAGAGTAGGCTCCACATATCCCCGGTACATTGGTCCACTAGAATCCACTATCAAGGCAAGTGAATGGAGAGACCATGTCTATAATACATCAAAGAGATTTCTGGGTTTGAGTCATAAAAGTTTGTTTAGAGTTTTAAGAATTTATTTATAGTGGATATGACTCTGACCACCTTCTCTAAACATTTCATTTTTAACCCTCTGTTTTTAAGAATATCTGTCACCCCCACAATCTGGAACACTGACTTCTAGCCTGAAATTTTCCAGGTTTGGTCTTTGTCTGCAGGAGAATTTTTGTTAGTTTGTTTGAATAAAAATAGCTAACCTGTTTGAGAATGAGATGAAAAAGATTCATGTACTTTTCCCACTATATATTTAAAAAAAAAAGTGACATTTTTAATAATTCTGAAGCCTAAACTGTGGTAAAAAGTTGAAATTAGGTACAGAAATGGCCCTCAAAGGGTGTCTCTACACTGTAGGGCTTAACTCGAAATAAGCTACTCAAATTGAGCTATATCAATTGTGTATCTTATTTCGAAATCGGGAGCATCTACACAGCACTTGTTTCAAAATCGAGCACTCTTCCTCCAACTTCCCTTATTCCTCATATAATGAGGGTTACAGGAGTCAGAGTAAGAAGTCCTCCAGCTTGACAGTATTTTGACACTATTTCGAAATAACTGCCTGCTGTGTAGACGCAGACTATATTATTTTGGAATAGTGCTAGTTATTTCAAAATAGTGTTTCAGTGTAGACATACCCAAAGAGAAGTACCTGAGCCACTGGAAATAGGTTTTCATTTGATAAGGTTATGGCCAATCAAAATTCTCAGTTTACATATACAGTACAGTTTGCACTGAATTTTCTTTCTAAGTTCTTAAAAGTGCAGCTAGGAAAGGCCATACTGCTCACATGTAGTTAACTGAGCTGCACTGGAAAAAGGTTGTGAAGGGAAGAGTCCTGGCCTCAGTCAATCACTGATCACCCTATGACACACTATGAATGAGGCCAAATGCCTTTGTCTCACATTCAGCAAGCTTTCAGGGAAAAAGTTTCAGGGCTACTAATCTGCACAGGAAATGGATTCCCTCTCCTATAGGCTGCAAAGTATGCAGGATTGAGAGTTCCAGTGGCATCTACCAAAATAACTTTATGACTTTTTCTCCCCTATACCCACAAAAATGTGGGAAGTTTCATAAAAAGAAAAAGGGTTATTGTAAATGGATGTTGAGGTTGAACAGTTTAAAGACCACCATGATGCATTAACAGAAACAGGTGAAATAATACTGCAAACTTAAGTGAACTTTGTCAATATCTAAACGCTTAGGCACACATAGTGTGTTTATTCTACTCCTCCAGTCTAATTACATCATCACATCATCTTTCTCAAATACATAACACTATTCATTCTATAACGTTAACTACTAATGTTGCACCTTGTAACATTTTTCTTTCTATTTATTTTAACATTTCAGTATATTTCCACTGATTTAGGGGAGGATATCAAAAGCTCAAACAGCATTATTAGATGCCTAACTTCCATTTAAAGTTAATGGGGAATAGGCACCTAAATTTCTCCCTCTATCTTTTTATACTGAGCTAAAAATGATTGCTTTTTTGGTGAAATACTATGTGAGCCTTTGTTTAAAGACTACCACAATGAATTCACAGAAACAGCAGAAATAATATTGCAACTGTAACCTGAACTTTGTCAATATCTAACTTTTGAGAGCTTAAGGAAGGAAATTTAAGAGGATTGGTTATATTACTAAACCTATCACTAAACAAAGCTTATCTTGTTTTTTCAAGTGGCAAGCTATGTTTAGAAAAACTTCTATCAATCCTGTCTCCTCAGAAAGAGGATTACCTCTAGTCCACGTTTTCTACGGTTAATAATTAAACAAGACATGGGTGGCCTGCGGCTCCAGGAGACTGAAGAAGCACAAGGAACTCAAAGTTCTGTGACATTAAACTGCCTCTTCCTGGGGATGAGACGACCTTCTGCTGATGAGGCACAATAGCCAGGTGCTACTTCAAATAATAATTTTTTTTGGAGTAATAGGGGAAAAAAGAATGAAAAAGTCTCCTGATATATGGCATAGTTACACAATAATCTTTTGAGAATAATATTTATAGATAATAGGGATGTTAAAGTATAACCGATTAACCGATAAGCGGATGCTCATTTGTTAATGCTATCAGTTTTACCCCTGGGGAGGCGGATTCACCGTGGCAGCAAAGACTCCTCTGCAGGAGCGGAGCTAACAGAGGCTGGCGGCCCTGCTTCCGGGGAGGCTTCACTGTCAGCTCTGCAGTGTGAAGCTTATTTAAGCTTTATTCTGCAGAGCCGCTCCCCCCCCCCCCCCCCCCCCCCCCCCCCGGCCAACACATGTACCTGCTAAGATTTTTCAGTCACGTGGTAACCTTATTAAACATCTTTTAACATCCCTAACAAGTACGGTAATTTTTCTTTCTATCTTGCTCCAGAGGGTCTTTTACTATTCTATTTAACTGACTTTGTAGAATTCATTGCCAAGGGATCATGAATGCATCTATTTTCCTTTAAGATACTACTTTAACTTTTAATACATTTGTCTTCTCAACTATCTGATAACTGATTTTAATTCATTGTTCTATAAAATGGAGTAACTTTTTTACACCTTGAGATGACTGAGCATAATTAGGCATTTGCCTAAAGTAACTATTTTAAATCAGGTTAGTTTGTTGCTCAGCACACTGCACCTACAAAGTCCTTAAAGAAACTATTTACAGTGAGCAAGATCTTCCTCTCCAATTTATATTTACACTCCTTGGTGTATGGCCTAACTACTTTTACTTTGTACAGCATTTTTTTGATGTTAATAGTAATACATTAATCATAAAGCCACTAAATGGTTTTTAAATGCTTTTTTATTTACCTGGACTTCCGGTGAGGTTCCATCTTGTGCCAGTGCCAACAGAATACTGACACTGGTTTTCAGATGCTGCCCAGAACCTATTCCACCCACATAACGATGGAGACAGCCAAGAGCCAATGAATGACCAGTTCTTGACACAACATCTCGAGCAGATTTTAACCTATCAAGATTAAAACACAAATCAAAGTATTTGCTAGATTTGTAGATAAGGTAATGATTGTCTAAGTATCAGAAAAACAAACCTCAGCTCCCAACAATATTATTTGTTACCTTAAAAAATAAATAAATAAATAAATAAATAAATAAATAAATAAAAAGAGTGCAAACTTTCTGGGAAGATATAATTGAAAAAAATAAAAGGAAAATATTTAATACTTTCTTATTATTAACTCCTCATATTCAATAGCTTGTAAAGTTATTCTGATTTTACTGTAATTCCTTTCTTCTGAGAAGTACTTGTTTCCGACATTTTAGATAAGCAATATTTTTATAACTGAAAGGACATGATTTGCGTAAAGCATCTACTCTTTGCTGAACATTGCAGACCACAGAACACTGTTATCCAGAAAACTCATTGCTAAGTTATTGCAAAGTTTAAAACAATCAAGAATGGAAATATAAAGAGACTTAGTGGAGGACTGAAGGGAGTGCAGCTGAATCCTCTGAAATAGTGCCAGCTCACTTTTAAATCTTTTTAGATCCAACTGTTTCTCACTGCTATAAGTTTCATTATGAGGTTTTTTTTAAAAATAAACTTTTATTCAAAAATTGTGTGATGCCAAGAAACACAAGGAACATTGCAAGACTTTGAATTGGTGGATTACGTAAGTAGTGATATAACTTTTCTTATGTATGCTTGGCCAGGTTTTAGCCCCCACATCTACTACAGCTGTGACAACTATAAATAACTAGCTGGAGTTACCAGGCATTGCTCGGGAAAATTGACATAACTGAGGTGAGGAGCCTGAGGGGAGGGAGGGGGAAGGGAGCTGCATGCCTATCACCGGAGCCCGAGCCCGTCCTTCGCTTCCTTGTCCCTCCACCAGTTTTAGTGAGTGACTGTCCCCGCCGCTTCCCCCGGAAAGCCGCTTCTCCCCACACTGCCAAGCTCCGTGCAGCCCTGGGGAGAGGCATTGATCTCTCATCTCTTCCCTCCCACAGTACCTTAAAACCTTCTCCTGGATGAAAGGTTATCCCATGCAAAGTTTGGTTGCAGTAGCTCTTATAGTGTCCAAGTTATTAGCGCATAAACATACAAACATTCTCCTTTATATATTATAGATTAGGCTATGTGCTACAGTTGTTCTCCAGTAGTCAGAGAATGAATATCCTTAAAGAAGAAAGTGAAGGGTAATTTCTCTTCTTTCAGTATTTAATAGTTTAGAACCTTAGGCTGTATGCAAACATATATTAATAAATAATAAAAGGCCTACAAAAAGTACAGGTTGAACCTCTTCAGTCTGGCATGCTCAGAACCTGACTGGTGCAGAATCAGAGAATTTGACAAACCACAGGAGATTAATATTGTCTAGCAGCATTACCAACACTTCCACTACTTCCTGGGCTCTTAGAAGACATTGAGGGGTAAATTAGAGCTAAATAACAGCATAGAACACTGACAGCCAGGACTGTTGGCTATAAACAAACTTTACGGGAGCGTGGATAATGTGGCCACACCCATTATAAATGGACATCCAGCTAACTAAAATCATGTTGGATCACAGATGTTGTCAGACCAGAGAGTGTCAGACTAGTGAGATCAACCTCTACTAGGCTGGACATATTGAAGAATTTATTCAATAAAATGGATCTTGGAGGAGAAATTATGGACAAAACCACAGCAGTCCTTGGAAATTCATGGGTTATCAAGGGAAAAAATGAAGTCTTACAAGCCTCTGTTTTACAATAAACAATTTCTGTTGCATAAAAAAGCCTCCGCCTGAGCTCACTAGATTTATATACATAGATTTTCTAAAGCTACACCAAACCATAAGGTTTTAAACTGCAATTTATTGTGATCCTTGTCAATCTTTGTAATCTGTGTAACTCTCAAATTTACTGTAAACTGCAACTTTGTAATCTTTGTAACAGGCAGACACCTTGCTTGTAACTTTCCCTAAGCTGCATTCTCCCCTGAGTGAATGGAGAGAGAGTGTGAGTGTGTTTAAAGAAGGCTTGGAACAATGGACCACATGGCAATGAGTCATCACAGTATGGGCATGCTCCCTGCTGGATAAAGGGAAGTGTGGGCATGCTCTCTGCGAGATAAAGGGAAGTCTGGGCATGCTCCCTGATGACAAGGTGAATGAGTCACAGGAGCCGTTCAAACACTATATAAAGAGAAGGAGCACATGTGAGATGCTCTCTTTTTCCTTCCCTTGATCCTGAGAAGCTCCTCTTCAGTGTCTCTCCTCCTGACCAGCTTCCCCAGCCATGACGAGCAGACAGACCCTCCAGGATCCACATGCCTTGGCTCCTTCTGCAACCCATATGTCTGTGTAAGTGTGTGATTGCCTGAGGGCAGGAATCAATGGATGTGAATGAGTGAATGAATGGAGGGGTGTGTGCTTGCTTGCTTGCCTGTGTGTGTGTGTGAGTGTAAGAGAGAGAGATCTACCTTCTTTAGCTTAAACCTTTGGTGGCTGCTTTCTCCTCTTTAGTTTTACCTAGTGGAAATAAACCCATACTAGTGTAATCCTGGGTGGTCTCCAGTGAGAATATTTTTGGGGTAACAATTTCTAATTCTGAATATTTAAAATCTTGAAAAATGCTTAATATATGAACAGATCTCTTGAGAATTGCTGAGGATAATACATTTTATTCCTTTAGGAAAAACTCTTACCTATAAACACAACATGAGAGCATGAGGGAAACTAAGTGAAAGCAGAAAGAATTAGAGCTCTCCCTTATAGTTGCTGAGATCCAGAGGTATAACTTTAGGTAACTTTTGCCTTATTTATGATAGAAACAGAGCCTTGCCTTGAAATGGCATCACTGGAGAAACTAATTATTTCACAAACAAAATGACACTAAATGGTTAAATTCATTAGAAAGGTTGCAATTAGTTATGCACTTCTGAAAACAAACAAAAAGACTTTTTATCCTTTTAGACATGAACAAGTTAATGCCATTCATAAAAAGGAAGCTGAATGTAACATAACTGGATCATCAGAAGACCAATTTCAGCTTTAAAGGTATAGTTCATGTGCTCATCTGAGGAAAAATTGGACATTCTGATCTTTCTGAATCTTTAGTACAGGAAGATCTTTGAAAGCCTAATTATTGATGGAGAGTCAGCTGAAGCAAGGAAGCAAGTCACTGTGAGCCAACAGAGGAGCCAAATCCTAGGTGATGACAGGAGGTGTTGATGACACAAAGCTACCACATCAGCCTGGGGTAACTCTCCACCCACCCACACACTTTTAGAGTCAGTCATGTTTATTTTATCTGAAGCCGTTTTGTCATCCTTAACCACATCAAAAACTATTCATCAATACTGTTCTGGATTTTAAGAATTTCAATCAGTCATTGTTCACTCTTAGTAACAGTACGTGGAACAACTCAGGATCTGTAAACTGTATTAGGCCTACCAAAGTGGTCAGGCATGAAGGAAATATATTTAAAACTAGCAGTATCATATGCTGAACATGAACATTTTCTGAACATGTTTGAATTCTATTTTTATTTTCTTTTTTGGAGCAAAATGACAACAACTTACTTGTCAAAACTGTACTGAGCCATTCTGGCGATGAAAGTTGCTTCTCCAACTACCTGAGCCATTCTGCCAAGTGCCTCTCCTGCTGCACATCTCAAAATGGGATTAGGATTGTCAAGGGCACCCATAACCAATGTCAGAGCAGATTTGCGAACTTCTTCTGGTCCTAATGTGCTTTTATTCTCAGCTAAACCCTGTATGAACAAATGGGACAAATGTTTGACCAAAAGGAATAAAAGCATGTTTTGATGTCTGTTGCTGAAATCAAATTTGAAACAGTTTAAACTGGTATTTTTACAAGAAGATAATTTGCAAATCAGACAAACTACATAATTTTTAAGTGATGGTTTTTTGCACTGAAGGACATAATCTTACATCTCACATCTTGGGAAAGGGATTTCATTTCTACTTTTCTGCCCATTTCCCAAAGGGTGGCGATCACTACATGGGATTTAAAGGGTTTTCTCTTTTTTTTTTAAATAGTAAACTAACGTTATGGGTTCATACAAACAAACAGACAAAAAGAAGACTATGTGAACACTCCGTTGACACCAAAACAATTTTCTGCTTCTGCCTGAAAAAGCAAAACACCTAGTTTCTTCCAAAACCAAACTTCTTTGATAACTGTTTTCCATGAGCCAGTTCCAACTATAAACTTGCTGAGTTGGCTCTACCCACAGATCAAACAAGCAAGGCAATAGCCCATAAACACTGCTAGGCTCTGGTTCCATAACTGCAGTCTTGCAAACACAAAAATCTGAACACTGTCTGGAAGAACTGCTAGAGCAACAGCCCTTGAAATGAAGAAAAAAGGAAATCAGGCTCCTAGAATTTTCTTCTGGTCTAAACTGACTTGCAATGCTGGATCCAATTAGTCTTCCAACAGCTGGCATTAAAGGAGACTAATAATTAATTTGATCCTGTCTGAAAAAGACTATGTGCCCAAATCAGTGAACTTTTGGGGATCACTATTAATTAACTGATGACACTAGCTGTCATCTTCAAGGTATTCTGGGCAAAGTCTATTCTGTACCAGGAGATAAACAGAGGGTGTGCACTGTCAGAGGAACAAGTACGGTATGATTGCCCATGCCTCTGGCAAATAGGTCACTGGATCCTGAAGAAAATGAACGGACTATTCAGGCTGTGACATCGAAACCAATACACCACAACAATTTAAAATGTGTGGGGTAGGAGGAGAGAATCCCAGCAGGAGAGGGCCAAAGAGATCAGTAAAGGAATTCTGTTATCCTTAGAGGGAAAGTTTCAAGTTTATTGGCAGTGGATCGTCTGTGGAAACGAGAAAAATATTTCATTTGAAAACTGTTTATCTTCCTCTCAGCACCTCTGGAACACGTCCCCTCGGAATTCTTCTTTGGAGTGCCCTGTACCCGCACTGCTGTGGTCCACTCCTTTGAAGAACTGTGAAAACAAGTGTTCTGCATCGGCTTGAGAATGGCAGAACTCACAGAGCAGTCATGAGAAATTAAATACAACATGACCACTGCATTAAGTGTATCCATTGCTCTTCTCATCCTAGCACTCCATGTGAAGGAGGGAAATGATTTTCTCAGAGAAGAAAAGCAATAATTAACAAATTACAATTAAAAGTAACTTTGCTCTACAAGTGTGGTTCCCCTGCTTGTGTGCACACACTCGTGCTAACTTAAGAATCATACCCCCAACTTGAAGTGTAAACATACCCTAAAAGGAAAAGGCTGTTGAAGAAATACCGAAGATGGCCCACCAAGACAGCCTGGCTACCACAGTTGCCATTGATCTCCCTGAAGGCAAGATACAAATTGGGCATGACACACAAAAGAGCTGGAGCTAGCTGAATGGAAGGAGTGAAAATGGAAGTCTCATTTTGCTGGCATCCTACCCAACTCACAAGAGAGGGGAGTCAACCCATCAACCTACATTGTCATTATTGTCACAGTAAAAAACACCATTATATATGTATACTATAATTATACATACATGGACACACATACACCACTATTAAATCAGAGTTACCTTTAGCTAAGACACTTAGGCAGGGAGGCTTTTATTCTCTCCCCTCACCATGGGATCCATTTCCATCAGACTGGAAAGCTAACATTTTTAAGTGGTATGTTACTATGTGATATTGCAACAGTCACTCAATTAAAGGACATTTTAGCTATATGAAGAAAATGTTGGAAGGTATTTCTTTTTCTAATCAAGGAAGCAGCAAAATCAAATCTTGACACACTGGATGGGACTGAAAATGCTGGATGACTACAGCAGCTTGTTTGGTCCCCAAGCACAAGAAATATATTATGAACTCTCAGAAAAAGAATCAAGTTGTTTTTAGGGGAAAACACCTTCCCCTCCCCTTCCCCCCAAATTATAACATACATGCACAAGGGGGCCCGATTAAGAATGAAAAGGCAACCTTAATTCTGGTTTTGCCTAACTCTGGAGTGCTTGTTTTGCAATCTTAATAATGATCTTTTAAACACAGTTTTGGGGTATTTAACATTTATATAGAAGTCCATAAATCTCAGAATTTTACTATCTGCCGGTTACAAATTTTAAACCATTTTTACCTTCAATGCGCTGAGAACAGCAGTGAAGATATTAAGCTGCACAGCTTGTTGGCGGACGCCTTTAGCCTGTTTGACGCATTCAGCAAAGTGATCTAACATTTGTAGCCTACAAAAGAACAGTTAACTTAATTAAAAAGACACACAATTCTGAAAAACAAACTGAAAAGACACTAAATTTTGCCAAAAGGGAAAATATAAATGCAAAAAATAAAACAACAGTAGAATTCTGCTATTTGGCTGTGCAATGTATTGGACCCTATGAAAAACTATCCCTGCCTCACCTAGTGGCCTGAGAACATGAAGCTGGGCAGAGTGGGTAAACACCCCTGCTTAGCATTCTGCTGACTCTGTAACGAACTCAGCTAGAAGCAAGAGATTGTCACTTCAGTTGAAATGATTATTTAGAGGGATCAACTGAAAGACAGACCTTGCAGAGAAACCTGAGAACTGTGGGGATAGGAGAGAAGAAAAATTCAATTGCCTTACTGTCGTCCTCCTCAGACACAATGACAGGAGTAAGGAGAGTGCATAGGCTATTTCACATTGTCTCCTTCTACCTACATGCTGCTGCAAAATTAGAGGAGGGAAGGAGACTATGAACTGGATTTGTGCCTCACTTTTCCCCTAAAGATGCCAGGAATAGAGCCATTAAGCTCCTTATCCAAGTGGCTGTACTATGGCACGTATGTTACAGAGTCTTTTCATTCAGAAGCAGGTAGACTTTGTCATAGTTATCCATGCCACTTCCATTGCATAACTGAATTACTGCAAAATGTTCTGCATACCTTAAACCAATGATAAAAATGGCCTCATCACACATCAAGTTGAATTTTCAGGGCTATACATTAGAAAATCACACTGAGAGACAATGAACATGGAGCCCAAGAATTCCATTTTAGACGGTTACTTTTCAGAGTAGACTGACATTTTGAGAGAACTATAATTCTGTTAAATATAAGGAGCAAAGACAACTGTACACGGAATTGCACACTAACTTAGACTGACCTGTGTTTGTAAGAAACATGAGGAAAAACCACACCAAAGAGTGCCACAGAGGCATCAATGACTGATACTCCAAGAGGAAGGGGGCCAGGCACAGCCTCACCAGCTGGGATGCGCAAATAAATGGAAGATGGGTCATGCTCCAAAGCACCACTTCCAGAAGCACTGTTTGGCTGAAGCTACAAATAACCACAAGATTTTAATACCTTCTAAATACATATTTGTACATACTTACACTGGACATATTTGTACATACTTACACTACACTAGAATATAATACAAAATTTAAAATAAAACCAGATTACTGACCAGCAGTGAGAAATCTCTGACTATTTCCATCTCACATACTATGCTAGACAAAGTCAAGAACATTAAAAGCAGCCAACTGCTGGATATGAGCAGTCTTAGTCACCGTTAGTACAGATGAGGTCGGAGAATCAAACCCAGGGTGACAAAATTTAGTTTGGATAGCAGCTCTGGAAGCAGCAATCAAGAGAGACATTTCAGGGGAAAAGATTAAATCACCATTCCTTGAGCTTGGGTTTGAGGTGGAAAGGCAGCATAAATCCTGTATCATCTCAAAGTTAGTGTTCTAGAAATTGACTTCTGTGGTATAATACAACATTCTCTTTAAAGTCGTCCTCTTACCCAGGTGCGCCATCAAACAACAGTAACCACAAGTGAAAAGAAGTTGAACTTTCTCATACCAAATATTTATTATTTCAGTGATAATACAAGGTCCTTTCCCTTCCTACTCCTCATAGGAGCTCAGCTTCCTTGTGAGCTTGAGAAGGAGGCAGCTTCCTAACTTTCTGGGCTTCTCTGTACTGTACCTTTCTATCCAGACATTGCCTCTGATGAACCCAAAGACAGTTTATAAACCCTTTTCACCCACCCAGAGTGCCATTCTGCTCCTGGAAGCAACAGCTCCTCTGCCCCCCGAGTATTAGGTTTTGGGGACACCTGTGCGCATCAAATTAGTCACTTTTTTGGGGCTGAGAAGGAAATTTTCCCACACTGCCAGATTGGCCTGGGCAGAGGGCTATTTTCACCTTCCTCTCAATAGTCCAGAGACTCTGTGGGCATGTTACGTTATACAGTTCATGTCACAACCTGGCAAATACCCAAAGCAGAGGAACTGGGAGCAGAATTAAGGGAAACATATTCTCTAAAGAAAGTTGAAATGGAAACGAGCCTCCTAACGTCTGGTATAGTGAAGGATCAAGCCCCTTTCCACATTCCCTTTAAACTTCATACAAGAGGAAGTCACGGGAAAAGGCTTTGAGTGAAGAGAGGGGAGAGCACTGGTGACAGCTCTCTAGATGGTACGAATGACCCATATATTAATTGAGTTATTGTCAGATAAGTTTCATTTAATTAATAAACTTGTGGCCTAGTTAAACAACATTCCCAGTACCTTGTCTTTCTTCCTATAATGTCTGTCCCAGGCCCAAAACACAAATGGACCAACATTAAGAGTTGATCACCCACAAAAATTTGCTTAGAATCTCCAAAAAGAAATATTTCCAAAAAACTTATATTTTGCACGTCTATAAATGCTTCAAATAGTCAAATTTCCTTCAAAAATATTAAAAAGTTCCTCTTACTCCCAATAAGACTTTGTAGTGGTCATCATCTATAATGGAAGGATATGATTTCACACAGCTGCTTGAAGAGGAAAAATAAGTGCCTATTTAGTAGAACACTAGTTACAAATGTTAATAGTGTGACCACAGTTCCATTATAAACACTGCTTCTCTTTCATTCTAAAATACTTCAGCTGGGTAAAAAAATATGGGACTTCTTGCTAAATATAGAAAGGTTTAATTAACTTTTTTAAAAGCAAGGATAGATGATTAACCACAGCTTCATAAATTGTGCATTGATATTTTCTCCTGATTTTTTTTGTTTTGTTTTGCTTGCTTGCTAGTTTTACCAGAAATTTACACTGCACCTAGAAGGCTATAAAATCTGTAAAATCCTCTGAAACAAGCCTGAAAAAAATCAGTAGCACTACACTGGCCTTCCAAATCCATAGGAAGAGTGCAGTTTCAGTTTTTCTGATTTTCTTCAATCGAGCCAAAGCTCAGGAGTTTTATTGCTGATTTTTTGTTACCTGATCTTCAATTGATTTATGATCTGTTTCCTGTAGCCAAGAGCCAAGAAGAACACTGTCATCATAATGGCAAAGAGATCTAAGCAGTGATGTAGTTGTATTAGCAGAATTGTCTGTTAAAGTGAATTCTGCCACCAGCTCCCGAAGGAGTGCATTAAATGATCCTAGAAAACAGAAATGTGCATTAAACATAGCAATAATTTTTAGCTCTTCTATAAACTTCAAGGCATTTTACAAATGTAGGAAAGTAACAACTTTCCCATTTTACAGATTAAAAACTTGAATCAGAGAATTACATTTGATTAGTGCAGGGAGCGTGTCAGTTCTACATACAGAACCCAGAAAAGATCCCTGACTCCCAAGCCCAGCGCCTCACCCAGTTCATCTTGCTGGTTCCTACAAGACCACGCTCCCAATCTTCCAAACATTTATGCATGCGAATGGTCCCAATGAGTTCACATAAAGTTACTCATGTATATAAGTATCTGCAGGACCAGAGCCTATTTCTGTAAATATTATAGCGCATCAAACAAGCCACAGGAAACAAATGTACTATTGCTCTTGTCCCATCTACTGGTACTGATCTAATAAATTTATTTCATAATGTAATAAATGAGCATCTTTGAGTTTACGAAACTCTGAATTACTTACATGCAAAATGAAAAAAAAAAAACTACAATACAAAAACAGAATGACCTTGAACTAGAAAATATGGAACATCTGAAAAATACAAAATCATTTTAAGGTGGTATTGTTTCCACAGGAACTTCATACTTTTTAACATTTAGAGACTCTAAACTGAATAAATTATCCTTCATTAGAATTCCCTGAGAAAAATCACACATGTAAATAATAAAATGAGCATTTTGTCCTAATTGTAGTTAGTCTACAAGTTAGATGTCAATTTAACAATGCTCAACTTTTGAGCACTTGAAATCAATATATTTAATATGTCAATCAACAGCTACAGGTTAATACATCAAAAATACAGGTTGAACCTCCAGTCCAGCACCCTGGGGACCTGACAGGTGCCGAACCAGAGAATTTGCTAAACCACAGGAGTCAATATTGTAGTGAGTGGGTTTCTTTATTTTTATTTTATGAAGGTGAATAAATTAACCATTCTTGCTGTGCTGCTTAATAATATATGACTGTACTGATATAGCCTCTATAAGCCTAGGCCTAGCAAGGACTTATCAGTTCTTTTCATAAAAGTGTTAGTGCTGTTACACAATTTTACTGGCTTGGCACAAGGATATACATAGATAACGCATAAAAACTATGCTTACTCTGCTTGCTGGGCTCTGAGGAGAAATTTAGGGGTAAATTAAAGCTGAATAACAATAGCACAGAACATTGAGAGCCAAGCCTGACAACTGTAAACAAATTTTACAGGACAGTGGGAAGCTTGGCCACACCTGTAATAAGCAGACATTCGGGTAAGTAAAATCATGTCATGCTACGGATGTTGCTGGACCAGAGAGTGCCAGTTAGAGAGATTCAACCTGTATTTAAATAACTGATTTTAATCGGCAAACACTGATTTAAACAACAGATTTTAATCTTGTTTTTAATTTGCAATTTTTAGTTATTTCCATAGAAAAAGGTTAACTCACATGTATGGGTGACCATTAAAGCATGCAGATTTGCAACTAAATATAAAACTATTATACAGGATGCCCCCAACTTGCGACTGCTCGAGTTCAAAAAGTACAACCATTTTTGAAAGTGCGGAAGGAGCTGGAAACCCCTGACTTATGTCCTGGCCCGCATTTCTGACGGCACACAGCACCTACTGTAAAGTCGGGTTTGAGTTATGATGTCCCTGACTTGTGACACTTCCCCCAGAATCAATCGCATCGCAAGTCAGGGGCCTCGTGTACTAGATTTTTTTTTGCCAAGCAGGAGGGTGTATGTGTATATATATATATATATATATATACATATATATATATATATATATATATATATACACACACACACACACACACACACACACACACACACACACACACACACACTACTTAACTAAGCGTGTATATTTGTGTGTATGCACACACAAATATACACGCTTAGTTAAGTAGTTATATACTTACATTTTTTGAGATTCCTAAATTTTACATATTTATTACAGTGAATGATGCATTTATTTACTAGATTATTATTAATTTTTTTACTTGTGATTTGTGTGAAGGTCTATTTGACGGGCAATTCAAATAAACTAAAAATGCATAACAGCATCTTAATGTATAATTACTACTACTTAAATAAAACTACCTTAAATGTGCTAGATACACAAGAAAAACAGTTTATCAAAACATGTTTCGCATTTACAACAAACTGATTTATTAAGCAAAAGTAGTATCCATAATCATGAACCCAAGTGAATGGTTCAGGTCAATATGTCCTTTAAGATTTTAGAACTATTAGTTCTCATTCTTTCACATCTAGTTCTATTCATTGAATCAAATGGAAAAACAAGCTTTCCCAATTGGTTTATTAACTTTGAATGAACCAGTGTCACTGAACTAACCTAGCCAAATACACAGAAATGAAGGAAATATCGTCTCTGAACTGCAAAAAAGGCTACTGCTGTCAAAAGCTAATTTAACACTCTGGCTCCACTTGCTTAGCCAGTGACTTCCCCATCAAGTGGCCTATCTTTAAAATTAAAGATACCAACATGTACTGCTGATTACTTTTCATTTAATTTGAATGATTGTAATAAAATACAGTAAATAAGTTTAGGCCTTAATGTAATTTTTCACAGTTTCAAATTTCATTTAAAATGCTTATTTCAAAAAATAAACCTATATTTAATGTAAATGTAAGGATCCAATTTTCAGAAGGGGTTTTAAGAACATAGCAACTGCCATACTGGGCCAGACCAAAGCTCAGTATCCTATCTTCCAACAGAGGCCAATTAACAGAACAGGTATCATCAAGTGATCCATTCCCTGTTACTCATTCCCAGCTTCTAGCAAAGAGAAGCTAGGGATATCATCATCCTGGCTAACAGACACTGATGGATCTACTTCATGATTTTATCTAGTTCTTTTTTTAAACTCTGCTATAGTCTTGGTCTTCACAACATCCTCTGGCAAAGAGTTCTGCAGGTTGATTGTTCATTGCGTAAAGAAATATTTCCTTTTATTTGTTTTAAACCAGTTCTCCATTAATTTAATTTGGCGACTCCTAATTCCTGTGTTATGGGAAGGAGTAAAGAGCACTTTCTTATTTTCTTTCTCTACACAAGTCATGATTTCATAGGTCTCAATAATATCCCCATTAGTCATCTCTTTTCCAGGCTGAAAAGTTGCAGTCTTATAAATCTCTCATCGTGCAAAAGCTGTGTCATACCGTTAATCATTTTTGTTGCTCTTTTCTGAACCTTTTCCAATTCCATATCTCTTTTTTGAGATGGGGCAACCACATCTGCATGCAGTATTCAAGGTGTGGGAGTTTCAGGGATTTACACAGAGGCAATATATTTTCTATCTTGGTAGCTTTGTTTGCTTTTTTGACTGCAGATGCACATTGAGTGGATGTTTTCAGAGAACTATCCAAAATTATTCCAAGATGTCTTTCTTGAGTGGTAACAGCTAATTTAGGCCCCATCATTTTATAGTATAGTTGGGATTATATTTTCCAATATGCATTACTTTGCATTTATCAACATTAAATTTCATCTCTCATTTTGTTGCTTTGTCACCCAGTTTTAAGAGGTCCTTTTATAGTTCTTCGCAGTCTGCATGGGACTTATCTTGAGTAGTTTTGTATCATCTTCAAATTTTGCCACCTGTTTACATCCCTTTATCCAAATATATTCCTAATTCAATTGTTGAATAGGACTGGTCCCAAAACAGATCTCTGGAGGACACCACAAGTTACTTCTCTCCATTCTGAAAACTGACCACTTATACCTACCCTTTGTTTCCAATCTTTTAACCAGTTACCAATCCATGGAAGAACCTTCCCTTTTATGCTATGACAGCTAAGAAACCATAAAATTGAAAACCAGGAAATGAATCATTTTTATCCTTTGTATATATGCCTTAAAAAATCATTGTATATATATTTGTTAAATAAAAAACAAAATACTACAAACTTAAAATTCCCATAAATCCTTTTATCATCTACATATACATTACACACATTGTATGCACTGTGCTGTACTATGCAGAACTTAAACTGCTTTGTTTTAACATTCATAATAAACCAAATATATATGGAAGATTTGTCACATCTTGGAAGTCTACCATTTCTCTTAACCTTGATTTTAGGGGTGCATCTACACTGCATCTGTGGCGACTCAATACCGAAACAAATTTTGAAATAACACACTATTTTGAGACATCTATTATCCCTCGTGGAATGAGGTTTACAGGGATGCTGAAATAGCGCATCCGCTATATTTCAAAATAGCGGAAGTGTTTAAAAAACACAAGGTAGCTATTTCGGGATACCTCTGGTATCCCAAAATAGCACTGCAGTGTAGACATACCCTAGCTCTTAAATATTTAAGCTTCACAAGATTTTGAAATGGTGATTTAGTTTCAGCGGTTATGTATCTCAGCAATAACCACCAGAGAATCCATTAAAAGGAATAACAATACTTTCTTATTTGGTAATTCCCTTTAAAAATATACTTTTTATTTACCTTCATAAGTTTTTGGAGGTAACAAAGCCAAAATGTCATAAAGTCTTAAACGGACCATCGCTGCGCTAGCTTTAAGATGAGCTCCATGGGCTTTTATTACTGATGGAATGCTACGGTGTGAAAAAGAATAGTTAGGTACAATCAAACATAAAAAATGAATGATATAGGGCATTTCTAAATGTTTTTAAATATAAGTGGTAGTGGAAAGTGTACCCGTTCAGAGAACTATTTTGACCCAAGTTACCTAGACTATGTTGATCCCAGGATATTAGAAAGACAAGGTGAGTGAAGTAATGTCTTTTACTGGACCAACTGCTGTTATTGAGAGACAAAAGCTTTCAAATTTAAGCAGAGATGTTCTTCATACTGGACTTCATGAAAAGTTCTGTGCAAGCTAAAAACCTTGGCTTGTTCACCAACAAAAGTTGGTCCAATAAAAAAAAAATGTATCTTCCCCCACTCAAGCGAAATCAAAACAGGCCCAAAATATAAATTTCACAGTAAAACTTTTACAAAGCTTAAGACCAGAATAAGTGTTCTCGCGAAATTTTTAATAATCAAACTAGAATTATCTTCCTGCAAGAAAAAAAAAAAGAGAAGGGCACGGCTCTGTGGGCAATCCAAAGACTGCAACATAAGGTCCCAGCATGAGTAACTACAAGTAAAATTAACTAGACATATAAGCGAAACTTAGTGAATTAGTTTCAATATATAGGCTGCGTGAAAAGTAAGGGTTTGGGGATTTTTTCTACTTTTGCCAATGAGAACCATTGGTTGTAATAGCAATAAGGATTCTTTCAACAATGGCAAATTTAGTCTCAGATTGTACCTTTAAAAATTATGCAGAAAAGGTCAGAATTTTAAAAAGACAGGTACTTACTGTGACATCATTGTCATGGCACATTCTATAGGTGTCATTAGTTTTCTGATCACATCTTCAGTAAGGAGCTCAGGACAGTGAGCAACAAAACTCCTCATAGCTAAAAATGTAAAAACATTTCAGTCAAAGTTACATTGCAAGAGAAATGGAAATAAATTTCAGCAAGTAGCCTTGCTACTGATGCTAACAGAAGATCCAATACTCCCTCCCCCCCAAAAACCCTTTTAATAACATTTTTATTAGCTCATATCAAATACATATCAAATATTGGAAAGGTTAATTATGTAACAAGTTTTGTGCATGCTATTTTCAATTATTTTTGATAGAAAGAGGTGTATTACAAATTCTCTGTATGAATTTGTTATCTGTGATGTTGAAAATAACATTCATTTAATGAAATGGGACAAACTTTCACAACTTCAAGTTTCTTACCGCACAGAGCTCCAGCACGACCTTCCAATGTTACTTGCCAAGTAAAAGAGTCTCCTCGGGCCTTCTCTGCCTCCAGCTCCTTTAGAGAACGAGGAAATACATTTCGCCATAGCAGCAGCATCTTAGGTAAATGGTACCGAACAACTGAAGGACCTAACCAAGGAAATATTTATCTGAAATTGCAGCATCTATTTATAACATGTAATATAATAAAAAATAAATATATTTCAATGAATAACCTAAGACTAAAATAAAGTGCAATGCAATAGAGATTTCTGAGTACAAATTACTTTTCACTGTATAAACAGATTGCTTACTTTTTGCACTTGCCCCTGCTAGAACAATAAAAAAATAAAAGGAAGTCACTCATTTTAGGTTAAAAGTGTTGTAAATACACTGCCAGGGTATTTTTCTTGTTGACTAACAATTGTTTTTAGGGGGAAAAGATAGGTGAGATAGATCTCAAAAGCTTGTCTCTTAACAGAAATTGATCCCATAACATTTTTTACTTCACCCACATTATCTCTCTCATATATCTTGGGACCAACACAGCTACAACAACACTGCAAACTACTGTTACTATTTTAACTCAAGGAAACATATCTATTAGTACTGTGGTTTATTTATTTATACAAATGTTAAATTTGGGGGGCAAATTTAAGAGGACACCATCCCTTTAAAAACCTGGATTTTTTTATAATATAGGTTGACACTTCCCTAGTCTGGCAACATGACTGGTCCACCATTGTCAGTGATCTCCTGGGTACTCTGGGGCTAGAGCACTGATGGGGAAAAAACAGCAGGTTTGGGCCAGAAGCATTGATGGGCTAGGGAAGAATGGAGCTCCTGCCCCCTGGCAGGCCCAGGGGCCAGAGCAGTGAGGCCCCAGCACCCCTGCAGCTGGAGCAGGGGGTTCTTGGCACTTCTGAGGCTGGAGCAGCAGAACCTTGGGGAAGGGGACAGTGGCCAGGTCCCAAGGGTGCCACACTAGGAATGTTCAACCTGTACAACTAGTTTCTATTTTTATTTTTCATTGCATTCTCAGGTTGAGCAAGACATGTTCTTTTAACTAAGCTAAACTATTCATATTGCAAGCAAAAACATTAATTGGCAGTTATTAACTAAGTATCTAGCTTCAGTGTTAAGTTTTTCAAAAAGTTTTAGAAAAGGTTCTGGAGGACATAGAATTCACAGTTCTGGAGGCCCTTTTTCTGTTCTTTTCTTTAAGGAAAAAAGTTCCTAAAAGGGCAAACAAGATAGTTTGATATATTTCAAAACTCACTTATGACAACAAGTTTGCAAAACTCAAGATTACTTAAAGCAAAATGATGACTTGAGAGGGAACCTGACTGAGAACAGAGGTCTGCCACTTTTTCACCTTAGGTCATAACATAACTAGAAAGTTGTTACTGGATCACTAAAATTCAAAAAGAAGACATTAAAAACCTCTCATTGGATGATCAATCTACAGAATGAACTGCCACAGAAAGTCATAGTCAAATATTGGGTTGGATTTTAAAAAGACAACTAGATAATTTTAAGACCATTAAGATTTGTAGCTATACAGTTATAATTGTTTAAACTGTTCTATACATATGAGATACTGACATGGGTAATCACACCAAGTTTTTATAAAAGCAGTAAAAATTCCTTCTGATTACAGCAATACATAATTAGGTAAAACACATTAATTATGGCATGTGGGGGAGAGATTTTTCTTCCTCCAAGACATCAATTACTTCTTAAAAGCAGAACTAAACACAAAAATATTGCAATCCGGAATGGTAATTCACTTATGTAAAAGAAACACTGAACAAAAATTAAAGCAATATAATTACAATACAAAGCAACAGCTAGTACAAACCTAAAGTCATAAGTGCACCTAATAAAAGCCACCCAGCTTGAGTGCGCTGTAAGGACAGTCTGCTATTTTGAGCAGCAGTTCGTAACAGATCCTCCGCAATACTGACTACCATCTGAAACAACAGGATAAACCATAATGGATTTTAAATATATTTTAAATTGGCTAAGAAAGTTGCCACAAAATTATCTATTATACATGCTCTACTGTACATTAAAATGTTCTCCAATAAACAAGCTAACATTTTGTAAAGACCAGATTATTTGTAGGCTGGTTATCTTTTCTTCTATGTATGTGGATATAGTCAACCTGTTTTAGTCATAAATTAATTCTCAAAACAGAACTTAATAAAAATCATGACAAGCAAATAAAGCTGCAATATAATAACTAAAAGCACACAAAAATGACTTTCATTCTTTATCGGTCATTAGTTAGGTTTCAATGGTGTTTTAAAGGTCAACATCCCAGCAGTCAGTTGGAAATTTTATTTCTCCATACAAATGTCTTTTACTACTGCCACATAGTACAATTCTAGAGATTAAATGCTTATTGTCAACTCACTTTTCCCTTTGCATGAGGAATACCTAAGGGACACTGATGTACTCCACCTAGTAAAGCAGCCATTGCAAAACTGTAGCCACTAACAGCCTCTGGTGAAGTCTTCAGATTGTTGAGTCTTTCTGCACACCTATCCAGAAAGGGAGTCAACTGGTAAGGCAGTGCCACAGCTACACAGCGCAAGCACCATGCAGCAGCTAGTCGAGCAGCCATGCTTGGATGAAGAAGAACTGAGGTTACCGTCTCCAGTAGTCCTGTGGAAAAACAGTGTATGATCATGTAATAAAAGACTATCACAATGTATAGCCACTAGGGAGCCAACTCAGAGCGGTAGAGGTCCTATTCTGGTGTTTCATTTTGCAACCTTAATTTTCTTTTAACATCAGTTTGTGTGTGTTATACCCTACTTTTTTTTTTTTTTTTAAGACACTGAAATAAATTCTACCACATACATGATCCCCAAATAGTTCATCAAAAGGATAGGAATCTTTAGATCCATAGCAAAGACTTCTGACACTCCAGCTCAGGGTAACAGAACAGTAGCAGACTGTCATTCTGAATAGCCCCTAGAGAGAGATAAGACACCTTTGGCCAGTGGGTTTCACACATACCTGATGACAACAGAGATAGGGCAAGATTTAGAAATCTTGAGCTCTGTTCCAGGTAGCAGTATGCTTTAGGGGTCTCAGACAATTCTACCATGTCCTGACCATTATTTGTTAATTGTATCAGTTAGATTCATACTCAGCAGGATCCCAGGGAGGCGGCTTTGCTACGACAGGGTGCCATTTCAGATATGGGGGGGGCCAACCGGTACATACTGTGATGGGGGACGGGTGAGAGAAAGTGAAAGCATGGGGGAGGCGGAATGAGGACAGAGGCTTCAGCAGTGTTACTGAGTATGCCCAGTACAAGCCAAGCACCAAATGGGGAAGTGGGGAACCACCCCATCTGCCCTCTCCCCACACACACATCATCTCTATCCAGGGGCAGGAAAACCAAGGTACTGGAAAACTCTACGTTTTTTGGCAGACAACTTAGCAGTTAGCTGACAGGTGCACTGTACCTAATTCAGCGATGGGCAATAATTTTAGAAGGGGATACACTTTGCAAATTTTTGAAGTGACTCCAGGCCACACTGGAAGAGGCAGGACCTTGGTGGAAGGGGCAGGGCCATGACACTTCCATGCTCCCCCGCCCACAGTCCCTGATTGGTCTGGGCTGGGGGGAGTGCATGAAGTTTTTGCACCCGCCCTTCCAGAGAGAATCACCAGCTGTTCTCCCTGCTCCTGCTCTGCAAGGGGCATGCAGTGCTTAAAGTGAACCGCCAGCTATTGAGCTGGCGGTTCACTCTAAGTGCCATGCACCCCTGGTGGGGGAGGAGACTTCACACACTCCCCCGTCCCGAGGTCCTGATTGGCCTGGGAAGCATCAGGGCGTCCACAGGCCAGATCAACCTGCTTCATGGGCCAAATCTGGCCTGCTCTCTTGCCCACCCCGATCTAATTCCTATATAAAAGACAGAAAATTAAATAAATATTAGACCGACTCAGCTCTAACATTAGCTTATTCAGACATCTTGTGACAAGTCACTTAAGAGATACTGGTTAGCCTTAACATTTTAATATATATTCTTACTTTACTAACTCTGTGGAGAAAGAAAGAGACACTGTCTGGACTCATGAGCTCAATCTCAGCTATGGAAGGGGAGTGGGATCTAGCGGGTTACAGCAAGGGGCAGATACATTTCAGCGCTCTATAAGATCAGAACGGCCATAATGGGTCAGACCTAAGGTCCTTCTGGCCCAGTATCTTGACTTTCGACAAAGGCCAATGCCAAGTGCTATAGAAGGAATAAACAGAAGAGGCAATCCTCATGATCCATCCCCTCTCATCCATTCCCAGCTTCTGGCAAACAGAAGATAGGGATACCACCACTACCCATTCTGATTATTAGTCATTGATGGATCTATCCTCCTCAAATTTATTTTGTTCTTATTGGAACCCTGTTATTGTTTGGGCTTTTCCACCATCTCCTGGCAAAGAATTCCACAAGTTGATTATGACAAATAATGTATTTTCTTTGTTTTAAATCTGCTGCCTATAAATTGAATTGGGTCAGTTTCTTCTGTTAAGTTAGTGAAGGAAGAAATAACACTTCCTTATTCAATTTTTCCACACCGTTCATGATTTTCTAGACATTTAACATATCTCCCCCACCCTTTCGTCATTTATTTAGTCTTATTATCTATTCCTTTTCCTTATGATTCCCAATATTCTGTTAGTTTTTAGACTGTCACTGCACATTGAACAGATATTTTCAAGGAACTATATACAATGATTCCAAGATCTTTCTTGAGTGGTAACAGCTTTTTTGTATCTATAGTTAGAATTACTGTTTTCCCATGTTCATTACTTTGCAGTTATCAACACTAAATTCCATCTGCCTTCGTGTTGCCCAGTCACCCAATTTTGTGAAATCCTTTTGTAACTCTTTCCAGTCAGCTTTGGATTAGTCCCTGTACCTTCCCTTCCT
>CM057847.1:57399855-57420699 GCA_030068395.1 Apalone spinifera | reverse complement strand
TTTCAAGAACATTTGTAAGTTTAACACAGTAATCCAAATGCAAATCCCAGCAGCCCAAAACTCATTCCTACTCTTCTCTCCCCACCCACCCACCCCCATCTTTTAAGTGGAGTACCCAGCAATGTTTTCATGATGATCTAATGACCATTCTATCAAACTCCGGTCATCTGAAGAAGTGGGCTGCGCCCACTAAAGTTCATGATACCTTCTACATGTTTGTTAGTCTATAAAGTGCTACTAGTCCATTTGTTGTTTTTTAAGTTTATTCTATTACTGGAATGCACAGCCTTTTGTTATTCATAATCACCCTACCTTTCTCTTTTTATAACAAACTCCCTACCCCAAAGGCAAAGCTGCAAACAGCTCTAACTCTGTTGCATTTAAGAACTTCCTTGGGAGTCAGGGCATGCAGCTTTAAGCAGACCTCAAGTATGAAATCCAAGCAAGGGGTTCAAACTCAGGGGGCTACTGCCCCGCCTAGGGTCCCATAAATGGCACCCTTGCAGTGAAACCTCCTTCCTAGGAGCTGGGCGGATAAGGGCTACCAGCTCTGCTCCCGGAACCCTCCTCCCCAGAAGCCTGGCAGTTAAGAGCTGACTGCTGCACTCCTGGGATGGAGGATTCACTGTGGCAGCGAGCCACCTCCCTCGGAGTGGAGCCGGCAGCCAGCTCTGCTCCTGGAGAGGTGCCCTGGGAGTCGGGACTGCAGGGGCTGGCAGCCGTGCTTTGGGGAAGGCTTTACTGGGGCTCTGCAGTATAAAGCTAAGCTACAGAGCCCGCCGCATGTGTAATCACTAAGATTTTTAGCAGCTACATGAGTGGTGGGCAAAAGGACCTCCATAGCCTGGAACTCCTGCCACTCCCCTGCCCCTACGCCAATCAGGGCCTAGAGACAGGGGAGCTTATGGCACCAGATGGCAGGGAGCAAGAGACTTCATGCTCCTGTTGCCCCCAGGCAAATCAGGGCCTGGAGGGTCGGGGGAAAGCATGCAAAGTCTCCTCCCGCCCTGCCCCTGCCCTGCAAGAGGGTGAGGGGAGCTTCGCACACTCCTCTCACCCCTACGCCCCAATTAGCCTGCAAGGGGCTCAGCCCTTAAGAGTCAATCACCAGCTACTGCTCAGCTGGCGGGTGACTTTAAGCACGGTGCTCCCTTGCAGGTCGGGGGCAGACATAACTTTGGGTGTAATCAAGAGGAGCTCTAAGATGACAGGAGTGATTCTCCTCAACCTCAGTTCCTATATTCAACACTGTAACCCCAAAAGCAAAGCCCTGTGCTACAATATGCTCAATACAAGCACTTTTCAGATACTTTGCGTGTTGTTAAATACTAAATTCTCCACTAAACATGTGCAAACTGAGATTTTTCAAAGGCCTACAATATGGCCAAATTTGGGCATTTTTTCCTAGAAACAGAAAAAGGCATATCTCTGGCACAAAGACAAACTCTCTCCTCTTGCTGCAAAGCAAGTCACCAGAGCATCTCAACCACACCATTTTAAGAAATGAATTAACACATAAGCAAAACAACTTTCCCTTTTTTCAACAATAGCTAGGACATTTTCAATTAAGCTTTCCTACAGTATTTCATCCTGAGAAAGATACTCAGGGAAACCTTGTTTCTTAAATGGTTATTTATCCATTATATTTTGCCAGATTTTAACTATGTTTCATATTAACTGCCCAAAATATCTAATGAACTGCTCAACGGAACCACTGAACTTCATCTACATACCTATAGAGGGTTCTTGTATGAGTGGAGATGCTGTGGCATTCAGACTCTGAACCAGGCTACCTAGTTCTTGAAGTGCGCACACCATCACATGTTGGCTTGCAGCTACATCAGCAGCTCCTGATTTATTTTCACTGTTTGTATCATTCACAACTGCTTCTGCAGAGAGAAAAATAAAGAGTCTTATTAAACTCTCACACTTGAATCACACTTGAATATATAGACAAGATTCACTAAGGAAGCTGAACAAAGACTGATAAGTTTTGGCAAGAGTCTTAAAAATGCAAATGCAACCACAAGTTTTCTGCCTACGATATAGCAAAAATCCCCAAAAAACATCTTTATGGTTATTAACAAAAGCCTACATAAATAGTCTAACTAAGCCTCATTTACCACGGATAACCAGAAATTATTCTGGATTCCTAGAATAACAAGAAAAATAGTTTAGCTCAGAAATGGAACCGCCTCAAAACAGCCAAGGTAACTATAGAGAAAATATGGTCACACATTTCTTTTATTTATAACAATATAAATAAATTGTGTGTGTCTATATATATACAGACACACAGAAAGTTATAAAAAAATCTTAATACTAATATGCAGAGTTTTAAGTTTTGTTTCTTTTACAAATTTGCATGCATATACAGCCACTCTCCGAGTTACGAACAAGTTATGGACCAACACTTGGTCCGTAACTTGAACTGTTCATAACTCGGACCCCATTGAGTTACACACAACTGCGTTGTTCGTAAGCGCGGGTCGCGTTCGTAACTCGGGGACCGCCTTTACGACTGCTCCATGGGAGCTTTGGTCATAAGTGCGAATGGTCGTAACTCGACCGTTCACAACTCAGGGAGCGGCTGTATATGTGAGGGATTGCAAAAAAGCAAGCTTATAATGAAAAAGAAATTATACCTTTAAACTATGGAATAAAAGAAAAAAAGTCAGAAATGTAATTTTGTACATTCTGCTGTGCATTTCAATAAGACATTAACATTCTTCTGCCTGTATCTTAGCTGAGCAGCAGCCCAGCTACTGAAGCTGGGTATAGAAGGTATATATCATGATAACACAGAACAAAAGAATGGCCGTGAACTTCTGAGTTGCTGAAGTCTTCAATTCATGATTTAAAAGACTTCAAGTTACAGAGAATCCAGCATTCGTGCTCGTTTAAATCTGTAAATGACCCATGACCTATGCTGCGGAGGAAGATAACAAGACTCCAGGGTCACTGCCAATCTGACTCTGGAAAAAATTCCTTCCTGACCCCAGTCACCTAATCCCAGCTTCTAGCTATCAAGAGTTTGGCAATACCAGAAGGGACATTGGTATCTACTTAAATATAGGCAGACAACAAATGAGCATGTTGAGAAATGATTTCTCACTGACATAACTTAATTTCCACCATACCACAAACCTAAAAAAGGGATGATCCTAAATAAGGAAATGCAAAATGTGGAGTTTCTTTGGCCATTTTTGTTTACTAGTAAACAAGAATCAAATGTCTCAAAAATGTTGAAAAAATGTACTGCTCTTCTATTCATTTAATTTTGTTAACAATAATGGGAAAGTAATTTCTGAGATAAGATCATTCACAGAAGGATCATCACCAAAATGACAATTTTTCCGCTATGATCATGGAAAACAGGAATTCTGATGAAATTCCTGATATCTTAACTGTTGTTTTCAGTATGGCATTACACCATGAAAAATGTTCTGTAAAAATGTTACGGTACTGTTCCAGTTTATTGTCTCAATCTCCAGATCGATTCTGCTAATTTAATAAGTAAAATTATGTATTTTAATTGCCAGCTTTGTAAAACTTTCCATGGCATCCTCAAATCAAAGTAGGGTCTTTCTTCTCAGACACTATCACAAATAATTAAAGATTCTGCAAGCCAAATTATAGATGCATTTATCTTTTGAAACTGCACTGTCTTCAAAATATGGCCTCAATTATTACAACTGTACAAACTAAATTTCCGGAAGAATAAGTGGATGTACCTGAGAGCCTAATATGGCTAATGTGATTAGTACAGATAGTAATGCATAGGAAGGAAAGAATACAGCTTGATTCTTGGAGCCCATGGACAGTTTTTTTGGGGGGTAGCAGTTTGAAAAAAGTCCTATTACTATTAACTAGGCATTTTATATGTAAATTTTTGCATGGTGACAAATGCCACTCATGCAGAATCACTCTTCAGAGTTGAACCAAATTTTTTAATATAGAGAATTTAACATTGCAAACTGATTGGAAAAAAAAGGTGAGTAGTTTAACTAATAATTATAGTAATCATTCATTAGCAGAGAAGAAACATTATGAAAGATTTGCTCAACTTGTTTCCTATATAAAAAAAAACGTTTCTTACCCACTGCCTTCATTTGTTTATCAATGGCTTGACAAATATCTTTGGCAGCTGCAATCTGTGCCTTCTCCCCTAATAAACTGCCTACGGTTGCTCTCAGGATAAATGACACACATCTTCGAGAGTATACTGCCTCTACATGAGTCTGAGTTGCACGAGGATGGGACACCAGATCCAGGACATGGGACAAAAATGTAGCAAAATTGCGCTCCAACCACTGACCTCCTAGTGTTGTAACAAACACAACATATGCCTGCAAACACAATATATATATTCAATTCAAACAAATACAAAGATATATTTATTCAGGCTAGAAGGATTTAGAAAGAGAAGAGGAAAGTCTAGTCAAAGCAAAACACCAAAAAAGACATTTTTAGGGTTTTATTGTGTTAAGATTAATTGAGCATTCCAATAGGGAGTGTCCCTCATTCCAACATAGCAGACATTTTGCATATGTATCAGATGCTGGAAAGACATGCACCTTTTAAATCTGAGTTTTTTATTCCTCAGTTCCACCATCTCTGTAACAAAAACAACCCCCCCCCACACACACACACACACTCCCCCCACAACCCACCCTCCCTCAAAAAAACCACCTTATAATTAACTTACTCCAATACTAATACCAAAACTATTAACTACTGGACTACCAAACTGTGAGCTAACTCCAAGATCAAACTAGCCTCAGATTCAGGATTAGAAACTGTCCCAGAGTATTCCTGGAGCAATTCCTAATCCTGCACTACACATTTTTAAATAGTTTTAAGGTAGCTTTAGCACACTGTGATTGGATGATATTTTTCATAGATCCAATAAAAAACAGCCAACACCAACCTATAGTTGTCATATTCTCTAATTTAAAAAAAAGCTTTCAAAAGTCAGCTAGTACTGCTAGCTAAAAAATTGTAGTAATATTTATGTACTGCAGAGAGCTAATGTAACTAAGTCAAAGTGAATTAATAAGTTGATACAAATTGCCAAAATAAGAAAGTACATTACACAATTAGCAATCTAATTATTTTAAAACAAAGAAGAGAACAATAACTTAATAGTCTACATATGTACATTTTTCCCCAAACAGAGTTAATAGCTCCAGTGTATGTATATATTGTTACTACATTTTCAAAAAACATCTTTTGGATTTCAGAAAATCTTTTTTAAAACGATCACAAACCTGTGTGACACCAACTCGCACTTCCCGATTGACAGACCCTCCTACTTTCAACATCTCACCACCACTTTTTAGGAATCCTGACCCTCCTCGAAGAAACCCTGTGGCCATAAGTTCTAAGACTTCCTCCAGGGTAGCCCGCTTCACATTCTGACGCATCACTTTTGGAAGGAGACACACCATTTTTAGATACACCATTAAACATTCCATATTTTTTCTTCAGTTTTATTATTTTGAATTGTCAGTGGAAGACTCTCCCTGTGCTCTTTATCAAGGCGTTTAAACAGCTGCTCTTAGCAAAAGCAAAATAAAACTACTATGATCAAGCCAAATTCATATATTAAGTCTTATTTTTAAAAACAATAGAATACTCCCCCATTCAAAAGCTTCCACGTTTCAGGTTTGTGTGTGTCATGATGAAAGGAGTTAAGGGAGTAAGGAAGGTAAGATAAAATAAGATACCTGGGCCCAGTTCTAACCTTCAATATTGAGAGCTACACATCACTACAAATCCACACTTTTTGAATTACTCATGACTGTCCCTTCACATGCATGCATAACAGTAACTTCTACTTACACAAGTTTCCGTGTTAGTCTAACTGAAAAAAACTTAAGAACCAGCAAGATTTAAACAAACACCTGACCTGGTTAGGCCGCTACTTTCCACATCTGCATGACATAAAATGCTAAGCACCGGCTACTTAGAATACAGAGAGCCCAAGCTACTAGCCTCATTTAACACTGACACTCTGACAATATTTTTTCCCTTCTCTTTCCCTCCCGAGCCGCTCTTTTTCTCTGCTATTTATTTGCAACCTGGACGTCTTTACTCTATTCATCTGAAAAAGTGGGTCATGCCCATGAAAGCTCATGATACTATCTACATTTTTTGTTCATCTCTAAGGTGCTGCAGGACCATTCGCTGTTTAAGTTTTTTCTTACATAAGACAATATACAAGTCCACTTATGAAGGATCAGAATCTGGTTCCTAAGACTTGCCTATGCTAGGAATTTTTTTTGACCTATGGATGCAAGCCACCTGTGGTAGTGCCATGGAGGCTTTAGCACAGACAAGGCTCAACTGTTTTGACGGCCATAGGACAGACCACAGTATCTGTCTACAAGGATGACAGAAGTGTATTCCAGCAACCATATATTTTACAGGGTTGATCAGGCTACAGTTGTCTAGTATATAAGGGTACATCTACACTTGCTCCCTAGTTCGAACTAGGGATGCAAATGTAGCCGACCAAAATTGCTAATGAAGAGAGGATTTAAATATCCCGCACTTCATTAGCATAATCTCGCCCGCACACTATTCCGCTCATCAGCTGATTCGAACCAGGAAGCGCGCTCCGGGACGCGTTAGTTCCAATCAAACCCTTGGTTCGAATGAGGAGCAACATTAGTTCGAACCAAGGGGTTTGATTGGAACTAATGCGTCCCGGAGCGCACTTCCTGGTTCGAATCAGCTGACGAGCAGAATAGCACTTGGGCAAGATTATGCTAATAAAGCGTGGGATATTTAAATCCCCGCTTCATTAGCAATTTCTGTTGGCTACATTTGCATCCCTAGTTCAAACTAGGGAGCAAGTGTAGACCTACCCCAAAAGATCAGGAATAGTATGCAAAGGAAAAGAGATATGGTGTCATTTTCTGTCTTAAGGCTGTTGATATAATAGTGTGTATGGGCAACAGGCCCATGTACCAGGTAAAACAAGTTGGAGATATGTATGTACAATTCTAGTCTGGAGGAATCATAGTTGAGATCTTAGCTATTGTGCTTTTGTTTTGTTTTCATGTTCTAGATCATCAAAATCTCCTGGAGTGAATCACTTTTTTGCAACTTAAAATTAATCTATTACCTTTATCTCTTTATGGGAATATAATAGGAAATCCGCAGACTTCATCTGTTTTTAAAATTTAAGTCTATAAAAAAATCCCTTCCGGGAACTAAGACAATAACACATCATGCCATGCTGTCATATAATGCAGTACCTGTTGCTTGTTTTGGTATCAATGCTGTAGCCATGACTGTCCCCAAAAGCTTCGACACTGCAACTCGTACACCATAATTTGAGTTTTCCAGGGCTTTAAAACAAAGTGTTGCTACATTTTCTAGCTCAGCAGTCCACATAAATACAGCTTCGTTCTGTAGTTCCAATAGGCACTATAAGAAAATAGGAATTCTTAAATACTACTACAGTCTTCTTTTCCTTTTTGCCAGTAAGCCTATGCTTAACTAGGTTTATGTGGCAGACATGTTAATATGGACACCTTTTTTATTGTTTTTTTGTTTTCATCTCTCCCACTTAGCCCCAAATAATTTGCTTGCATTATCACTGAAGAAAAACCATGAGATTAAGCAAAAAATTCAAAAGCATGGCACCTCTTTTGTTTTAATATACTCAACTAGCCATGAAAAATCTGAAGTAGCTCTCACACTGTCAGCCTTTTTGTGGCCACGACTGTTAGGGACACCTATTAGGAGGAGACAAATCCAAGAGTCGAAGGACCTCTGGTACTGTAAACTGAGCAGTCTGCATTAGTCATAACTGACAGAGGCCTCCTATGGCCTTCTGGGATGAAATATCCCATTCTACATGTTAACGATACATAATGTGTAGTCTTCCCTGTCCAATGAGATTGAACATCTCAAACTGATTGTTTGCTGAGACTTTGTGTAACTCTCTGCTTCATCCATGCTCTCCCCTCTTTGTGGGCAAAGTTCTTTTTGTGTGTCTTCATTGTTAATTTGGAATAATTTTGCTGAACAAGGCATACTAGTGAAAAATCAATATGCTGCATGCTATAGCCAGCTTTAACAAGTATTGTACTATTGTAGGAAAGGTTTGAGGACTGTTATAAAATCTAGAACTCCAAGCATATATTTCTGATGCCCTTCCAATGTTGGAATGTGTGAAAGTTAAACTGAAGTTAATTTCTTCTCTCCAATTTGGATTTAGAGAGCAGAAAAAACAATTAACAGATCATCTACCTGTGCAGCATTATTCCCTAGACTACATCTTTAGTGCCTTGTTTTAAATGACTAGGACTGGAAAAACTGGCTTTTGATGAAACACTCAAAGAATTATTCATAAATAGGATATCTTAACCAAACAAAAATAACGAAGGGATTAAAAACCATCTACTTACTATATATTTTGAAGAGTTTGTTTGTTTGTGGATTTGTCTGTGCAAATTAAAGTCATACTTCACGATTACCTACAGATACCAAATTTTTCATAAACAATCCTGTCACTTAAAGTAGCTGAATGCACTACTTTTTAGACTGGAATATGATGGTTGAAAGGTTTAGATAATTATTTTTGTTTTTCATTGGAAAAAATTCATGACTATTATGATTAGCGTTCATAAAAAAATTAGGTGACAAAATTAAAATCGAGTTGCCTATTCAACTGTCAAAATTAGTTACAGAAAGAGTAATGGAAGCTTTATGAGTTTCTGATTCAAATGTACTATGTATAATTATTCAATAAAGTGAATAATGTTTGAAACTGAAATCCTACAAATTTAAAACTATTCTTTTACTTCCCTTTTGCAAGCAAATTAATAACAAATTCTATTACATATAGTTCATTTCTTGAACTTTCCTATAAGTGTAATCTATGCAAAATCACTTTGCCTGGTCAACGACTGGCCTCACCTGCTAGTCTATGAAAGATGAGGAGAGGTTAAGAGGGAACAAGAGAGTAATAAGATTTTTTTTTTAAATTAGCTGCATGTCAGGATCTATCACGAAAAAAATTAACATGTTAATCTATTAAAAAAAGCAGAATAGTCTCTTAAGGGAAGACGTAGAAGCCCAATTATTTGGAACATTTAAAGCTACACTGGACAAGACACGAAGAAGCACAGAGTTTAATTCCATATCTGTAGTTCCTGTAATTCTGGCATACAACTTTAGAAAAAAAATTAAATAAAACACTGAGAAAAGCACTTTCCCAAATGAGGATGCTGCTCTTCTAGCACCACTAATAACATACTGGGGAAAAAAGTAGACTCTTACTTACACATTAATTACAATTTAACTTAAATACACACATATCAGAGCTTATGGAAGTATAGGAAAGGCACCATGCCGTCATGAACAAATATTTTGAATGATACCCACCATCTTATTTCTCCAAATTGAAAATAATTGGTATAAACTCAAAAGCAAAATCTTGCCATTTTCCCTTATAATTCACTTTGCTGCCACCAATTTTATTCCAATAGCATCAACTACTATGATTTCAGAAATATTTCACACCATACAATAAAGAACAGGCAAGCAAGCCCAACTATAGTAACCTAGCATCCAAAGCACAAAGTGGATTTCTAAGCTTCGTAAAAAATGTACCCACCTTAGCTACTGCACATCGTACAGCCATTGATCTATCCGTCAGCATAGACCGTGCATTCTTATAAATATCACGGTGGCATGAAGCTGCGGCACCACCCAGCCCACTTAGAACTTTCTGTAAACTCATTAATATTTCACTTCGGCCCTGAGACTGCATATGTGAAAAGAAAGCAAAGAACAAAAAAAGCAATTCACAATCAACAGTTCTTCATAGTTATTTGTACCCCAACTATCAACATTATAGTTCTATCACCTCTTTTTGCAGATGCACATATTGGTGTGCAAAGATGATACAAACTTATCAATTTAATAAAACCACTTAAGATAGTTAAAAACTGAAAAAATACCATGAAATTGTGTAGTATTCATACAGTACTAAATGCTACTTTTAAGTATATAAAATGATCTCATCTGTTATAGGTCATGTGCTCAAAGAATAGTGAGTGAATGCCCGCTGTCTTTCCTAGCTGATATAGCAAGAGCTCCCTCTGCTGTTGCCATCTACTTCAAGCACAAATTTATGATGCACATATTTATTATTATACATAAAGTGTGCTTCCAATATGAAACAGGAGTAGAAAACAGCACATATGCAGATGTCGCTACTGTAAATGAATAATCAATATTGCATTCAATCGCCTAGTTTAACATTTTGCATTTTACTTCTCACCTATATCAATAAGGAAAAATAGGGGCAGTGGCAAAGCTAGAACTATTTGATGTACATAATTCATTAGCTCCATCCATAAAGCTTTTAACCATCCAACACACATTTAAGTAGCTACACATATATCCACCTTTTCTTATGTAACTATTTTATCTATTTGGCACATTCCATATGCAAATGTCAGTATCACAACTGTGAATTTTTTTTTCCCCCGAGTCTAGCAAAATTACTATACCTCAATGAGCACATGGAATGTTTCCTCTATAAGCTCTTTGGAGCAGAGACTGTCATTTTTGTTCTGTATTTTTCATGAAAAATAAGTGTAAGACTAGGAAACAATGCTTGGTAAATATTTAAAAACTCAAAAAGTGTTCAACAAAATGAGTTCAAATATCCCTCCCACTGCCAAAAAAAACAACCACTATTAGGATGACAGCAAACATAATAGCCTCAGTTGAAAAGTTTTTTCTGCAAGTCCAACTCAATACAAGAGTGTTAGCCAGCTGACAGATTGAGTAGCCAGCACAGTCCAAATAGGTTCTATCTGCTCAGGCTTATGCCCATATCCCTTTCTTCAGGGCCAGGTTTATCAATCAACAGAAAACACAAAGATTCAAATACATACAAAACAGTTGAGAATAGATACTTCCCAACTTTCCGAAAGCTGGGAAGTGGAAGGAGACACATTCTTCCCTAGCAAGACAGCTTTCCTGTCTGCTATGGAGAACCTTTCCCCAGTCCTTCCCAGACCTCATGTCTCTCAGTAGTAGGGTAGGCTGCCTGTTTACAGCAGCCACTGCTTACAACTGAAACCTGGTCTACATTACAGTTAAGTTGACACAGGCAGCTTATGTCAGCCTAATTATGTAAGTGTCTACACTAAAATTCCATTCTTCCCAACATAACTACCCTGCTATGCCAACTTACTAACTCCACCTCCATGACAGGTACACAGTCAATAGCCATATAGTTAGGTCAATAAGTGTCGAGTATAGACACTGTGTTAGTTACATTGACTGTTATTGGCTTTAAGAAGTTCCACAATGTCCCATATTAAAAGTACAATCAGTACAAGCGCTTCTGGTGAGGACATGCACTGCCAACACAATACACGTGCCAAAATTTTAAGCCACTTACATAATACAACTATATATCTTTATACTAATATGAACTATACAGATAGAACAGATGTTAAAATACATGTAATTGAGTAACCATGTAACTGCTGATAATTTCAGTGGTTACATGCAGGGGGGCAGGCAGCTCCCCAGGAGCCAGTGCACATGGGGAGCCAGTTTTTAAGCCATCTCCCCACGCGTACCAGGAGCCTGCATGTAACCATGAAGGTTAACCAATGAGCCCAGGCCCATCAGGTAACCATATACACTTTCATATCCCTAACAGACAGCATCTTTTTGCCCAGTACAGTGAAAAACTGTGAAGACATTTTAACTAAGAAGATCGTTGTGGCTTTGAAAAAGCCCTAAATGTGTAGCCCTACAATGCCCTTGTAACTTACCTCTGCACTTTTCAGAGACTTTAAGAGATTATTAACTGTTTCTGGAAAAGAACTGCCCAGCATCCTGCCCATTTTTTCATAAAAAGCTCCAACACATGCAACTGCAGCCCTAAAAAGACAAGATGCCTCTTAATAACCTTTTTTTTAAAGTTCAACATACAACTTAAATGGAAGCATCCAACTAGGAGTAACTATACATTTAAAAAATAAACTTCTTTCTGTTGTTAATCATCTTCTATTAACTATTCAGTCTTTACATTGGTTGTTTATATGTAGCTCAACCTAAATCAGAGAAGAGGGGGCTCTACATGCCAACAGGGGTCCTTCTGTGGGGAATTCGTTGGCAGGATTTTTTCCGTAGGTCCTAATCCTACATAGGTCCATAGGTCCTAATCCTTGTAAAGTCAAGCATATAGTTAAATCTTTGCAGGATTAAGGCCTTAAATGGTGCAGAAATTAGTGTTCAGCCAGACAGCAACAAAACTGTGTTAACAGGTGAGAAGTATGTTACTCACATTTTGTTACATATGCCCTGTCAATTGAGAAAAGATTTAAGTTGTTTTACAACATACAAGCTCAAAATGTGTAGAATGCTGCACAATGCAGTTAAATTTAGATATGCTAAAATCATTTGTTCAGTCAATTTTTGCACCCACATTTTTCCTTTCACTCTTTCAGGTACTAGAATGATTGGGTTGGTTTGAGTGAGGTTTTCTGTTTTGGGTTGGGTTTTGTTTTGTTTGTTTGCAAGGGCGGGAGCAAAAGAGGAGGGTTGAGGTAGCAATGATTTTAAGCAATTTTATATTTCCACTAGACATACAAATGGTTCCAGCACCATTTGTGACAGAAGCAGTTTCTGTGTATGCCAGGTCCATCAGAATGTGTAAACTGATATCACAAAGGGACAAGGCTTTCTTAACTTAAAATTTTTAACAGACACAACTGAGAAGGCTCAGCAATAATTTTTCAATCACTGACAGCATCATCATCCAACCAGCTGTTCATTTCAAATTTATCAGAGCGAATAACTCTCCATCAAGGACACTTTGTATAAAAGGCTGAGAATCACTGTACTAGGATATCTGAAATGCGAGCTGATGCTAAACAAACACAGAGCACAGAGATTATTTATTCAAGCGATACATACTGTATGCTACTTTAGATAAATACAAACAGTGAATACTCTTTCTGAAGAGTACCTAACATTACTTAGCAAAAAAGATAAAGTCCATGTTAGTGGTTAGCCTGTAATTTCCTATGTATCATTTAATTTGGCAGTCAGAACGTGCCTCTAAATAACTGAAAAATTCTAAGTAAAGGAATTTGTTCAAAGTTTATTCCGTCATGCATTAGCTGACCTCTGGATGACATAAAAATGTAAATATTAGCCCAGATTAGGAAATATTTCCTTACCTGGAAAAAACACTCTTCAACTCCAGACAGTAATATCAATTTTTGTTAGCTCTAAGTCCTTTCCTCCACGCTTCCAATCATGCTATTAAGTCTCATTTATTTATATATTATATATGCATACATGTATATAACACAGAGATACATACACATACAGATTAAAGCAGATATATTAAATGCTTTATTAATAGCAAATATTCACAATTCTTAAGGCAACATTTTACTTACAATTTGGTTGGTAAATAAGCAGCAGTATCATCTTTACTCTTGATAATGTCATTACACTTATCAAGTGTCTGAAAGACAGTAAATGTATCACCAATGCTATAGAGAGCGGCAAGATTTTTAGCTAGTAATTTCCGTGTGGGTGGCCCAGGGGAACTACTAATGAGTCCAGTAAGCTGTTCCACAAGCTTCTTTTGTTTTTCCTTGACATCTATCTGTTAAAGGAAAATTTGTGTTAATATAGTTTCTCCATTCAGGTGTAATTTCTACCCATTTCCCACAACCTTCATGTAGATTTTTTTGTTTGTTTCAATCCAAAACAATCAATACTATATAGCGAACACTAGCACATACAAATGCTAAATGGAAAGATACAAGGTTGCTATTGTTAAGTTCTTACTGTTTTATCATATATTATTTATTAACCATACAATATTACTTCACAAAGGATTCTTTAAGCTCCCTCTAAGGACTATCCATTGCCATTTTTCATCTCTTTTCCCACACCACTGAAAAGGCCCAACACTAGAAAAGAAGAGCTTGATTCTCTGAGGTAAATATATTACCAAAGAACTATAGATCCTACTAAGTATTTTAGTTTGTAAGCCTATAATTTCAGTCATCACGGGTAACAATAAGCAAATAAGCATAGATATTTACAAAACTATAATATAGATAGACGTTTATATATACACTTAGAGTTAGGACTATGTAAATCATAATTTATAATTTTTTTTTTTTAGAAAAATTCAGGACAATGTAAATGACAAAATACTGAATTTCATGGAGTTTTCATGGAATTAGTTTACAAATAGCATTAAGCCAAATTTCAAGGACAGAATGAATTTCACAAATAATGTTAGTCAATATCAAAGAGTCATTCCATCTTTGAAACTGACTACGGTAATTTATTATTAAAAAGACTTAGTTGTAGACTTTTTTAAAGATCACAGTCAGAGACATTTTCATGATTTCTGTACATTCCATAAAATTGTGATTTACATAGGGGCCTACCTATAGTCACTCTGTGGTTTGGCTCCCAGATACTACTGCCATTGTGATGGATATCCATTTTGAACCTTTCCTGAGCATGACATTAACTTGAAATTGTTTTAAAAAGCAAAATAGAGAGGGAAAAATAAAGTTACCTTGTTGGCAGCTACAATCACTTTATCCAGAAACCGCAACCACTCAAAAATAAAGACCGGCCTCTTTGCTTCTGTTATTTGAGCCAAAGCCTCTTCATTTAGCAACAGACTGTGAGCTAGCTCCATCCTTAATATTTAAACTCTGATTTCCCTGCAGAGTCCGATATTGTCTCTAAAATAAACATAAAATGTAAAGCAGTAAAATGCTTTTGCTACAATATTTGTATGTAATGCAAATTAGTTTTCAGAGCAGAACTGCATGTTAAGTATAGACTACAGTATCAGATCCCTATTCTACATACACTTACACTTGTTTAATTAAGTAGTGTCATAGAAGTCAATGTGTACATTTATATAGCCTGCAGCGGTGAGCCTCTAAGCCTGGGTTAACAGAATTGGGCTTTCAGGGCTTATGCTAGGCTTTCAAACTAGTGGAAGTTAGCATTGACAGCTCAACAGCATATAAGAGATGGTACACAGAGCAGGAACTGACTGCAGAAAGCCTTGAAAATGAAGATAAGCAGCCTATGTTTGATGTGATAGAGAGGGGAAAGCCAGTGGAGGAATGCAAAGAGGGGTGACATTGTCAAAGCAACAGGCTAAGAAAATTATCTTTGCAGCTGCATTCTGAATGGATATGCATCATTTCAGAGCAGTGTGTGGTTGAAAGAAAGAGCTGTCTGGTAGACAGAACAGTAGAGAGGGGGAAAAGACAGTCACAAATTCTCTTCCCAGTTCTGCCACTAACTTGTTGAGTGATACTTGAACAAGTTGCTTGAACGGCCTATGCCTCAGGTTCCCCATCTGTAAAATAAGTATAAAATACAGGGGTGACAGGACAATAAACTCATTTACATGTGCAAAGCTCTCAGATCCCTTAGAGACAGGGGCAACAGAAATACCCAGGTATGCAGGAATCAATATTATTGATGATTGTTCGCCTCATCGTGGTGCTCCGCACCATTCACTATATGAAGCGCTACCCCTTCAGGCCCCTTCATGCGTCCCCTCAGCCAACAAGCCGGCTGTTGGGTACAGAGGGGTAGGATACAGCAGCCTGCATCCGCACAGGGAGGCACAAGCCCTGGAAACCACAAATCCCTAGGATACGCCACAAGCCACCCAACCCCGCTGCCAAGCCAGGCTCCCTGCCTGTTACCGCTGCACTAGCAGGTGCCGGCGCCACATGGGTCTGCGTCAGCCCACCGCCATCACATACCACCTCCGAAGGGCCGCCCCTCCACTGGCACCCGTCACCTCAGCGGCGGCCAGGGCGGGTGAGTTTCCCCGCCGGCCGCTGCTAGCGCCCGGCCCCGGCTCCAGGCGAGCCCCCTGAGGTGGCCCGAAGGCTCGCGCCCAGCATCGGCCAGGCCCGCCTCAGGCTCTGCGGGGCCCGCGACCCCCTTTCCCAGCAGCGCCTGCCTCCCCCGGGCCGCTCCCTCCGGCCCAGCCGCCGCCCGCGAGTCTCCCCACCAGCCGCACTCACCCGCCGGCGGCGGCCCCACAACGGCCCGGCGGACCCCGGACAGCAGCGCACCGGGCCGCCAGCGACAGGAAGGGCCGGGTCGGGCGCAGGCGCACGCGCCGCCCGAGACCCAGGAAGCGACTGAGCAGAGTGCGCAGGTCGGAGCTGCAGAGAGCGGCGGGGTGAGGGCCCCGCTCAGGGGCGCTGGGAGGGGGGGCACTAACGGAGAGATGGTTGAAAGCGACTGAGGGATGGCTGAGGATGCCGGGAGATGGGGTTGGGGATGCAGGAAGGCTGTGGGGGTGCAGTAGGCGGTACTAAGGGAGGGATGGTTGGGGGTGCTGGGAGGTTTGGGGATAGGGTACCTGGGGATGCTGGCAGGTTTAGAGGTGGGGTGGCTGGAGGGGATGGCTGAGGATGCTGGGAGGTGGGGGGGGGACTAGTTGTGCAGGCAGAAATTGGAGGTTGTACACTCTTAGACATGGAACAAAAGCAGCAGTCACTGACCATCCGATTGGCTTTCTTTGTATCTGATTTTCGGTCTGTGGGCCAGGGCAGCTCTTAATACGTTTAAAAAGCAGAGGCATAGGGCCTGGGGTCAGACATGAGCTGGGACAGCTGATTCCCAGCTCCCCCTGCTAGCCTCTGCTTCCCCTTCATCCCCCCCCAGACGGTGCTGGGGGGAACCAGCTTTTAAGCTGACTACTCTCCCCCCCACCCCCCTCGACTGGTTCCTGCTCCTCCACCCTTGCTGCCTCTTTCTGATAGAGCCAGCAATTGTGGGGGGGAAGTGACTAGTTGAGTCATTACTCAACTGTCCGATCAGCACTGATCGGGTGGTCCTAGTCACTTACATCCCTAATCTGGGGTCTATAGTAAGGATGTTAAGGACTAGTTGACTATCGGATAAGCAAAATTCGGTCAACTAGTCGATTCTCTCTCCTTCCCCCCCCCCTATCAGATAAAGGCAGCAAAGGGGGGGGGGGTAAGGGGATACTTCAAAGGGGCAGCCCTGCACTGCTGACCTCAGCTGTGCAGGGCTGCTCCTTTGAAACCCAGAGGCATCTTCAAAGGGCAGCACTGCACATTTCAAACGCACAGCGCAGCATGGAGCCCTGAGATCAGCTGGGGACTCTTGTACATTTCAAAGCTGGCACACCATGTGGAGTCAGCAGGACTTCCTGGCCCCAAGCTGCATGGGGTGTTCAGCATTCCTCCTTTGAAATGTACAAGAGCCCCATATTTCAAAGGAGGAATGTGGAAGTGCCTATCAACTACTTGAGTAGTCAATTAACCGATATTTAACATCCTTAGTCTATAGCTTTCAGATCTTCTATACCTGAAAAAATGTAAAAATGTGTTATTTGGTACAAATGGAAAATCTTGACCCCACACTTAAGCCCCCACCTCAGAAAAGTGTGGGTAATTTTACTTAGAGAGACAAGGTGAATTAGGTCATCTTTTATTGAACTGACTTCTAATTTTAGTTTAATTTATGTGATGCTTTTTGTAAATTTTTATTTCAGTGGGATTGCTCAGGGTATTAAGTTAAGCACCTGCCTCCCCATAAGATGTCTGTAATTGATTAGGGCAGTTTTCTCAGGAATTCAAGATTAAAAGGGATTAGGGATATAAGCTACTAATCAACTAGTTCACTATCTGATAAGCAAAAATGTATCAGATCATCGACACACTAGTCGAATAGTCGCTCCCTCTCCCCCTCCTCCGCTTTTGCTGCCTCTATCACAAAGAGGCAGTAAGGGGTGGGGAAGGGGTGCTGGAGGGAGCCAGCTTAAATGCCGGTTCCCCCCAGCTTCAGCTCTGTGGGAGGAGGCAGGGCCTCAAGGAGCCTGGAGTCAGTGGAGCACTCAGAGTCCCCAGTGGGGCCTCTTGTGCATTTCAAAGAGTAAGCGCTGCATGGAGCCTGGGCTCCACGTGGCTTGCCAACTTGGAAATGTACAAGAGCCCCTGCACATTTCAAAGGCAGAACACAGTAGTTCTTCTTGACTAATGGAATAGTCGATGGAAATCCCATCAATTATTCAATTAGTTGATTAATCAAAATTTAACATCCCTAAAAGGGATACTCCTTTTGATTTTATAGCATATACACCAATTGAAAAAGAAACTGTCTTGTGAGCTTGAATGGCAAAAAAAAAAAAATTGAGATTAGAAAATGTAGGTAAGATTATCGATCAAATGGACCATCTCCATGGTGGTAGTGAAGAAGCCATGCATAGGATATCTGAAAGTTTTGCCTAAAGTCACAAAATCTGAACAAAACCATTAATCGAGGACACTAACAGGAGCCTAAATTTGATTAAATAAGAAGTGAATTGGCTGATGTCTAGTTTTTCAGTGCCCTGGATGCCAGTCCTGGCAGAAAAAGTGGCCAAAGAAACTGTAATGCTCTGATATTTAAAATCTCACAAAAGATACTGATTCACCCATTTGTCATGTGGTATTATTCAGCCCAAGAAATGGTTAAAATTAGAGATTGGCTTCTTGGATTTGTAGATCGTTTTGGCAACCATGGAAGGAAATTATACCAAAAATACTATGGTGTAGAATAACGGGGGAAAGGGTCAAGTTAAATATAGACAAATGCATTATCAACACAACTGACCTAATAGTTCTGGTTTTGGATTTGTTTGTTTTTTAAGATAAGGGTATAAAGTGTAACCCCACTAAAGCAACAGTAATAACCAAGGTGAGGCTGCCATAAAACTGTGCTGAGCAAGAAAAGAAATCAAAGATGATAACTGAAACATTAATTTCTACTGCTGGTAATTCTCAACATAACAAATGATACTACTGTCAGTCCCTCAGTCTGGTAGTGTTTCGGGAGTGGGGAGAGGGAAGGTTGGCACTCATCCAGTACTGAATAGAGCAAGCCTGAACCAGAGAGTTTCTCAGCCCCAAAACAGTCATCTTATTTCAATTCATTTTAAAAAGATAAAATGTGTAATAAAATATTTTCATTCGTTATAGGTAAGAGGATCTGAACAGAGTACATATATTAAACATGGAAGAAGAAGATGACTATATGTCTGAGTCTTTTACTAATGTTCAGTAAGTAGCTTGCCTAAGTAGATCATATGCATCTGCATCCAATAACAATACTGATTGTTTTGGAGATTTACTCTTGACATTTTCACTAGTGTTTATGAAGAGCCTGTCATCCCTGAATCAACCACTCTGTCAGTTTCCAGGCACTTCATTAAGGGCCAAATCCTCTTTTCATTACTCACCCAAGTCATGGAGATTTCAATGGAATGATTCACATGAGTAAAGGAAGAGGTATTTTGACTAAAATGAAAATGTAGGTCTAATTTTTCCAAAGTAGATGGTGATATTGGAAGCCTCAATTTTTGGGTGCCCAGTTCGTCATCTTAAAGGGTCTTGTTTTCAGAGGCTGGTTGCTCAGTACTTTCTGAAATCAGCAGAACCCATTTGGCTAAGCACCAAAAATTCAAGGCATCTCATATCATTAATTACTTTAATACATTTGGCTTCCACCACTCTTTGTACTTACTTTTTGCATTTACCATGCCTCTGCTCCCAAATACAGATTATTTATAGGAGGCTATAGAGAAAAGTTGAAGTGCAATTGTATTCCTTGCATGTCCTCACCATTTCTGCCCTTGATGGAAATGAGGCAAGATTGGCCACTAATGAAAATCTTTTTGCAACTGCCATTTCCCAGTACTAACAGATTAATCTGCGATCTTAAACAAGAAAGAATCCATCTGAGCTGTATAGTAGTCCAGCAGGCAGGATTCTTTCCTGAGGAGCTAACCTTTTTAAGTAGTTAGTTATAATATAGGCAAGCACATTTCTGTAAGCTGCAATCAAATCCTTGCATTGAACTGTATGAGATCCCCTTTGATATGTCAGTTGTACTGTAAAAGAGGCAAGAATGGAAAAAGAAATTTTATAGGGATCAGGGAACATCCAGATGGAAACACCATTTGGATTGTATATTTAAAATTTACACATACTCTCTATTGTCAGTTATATTACAGGATACATAATACAATTAATGTCATTCTTAAAAGCCATTTAAAGGTTAAAGTGAAGCATGTGTGTGTTTGGAAGACGTTGCAAAGGTACAAAAATCTTGGGGGGATTAAGTGAAAACTAGTATAGCAAACCACTTTTAAACTTTTTTAGGGTAATTGTATAGGTTTCAGATGCTCCATTAAATGTGTGACCTTCAGCTGTTGGGAGATTGATTGTTTTTGAGGAAACAATTACATTTCTTTTTAAAGAAATCTTAAGTAGCTTGTTATATTTGACATTTTAGTCATATGTCAGAAAAAAAATCAAAGTTATGTTTACCATGGAATAGAAGCAGCTAAAAATGTGGAACAAAGTTACTTCTCAGTTTTCAGAGTGGAAAAAAAGAATATTGACCTATTTTTTTGTTTTGCAACTTCCACACATTTATAATTCAGACAACACAATAAACTGTATTTAAGTTCCTCCCACAAACAAATAGTACGACTTAGAAGTTTTGGCACAAAAGATAATTTTTGAGGCCATTACAAACAATTGATATAGGGTATTAGACTGGAAATGCAGTGATTCAAAGATTTGGAGAAAACAGAGCTTAAGATGTTCAATTTAGGCCTCTGCATCTTTTTGCCACTCCCTATTGTCAAATAGCAGCTGCATCTTTTGTCACTAGAATTACAGTGGAGAACACTGACATTCTGCTTGGAGACTATAAGGCTGCGTCTAGACTGGCCAGTTTTTGTGGAAAATCATCTGCTTT
>CM057847.1:57353857-57399755 GCA_030068395.1 Apalone spinifera | reverse complement strand
TCCGTTAAAAGCATTTTCGGAAAATCATGCCAGTCTAGACGTAGCCTAAGAGTAATATGTATCAGCCAATAGAATAGAGGTAGTCAAGGGGCCAAATACAGATGCTTTTGAATGAACCCAGACATTTTTTATTTAGTTATTATCAAGATGATTTTATTTTCTCTGGATTATGAACTTTGACTAAACCTTGAGCAATAAATTTGGACCTGACAAGAAATAGATTACTCATGTACAAGAGGTTGCTTATCCAGAGTTGATTCTATAGCCTTGCTGTTTCATTGTGATAGATTATGCTGCCATTACACATTTGTTACCTCTTAATTTCAAAAAGACAATATTAATACTTTTCCCCGCCCCCGCAGACAGGACGTCAGGCCAGGATTGCCAAGGCTGAGGCGTATGAAAGAAGCTATTCAGAAAGAAGAAAAGCAAAGGGAAGCTAATCAGAAAAATCGACAAAAGAGCCTAAAAGAAGAGGAAAGAGAAAGGCGTGACAGTGTATTGAAAAGTGCTTTAGGAAATGAAAACAAAGGCTTTGCTTTGCTCCAAAAGATGGGGTACAAAAGTGGACAGGCCCTTGGCAAGAGTGGTAAGTTTGTTAACTTCTAGAATTTAGATGTATACCCATTTTTCAAAATGTAGGTTTTAAAAGATATCCATTATAATACTGTTCCACCCATCTCTGGGTGAATTCAATGAATACTTCTATAAGAACTCATGGCTGTTAGAGGAGCTCTTAATTGCCCCTTTGGCACTGCAGAACAAAGCACAAAATGTGAGAGCAAGCCCTTAAAATCTCTGTAATAAAAAGGGTGAGGGATATGGAGGTATTGGAGGAAGAAGACACAGTATTTGCTGCTAACTTTGGCATTTTAGAGATGGATAATGGTTTATGAGAATCTTAACTAGCTATAGGATAACATAGCCTTTTGATTTTGATGCTCCTTCCAAACATGTCATTTTTAAACATTAAAGAACTTAAGCCCCTATCGCCGTCTCCACAAATGTACAGCTTGATGCTAGAAAGGGATCTGTGCACACAGATAGATGCACGGCACTCTAGTGAAGCAAAAATGTCATCCAGGATCTATACATAGTAAATCACTAAGGGGTGAATAATAGCAAGGCTTAGTTATTGTTTGTAGTGTATCTCAAGATTCTCATATGAAAGAGGCTATGGAAGGATGAAATGTATTATTATTAGCTAGCAGACGTACCTGGCGTTGCTTGGATCTGTAACTCAAGTAATATGGGGGAGGAGGTGGATTTGGGAATGGAAGAGGGCATAAAAGGAAGATGTACATGATTTATTTAAATTATTGTATTTTTCAAAAATGGGGGTGTGGCCAGCCGGGGCTGTGCTGCTTGGTTCCGGGGGATGGTTCCAGGGACCCACATTGGGGCTGCTGGGTAGTGGGGCTGCTGGCTGCCTCCCCAAGGGCATGAGGAGGTTTGGGGCAGAGGGACCACTTATCTAATCTGGTGGCCAGCCACGTGGAGCCCTGTCACCAGCTGGCCACTGTCCTGTGGGTGCAACTACCTCCAGTGGTCATGGTGCAATATAGCTGTCCCCTGCACTTGCTGCCCGTAGTCATCATTCTGCAGTATAGTTGTTCCACTGATCAGCCCCCTCCCTTTCCATGTTAGGAAAAATGTTCCCATTCCAGGCACTTCCTGTTTTCCAGGCACAACCAAACCCTGACCTTGCATTAAGTTAGAATAAAAGGAAGATGCATACCAAATTTGATGGCCTTAGCTTATACTGTTTAGGAGTTCTTGAACAATCAAACTCACAGATAGATGCACATTTCTAAAATAGACAGATGGATTATTAATATGTTATGACTGTCAAATTAAACTATCCTTCTTTGGTTGCATAGGGCAGCAGCCTGAATGTGGTACACAGCAATGCTACAGTTCAACAAAGAAAATAAGGAATGTCTGATATGCTGGTCCATTGTCAGTGCACTTTGATGCTCGATTTATCAAATTGTTTAAAAAATTATAGAAACTAATTGTTCAGTGGCAAAATCGTATGTTTCCTTTGGTATTTATGATTAGGGGAGAGACCCGACTTCATAAGCTGTCTGTCCTTTTTTCTACAGGAGAAGGCATTGTTGAGCCTATTCCTTTGAACATTAAAACAGGTGTGTAATATTTACCTTTTAATTAGTTGGAATTCACAGTCTCCCAGCTGCTCACAACAGTGTTTTGAACTTTTAAACAGGGAGAGGTGGGCTTGGTCACGAAGAATTACAAAAACGGAAAGCAGAACAACAGTTAGAGAACTACAGAAGAAAGATTCATATGAAAAAACAAGCAGATGAACAGGCTGCAGATCAGTTTAGGTAAAATTTTTATTTTCAGATTTTGTTGTAAACATTTTCAGGTAAAGGATCAGGGTTTCACTCTTATCTTTCATTGATACTGGCTACCTCATGCTTGACTGTTTAAAATGTCTTCTCAATTCTGAATAACATTTGTGAGATGAGTGGGTCATAGAGAAGGTAATTACCAACCATTTTAAAAGAAAAAATGTGTTGAGGCATGAAAACTAAAATACATTATTTCCCTCTGCTGTGCCCCTTTATTACTATGAACATTAGCCATGCTAGGGTACAGACAAAATCATGTTAATATTGCCATTTGTTAAAGAGTGCAACTCAGAAATCTGTTTTAAAAAACTATTTAAATGTAACCTCTTTCAGGAAGAGAGATGTATGTACATATAATTTTACAATGACATTCTTAAGCTTCAGCAAAGTCCAGGTTAGGATTGTCTTCTCTGATCCTATCAGAAGACTGTATGCCTGTACAAAGGAGGAGCGTTACAAATGTTGTAGGGAGCTATGGTGTGTATAAAATCTCAAATAGATTTACATTACAGTAAGTTCTTGTCTGTGATATGTGAATTTATCTGCCTGTTGATTGTAACTACCTACTTTTTATCAACAGAATGAGATTCAAAAGCAAACATGAGGAACGTAAGATAGAAGGGGACCTTAGAAAAAGCCAGAGGGCGTGTCAGCAATTAGACACACAAAAGGTAAGGCTAATACATTGCCTTGAGGTGGAAGGCTGGTTTACAGCTTATAACTGGCTGCAAATTGTTTCATTTTCATGTATAACAATGTTATCTGACATCTTATCAATTCTGTGTGATATCGGGGATTATTAAACTAAAATGGCAATGTTACCTAGGGATCTCCTGGTGCCAACTCGCAGAGGGGACGGGGATGCATAAGTGTTACAGGGATCCATTGGGTCTAATATCTACAGACATGTTTGCCAAAGGATGTCATGTAACATCTCTATTGAAAGTCTGTGTCACACTGATCATCCTGTATGGATAATATATAAGGAGTTATGGGTGAATATATACTGAAACTGATGTTCCTTAAGGTTTCTGATTTGGAACTGACCACCAAAATGTGTTAAACAAGTTTCTTTCAAGCAACAAACTTTTTCTGGCTGACTGGCTCTGTGCAGATTGATTGTAGTATACTTCAAATTAATTCCTATCTACAGTCTGAAAAAACTACTAATCTAGTGATTGCAAAGTCTCCAAGGGGAGATGCTAGACAGGAAAAAACAAGATATGGAGGATTACCTTTTTACAAGTGAAGATAGTGGATTGGCGGAACTATGTCTGGGGATGTAGCAGTAACCCAATATCCTTTCACCTATAAAGTAAGCAGACCGTGTGTTTGCCTTATGCAAAAAGGGTCACAGCCAGTGTTCCCTCTCAGGTGCACGCCCGCACACACAAAATTCTGAGCCCGCCCACCTCCTTTGCAGAGCCATGGACCTTAAAGGTGAGTGTCGTGGCTGCTCCTATGTCTGGGGGTGGGTGAGGGCGGGGACAGAGCCGCAGCCACAATGGGAGGTGGCTGCTCTGGCTGCCACTGGGGCCGAAGCCGTGTTGGGGGGTGGCTGCTGTCAGGGGGAGTTAGGGCCTTGCGGCTGGTGGACGGCTGCTGCCACTGAGAATTGGAGCCAGGGGGCTGCTGCCACAAGGAGTTGGGGCTATGGAACTTGCGGGGAGAGCAGTGGGGGGTGGAGGAGGAGACAGGGTGCTAGCTGTATAACAGGGCAGAAGATGGGGCAGGTGCTAATGCATCTGCACATTAAGCGGGGCTTTCTTCCATAACAAGTTAAAATATATTTTAGAGAAGAAAGCCCTACTTACTGTGCAGATGCATTAGCTCCTGCCCTATCTTCTGCCCTGTTACACAGCTAGCACTATATATATAGTTAGTAACTGGTAGGTGCCATGGTGGCACACTTCCAAATAAGCGCAGATGACATCAATATTGGAGCACAAGACAAAACTCACTATGCTCACAGATGGAAAATCTTAGAGGGAACACTGGTCACAGCTAGGCTTGGCTGAAAAACAGTGAAAAAATGTTGGGGTGAGCTAAACTTAAACAAGGCCACATCTTGTTAATTAAGTGTAGGCTCGGGTATGTGTGTTATGACTTATTTTATATGTAACTCTTTGTTTCTAATATTTCTATGTGCTACCATTTGAATCTTTTACATACACTTATACTTTCTCGGTAAACACATGTAAGTGTTTTGTATTTTAAGCAAGGCTATGATCTGAGATGAAACTGGCAAGCGTGGGGGTACTTTTCCTTTGGGAACAGAGGTTCTGGGAATTCCATAAATATTCAGTGGAACAGGTACTGGACACACCATTAGTATCTTCAGAGGGTTTGGGAGTGGTGTGTGCTTATTGGTAACTTGCAAGTAGTCATCCTGTGGGGAATGCTGCACTGCGAAAGCCTGTTCCCATCGTCCAATAGAGTTTATATGCAACAGAAGTTACATCCTTAGACTTACTGACCATTTGCTGTTTATATGTCTCAGTAGCTTGTCTGGCTCAGATAAAGCTGCTTACCTGCCATCATACATGATGGAAGACCTTCACAATTATGGGCGTGTGCAGAATCAAGATTTTTAATTGTAAAAGTGTCCTCTTTCGGAAGGCTTAATAGAGAATGAGATTAAAAAGCAAACAAAAGGAATGTCAGAAGGGGACCTTACCAGCATATCTGGCACAGAAGTTTATTTTACCATGCCTTTACATTGTTTTAAAAGAGCAACAAAACCACAAATAACCCTTTGTGTAGTCCAATGTGCTCTAAAATGTGATCAGTTCTATTCTTGAAGCTTGTATCCAAAATTATAACAAGATTGATAAAGTGATACTTGTCCCATTATAAAACTGCTTTTATTGGGTATCTGCTGGAGAAACCCCTAGAGATTGTAAAATTTCCTTTTTCTTAATTTTTAAGGGCATTAAAGTGCCCAAGGAGATTTGGTACTGGGTAGAACCCGAGCAAGAAGAAAAGGATCAAGCGGAGGAAGAAAAGAATGAATACAAAGATTCAGACTTAAGTGTAAGTGTTGAAACAAAAGTCTGTATGAAGCTGTTTATATTTGTAAAATGTGTAACCCTCTCTTTTCTCCCTGGGTTACTCAGAAGCAGGCCATGCTCATCTGGGCGCCTAATGGTTTTAACATTAAAGGAGATCTTGAGGACCCCAGAGGTGATGTTGTATAGTTGGGGATTCCCTACCCACCCCCTTGCTGCAGTCCCTTGCACTTAAAGGAATATACAGTAGCGGTGCCTCCACCTGTCTGGCCCTGTATACACTTAATGGTGTGCCTTGGGAGCCTCCAGGAATAAAATTATTCCAGCAATCTGGATCTAGCTCCAAAACAATTATAAATAATATACATCTAATTGATTAAATTAAGTTGTTAAGTAAAGCGTGTTCATTCTAAAGAAAAAGGATTTAACATACTAAAAGTGAAAAAAAATCATTTAACAAAGTACACAGAACTAAAGGAAACTTATCTAACTGGCATTTACACTGCCACTATTTATTCCACCCCAATATGTGCCCTCCTCTGGATCTCAGAGTCCCAGAGGCTTGCATGGGCTCACTTGACGGTCTCCAGCTAGAATGGAGACAGTACTGTGTGTGTCAGTCCAAGCTAAGCAGCCAGTCTATGCAAGGCAGTCCAGCATCTCTGGTTCACTGGGCAGATAATCCCAGAGTCAGTCTGTTTTCTGTGCTTTCTCCCAAGCAGCACTTTCCCCAAGAGCCACAGTTACTCCTATGCAGGCCCTTCTCAGCCACAGGCACAGCCAAAGTCTCTCCCCCCTCCAAGGATAATCACACTAACAGCCCCTGAAGCAGCTTGCTAGATCCAAGTCCCAGCAGGCTCTAGCTTCCAACAGCAGCTCCTGGCTGGGAAAAGGTTTCACACCAGCAATCTGGCTCCTCTCTCCAAAATGGAGTGCCCTCCCCTGCCACCCCAACTCTCTCTCTCACTGCCTAGAAGAGGGAAACAGTTTTCCCTCCTTTTCCCCCAAGGGCTCCTGAGAGTTGTAGTCTCAGAGCTAGATTGCAGCACAAAGGATCCTCCCAGCAAAAGTCAGAGGTTCCTATAGTAAAGGGAGCCTACATATCTATGCATATCAAAGATCAAAGTGGCCTCTCTGCCTTGCAAAGTAATTTCGCAGTATTAGGTGGACTGTAAAGCATGATCATATTGATTTGCAAGGCTGGCCCACAACGTTTTGACACCTGAGGCAGGGAGCTCAAATGACGCCCCCATGCCACCTTTTCTCCTGCCTGCCTGTTATGTCTCTTGTGCCCTCCTTCCTCCAGCACAGCACTCCACCATCTCTGTGCATCTAGAGCAGCAGACACAATTTTCTACACTCTGAATCCTAGTGGTGCTCCCCCACAGTCTGGCACCTGAGGCAGCCACCTCAGTTCACCTCATGGTAAGGCCAGCCCTGTTGATTTGGAGTAAAAGAGCAAATTTAAATGACACTACTGCACCTTTGGTCCGAGATTTTTCCAAAGAGCGTAACGATGTTAGGGGACTTATTTTTAGGTACCCAATTTCACACTTGGTGGATCTAGTTTTCAGAAAATGCTGAGTGATGTCTCTGAAACTCAGAGCTTTCAAAAGCTGGGCACTCAAATCAATCACTTTTTGAAAAGCATGTCCTTTATGCCCCAAACCCCACACTACTGTTGTTAGTCTAATAAACTCAGTCTGTGGTGGAGGTGGGTGATTTAAAAAAAAAACTCATCAGGAATATCACTCAATTGAAATAAGATACTTTTAATTGTTCAATAAGTGAAAATAAATAACAGCCAACATCCTTTAACCAACTAGCTCTCTACAGATCAGTGTACACCACCAACCATCATTTCGGTACCTCTATTGTAGTATCAGTTACTATGTACTAATGTGTCTGTGTTTCTGATTGCAGCAGCATCTGATCTTTTCTTAGCTTGTCCTTTTTAGCACCAGACACTATTGGTTAGCAGGAAAGAACACACCACTGAGGCCTCTGTTAGACTGTTTGATTGTGATTGCGACTTAAAAAAATCTCTCTCCCTCTCTCTCTCTCTGTATATATAGGTATTAGAGAAGTTACAAATCTTGACCACCTATTTAAGAGAAGAGCATTTTTATTGTATCTGGTGTGGAACAGCCTATGAGGGTAAGAGTAAATCTTGGGAATACGTTTCCTTCGATTACACCTTTGGAGCCATATTCTGCCATTCTTATTCTTTATTCCTAGCAAAATTCCCATGGAGGCTAGTGTCACTAATGATCTCCCTGACAATAACTTTTGGATATACTGGTTAGATTCAGTCATTTTTCCTTTCTTGGGTTCCAGAACTAGTGAATGGTCGATATGGAACTCCAGATCAATATTTTGTGGCCTAATTGTAACAGTCTCCTTTAAGAGAGAGTACCACACATACCTCCTGAGCATCACTTTTCTATTTTTTTAAAGTTGGTTTATTTTCTTTTAGTTCATTTTTTTTAAAGAATACCACAAGGTTGAAAATTATCCTGAGAAATTAATACCCACCCAATTAAGATTAAAAAAAGTTTTCCCGTGACTCCAGAATCTGTTTTAAACATGATTCAGCAATAATTGTTCAGTTATTGCTGGTGCAATAGCAATAGCTGAAACTTAATCAATCTAATATGAATTAACAGAAAACATTGTGACACTAGCATTACTTTCAGGAATACACTGTTAAACTTCTATGATGTTAAGTCTGAGTTCTACATTACTGCAGACAAATCTGTGCATCAAGTTACTAATATATCATTACTACCAGTTGCTGGACTGAAGATATTTTTCCTGAAAATAAGACACAGCTCATTTGTAATGATTGTATGTTCTAAGAACCCTTGATTCCTTGAGATAGCATGCTCTTAACACACCTACTTGATGGATGCTCTGATGTATGTAGGCATTTTTGGGTCCATGGGCTGTTGAATACCCTTGTTGTGTTTCAGAGTATGGAGGGAAGGAAGAATTTTTGCTACAGGAGAGAGATTGGTGTGAGGGAGGAAATGGGGAAGCCTGTGAAGAATCTGTATGAAAGACCGGCCAGTCTGCTGCAATTCTATCAACCTGAAGCATTCTGGCCTCCTCCTTCAAACACTACCTCAAAATTTAGAAAATTTTATCCCAAAAGAAAAAAGTATTGAAGAAAACCTTATATGAATTTCGGAAATGGAATGCTCACTTTATCTATAGTATGATGATAGTGTCATTTTAGCCAAATTTAATTTGGAAGTTCCCAAAATATTTCCTGGAATTATTTTAGTTAGTTAATTGCCAGTACACTAGGTCACACAAGGCAGGGTGCACAGCAAAGGTCAATTTTCTTTCCTCAGTCACTTAACATATCTGATGAGAGTTGAACTGCAAACTACAGCTCCATTTGGAATTAACTTAATCTATGTTAATATTGTTTCTCCATTGTTAGATTAGCATAACACTTTTCTTTTGACTCCCCAGCCCTCTTTTTTTAAATAAGATTTAGAAAATTATGGATCTCCTCTTCACATAACTGACATATATTAACCTTCTTTTCCTTTATATTGTAGAGTCAGCAGATTTATCATCAAACTGCCCTGGAGATAGTTCAGCAGATCATGACTAAAAAGATTGTAATAAAAAGAACTCTGGAAAAAAAAACTATTTTTAAAATACCTCCAGGGGACATCAAGAATTCACACAATTGCTGAAGGTGGAATCCATATTGAAAGCACAGAAGCATTTGCAGAGTTTGGATTTTTTTTAAGTGAAGCTAGTCACTGAACTCACTATTTAATAAGAATTACAATCATGCTAAATAACTTAGGTGCCCAGCCAGGAGTTTTGTAGGTTTCTACCAAATTAAAAATCCATTAGTACTATCCAGACAGGCACCTCAGAGGACAGGCAGCCAACTGCACCAAATTGTTATGCTTTAATTTCTGCACGCCTCCACTTGGAGCTACCTAGATTTTCACTGCTAAAATGTGTGATTGTGGATGGAGGGAAGATTGAAGTAGACAATACTTGACTTGTAACCAATATTTCAAAGGATTTCTTTGGGGAAAAAAAAACTCCCCTTCCTTTCCCACATAAGGATGCATGGAATAGAGGATAATCAGCTGACTGTCAGTAAATATTGGTTAAGTCTTTATAGTATACAGTGTTAGGTCATTTAATATGCATCCTCCATGAGGATGGCTGTACATTTGCATTTTAAGGGGGTTTTGGTCAACATAATCAGTCTAATAAGCATAATCATAATGTGACTGTTGATGGTTGAAAATGGCATGAACTTTCACAAAGTATTTGGCTTTATCAGATAATTATTGCTTTATGTAAATGTGGATGTTTGTACAGACATCTCTAAATTTCATCAATATAGTGGGTATTTTAAAGTGTTTTGTTCATAATTAAATAGCTTTCTGTAACTTTGTGTGTCCAACTTGGTTCCATTTGGTCAATACCTATTTAACATGGCAGTATTGTGCATGAGCAGCAACTACGAGTGAAAGTAAATACATAATGATGACAGAAAAAGGAGCTGAACTAGAAGTAATAGCTTTTACTGTAAGGCAGACAGCAACCTGTATTAGACATTAGAGGGTTAGACTGACACCACTCTCTACATTTTGGTTATGGTGAACAGAATCATCACTGTTGTAAATCTTGGTCTGTGTCTACACTGGCACAATCTTGCACCAAAGCGGCTGCTCTTGCACAAAAACTTGCTGCCTGTCTACACTGGCCGGGTGTTCTTGCGCAAGTACACTGATGTTCTCATGTACGATATCAGGGCTTCTTGCGCAAGAACTATGATGCTCCCGCTCAGGAATAAGCCCTTTTGCACAACTGTTCTTGCGCAAGAGGCCAGTGTAGACAGGCAACATGAATTTCTTGCACAAGAAAGCCCTATGGTTAAAATGGGCATCAGAGCTTTCTCGCGCAAGAGAGCATCTACACTGGCATGGATGCTCTTGCGCAAAAGCACATCTCTTGCGCAAAAGCACATACCAATGAAGACGCTCTCTTCTGGAAGAGTTTTTGCACAAGAACTCTTGCACAAAAAATCTTTTGCGGAAGATGTGGCAGAGGAGGTCTTAATTATTGCATGCCAGCTGACAAGGAAAAATCCGCCAATAAGTTGTTGTAATGGGACACAATACCTCACACAAGCACCTCGTTGGCCAAGTGTGTGGGCCTGCACACACACACTGTTTGTGGTAGGTCTTTGGTGATTCAGCCCTCCAGCCAAGTCTCACATGGTCTGAATTTTAAACATAAACAGACCCTTTCCAGGGACAGCTGTCCAACAGGGGCCTATCCCACTACATGTAGGCTGGAATGGCCCTGTAACCCTCCCCTGACTCAGCTCACAAATAACCTCCTGAGCCTGGTAGGGGAACCATAGCCCCAGGACTATCTCCCTGGAAACTCTTCACCCTCTTAGGGCCTTTCCGGCTGAAGCTGGTCCACTGCAATTCAGTTCTCCCTGTGGCTAATGTGAGATGACTTAGGTTCCCCCCCCTCCCCCCCCACATACACACACTACTCTGGGTCCCAGACCAGGAAACCTATAGATAGTAGCCCTCCACTGTTTCCCTTCATCTAAGGCCACGGCTCTAATTCCCTGAGCCTCTTCCACTTGGCCCCAGGCCATCTTCATCCTTACCTCAGGGCCTTGTCCTGAAAGTCCCAGCAACCAGCTCAGGCTCTTCCTCACTCTCCCCACCTTCTGGCAGTACTGCCCTGTCCAAGGTCCTCCTGCTCCCACAAGTAACTGAACTCACTCAGGCCCTGGAGTTCTTATACTGATCTGCTGGGCCCTGATTCGCTGTGTCCCACACAGCCACTCTAGGCAGCTTGGAGGAACCTCTCCACTGCCCTTTTTGGGGCCAGAGTGTGGCAAGACCACAAGACCCTCAGCAGAGGGCCTCAAAGGGTCAGGTATACCCTATCCCCGGATGAATATTGCAGAATTTTTCCTGAGAGGAAAGAAAATCCAATTAGGTGTTTTTCTTCTGTGTTAGCATCTCTCACTGACATCTTGAGTCACTAGTGAAGAGGAATTAGTCCAAAACAGGAAAGTGTCAAACATTTGTTTTAATACAGAAGCAATAGCTTCACCTTTAAAAATTAGCAAATTTTAGATTTAGTCTCATGTTACAGAACAATACACCACAAGAATTTATTGAAAATGTAAATAAAAATGAACATTAGCAGCAGGCCAACAACAAATTTCGTTCCTACAGGGAGCACAGACTTAGGAATACATCTGTTACCCTGCAGTGGGGGATTTTTTAAGGTATAATATTCACCCTAATAAAAAGCCAAGCAATGCTAACACTTGGCCACGATTTTTGTTCTTATACTGAATCTGTCCACTGTTGCTAACAAGCAGAATATAACTTTATCTACAAACACAATACTGTAAATTTGGGCCCTATTTTTGCAACAGAGCTGTGTACGATGAACAGCGGTCCCTACATAAGCACAAGATATCAGCAGGCAGACCTCTACTCACTGCAAGATTGGAGCCTTATTTTCTAAGAACAGATTTTAAACAATGATTATACTATCCTTTAGCACTGATCTATTGCAGTTGTGAAATCATTAAAAATGCCTATGATAGACTGATTCTTACCTCCAGCTGCTCATGATAAGCACAGCCAAGGCGTTTATATTAAAACATGCTCCCAAAAAGTTAAAAGTGCTTGAACTGTGCAACAAAATGTTAAAAGACCAAACTGAATCTTTTGCTCTTATAGGGGATGGGACAGTGATGCTCGTGAGCCAAGTGAAGGGCTCAGAAATTGGGCACCTATAGGACAGGGTTAGTATCTGGGGGGAAAAAGAGAGAATGACTAGGGGTATGTCTAGACTACATGCCTCTGTCGTTAGGCTACCTGGCATAGGGAAATGAAGCGGTGATTTAAATAATCACCGCTTCATTTAAATTAAAATGGCTGCCGCACTCTGCCAACAAGCTGATGATCAGCTGTTTGTCGGCAGGTCGGGGCAGTCTAGACACGCCGCAGTCGACAAGGAAGCCTTTGTCAACTGGCGCAGGTATGCCTCCCAGGTTTACCTGCGCCGGTCAACAAAGGCTTCCTTGTCGACCGCGGCGCATCTAGACTGCCCCGACCTGCCGACAAACAGCTGATCATCAGCTGGTCGGCAGAGCGTGGCAGCCATTTTAATTAAAATGAAGCCACGATTATTTAAATCGCCGCTTCATTTTCCTATGTCTACAAAAGTAATCTACATGGCTTAGTTGACGGAGTGTAGATATACCCTAAGACACCAGAACGGTCTCTACACGAGAGGCTATATATTCACAAAGGGGACCTTCTGGAGCCCTGCTTCTTAGTGGAATTCACAGCCCTGAGTTAGGCACCAGGTTTGCTATACAATGCATGGGGAGAGTTAGAATGGGATTCACAAAAGCCAGCCACTGAGCATACTAGCTAGCGTAGGTGGAAATGCTATGGAAAGACAAGTGGTTTAAGCCAGAAGTTCCCAACTTTTTTCTTTCTGAGAATTCCAAAACATTCTATAAAAACTCCACAGCCCATTGGTGCCACAATAATTGGTCTTCTGCAAGTAAAAACCAGGGCTGGTATTAGGAGGCAGCAAGCAAAGCTGTTGCTTGGAGCTCCATGACAAAGGTCCCTGAAAAGCTACACTGGCTTAAGGCCTGCGTGATGGGGCTTAAGGCCCCAGGCTTCAACCCTGTGTGGTAGGGCTTCAGATTTCTGCCCTGAGCCCCAGCTAATGCTTGCCCTGTTTGGCAGCCCTCCTGAAAGCTTCTCGCGGCCCTCTTTGAAAACCACTGGCCTAAGAACACTGAACACTTAAGTCTGAATTAGAGAAAGACACCTACCTCCACTTGGGATTCACACCTTTCTCCTGGAGTTAGGCACCTAAGCCTGGTTAGTAATTTTTCATGAAAAAAACCAAGGCTACATCTATACTGCCCTCTCTTGTGCAAGAAAATATGCAAATGAGGTCAAGCAGTGAATATTGCTGTGCCTCATTTGCATACTTAATGAGCCGCCATTTTTGCACAAGGGGTTTTTGCACAAAATGGAGCCGTCTACACGGTTCCTTTTTGTGCAGAAACCCCCTTGGCTCTTGAGCAAGTTCTGCCGCTTTTTTTCCAGGAAGAATGGCTCTTGCACAAGAGGGGGGGTTTGCGCAAAAAAAAGCCATGTAGACAGCTCCTTTTTGTGCAAAAGCCCCTTGCGCAAAAATGGCGGCTCACTAAGCATGCAAATGAAGCGTGGGGAGAGTCACCGCTTTGCCTCATTTGCATATTTTCTTGCACAAGAGAGGGCAGTGTAGAAATAGCCTAAAGGAGAAGCACCCTATCTCTCAGCAGTTAGGGCTTTTCTAGACTACACGGAACAGTCGAAAGAGGCTATGCAAATTCCGATCGTGCTTTTGAAAGTGAAACTCGCTTAGACAGTGCTTTTTTGGCAATCCCCTCTCCTTTGTCAAAAAGCCGCTCTTCCTCAAAAAATGAGGTTTACACGGCTTTTCAACAGAGGGGGAGAAGGGGAGTTTGCTGAAAAAGCCGCATCTAAACTACTTTCACTTTTGAAAGCAGAACTTTTGAAAGTGCGCTCGGAAGAAGATATGCAGATTCCCATGGAATTTGCATATCTTCTTTTCGAGGGTTCCACGTAGTCTAGAAAAGCCCTTAGAGCCTCATGCAGGATGTAGGAGAGCTGGATTCAGCACTCCAGTCTCCTTGATGTGAAAAAGAGAATTGCACTTGGGTTTCCCTACTCCCACAAGACTGACCTACCCACAAGAGTCTCTCACACTCATTCTCTGGCCTGTTGAATAATTATTTTCTATGAAGTGGAACTGTTTCAAAAAGAGATTGAAACCAGTGATTTAGATACTCTCCTGCGAGGTGGGAGGACCAGACAGATTTGACCCTAGGTTTCCCACATTCTAGGTGAGCATGTCCATTCATGAAAAGTTGGGAGCTTCAGGGACTTCCCCAGTAGAAACTAGGGATGTAATAGTGTAGTTGATTAACCAATAAGCAAAAGTTTATAGATTAATGCTACAGAATACACATATTCCCCACCCCTCCACCACCAGTACATTTTTTAGCAGGCTGATAAGCAGCCCAGCTCAGCTCTGGCTCACACGGGGTCCAAGACCTAGCCCCACTGTGGCTCTGAATTAAAAGTGTATTAGAAGCCAGGCGGGCAGGCAGCACGGATCAGTTCCAGCTCGTGCCAGGTCCAGAAACTCAGCCCCTACCCTGGACAGGGACTGCTGCCACCCTGCACTGCTGCCTCTGATACAGAGGCAGTAGCACAGCAGGGGACTCCTCAGGAGTGGGTCCAGAGTGCACTGGCTTCCAGCCCCAACCCCAGGGACTATAGAATAGTCAACTAACCAGTAAGAATTTTTAATTGACTATTCAATTAACCAATATTTAACATCCTTAGTAGAAACTTGTGACTTTAGCAACATACAGTAATAGGGTACGTCTACACTAGCCCCCTAGATCGATTTAGGGAGGCTAACGAAGGCAACCGGAATTGCAAATCAAGCTCAGGATTTAAATATCCCGTGCTTGATTTGCATGTTACCGGCCGGTCACCATTTTAGAAATTGACTAGCCCGAAGTAACTGCCCGCGTCTACATGCGGCAGTGAAACAGGATTCCGATTTAAAGCCCCTAATTTGAATTAGCTGGTAAACCTCATTGCAGGAGGCTTGATTTGTAATTCCAGTTGCCTTCATTAGCCTCCCTAGATCGATCTAGGGGACTAGTGTAGATGTACCCATAGATAGTAGCTGAGCAGTGATTTTGTGAGTGCAAGTGGTATTTAAAGGTTGTACTGAGGTACCTAACTGCTACTTTTGCACCTAAGTCTCTCTTATGACTCTAGCTGTAGCACTCCCACCAATACAGCTGAAATTTCCTACTATAAAAAACCCACAATATTGCTAAGTGAAATACAAATAAGGATATTAGACACTCTGGGAGAGAGAAAAAGATTTAAAACAGCAGGCAGTCGCAAACATAAGTATAAAAGGACAACTCCTACCTCCTTCATGCTTATGGAAATAAGAGTCCCTCTGCACCAGATCTGCCAATGTTCTGTTGAACAGTAAGGCAGGTTGTGGAGAGATCGTGCGAGAGAACCTATCCAAGCCATAAAGGGCCAATACTACACAGTGGTTGCCTCCACAGCTGAGGAGGGAAATAACAATGGGTCCATGACTGCTGATCCATCTGTAAACCACCTGCCCACAGGTGAGAAAGGGCAGGAGCACAAGGCACCAGCTGATGGGATGTAAGTAGAAATGTATACTGATGTTCTGGATCACAAGAAGAGACTTTCATTCCTCCAGTTCCTGCAGAAACCCACATGGAAAGCTGTTTTGTGCAAGGCAATAGACTTGGACCTAAGATTGCAAATACATTTGTCACATTTCAGCCATTTTAACAGAGTGGATGAGGTCAAATTCTGGACTGAGACAGAGCTTCAGATTTTCCTTTAAAACAGAGTCCTAATATGTACGTGCGCTATTTGGGTTCTTTTTATCCACAAGCTTCAAAAGCTCCAGTACACCAGATGCTGAAGGTCTTTTTTCTATATCTATTGAGAGCAATTGCTCAATGATGTGTTTCTGTTAAAAAAAAATGAAAACCAAAGTACAGTATATATTAGAGGAAATAAAATACTGAAAATTTATAATGAGGAAATAGGTAAAATAATGTGTTTTACTGTACCTCTGCAGAAAATTTCTTGTTGAACTCCTGTGGAAATTTGCAATTTCTTATTTGTTCCCACAGCTAAAAATAACACCAGGTAATATTTTAGTATACTTTCATTGACTGCATTTTGAAGCCCCACAAAGTATGAAAACAATAATCAGAAAATGCAGTGAGAGGTAGAGAGCAAGTCTTCAAAATTTGGACAGCCTTTGTCATAGGAAGTATCTAAAAGCTTTCTGTTTGGCTGTAAGGTGTTTTTGAAAGCATTCTATAAAGCATAAAGTTTGTTGACTTCTTTATCTTATGAGCCTCAAGGTCTATGAAGACCCGATTCTGCCTGATTTTTGTCAAACTCTGATTTTAAAAAAATGGTTCTGTCTACCATCACCCATAGAACATCCTACAGGAGGGGTCTTAAACTCTGCCCCTGCTAGCATCGCTGCTACTTGCAAGTTACCCACACACTCTTTACTTACACTACTTCTACAGTATGTCACAGAGTGCAAGATAGGGAAGGAGTTAAATCTCAGACTTTGATTACAGTCTGTGATTGACATGTCCATTGGTTTTATGATGTCACTATCTCACAGAAAATGTGAATATGGGTGACCAGGGATAGATCACGTGATGATTATCTTTTCTGTTCATTCCCTCTGGGGCGCCTGCATTGGCTGGAGGGTGGACAGGGGGGGGGGTAGAAAACAGGTCCCAGGCAGGCTGGGGGGCATGACCGGGGTGAAAGGGGAGGAGAACAGCCCTGAGTAGGCAGGGGGGAGAGAACATGCCTCTGGCCCCCAACCTCCTGCACATCCCCTCACATCCCCACAGCCTTGCCCTGAAGGACCCACGCAATGCCAGGTAAGTCTGTTAGTTTCAGGCATAATTTTGATGTTTGAAATTGTTAGCTATGCTCCCTACCCCAAAAAGTTTGTAACTGAAGACAAAACATGACAAAGAAAGGTGGTCAGCACTGGGAAGGCAGGGGAGGGGGAAAAAAACATTACTGCAAAAAGGATAAAGGTTGCATTAGAGGTTTACACTCTGTTTTTAAAATATAATGCTTGAGGCAAAGAGAAAAACCTTTGGCCATCAGTAACATTCCTTTTAACCAATTCCTGTGGTCTCACCAACTTCAAAGAAAGTTTTGCCAGAATGAAGGATGCAAGATAATGTACCTCAAAGTTTTAATATAGCACATAACAGACTATTTCTCTTTTTCCCCCTCTTACTATAATTTGACCTGTCAGCAAATCCAGCCCAAAACCATGCTTCAATCTCATGCAGGTAAATGCAACATATTTTACAGGACAGAAGGCTACTTCTGTAGTTAGGTACTAGACTAGGACCTAGCTCCAGGTTCAATTGGGGCTGTCAGGCCCCAATCCTGAAGACTGAAACATGTGTGTAAATGTATGTCCATGAGTAATACCATACACCATACATACTTTTTGATACCGGAGACTGGCAAACCCATTCACAAACTTTTGGCAGACTGGTTTTATGTGCATATTTACATATTGATTATGCAAATAATGAATATGTAAATATGCACATAAAATGTTACTAGTCAGCCAGAAGCCGAGCCACCAGTGCCAGACCTAAATCATAGAGCCTTCTACCCCTCCACTACACCCCAGCACCAGCCACTGATCCTGCACCCAACCCTCCCAGTGCCAGACACCCACCTTCAGAGCCCCGCAGCCCTAGGCGCCCATCCAAAATGCTCAGTGCCAGCCCTCCGCCCCTTAGAGTCCCCCACCACCAGATATGCCCCAGTACCAGCCTTCTGTTTCCAGAGCCCCACTGCACCCAACTCCCCCAAAGCCTGCTCCAGTGCCAGCCACCAAAATTAGCCTTGTCCCCAGAGCCCCCCAGTGCCAGCCCTGCCCCTATAGCCTCCTCCCCCTTCCCCCCCCCCCCCCCCACACTTCTAGCTCAGCTTCCAGAGTCCCCCAGCACTAGCCCCACCCCTGGATCCCACAGTGCCTACCCTGCCTCCCTCACCTAGCTCTGTGCTGCTGCCTATGTTGCGGCAGCTCTGGAGGCCTGGGTTGTGGTACACCAACAGCCCAGCGCTTCCCCTCCTTCCGCGGCTGTTGGGAGAGGCATGTCTAGCCCCGCCTCTCAGCCAACCAGCACCAGGCACAGACAAAGTAGCCAGCCATGGAAGAGTGATTCCCGGCGCTGCAGGAGGACCATGCAAAACAGTGGGAGAGGAGGTGCTGGGCGATGTACCCCAGCCCCGGCCCCCAGAGCCACTGCAGCCCGGCAGCGGGCTGCAGGCTGGTGGTTGGGAACTGCTGCCATACGCTTCAGCAAAATTACTCACTGCATAAGGAGCAGCTGGTAAAAAAAGGATTTCTGATGCAAAATGTCTTTTTTATTTACAAATAAGCAAAGAAAGTATAGCCATTTTAATTTATTTTAATTTTTTAACAAAATAAAACAATTTGTTTTAAATAAAAACTGTTTCATTTTGAACAAATTATTGAGGGGGTTCTTTTTTACCTTCTCTTTTTTCTCCCTTCTTCTTCACAAATTGGAGGTTAAAAGGAGAGAAAGAAAAAACAAGCGAAACACCCAAATTGTAACATTTTCTTGGTTTTTGCACATTGAAAAATATTCAGTTTGACAAAAGCAACCCATTTTTTTCATGGAAAATTTTAAAAATATGTTTTTAATTTCCCATTTTAAAAAACCGTTTACAAACCAGCCCTAGCATAAAGTTACATATGTGGTTAAGTATTTGTAAGATCAGGGTGTTAAATCTCATTGCATATCAGTTGCAAATCTGTAAAATGATACACATGTCTTTACCTCACAAGGTTTTTGTGAGGAAAAATAATTGAGACATTCAGGGTGCATCTACACAGCAGAGGTAAAGTAAAGATCACTTACCTTACTTTTTTCAGAGACAGTGGAAAATATCCAAAGCATTTCAAAGAGAATTAATCCTAGTGCAAATATATCCACTTCAGATCCATATGTGTCCCCCTTCTGTGGTGATTACAATAAAAATAGTATATACCAAATATAACTTTTAGGTCTAAAATGCATTATAATTGAAGTGTTTCATATAGTCCAGTTCTGTAATATTTATACAAGCTACAATTCATATGACGTCAATGGCAATTTTGCCATAGGACTGCATAACTGGGACTACCAGATCCTAATACAAGTCTTCAAATCTTACATAGGAATATTATTTACTGTTATGTAAAATGAAGCATCTATAGAGCCATATATAAGTAATTGTGTATATAATAAGTGTAAGTATATAAGTATAATGCCATAGGTAAGTAATTGCTTCCCCTTATGAATGGCAAATCAGATTCAGAGAGTCTAAGGCCAAGATTTTCAAGAATGGATACCTAAAGTTATCCAAATTCACATTTAGGTTCGTAAATTTATGGCCTGGTTTTCAAAAACTTTGTAATGTAAAAAAATATTGATAAAATAGGATGACCTCGTTTCACAACTGACTTATGCAATTTGTTTAGATTTTTTCCTGAAAAAAATCTCAAAGTGGTTTAGGATCACACCTAGAAAACTTAGGCCATTGGTTTACTACTGGAGAAATTAGGGAAGGGATGGCTAAATCTAAACTTAAGTGAAAGGTAACTATCGAGACACTTGTGTCTCCTCACTGTCTTACTATTAAACCTGCAGTAACTGTTACCTGTTCAGGGCTCATATATGATCTTGTTCCCTTTTCTGTTGTCCGCAGGTCATCTGTCATTGAAGTTACAAGTCCAAAGTCACCTATTTTTATTTTATCTTCACTAGATATGAATATGTTGAGGGGCTAAAAAAGGACAATTAAAAACATGTCATTTTCAATTTTAGCACCAGGAAAAATCTGTCACAGTGTGCTTCAATAGAAGAGTTGCTAAACATTCAAGGAAATGAACAGAGAAGTTATGAATCAAAAATAAAAACTGTTACTTTAACAATGAGATATTAAACACACAGCTCAAAATAATAATTGTTCTCATTTGTGCATACAGCTAAGTAGTAATGTGTCACTATTAGGCATTAACTTCAGTACATTAAAATATATGTTATATGTGATTTCTTAAATCAGAAATTAAACTCAGACTTGAAACTTAATAAATACCTAGTATACAGCATACCACATTGAAAATGGTTTGTGATTTTATACCCACTCTTAGACATATTGACAGACCTTGATACTCACATGGAGCCCCCTGAAAATAAAATAATAGTTCCACGTTTTCTGATCCTCCAAACATTAATTCATTACATCAGTTCATCCTCAACAATCATCTGTTCTGCTCACCTTGAGGTCTCTGTGAATAAACTTTTTAGAATGAATATATTCCACTCCTGTCACTATTTGGCGAAATTTGATGAGAGACTCAGCCTGGTAATTTTCCATCTCTCTTTTCTTATCAATCCAGCCATCCAATGTTCCTTTCTCACAGAATTCCATTTGGATAAAAAGGCAATCAGAGAGCAAATCTGGCCTTGGTCTGTAGGAATAAAATTAAATCATAGTTTTAGAAGCAGCCCTACATAATTGTTCCTAAGCAGTTGACTCAATTATTTTTTAGTTTCCAGCCTTTCATTTGTCTACAGGATCCCACAATCGTGGCCGAAAGTTCCTAATTGTTTAGAACCACTCCAAGTAGGCTTGTGGCTGCCAGTCATCCTTAGACCATCAGTGATGGCTCTGGAGTTAGTCCTAGCTCCCAAAAGCTAGCTACCTACAACTGTAGCCTGTTCTACACTACACCGTTAGGTTGACGTAAAGCAGCTTATGTCAGCCTAATTATGCTAGCATACACACTACAACTTTGTTCTGCGAATATAAGTGCCCTATTACATAGGACATAAGAACGGCCATATTGCGTCAGACCAAAGGTCCATCTAGAGTGCCAGGTGCCCCCGAGGAAATGAACAGAACAGGAAATCATCAAGTGATCCATCCTGTCCCTCTTGGCTAACAGTGGTTGATGGATCTATCCTCCATGAATTTATTTAGCTCTTTTTTGAACCCTATTAAAGTCCCAGCCTTCTCAACATCCTCTGGCAAGGAGTTCCACAGTCAACTGTGTGGTATGTGAAGAAATACTTCCTTTTGTTGGTTTTAAACCTGCCACTTATTAATTTCATTTGATGACTCCTAGTTCTTGTGGTATGGGAACACGTAAATAATTTTTCCCCACTTACTTTCTCCATACCAGTCATGATTTTATAGACCTCTATCAGATCCCCCCTTAGTCTTCTCTTTTCTAAGATAAAAAAAATCCCAGTCTTTTTAAGCTCTCCTCATATGCCAGCAGTTCCATACCCATAATAATTTTTATTGCTTTTTTTCTGAACTTTCACTACACTGATATAATAGCTCTAACTCCACCACAGGCATAGCACTTTATTGTGTAGGCAACACAGTGCCCGAGTAGACGTGTTACTTATAACGGCTACTCGTGGACTTGTCAATTTCATAGCTCCATGCTGGAGTCCCCAGCACTCCACTCCCAGCCAGGCTGTCCTTGGAGGATTCCTGCTTTGTGATTTGAGAAGCCTGAGAAGCTGTCAAACCAGCTCCCAGAAGGAAGTGATGTAGAACTGACAGGAGGGTAGTGTATAATCAGCCACTGCTGCAACAACTGCAGAGGCTGTAATTTGACCTAACACAGGTCAATTTAGGACTGTAATGAAAACATGTTCTGAGTCAGCTCTTCTACTGAGCAGCCAGTGGGATCTCTGGACAGAAGGCTGGGCAGTACAATAGCAAGTCTCATTTTTTGCCACACAAATCTGCAATAATCTTATGAGCTTTGAGAACAAATAATGCCTGAATTTTAATTCCAGTGCAAATACCGTCTTCCTCAAGTTGCTGAAGATCCTTCTACTGTTTTAACTTCAATATAAAACATCATTCCAAATTAGGCCTAAATTTCAGTGTGCGTATTTGCAACATACACTACTCACTAAAAAAGTGACAATTCATCAACTAAAAGAAGATATAAATGTATAGGGATATCTTTCATTAAGCATAGTGCCTGATGCTACTTCTTTTTCATGGTTATTTTCTTCTTTTATTAGGAAAAATACAGGTGTTGGAATCTGTTGTCTCATTTTTTGCCACACAAATCTGCAATAAGGAAACAATCTGGAACAATATTCCAGTTAAAGAGCCATTGATTACACTACAAAATTCATTTTTAATTTACCTTGAAAGGCTTGAACTGTTCTCAGAATTAATATAGTCTTTCCCACGCCAACAGGTGTAATACCGTACGATGTTTTTATGCTCACACTTTGCTAGTGCTTGTACCTCACGGTGTACTTTACTAAATAAACAAAGAAAAACTCGCATTACTCATCAGTGAAGAACTAACTCTTCTTTATAAAATGAACACTAAAATTAATTAAAGATGGGATATCAAACAGCAGCATATTTATAAACTTCAAGATTAAATATCTCTTTTGAATTATTATTAGAAGTCAATATAATTGTTTAATTTTGTAAGAAAAGCAGAATATTATATCTACTTGCTGTGTTTTCTTTGTCAGGCTGCCTTGTGCTTTATTTATTTTCTGTTGCATAATCCTGAGCACTCAAGTGTTGGAACCCTGTTCAAAATGTTGGAAAGGAGAACCACCACTAAACTCCAATTCTTGTACTTAATATCTTACCTTGTCATAAGAAAAGCACAGAATTGATGGAGAAATTAAGTATCCGAAGACCCTGATCCTATAAACACTATAGCATATAACTTTCCATTTACAAGTAGTCCCTCTACACACAGAAGACTATACATAGACAAAATTATTTGCAGGGTTGGAATCTACCTTGATTATTATAAGGCTATCCAATGAATTAATGTCAACCTCACATGGGGCCTAAATATGACCCTTTGTTTGAGGAATCTATAGGGTTTACATATATATGTTAAATTTACTTCTTGAGAGTGCAATGTGAATGAAAATAAGAAATAACCTGGAAGAACACTTAATACAATATAGATGTTGCACCGCCCTAAACTGGGACTCTGGTCTGGCAACATCCATGGTGGACCAAGGCTGGGGCCGCGGCAACCTGGCAGAAAGACCAGGACCATGGCAGCCCTGCAAGAACTGGGGCAACCTGGTATCTTGGCAAGGGGGCAAGAGCCAATCTGGCCAGGACAGCCCAGCAGTGAGGCCAGGACTAGGGTCAGCTGGCAGGCAGCTCAGCTGGGAGCAGGAGGACCATCTGGAGCTGGACGAAGATGATGGTGGGGGCAGGCAGCAAGCTGGGGAGCCGATAGCAGGGGACCTTTACTGGTCCAGCAAATTCCCTCACTCAGGACCGGTCAGGTCCTAAGGGTGCCAAACCAGGGAGGTCCAACCTATACTCATTAAAATAGGACACCAAAACAATTTATGCTAGAAATTACTCTGAAACTATTGTAAATAAACATGGAGGAAGATATCCTTAACATTTGTTAAAGAGACACAAAATGTTTTACAATTGATTATTTAAAATAAATATTACTTGACATTTTATCAGAAATTAGAATGCCCAGAAAAGTTTTTTAAAGGTTTTTTTTTATGCTCCCTTGACGAAGTTTTAGCAAGAAACTAGTATAAAAACTCTTGCCAAATGTTAAATAAAAAAAAAAAAAAAAAAAGAGAGAATGGGGGCCTGATCTCCCCCTCCCATGTATAGTCATCTTAGTTGCTACTGGTCAGTACAGGGAGTTCAAACACTTTCAGACACACCTGTGGTTTTCAAAGTGACTCTGTCCCCTTAAATGTTCTATAAATCTGTTAATCTGTTGCTGACACATTTCATAAAGGCAGTAAGCACCACTTATAGTCAATCTATCAAGTTTTTTGCAGATTCCCAGGCCAGAAGATGTCACTGTGTTCTTGTTTGACCCTGTATAATACAGGGCACAGAACTTCCCCAAAATAATTCCTGTTTGAATGAAATCATAGCTTTTAGAAAAAACATCAGGTCTTGATTTAATGATTACCAGTGTCTTGGAATCCAACACAGTCCTTGGTAAATTGCTCCTCGCTGTTAAAATGAACACTATTTCCTGACTGACTTTGATAGGCTGAAGAGCCCTTCATTGACAAACTTCTGTTCCCAGGTAGCTCTTTGGGTCTATCACTGTAAGAAATATTATCCAATCCCTTAATCATTCTCATAGCCCTTCCCTAGGCCCTCTCCAATTCATCAACATTCTGCTTGAATTGTGGACATCAGAATTGGATGCAATAGTCTAACTGTGGTTGCACGACTGCTACAGTATACGTTGTATATCAAAATAATATCCTCTAACCCCCATATTCATCACTTTTGTATGGTCAGATATTCTGTACAAAGTATGCCTTGTGAGGTATCATTTGAAAATTAATGAGGTACTGAGCATTATTATCCTGTTAACACGTGTGCATCATCATCGTATGTGGAGTTATGTGTGAGATTTTGCTATAGATTTGTTACAGAAACATAATGTGAATCTTGAAAATGTCCACAGACTAGTCCCTCCGAGGGAACCAAAGAACTATAGACAAAGGACTTGCATGTTATCCACAGAGAGGACTCAAGCCTCACGTGCACAAAAGGCAAGAGAAAGAAATTTACAATTTACCTGAGAGATATTTCAAATGTCATGTGCACTACAGATTCATTGTCTGCATCCTAATGGGGTGGGGGAAAAAAGGGTATTCCTCAATGATAGGAGGGGGTTATAAAAAAAAAGGACAATGTCTTCTTAATTCATTTTCTGTAATACTGAGCCAGCAAAGGATAAACAATCAGCAAGTTAGCTGACCTGGAAGCAACCCTTAAGGACATATCAAAAGAGTACTGTCATGATAAATATGAATCAACAGTGTGACACAGTTGTAGTCCAAGAAAACATGATTCTGGGATACATTAACAGGAGTACTGTGAGCAAGACACAAGAAGTCATTCTTTTGCTCTACTCTATGCTGATTAGGCCTCAGTTGGAGTACCGGGTCCAGTTCTGGGCACCATATTTCAAGAGAGATGTAGAGAAATTGGAGAAAGTCCAGAGAGGAGCAACAAAAATGATCAAAGGACTAGAAAACATAAGCTATGAGGGTAGACTGAAAAACTTGGGCTTGTTCAGTTTAGAAAAGAGAAGACAAGGAGTAACAGTTAATTCGAGGGAAGGATTTCGGATTGGACCACCGTGTCTACACACGGCGAGTTAATTAGGGCTACCGGCTTTTTAAAATAGTGACCGACCACGAATATGCTAATCAAGCGCGGGATACTTAAATCCCACGCTTCATTAGCAACTTCGGTATGCTTCATTTGCCTCCCTAGTTCGAACTAGGAGGCAAGTGTAGACATACCCTTAGTTATCAAAGGACTAGCATCTATATTATAATTGGGTAATAATAAACTTATACTGACTTAGGGATCAGTCTCTTGCCCTTTGTGATTGATGAATCTCACATATGGTGAATCAAGATTTCAATAACCTCTCACTATATTCAGAGGCGTAGCGAGGGTGTTATGCGCCCAGAGATGAAGGCAAAATTTGCACCCTCCTCCCCACTGCTGCCGAACCTGGCACACGGCTGAGCCCGAACCTAGGGGGGGGGAGCTTGTACCACGTCTTACCCCACCCCTTCCAGTTTGGGGCCAGGCCCCATATGAACTAATCCTCAGGCAGAGGTGGAGGAGAGTCAGGCTGGGGTCAGAAAGGTGGGGAGGAGGCAGCTCCAGCCAGCGGCAGGCAGAAGAGGAGCAGGCAAGCAAAAGGATGACAGGGGTAGTGGAAGGGGACTAAATTGGCACCCCACTAGAATGGCACCCGGGGGCAACTCCTCCTCACTACACCACTGTAAATAATCTACCTCTTAGGCTATTTATTGTTTAATGAATTACTTATTTTACTAACTACAGAAAAATGTAATTTTTTGTGGTTTACATTCTGTTAAATAATTTTTTTCTCTTTAATTTGTTCATATCCTGTTCTCATTAGGTTCATGTCTTTTACGCAAAAAATGTAAAATTCTTAAAATACGTAAGTTTTATAAAACACAAGAGAAATAAATGTTATACAACCTAAATGTTAAAACCACTGTTATAGCAAAAACGAGTAACTCGTTGCTTTAATGAATAAAAGGTAAAAAAGATTTTTTGAGTGTATCAGATTTATTGTAAACAATCTGTAGTGCTTCCTCACTGCCTAGTTACTTACCTAGTTAACCTAATTGTTTTTCATACTATTGCACAGCAATAAACTACATGAGAGTTATGAATGTAAGAGATTCACTTACCTGTTAAAATAACACTCAGAAACACTTTCAAATAAAACTAATACACAACACGAGAATCACCCTCACTTTCTTGAAGGCACTTGAAGCAATAAGTAGCCGAAGGCTGAGGATACACGGCAAGTGTGGCTTTTTTGTCTGCCACAAGGACTTTTTTCTTCAGGCTGCCATGAGATTCTATCCTTAAGTAAAGGAGAGAGGTCTCTCTGAGCCGCTATTCCAAATTTCACACAAGCCATTCAACTGAAGCCAGAGATGTCAAGATTCAAGGCCAGCCTTGACTTGAGCAGACTGCCTCACCAAGTGTTCACAATCACAACATCCGAACATGTATAAGACTTTTAGTTGAGAAAGCCATGTTAATCCCAACTCTCTGCTAGGACTGGGAGATGTGGGTGACCTATAGAAAACACCTAGAAAACACCAGCATTTTCTTTGGAAAATCCACAAAAAAAACATAGGGGGGGATCTATCACCGCAGTAATGCCAACTCCTTTAGAATTGAGGCGCTGATTATCCAGCAGCAGCTGAGGTAGAGTGGGCTTTGTGTGCACGTCTGATATATTTTTACCAAAACTCCCGCCTGCCCAACTCGCCAAAGGAGAAAGGAAACAGGGAGGCCAAAAGGAATGGTACAGAGCAGTGTTTCTCAACCTTTTTTTTATAAGCTTCAGGGGGTAGCCGACTTAGTCTGTAACAGGAAAAACTTTAAAAACAACCAGTAGTCTAGTAGCACTTTAAAGACTAACAAAGCATGTAGATGGTACCATGAGCTTTCATGGGAGGAAGTGGGTTTTGCCCACGAAAGCTCATACCATTTACATGTTTTGTTAGTGTTTAAAGTGCTACTAGACTATTGTTTTTTAAAGTTTTTCCTTTTGTTATAAAGTACCTTTTTAAAAAAAAAAGAAAATTATAAGTACCCCAATGTACCCACCCATCCCCCAGAGCCAGGCACCCCATCCTCCCCATCCCAATACACCCACCCCTCCCCCAGAGCCATGCACCCCATCCCCCACATCCCAATGCAACCACCCCTCCCGCAGAGCCAGCACCCCCCATCCTAATGCTCCTATCCCTCCCCAGATCCTGGCACTCCCAGCGCCCTCCCAACCAAATCCCCCTCTGGCAGAACCAGGCACCAGAGGGACGAGACGGGAAAGATAATCCTGCCTTTAAAGTGGCCGTTCTTGCCATCTGGCCCGGCTGCCTCGGCTCACATTGTGTACAGGGAGGCAGCACGTGGCCCAGCTCCCGGCTCACTGCACTATGCGTTACGTGGGCCTGTGCAGTGTGCACTCCGGTCCCAACAGCCCAGCGCCCTCCTAGCATGGCACCCAGGGGCAACTGCCCCTCCCTGCCTCCCCCCTCGCTACGCCTCTGACTATATTACACTTGACTGTCTAGATAGGTATCAAGGGCTGGAATGCTTAAAGGGGACTGTATTTGGATTCTTGGTGAGCAGCGTGGTATTACAGAAGCTGTTTTGTTATTGGCTTGGTTATCTAACTGTAGAATAAACCACCAATTCTGGGGACTGTCTGCTCTGTTCCTTGCAGCCTGCCCTAAGTAGAGCATTCGCAGAGTGGCTCATCCAGACATCCAGTCACACCTCGCTCCTCCCACACTTCTACTGAAACAAGATTGCTTGAAAGACTTTAAATGGGGGGAATTTTCCCAGGTTAGAAAGGGAATCCAGACTTTGTATTAAGAACTGTAAACTGCCTGCAAAATCCAGAGGCTTGAGAAAAGTTCTTTGTTTCAAATTTTACTTTGCATGGAAAAGTTTAGGAATTAGCTTGCGATTTTTAACTTTTATTTCTTTTAGAAACCAATTCTGACTTGTATGCCTAGGCTACTTATAATCATTTAAAATATACATTTCTATAGTTAATAAACTAGCTTAATGTTTTATCTAAAACAGTGTGGTTGAAGAGTCTGAGGACTCTACTGAGATTAACCTAACAAAGGCTGGTGCATATGCATTTCCCTTTCATGGAATGGTGGACTAATCAATAAACTTACGTTGATCAAGAAGAATTTGAACAGTGTAAAAGGCACATTTTTGGGGCGCAAGGCTGGGACTGAGGGATATGCAAGTGTCGCCTTATATTTGCTCATGAGAGGCTGGAAAAGCATTCACGTGATTTTGCTAGAGATGACTCCCACATGTTAATGGCTATGTGAGAGCAAATCCTTAAGGGGCTACTTACTTTTCACTAGTACAGCAGTGTGAGAGGTAACCGGAGCTAGAAAGTTAAGGGGGATCGCAGTTCTACAATCCAGATTATACCCTCGGGGATGTCACACAAATAACTTCTTTACCCCTACTTGAAATTCTCCTGTTTATGAATCGAAGGATCACATTTGCCCTTTTGGCTGCTCCATTACTTTGCCCAAGGCTATGTCTATACTGCACCATAGTTCAAAATAAGAAATACAATTTGAGCTACACAAATTGCGTATCTTATTTCGATCTTATTTCAAAATAGCTTATTTTGTAATTTGGCACTGGTCGAAATAATGCACTATTCCGAAATGTCCCTGACACCTCGTGGAATGAGGTTTACAGGGACATTGGAATAGTGAGCCCAAAATCTTTCTGTTAAGATGAGGGATAGCTATTTCGGGATACCTCCACTATCCCGAAATAGCCCTGCAGTGTAGACGTAGCCCTAGATCAATGTCAGGCTGACGTGCTTATGATTACATAATCATCCCATTTGCTCTTTAAGTACTCGCACAACATTATCGGAGAAAGCGAGAGCACGAGCACAAGCTAACAAATCCAGTTTTCTAGGATTTGTGGAATATAATCCTAGTGCACAGAAAAGCAAACAGCTGAAGACAGCACACTGATTTCAGCTCCACTGAAACAGAACAAACATGTCTGTCAGATAGAATGGACAATACTACAAAGGAAAATTACATAAACTTTTAAGAGATTATCACAAACAATTTAAACTACAGAAATTGCTTGAGAGTGTCATTTTAAATAAAAGCAAGCAGATGTACAGCACTTACTCACTCCACATGACTCTCTTGATAGCATAGTCGTTCTTATCAATAATTTTTTTTGCTTTGAAAACATTCCCAAATCCACCAATGCCGACTGGCTCTATTTCTTCAAAATCGCTGATAAATCTTTAAAATAATAACAACAATAATAATAATTAAAGCTACTTTAAGTCATAGGTATTTTTAATGAATGTCATGGACAAGTCACAGGCAGTAAACAAAAAATCATGGCCTCCCCATGACTTGTACTAACTAAAAGTTTGGCCGGGGGTGTTCTGGGGAGGAGGTCTAGATTTGCTGTGGGTGCTGAGGGGGAACCAGGTTCTCTCCCGCCCGCTGGTGCTAGGAAAGGGGGCGGGTGGTAGCAGGCAGTCCAGGACTCCTGCTGATGCTGTGGGGAGGACCCTGCTAGTACTGGAGGAGAGCCAAGCAATGGCACACAACCCGGCATCCCTTCTGGTGCTGGAGCAGGACAAGGGTTGGCAGAGCTGGCAGACTTCCTACATGGCCCTTCACTGCTCTCTAAAAGTGGCTAGCTAGTGGCCTGCAGCTCCTAGGGGGAGGGAATGCCAGAGGGCTCCTCTGTACACTTCCCCCACCACCAGCTCCACCCCTGCAGCTCCCATTGGCTTTGGTTCCCAGCCAATAAGAGCTGCAGAGCCAGAGCTCATGACGGGGTCAGTGTGCACAGGTGCCCCTGGCCTCTCGCACTTTGAGAGTTGCAGGGACATGCTAGCTGATTCCGGTCTCCTCCCACCCCCAAGGTAAGCTCCACCCTTCACTCCAATCCCCAGAGCCAGCCCTGAGCACCCTCTCACTGCCAAACTGTGCCAGCAGAGGCTGATGCAGCTGGCCAGGGGCTGCCTGATCTGCTTGGGCAGCCCCAGTGCCAGTTGCACTGGCCACTGCACAAGTCACAGAAGTCACAGAAAGTCATGGAATCCATGGCTTCTGTGACAGACATGCAATAAATAATACATAATAATAATAATAATAATCATAGTGCAATCTGCCCTAATGTTAATTTTGGAAGGTGTGGGTTTGATCCTGAAAGCTGCACAATGTCTCCTGAGAGACAACAAGTATCATCCTACAAGAGACACTCAAACCAGTGCAGGGTCAGACATGGGTCTCGTTTAAAAAATTAAAGAGAAAGAAGTGGGACACTCTATTTTTGCAGGGAATTGCAGAATGTTATACATATGGGCCAGATACTCAGTTGGAAAATCAGCTCATTTTGAAGTCAGTAGAGCTATGCAGATGGGGGGGGGAGGGTAAGGACACCTGGTATGATGCAGCGGAGGGCCAGGAGCCAGATGCATGGCCCAGCTGGGCTGCGGGGGAGGGAGGGAAGGAGCCAGGAAGTCCAGCATGCGGCTCAGCTGGGCTGCAGGAGGGGGAGGGAGCCGAAAAATACTGATACATGGCTCAGCTGGGCTGCAGGGAGGGGAGGCGGGGAGCTGCGGGCCCGCTGGGCTGAGGGGGAGGAGCCAGAAAGCCCAGCACACAGCTCAGCTGGGCTGCCCAGGGGAAGAGGGAAAGTCCAGTGGGGTAGCAAGATAGGGGGCAGGGCCAGCAGTAGGGGGGGCTAGGAATGACCTCCCCTGGTCCAGCAAAATTCCTCATCTGGGACCAATCAGGTCCCAAGAGTGAGGGACACAAGGAGGTCCAACCTGTACTATGGGTCTCTGTTGGCCTATAGCCAATGAAGAACCCTTATTAATATAAGAGCTCTGGCAATCACAAGCACCTTCTCCTTGTCTCTTAAATTCAGTGAATACCAGCCAAAGCTTATCTATTCTACATTCACATGAGGCACCCACAAAAACATCTGGTACATGCCTTATATATACACAAGGACTTGTCTTCCATAGTAGTGGAAGTTCATAGTACCATTTGAAAGTCACAAATTGTGAGTCAGCTTTGCTAACCTCCCAGCCACTTCCAGAATGCTACATATAATGGGCACTTACCTACTTACTTCTCAGTAATTCTATTCAATTATTCAGAACAATACAATTAATCTTAAATGAGAGCTTTCAACCATTTTAGTGGAATTCTGTCGTTTACCCACAATGGTCAACACCAGTCTCCACAGTCTCAATCTGCTGTTTCAGATTATAGTATATGGTGTGGAGCTAGTCGAATGTGCCATCAAATGCAACGTATCATAAATGCAAGTTACATTTCCCTTAACATTGATTTCATGGAGTTTTCTGATCCTTTGAACTCCTCTTCTCTTTTGCATTGTATTTTACATGATCTTTCTCCAGATTTTCACATCAGTGAGACCAAGGTAGGTATTCTACCCTAGAAAAACATTATGCTGCATCTTGCGACAGAAAGGGCAATCTAACGAAGGATTTTGAAAGAGGGGGTGTGCATTAGAACAGCATCTCTTAAGTGTACATCTTCGGCAAGCTTCCTTTTAGAATTATAGATGCCATTTTATCATGTCAGTTAAACATGGTTCATTTGTGCTTGTTTTAAATTGTATTTCACATACAGGCGATCCCCACACTTACGACCTAATTAGTTCCTGGAGAACCATCCTAAGTCGAGCCCTTATTTCCCTTAGGTGCAATGTTAGAAATGGTGATTCCGTTTCTGGAAATCCATTTCATACCCTAAAAATACCAAAATGAACTATAGAAATGGAGGAAAACTAAACTAAATAGTTCAATTAATGTACAAAAATAACTAAAAAGTGAAGACTGATGTGGTGGAGACCACAGTTTAAGCAGCAGCTGCAGATTGGAGAGTCTGACTGACTTTGTACGTTTCCTGTTTTGGGATGATGGAGTCTGCATCGTACACCATCATAAATGAGAACTGCAGATATAAATTGGGGAGGGTTTAGGAGCTCTCTTGCATAAAAAAAATGGTTGCAAATGCGGAGGGTTGTAAGTCGGGGGTCACCTGTACGTACCTGCTCTGTGAGCTACTACCTCCACAGCCTTGTAAATGAGCCTCCCTCCTTCAACAAATCCCACCTACTATAAGCATTTAGCATACAAAATAAGCTATTAGAGAACTTCCTACTTCATTTTACATGCTTTATGTCATTTACATTTGGAATTTTCATAAGAACAGAAGCGGTCTACCCATTTTCTTTCAATAATCTCATTGATGACAACATTTGTAGTACTGCCTGTTTCTCAAGGGTAGAGAAAAAAAAAGAAAATTCCACAGAGATGCACAAATGCCAAGCACAAAAATTCATACTATAGGAAACACCTATACCTCACCCACAAGTGGCAGTTTGCATATACTTGAAAATAGAATTCCTTCCCCACTCCTTCTTTTTGTTTTACAATAAACATGCAAAACTGTTAGTCAGAAAAATCTAAATCATCACTAAAATAACTATGCGCCTCTTAAAATCTGCTCACCTTTCATTCTTAGTGTACTTATTTTCTTCTTTGACCTGCGGACCTGAGAACGTGGGTGCCAATTTAGCTGCGATTTCTCTTCTTGGAGAAAAAGGAAAATTAACAATAATATGATAATAATGTGATATATGAATAGAGAACAAAAATTGACCTGGAAATATTTTGGCATCATGTTTTAGTCAAGCAGCAACGCTAGCAGGTCTCAATCGCTGGTCCACGGCCTGCTGCCGGGCCAGTGCGGCTCTGGGGGCCAGGACTGGGATACACTGCTCACACCGTGGCTGTTGGGAGATGTGTGTCCTGTCCTCCCCCACCCAATCAGCCAACCAACACCAGGCAGAAGTGAGGGTCACTTCCCAGCCTCAGAGAAGCGCTTTGCTGCATAGCGAGAGGGCCGCGCGGAGCCTGGCACAGCAGCCTTGGAGCAGCCATGACCAAGGCAGCAGTGCTCAGCTGGTGGCTGGGAGGCAGTGCAGGACTAGGTGAGAGGAACAGGGCAGGCACTGGGGGATCTGGAGGTGGGGCTAGTGCTGGAGAGCTCTGGGAGTAGAGGGCTCTAAGAGACAGAAGGCCGGCACTGGGGAGCTCTAAGGGATGGGGGTCTCTAAGAGGCGGAGAGCTGACACTAGCCTGGAGACAGGGCTAGTAGTGGGGGGGCTAAGGGTGGGAAGCTGGCCCAGTGGGAGTTGGGTGCAGGGGACTCTGGGGTCAGTGGCTGGCACTGGGGAATAGTGGAGGGTTGAGGGTCTCTAGGAGTTAGGGCTGGCACTCTGGGGCTCTCAGAGCCAGGGCTTTTGGCAGACCAGTAACTTTTTATTTGCATATTCATTATTTGCAAATATGCAAATAAAATGTTACCAGTCCACCAAAAGTTTGTGAATGGGTTTGCTGCTTCCTAGTATAAAAAAGCTTGGGAACCACTGATCAAAACTACTAAAAATTTCAGAACATATATATTTAAAAGCAAGGGAAATACATACATACCTCTTAGATTTCATGGCAGCATTTTTGGGAGTTGTCTATATATAAAAAATGAAATATATTAATTGTTGTATGTGATAATTAACCTTCTAACACAGATTAGGATGTGGGTACCAGCTCTCCAAAGCCATACTTAGACTGACTAGCTAATTTGTTGGATGTCAACCTTCAGTTTAAATTACTCCTGAAACTTGGATATTACTAGAGTGATGTGAATAATGGATTTTTCTGTTCAATGGCAATTCCTAAAAAATCCTATTTTGTGTGAAGCCCAAAGCTATTTTCTTTAATCGAAGTTTAAACAAAATTGTGAAAATTCATTTTGATTGAACAAAAGATTTTGTTCACACCAAAACTCAAAAATGCTCAAAACAGAAATATTAATATTTTAAATATTAAAGGAAATTTCAAAATGAAAAGTCATTTTGAACTGAAAAAAATAATTTAATTTTAAAAAGTGCAGAAGTAAGATTTTAAGTTTTCAGAATATATGTATACATATTTACATCAAACAATTTAGCAAAATTGACATAAATGCAAAGCCAAATCTGAACTTTTTGCTGAAAGAAGTTTTGGCCAAAATTTCTCTATGTATGACTTCATTGTTTTTATCAATATAGATCAATTACAATCAATGTATAAGCACAGGTTCATCAATTTGATAACAGACCTACTATCTCCAAAATTTTCAACTGCACATAAGTAAAACTGGATACTTGGGGCTGCTTCATCTTCATTAAAAGTGAACATTGTAAACAGGAGTAAAATAATGACAGTCTAAAATTTAACTATGACAAATGAAGGCGTTCATACTGTACCCAAGGAGATGAACATTCTTCATCTAGTCTCATGCCATTCATTTTATTTAACAAGTTTCCATCTGAGTTCATATTTTTAGATGCAGAATCAGTACCACTATAAGGGGGGGAAATGAATTTCAGTATTTCTACTTAAAACTGTTATTGAATCAAAACTACAAATTCTTGATGCAACAGAAAAAGGATTGCATGAATTAACCGCAAAATACAAAGCTTCCTTTGCAACACAATTCTTGTAATTCAATTACATTTTATAATAAAATACCCTTTTCTGAATGGATTTCATCCTAGTATGTCAATGTGATTTACAAATGTTAGTTAGCTATTCTCACCATGGTAAGGTAGGTTGGATACAGAGATCATTTTACTGCAGTGAGAGGCAATTGTGGGTACAGAATTTAGCAGCTCTTTAACATTACACTGGACATCAGAGAAAATATAATGGTGATACCAGAGCCAAATTAACCATTAATTACAACAGGCAGGTATCAAGGGGTCCAACACAGACTGGAAAATTGTTCACCATAATATTCTTTCTGCTAGCAACTTCTCCTTTTCTTCATGACTAGGCTGTGCCTCTTTGGATTCATGCCTCTTTTTATTCATGGAGAATGAAGACAGAAGTGGTATAGCAGAAATTTGGTACCCAGAAATTAGTGGGAAAAAAACCCTGATAGCTGTTCAACAAAGCACCATCATAATACAAGCATGACCACTGAAAACTTTAATCGAGTGACACACTTCTTTTTACATCCAAGCAGAAATACTTCTAAAATAATTACTAGTACTGAACAAGAAAGCATTCAGGATAACCATACATTCTGTGTATCCTAGAGTCTATTACAATAAATATAATAAATTTGAATGCAATTGCACAATTAAAGTGTATTCTTGGCCTGTAAATAAAGAAGCAGAAGCTTAAAATAGGACTAATTCACAAGTGAAAAGACAGCAACAGATTTTGCTTAAAACTCTCACCTAGCTCTTGAATTATAAGTAAATGAATTATGTTAAACATCACAGTATTAATGGTCCCAACTTACTATGCAGATGACAAGCTTGACATTTCACTGGAATTACTAAGTCCACTATTTGCAGAACTGGCAACAGGTGTGTGTCTCCGTTCCTGTATATACATTTAACAAAACAAAAACAAACAAAAAAAACGGATATCTATGAGTCAATGCTTTGCTTCTACAAATGACAAGATGCTAAAAAGACTAAAACAATGGAGTTTAAAAAACAAATTACTGGGACTACATTAAGCACTGAAGTTCCAGATGAGGAAGGTGTTTATTATTCTTGGGGGAATTCTGCAGAATTCCTGCACCTCCCTGAAGAAGGAAAGCAAAGGAAGCTGCATGGGGGAGCATGTAGGAGGAACCATCATAGGCACAGTTTTGGGGGGAGATTGCCTTATCTAACAGAGGGGAGACTGGTGGGGCACACAGGGTTATGCTGTCCACTATCCCCCCTCCCATTTCTGCCAGGGCACAGCTGCTTAGCTGAAGGAGGCTATATCTGGGCTCCACTGACTCTAAAGCTGAATACCACCTCCTGGGTGCTAGTGGAAGTCAGGTTCCCCTACTGTGTGCTGGGAGCCTGTGCTGAATACCCACAGTGGGGCAGGAAAGGGACGGAATTGGGCAGGGGGAAGGGAATGCAGAAGGGAGAGGAGAAGAAGGGGCATGGGGCAGTGGGGGAGGGAAAAGGGCATAGGGGAATTGTGGGGGGAAGCGAGAGCCCCCCAGCATGCAGCATCCCCTTTGGCAGCAGCTGCAGCTTCCCCTGTTAGCGGGCCCGTTGAACCCTCACCCTAACAAACCCTACCCCCTATATCTAGACCCTCCTTTGAGTCCCCCATCAAACGAGCCCCAACCAGCCACACCTGAATCCTCACCCCATCTCCTACCATCCAGACCTCTGTACTGAGCCTCGCCCCATCCAGATGGAACCTGCTGAGCCCCAACCACCTTCACCTGGATCCCCTACAGAGTCCTATTGCCCATGCACCTGGAACTTCTCAACAAGGCCCTGTGCATCCTGATCTCCCAGTGAGCCATCCACACCCAGATTGCCCCTCACAGAAGCCTCTCACCCTACACATGGATCGCCCACACTAAGCCCCTCCACACTTACATCCTGTGGGGCTGAGCCTGCCCACTCACACCTGGTGCGCCTAGCACAGAAGAGCTGAATTTGCAGAATTTTAAAATATTGTGCGCATAACTTTTAATATTCTGGCGCAGAATTCCCTCATGAGTAGTTTATGCACAGGCTTAACTTTAAGGCACTGAGCTAAAACTGAAGTTGGAATTTTTCCATTAACTTTAGTGTGGCCAGGATTTTACCTGTGGTATTTAAAACTTTATATCCTTTTTCACCCCTGCAATTAAACATTAGTAAACAATGGTACAGGAACATTTTTAAAAGTGAGGGTACTAAGTCCCACTGTCCCTGTCCACTTCCACTCGCAGCTGAGGGCAAGAGCAAAGCCCCAGCACAGGATTTTGTAAAAGACACTGATATTTCAAATTAAAAATTAAGAACTAAGAGAGATATCACATTTAGGCATGTGTAAGTAGTGTTCAGCATCCTTGGTGTCCACTGAATTCCACTGACAATGCAGGTGCAGGTCCCATACAATTACAAAATAATTCTATTATGAAAATTCAATACCATCGACACAAGTGCAGGGAACTATACAACTAAGAAAACTGTACAGTAATTGTAAAGTAGCACTGTACTGTGTGTGAGAGAATTTCATTTAATTATATTAGTTACATTTCCTTTTGTTAAGAGAACTGTATTGAAATATTTTTCATAAGTTTTTCTGTCATATGTGTTTAACAGAATGATAACTCATAGGACCATGTATGCAATTAGAGATACTCATTTTTTTTTAAAAATAACCTATTGACTATACAGACACTGAATTTTAGCTACCAAACTGTGGCGCATCACCAACATAAATCTATACGGCAAAGATTATTTTTTTCCTTCAAACTGAAACAACAAGACTTGTTTCTCACCAAATGATGATGGAACATGATCGGGGAGCCAACAGACTGCACAGGCCCCCGGGCAAGGTGTGTGTGGGACAGCTCCCTGCTCTCAGAAGGGGTGGGGCCTCAGGCAGCCAGTACTCCAAGGCAGCCAGAACGTGCCCCTGTTCCCCCCACCTCACCCCCCAACTATCAGAGCCGCCTGGAGAATGCAACACAGCACTCCAGCAGCAATCTAAATAGCAGTGGCAGCCCAGAGTTCCGGGTCCCTTTGAACTGCTGGGCCCTGGGGCAACTGCCCCCTTTCTCCCCTGCTCTGCCCTGGTTGGCAGACCTGAACTTGATTCAAAGATGAATGAACCGGAAATGAAGCTTTTCTCTTTAGACTACATGCAATACACACCGTTGAAGTTTCTTCAGATGTTAACTGCTCATATGCACATTTTGCAGCAGCCTGTTTTGCAGCTTTTTTATCGTTTCCAGTGCCTTCACCATAAATCTTATCGCCAATTTTACAGACATAAGAAAATCTATAATAATAATAAGAATAAAACAGTATCCATATATGCTGCACAGCAAATTCTAATTTTAACAATTTTGAATACTAGTGAAATGTAATAATGATTTTATCAAGAACAAGTTTTTCAATATTTTTCCATATATGTAGATTTTCAAATATGATTTTGGTTGCCTAACTTGAGATGTCTTAAAAGGGTCTGAGTTACAGAAGATGGGGCTTGGGGTTTTTTTGTTTTTTTTTGTGGTTTTTTTTTGAAGATCCAGTCCCATAAAGCAGCTTATATAAGGCACCCAAAACCACTAATCATTAAAAAATCCTGAATATAGATTTTAAAACTAGTTCCTCGTGAATGGTACTTTTTAAATTTAATATTGTAAAAAACAACTTAGCCTAGAATAATATTATTTGAAAGAGAGAGAGAACATTTGTGGTGAAGAATTTTAAAGTCTGTGTTTGATTCACCAGGATAGAGTCTGTGAAAATGTAATAGAATTAAACAAGAGCAAGATCAAAATTAAATTAAAATTGAATTAAGCACGTTGATCTTTAAAAGGATCATTGAAGCCAGTTTGAATGCTCCCAATTTAAAAAGCATTTCTCAAACATAAAATACTTCTCACTTTGAATAAACTACTAAATATGTTGTATTTAAAAATATTATTAGCTGTCATTTAAAAAAGGCAAGTCATTTTGGTACAAAAAGAACAAGGATTGTAACAGGGTAATAAAAATTATTAGGCTTGTTTGGAAACAGATTCCAGACTAAGACACTGATCCTGAAAACTCTCATCTACATGCTTAACATTAAAGACAAGCAATCCCTCTGATTTTTGGCCAGATATGTAAGATTTGGGTGCTCATGCTAGTGTTATAAATGCTCGTGCTAATTTTATTAATTATTTCAGTAAAAATGTATCTGGTACTGAATTAAGGCACTGTGATTAGAAATTCATGTGTTACCCTACCACATTTTTTAAAAAGACAAGCACAACATTTATACCTTCCAACACAATAGCTAACTGTAATGAATTACTGGTGGTGTTTTTTGGTTTTGTTAGCAGCTCCAACACATCATTCTTCAATTCATTCAGAACTGCTGGCGGTATATCATCTGCTGATGATGAACTGATGTTTTTAAATGTATTAATTTGTTTCAGTACCTCTTTTGATACCTCAGTCTCTAACAGTATCTCTTTATTCTCTGAAAATACAAGATATTTTCCCACCATCCTCTGCAGTGAAAACTAAGGCTGTATTCATTGCAAGAAAAAGTGTCTTTATTTCAGCAAAAACTCTTAGGGTACAACTAGACTGCAAGCCTCTTTTGAAAAAGAGCATCTAGACTACAACCAGTACTTTCGAAAAAGCAAGCCGCTTTTTCAAAAGAGAGCACCCAGGCAGTCTGGATGCTCTCTTTCGAAAAAAGGCGCTATGTAATGCAAACTGTGTTTTTTCTAAAGAGCACTTTTGAAAAAAGGTGTTATTCCTCATAAAACGAGGTTTTCCACGGTCAACAAAACCGCCTCGTTCTTTCGATTTACTGTCGACAGAACACGGTAGCAGTCTAGACGCAGGTAAAGATTTTTCGAAAAAAGGCCACTTTTTTCAAAAAAATCCCTGTAGTCTAGATACACCCTTAGTGGAAACAATGCACTATAGTTTTTACCTCGATATAACTAGTCCCCTGACATTCCCTTATTGTACAATTCTGATGGAAAAGATGGCCCCTCTGATGTGAATATGTAAGAAGAGAAATCTCTGACCCAAAGAGCTTACCCAAAGCTCTTTGACCCAAAGAGCATGTCTACAATCCTGTACACATGTGTATGCTTATTTTCACACACATGAATAGTCCCACTGAAGTCAATGGAGCTACTCACATGAATATTGGACTTTGCACAAGGATTTGCTAATTAGAGACAAAATGTGACACATAGGTAAACACAACAGAGCCTGAGGAAGGGAAACAAAGTTGAATATACTATGTAACTATCCAATTTGGAGTCTTCAGAGATTTGTTTCATGTTAGTCTATATCAGTGAGGGAAGTTGTCCCTTCATTGGACTTTGCTGCCTCTGATGTCAGTGTTGTGCACTCCATATTCTTTCCCTTACCAGAAGGCTGGTAAGTATAATCTACCTTGAATATCTGAAGTCTTACAACTTGGAATTTGTACAGCAGGAGATTCTACTGTATGGTCCTCTCTAGGGATGTTAGATATTGGGTAACTGAATAGTCATGTAATCGCATTAATTCCTATCAGTAACACGACTATTCACTAGTCCCTGGGGGTGGGGCTAGCACCCAGTGTGCTCTGATCGCACTACTAGGGAGCCCCCTGCCATCCCGCATTGCTGCCTCCGTATCAGGTGAGGCAGGAGCCAGTTTGAAAACCTGCTCCCCACCACAGACCATCTGCCTGCCCCCCACACTGCCTAGGCTTATCGGTTAATCATATAGTCAACTCCACATTGACATCCCTATTCCTCTCTGCACATAAATGTATTTTATTTCATTAGATTCTATCAACTCTTTTTTGTATAGTGCTACTCACTCCCCTCTACAATCTAGTTTGGCCTTCCTTGTAGTTAATAACACAGTATTATATACTGGAGATTCACATTTTGAAAACATTTTAAAAATTGTGTAAATTAAGTTCAAAGCTAATCTATATAAACTTGTCTTCTTATATAGTGTTACCTGTATTCTTCCTAACTCCTCTTTCATGCACCTACATCTACTTATTCTAACTCATCTTAATTAGACTTTGAACTCTTTGAGACAGGAGCTGTTTTCTACTGAATGCACTGTGCTTTGCACAATGGAACAACAGTCATACTAGTGACCTCTGGATGCCACCACGGGTTTCACCATTCTTGCAAGTTTCACTCTGTGACAGGGTACCAGCGCTCCATTTCTGGATGGAACATGAAGGGCTAACCCCTTTTACTGGGCTGAGAACAGAAACCTTCTTCTTAAGGATTATCAAAGTCACCAGCACTTGGAAGCAGGATCTGAACAGCTATAGTCTGATAGGCGAGGAAGGAGCCTTAATTAGAGTAGCAGCAAAAAGAATCAGAAGGAAAACAAACATTTTGTTGTCTTCTAGCCTAGGTAGCTGCTGAATCAAGCTCCTATCTGGAAGTAAGGCAGAACTGAGGACTCAGCTGCCTGATTTTTTGTTTTTTTTTCAAAACCAGTATACTTCTGCCCAGACCACAGCTAGCTACAGCAAAGACTGTTTGCTGAGGCTTCCTTTGGATGAGGCTGAAAGCATCCACCTTGTATTTGCTTTTGTTTCATTGCACCTTTCGCTGAAGGAAACCAAACCATTCTGCCATTTCCACTATGGTAGAAGAAAGAAGGCTGGAGAAAGCAGAGACTAGAATATATTGTTTTCCTTAGCCTCTTGGGATTTATTTCAAACTGGTAGTATCCCTAAACTCCACAAGTGGGTAGTGGTCCTATTCAAGCCTACTATGTCAAGGTCTTCTCTCTTTCATGTAAAGAAAAAAATGAAGGCTTCCTTTGGGAACTGTTTTGCTTCCCATAATGTACAAACAGACATGTTTTTCCTTTCAAGATTGTGTTTTAGCACTTGGGCTCTCTATGAAAACAATAACTCTCAATGACTCCAGCAGGTAACAAGGTTAGGCCATTGGTTTATAGGACTGTTAGCCGATCTCAAAAGCACATTTGATCAGAAGTTTGTGACGGAGTAGATTAGGGAGTCACAGACTGGCAATATCACAAATGGTTAATATTTTTAAATAAGATATATCTTGCTAAATATCACTCTCCAACCTTCCATTTTGGGAGAAGTTATTAGGAAACAGATGTTTGGAATTGATCAACCGCTATCTGGATTCCTTCAATTCACTTTTAATTTCTCCCACTATGGTTTCAATTGTGGATAGATTTCATTCCAGTAACAGATCCAAAAACCATGCCCTTTCCTCATGCAGGTCACTGTAACAGATCTCTTTGACTTCAGCAGTGACCACGACTGCAGTTCTGGAAAACCATTTAAAAGCATCCATGTAATGAAATCACAGAGCAGGCAAACAGAGAGAAGAAGCAGAAGAAATTAACAACAGTAACGACATCTTACGTTTTTTTATGAGGAAGGCCACATTCGTCTTTTAAAACATAGTCAATCATTTTGTTATTTTTTTGTCCATACTGAGAAAGCAGGGAGAGATAGTTATGTGACTGTATCTCTCCCACTCCATCTGATGAAAATACTGGTGGTGGTGATGGTTGCGGCTGCGGAACTTGTGGGAGCAAAACCCGCTCAGTCTACAAAATAAATATGTGAAATATGCATAGCTTGAAAACTATAAAGTTACTAAGTAGCATAAAATGAGCATCACCAGAGCACTGGTATAACTGCCAGGATTGTGAATCCTTAACCATTATAGATATTTCACAATGGTTTAAAAATAAACCCCTCCACAATTACCTCTATGGACTATACTGGCCCAGTAAAACTGAAAACCACCCGAGATAATTACTATCCCATTAGAATTTGCAGGGAAGTTTGTAATCAAGAAATCTATATAAGATTTCAGGATTGTAAAATGTGGCCTGATCCCTGCTTTTACATTTCTGCAGACCTCTTGCAGTGCCCTCACAGGTTGGGAACCACTGCAGTTAGACTATTTTTTTCAAAGATAGGCCTTTGTTCCCCATTGCATGTTTGGACATCACTTAAGTGTGAGTGCTTTTGCAAAGCAACTCTTTTCAGTTCTACATGTTATTTCTCATAAATGCATAAAGCTATATTTTATACAGGATTTAAATGTACATATGGGCCTTGTAGAAGTATTGTTCACTCCCTGAAATGCTAGAAAAGAGCTCAGGAAGAAACAGAAATAATTCAGTTCTGAAATGAAGCCTCTGTCTCTTATGGGAGTTGTCATATCAGATATCTCATGCTCCCTTTCTCCTCTATGGGCCAGACTCTACAGCAGGATCTCATCTCCTCTGATGTGCCCCAGGTATTTATGTGTCAAGATGAACTGCTTCCTCCCTCACCAAAAAGAATATAATGGATCATCATAGAGATGCAATTATGACCAGGGATCCCAGCATACACAAAAGAACAGGAGCATGACACATTCAAACTACAACTCCCATGAAACATTTCAGAATTAAAATATTTCAATTTTTGATTTTTGGCCAAAACTCAAAAGTTCTTCCTCTGGGGTGGGGAGAACCAAACAAAACAAGAAAGCTTTCCAGCCAGCTCTCTGTGGTAACTTTATAAAATAGTATTCACCATTCAATTCCTTAACCCCAGTAATGGCCACCATGAACAATAAATGCAATATTTTCCAGTAACAAAAAATAATAATGAGCCTAGCAAAAAAACACAAATGTCATATTATCAGGACTACGCCATGTAAATGATTAATTTATCTGCCCTGTTGAGCACTGTGTTCAATTCAGGACACTACATAGCAAAAGGGAGAATTCTGTGAAGTCTGACAAAATGCTTCTCATACTCCATTGATATTAAGAGAAATCCAATGTAACTTACTAGGCAGATTAAATATGCCTTATATGAAGTGTTTAATATTTGGTATTCTGAATTAACTTGTGTCCCCAAGCATAATTTATTACTTAGAAAATATTTAGCACTACCTGTTAGATCTGACTGTCTCAGATTTCTCATCTAGGGAAAAGTCTAGATGAGAAGGTGTAGGCCAGGGGAAGGTCTAGGTTGGATATTAGGAAAAACCATTTTACTAGGAGGATGGTGAAGCACTGGAATGGATTGCCTGGGAGGTGGTGCAATCACCATTCCTAGAGGTTTTTAAGTCCTGGCTTGACAAAGCCCTGGCTGGGATGATTTAGTTATGGTTGGCCCTATTTTGGGCAGGGGGTCGGACTCAATGATCTCCTGAGGTCTCTTCCAGCCTTATGATTCTGTGATTTTATGATCTAAAAATCAATTGTTAAGAAATACAGTAATCCCTTCATCTGATCTGTGTCTTGAAAAACCTATGAGAGGTGATCAGTGAAATGTTTACTTGGAGACAGTTAGCTTGAAAATGTATGCCAAGAAAATGGGAGTATAATGAACCTTTGGATCACAACTCCTTCTTATAGCTTATTTTCCTGGAAGTACTTTCACTCTGCAATATATGGTCATATGAAGATGGATTTAGCTCATGAATCATATCAATTAAACATCTTTGAGAAGAAGAGACTTCTTAAAAGATGCCTATATGACAGGCTTGAGGTTTTTTTTAAAAATACTTTTCTCTTCCCTTCCGGCGATACTTCAATTTGAACAGGACGTATTTAGCACCAATTTATACCTTTCACTTCCTCCCACCATTATGGCTCATAAACTCAACTGTTTTTTCTAAACAATAATTCAAACATTTTAAAAAAAGTCATGACTGATTCAAATATTCTTTTCACAAAACAACTCTAAAGAATAAATAAAAAAGAATTACAGTAAAACCTGTGTTATCCACATGCCCAGGGATTACAGCATGCTGGTAACCTAAATATTCTGGTTATCTGGGGGGGAGGGAGGGAGGAACAATAGGGAAGGCCACAAGCCGCAGGATGCGGCCTGGTGTGTGGGGGGGGGAGGGGGGAGGCGGGGGCAGGTGGCGGAGATGGTGGGGGCAGCCTGCCGGTGGGGGGGGGGAGAGGGGGGAAGGAGGAGCTGCGGTGAGGCTGGCCTGCCAGGGGTGCCATGAGCTGCGGGGCGGAGGAGGGGGAAAGTGCGGGATGCAGCCTGGTAGGGGCGGGGGGAGTTAAAGCTGGGGGGGCAGGATGCAGAGATGGCAGGGGTGGCCTGGCAGGGAGCGAGGGGGAGTGCGCAGGAGCCGCAGGGGAGCTGGCCTGCTGGGGCTGCCAGGAGCCGTGGGGGGGCTGACTTGCCACGGGTGCCAGGAGCCGTGGCGGGAGAGGAGATGCTTGCTTCAGGCTGCCATTCACCCCTCCCCCAGGTATGTGCTGCACGTCATCTGAGGAGCACTTAAAGGGCCAGTTTCCTCCTCCTCTTTCCGGAGGTGAGACTCACATTTTTGACCAACACTACAGTGAAGACCTGGTATCTAATCACTTTCTAAGCCTTTTTTATCCCACAAACCAGGATCAGTGCTTTTGGGGGGTTTGGTGTTTTTGTTTCTTGGTTTGTTTTTGTTTTTTCCATGTAGTAGAATTGTCATGCTTAAGGATTTTCTAGGCTAGACAGACACCGGTCACCCACCCAGTTTAGTTTAGCAACCATTTGAATTGCCTCAGGAGCTACATTAGAAGATGATCCATTGAAAAGCCCTCTAATTCAAACAAAAAAAGGTAGTTTATCATTTACTTGTAAACAAAAGCTGTTGTTTACTTACTTGCTTTTCTTGTGTTATGATAGCCCATGCTGCCTTTGCAGCCTCTTCTTTTGCTTCTTTCTTGTTTTTACCTGTAGCTAGAGGATATTCTTTACCACCTATTACAACCATGACAGTGAACCTGTAATAAAGAAAACTGGTAACTGAACAGATGAACTGTGGCATATGCATATGGACCTTATCAAGACCCCATTGTTTTACCATTAGAGAACTAGGAAAGGTTATGCAAATACTTGAGTAGTCAGGTGATTAGCATCTCCAAAATTCTGTTTCCATAATTCTTTAGAAGCTTTGTGTCCTCCCCAATCATGTGTTCATACTGTAACATTTCTAAACACTGAGGCTGTGTCTAGACAGGCCCCCTTTGCCGGAAAAGTCATGCAAAG
>CM057847.1:57318384-57330343 GCA_030068395.1 Apalone spinifera | reverse complement strand
TTCCGTTAAAAGTATTGCCGCAAAATCATGCCAGTCTAGACGTAGCCTTAGGGTCTAGAGGCAGAGGAGAAACTTTTACGTGAATTTCTAGGCACCGTCTGACCGCGCTCTTGTTCAGAGAGGGAAACTGCAGCTAAATAACAGCTCTGAATTACACACTCCTTGCTGTAAACTGGTTGCAGCTGGTTTCAGCCAATATTGTGTATTACACTGAACTTTAACTCTCCTCCTCTTCACATCAGTGAGTTGTGCTGGGGGGAGTCAGTCAATAGATGTTACTACTGGGGAAGAAGGGAGATAAATTATACAGATTCACTATCTCTGCGGGGAGTGATAAGAATCACCTGACCCCTTTGCTGCTAGTTTTCCACCTTGTATAAAATTATCTATGTGGGGGCAGCCTGGGATTTGCTGCTGTAGAATCTATGCAGTTGGTTGCATAAAAACTCATTCAAATTGGATGGGTCTCAACATTGACAGGAGGGAACAAAGTGAAGGCCACTAAGGTAGCTGCTTATCATGCTTTTAGGATCACCACGGTCTTATTAGGAGAGACTATGAGCCCTCCAGAGTAAGGGTTGTGCCTAATGTTTTCTTATAAGCCTTTGAAGACTTTGTACAGTTGCTTATATAGGCTTCATTAGAATTCTGCTAACTGCATAATGAGCACGTTTCACTCTTAAAATAAGGAAAAGGCAAGAAATCTATATTTTTCATTAAATTTTAAAATTTCTAATAAGGATAAATTGAATAATATTTAGAAAAGAACCCTCATTTTTCCCTCCAAATGGCTGACAGAACCGAACCACCATGTGTCCGGGCCTGTTGATGAGTGCTTTCTCAAGGGCTGGGGGATCCCAGCTAGCTGCTCCTGATCCTGCCTCTTTCCATCCAAGGCCCTACCCTTTCCAGGGGCAATGAGGTGGGCTCCCCAAACACCTTGCCCAGAGGGGCCTGTGGAAGCTGTTGCCTACTCTCCTGCCTCCTTCACCGCACATGAGTCTAATAATTAGTGGTGCCAAAGAGTGTGGGAAATGGTAAGAAAGGCTTCCAAAACCATATGGTCAACTTATTGTACAAACAAGGAGAAGGACAAAAGGTGGATCATGGAAATCTGTTACAAATACATGGTGAAGAAACAAGATGTTATTACTACTATAGAAAAACTGTGTGTCAGATATGAGTATATCGCCTAATAGAAGGGGTGGGCAATAAATGACCAATGCGCCAGAGGTGGTTCACCAGGGTTAGCCCCGGGTAGGCCGCCCGGCCAAACCTTGACCTTGCGTTGTTATGATAATAGGAAGTGGCATACTTCCCATTTAAGAGGAGTTCTTGATCAAATAGACAAACGTGCACAAATTAATTATTTAATTAACTTTCAGGTAAGTGTAGTGGAAATGTGGAAGACGATTGCGAGGTCGAGGAAATTAGGTGGTGTACCACAATCGTTCATTTTGTGTCTGCATTTTCTTATAGGCCTGGATGCTCTAGGCAGCCATTTGTGCTTTTTGCGTCTTATTATTCTTTTGTTATTCTCAAAGAGTTAACTGTTTGCTCAAGATGGTATAGTGTTGGAATGCACTGTTGACTTTCAACAAGTTCTGGGACAGGACTCCAGGGCCATCCATCTGGTATGGGAGTGCCAGAGAGCTTGGGAAGATCACATAGCTATTTTTGCTGAATGTTTCCCACCTGATAATGCTAATTATTTGGCCTGGGAAAATATGCAAAGTATCAACAAGCTCATTATTGAATGTGGGAAAATATGCAATGTATCAACGATCTTGTTAGGTTCTCAAAACAACAGGAGTGATTACTGTAGATCCAACAGTATATAAGTGCCGGGGATATTCCTAACATTGGAACCTTGGTGTAGACCAAAGCCGCAGAAGGTGCTATGCACTGGCCCCTGGGGTCCGTCCGCTGTCCTTCTTCAGGGGGTTCCCAGCAGCAGAAAGGGACGTAGGCATTGCATTTTATTCTGAGATTTGCTTAGCCTTAATAAGCATTGTATTTTCTAAATAAGCAGTGATCGACAAATCGCTGTTTCTATTCGCCTGTAGTGAGTAGATTTCAGCTGGTCGCTCCGTTCACGTGCGGTCCGGGGTTGGTGAGTAGATCTCACCGCAGTTTGTCGAGCTCTGTTAATAAGCATTGCATTTTATTCTATGATTTGCTTAGGCTTAATAAGTATTGTATTTTATTATAAGATTTGCTTCATTGTACTTTATTCTAATATTAAGCATTGTACTTTACCTTAATATTTGCTTAGTAAAATCTTTAAGCCTTCACCCAATGTGTGTGCTTATTGCCTTCGAATCCCTTAAGGGAAGAACCATTGCCTCTTGGCAATACAGTAATCAGGAACAAAAGCAGTGCGTGTATATTTATAGAGTGGGTATGCAGTCTATCATATAGTCTATCATTCACTACACTTGTGAAATGGTAAATGATTTTTAAAAGTAAAAAAAAAAACTTGTTTAAAGCACATTATGTGAATAACCTACCCGCGTAAGACTTCCTGAATGCATAAAGTTACTCACAAGCTTAAATGTTCACAGGTCTAGACTCTTATGCAGTATTAACAACCAATCAGTGCACTTTATTTTTCCCCAAGAATCATTTATTAGACTATACACAAGGATATCTTCACTGAAATAATGGGAAGGGAAAATATGGTAGATAAATCTGCTCAACATTAGAAAATTAAGTAGACCCAGTTGTTTTGATCACCGAAACTCCACTGAAAGCAGCACTTCCTCCCGCCCCTCAGAGAAATAGATTTAGCAGAACCACCCCTTCCATTGCTGTAGTGTCTCAACACTGCAGTGTGTTGACTGCAGGTGCGCTCTTGTCCATAATCCTTTTGCTTCTGGTTGAGGTGGAGTAATAGAGTTGACAGAGTTGTAATGAATTGACCCGTGTTGGATCAATTGTTGCCCTGTTGATCCAGCCCAGCTAATAGTGAAGACATGCCTTAATCAGGGGCCTCAAACGCCTGGTCCATGGGCCAGCCTGGGCAGGAACAATTGTGCAATCCAGCCCCGTCCATTATTAGTCCCCAAGCTCCACCGCTTCCTGCCATTGCCCTGTCCTCTCCCCTCATTGCTCCCCATCCCCCAAGCACACGGCTTTGGGGATCACTAGAGGGGCCTAGTGCCACATGGAGGCAGCGGTTGTTATCTCCTCACACTTCCTGTGGTGGCAGGAGCTGAGGAGCAAGTGCACCCACGCAGTTCATTCTGCTTCACCTGGGGCTCCTTCCGCTGTGAAGGGCAGGGGGGAGGTACAATCGCTGCCGCCGCATGGCACCAGGCCCCCCAGTAATCCCCAAAGTCATGTGTGGGGGGGACAAGGAGCCATGGGGGGGAGCGATAACAGGAAGGGATGGAGCTTGGCGGCTAACAGACCGGCCTCTCCCTTGCCCACCAGGAGTCCTGGGCCAGATTGTGTAATCGCTCCAGCTGGGCTGGCCCGCAAGCTGTGAGTTTGAGACTCCTGCTCTAAGTGATTCAGGGTGTCAACATGTTCAACTCCAATAGGAAATAAGCAGAACTGCAATGAGGTTTTTGTTAGGCTGGAAGATGCTGCCAGTCTCCATCAACTGTTTCTTTTAACTGCAGAGAATTACATCCAATCATACAATGCCATCAAGCTGAGGACACCTTGTCAGGTCAGTCAATTATCAGAGGTTAGTTATTATAGAACTATTATTTTTACATCACCACCGATTCGCACAGCTCTTTGAAAACGTGCAAAAGCAGCTTCTGTTTCTGTGTTTGTTTATTTAGTTAACAAAAAATAAATATTTGCAGGCACAATGTTGTTAAGTTTTGAGGTGCAATCTAGATTAATAATAGGTTGTATTACTGCCTTCCCTGCAGCCCTGGGTGCTTTAAAAAGCTCTGCTGCTGCAGTTAATTACCGGGATGCTCCCAGTCAGCATGCACTGAGTGTGTGTGACAAGCAACCCGGGTTCAGTAACTCTGACTCCAGCAGCCTCCTTGTTATACTGCAGCTACACTCTAGTTGCCACCAGCCTTGTTTACTACTAATCAAGTCACTCTAACATAGCCCCATGTGCCAGACAGGGCAGTAAACGAGCAGTCGGGTGTAGAATTGCCTTGCTCACCTTGCCCTAAGACTCGGCCTGGTCAGTATTTTAAAATGTGTATTAGAGTTCTAAAAACCATGAGTAGTATTTCAACTGTATTCAGTAGTAGTAAGTTCTTTAATCTCATTGATAACATTCGTAGCATATGTTGGTAATAATCAAGCATTGCATTTATAATACAGTAATTTCACAAAGGAGAAGGGTCCCAGAGCTCTGGTTCTACCACATGCCCAAATGTCTACATAGCAGCTTTTAGTCCCGCAATCCTAGCTTCTGTCAGCTGACTCAAGCCAATTGGGATCATGACATGGATCTTTTATTCTAGTGTAGATGTACCCAAGGTGCTTGCTTATGCTAGACTCTTTTATTACTTACTGGAATTTATGATTGTGCCTAATTTCTGTGAATATCAGTTTATGCTTTAACCTTGCAAAAAATTCATTTCCTATATAATAAATGGGCAGATAGATTAGTATAGGGTTGGCTACAAGCTTTGGCTTCAGTGTGAGATCGAAGGTGCAACTGATCCGGGGTAAGTACCTGGACTTTTTGGAGCAGGGGTAACCTGAACATTGCTGTGATCTTTGGTGTAAGGGACCATCTATGGCAAAGATAAGCTTACCTGGATTGCAACATATATCAGCCCTCTCCCCCTTCCCCCAAAAGGGGCTCTCTGTGACTCCATGTGTAGGCTGTTATTATGCCTGAGGAACTTACACTTGAAAACTGGTTGCTTAAATCTAAATGTAAAACTCACAACCAATTGGGGCGTTATGCCCTGTTTCTTAACACTCTGCCCAAAGGATGCTTGTGCATCAGGGCAGGATAGCTTGAAGAGAAGGTCCAGGTCTGCCACCTTTAGGCCATTCACTATTTGATATACTCCTTTCCAATGTAAACAATTACAACCTTTCCAGTTTCTCCAGGTGAGATTTTTCATGTCGTTAATCATTTTCACCCTTCTCTGAATCCCTTCTAATCCTGCAATATGTTTTTGAGACAGGATGACTGGTATTGCATACAAGATTCCAAATGAGGCTGCGTTACTGATTTATAGAAGGACATTATAATATTTTCCTTATTATCCATTCCCCCATGCACATCTTCATATTTGCTTTTAAAAAACAATAGAAAACACCTGTGCGTTCAGCAGAGGTCTTCATTAAGCTGTCTAAAATGGCTCCCTGTCCTGCTTGATATACTTTTAAGAACTTTATCATGTGTGTAATTAGTTTAAATTTTCCCTCCAATGCCTATTATTTTGTATTTAATGATATTAAAATTTTCCTTCTCCTAGCATGTATAGCTATCTCTGAAGTTGCTCACAGTCCTCTTTGGTCTCCATTAGCATCAGTAATTTAGCAATCTGCAATTGTTGCTACTTTATTAATCTTTCCTGACCTTTAAATAATTATATTAAACATTCCCGTATCTAGTACAGAACCCTTGATGCCGTCTCCTGTCAACCTTTGGCTAAGATCTTTTACCATCAAGTCAATGGACTCTACAAGATCATACAAGGCCTCAGAAAATATAGGATGTGTAGAAGACCACTTATCTAATGAAGATGAAAAATGAGTCCAAAGGGAAACCTAGGGGAGTTCAATAACTGTAGACTTTCAGAATATTTGGATCTGGAACAGAAACCAATTCTCAAACTGCTGTCACATTGCGAAGACATGAGATGCTAGGATTTTAACCTCAGAGAAACAAGTTGCCTCTTAGATGGAATATGTTCAAGCTATGCGCAGCTAGCCAGAACTATGAACATACCCTGAAAGATATGAAGAAATAGTAGATTATTAGGAGTAATCATATCTGAAGAAATAACTGAGGCCATAACCCAACTGCAGAGTGGTAAAGCACCAGGCTATGATAAAACAAATGCTGAAATCTTAACAGCTAGAAAGAAAGTGATCTGAATTACATTTGCAGGCTGTGCAGCAGCAGTGGGCAATTTGTGGCCTGTAGGCCACATGCAGCCCATAAGTTTTCTATGTGTCCTGCAAGACATTTTGTTTACCATTAGCAAGGTTACCAGATTCTACTCATTTGTCTCTAATTTTTTTTCCTAACACTACTAACGTGACCCACATGTAAAACAAGGGCACATGAAGTGAGGTATGTGCTGACTACATGCAACATTGACTGTGAGAACCATGCGCTCCTTCTGCATCCAAAGTGCTGCTACAGATCAGTCTGCACAACCTGCAAATTCAAGGTATGCAAGAGCTGTCAGCAAAACTACTCTCTCTCAGGAGACCGTCTTGGTTACACCAATCTTGTAGCCCGCTCATTAACCTAGGCTGCCCATTGCTGCTGTACAGACTGGTTCAGGGAAAGGAGATCTATTCTAAAGACTGAAGAAGAGGCATTATCTCTACAATCTCTGAAAAGTGATATTTGTGATAACTAGAGAATAGTATCAGAGGGGTAGCTGGGTTAGGCTGAATCTGTAAAAACAACGAGAAGTCCTGTTGCACCTTATAGACTAACAGATTTATTGGAGCAAAAGGTTTCGTGGGCAAAGACCCACTTCGTTAGATGCATGTAGTAGAAATTCCAGAGGCAGGTATAAATATACAGGCACATGAAAAGAAGGGAGTACCAATCAAGAGGAAGGCCAGAGATAACGAGGTCAATTCAGTCAGGGAGGATGTGACCCACTTCTAGTATCTGATGTGGAGGTATGAACACCAAGAGAGCAGAAACTGCTTTGCAGTTGGCTAGCCATTCACAGGCTTTGTTTAATCCTAAATTGATAGTGTCAAATTTGCAAATGAATTATAGCTCTGCAGTTTCTCTTTGAAGTCTGTTTTTTAAGTTTTTTTGTTGCAAGATGAGTGACACTCTCAGCAGTACCTGAAAAAGTGTTGTGCATTATCATTTTGAATCAGATGAATGGTTCTTAAGAGAAAGTATTCAGGGAAGACCAAGTTGTATTTCAATCAGATAATTATGTTTAGACCAGATTTTCACCTTGAGAAGATTGACTGAGAAAGGTTTAGAATGCCAACAGTTTCAAATTGCATTGATTTTATGAAAGGATTTGATAGTGTCAACAGAGACTATTGATTCTTGATATTCCAGAAAAGATCGTGTCCTGATTCCGTCTGCTGACTTGGCCGACAAAGATTTTATCAGTTTAGCAAAGACATGAAATGGTGTAAGAATTTTATGATTAATGTAAAGCAAGATTGCTTAGTATCCCCACTTCCCTTCTGTGATGAGAAGAGTGATGGTTGCCACTGATGCTGGAGAAACTAGATTTTACAGGTGACAATCATACTGGATACCAACATGGATGAAAAAGATTTGTTCTGGGCATAAAAGCAGAAGCTACCTAAGTGGGACTTCGTATCTGTATGTAGAAGTCCAAGATTATTAGTTAGGAAAGAATGGTGAACAATGGCAGATCTGTTTGATGGAAAAAAAACATGAATATTAATGACTCTGTTGCTTTTACTAAAGAACTGAAGGAAAAATTGGCAAAGCAAGCTGATAAATTTCTCACTTGTCAAATACTTGAAAAAATAAAAAGATTATACAACCCTATTACCCTACCAACATTACTGTATGCATCTGAAATGTGGCAAATGTTGGAAGTACACAAACAGAAAGATGAATGCATTTTGCCAGCTTTGTTTGAGAAGAATTTAAAAAAACTCATTGATTACATGATATCTTCAATGTGGACGTGTTGCATTGCACAAGTCAGCAGACTGTGGACTCAGTTAGTCAGAGAGGACTATGGTGGTTTGGCCATGTCACAGCAAAAGCACAAGGTATATCTTAAATTGGATTCCATCTGGAGAGAAGAGAAGGCCTGGAGGATAAAGAATGATCAACTGCAGAACAATTGCAAAAATTGTTCTTGCCGCCACTAGGGAGACAATTTACAATTGAGTTAAACATCTTGTCTGCACAGGCAGCAATAGGAAAAATGGCTTGCTTCATGTTCCAGTATGCACAGGAGAGTCTAAGTCTCAGTTAGTTACAGATGGACATCCCACTAGCCTTATTTACTGTCTCAGAAGTTTCCGAGGGGTAGCCGTATTAGTCTGTAACTGAAAAAAATTAAACAAGTTTTTAAAATGTTTTTGTCCCATATGTTTGGGTTCTCTTTGTCTCTTATTTTCAAATACTTTTATGAAAGTCTAACTATCTTAATCTCTGGATTCTCAGACAAAAACTAGTAAAATAGATTATGTTTCTGAGCAAATGGTAAGCCATTCTGACATTCAAGATTTAGTATTTGCAGTATTTATCATATTTTATCTTTTCTCCCAGCTTCGTTCCTGCTAAACATTCTTCAAATTTGGCATCCATTTCTTGGCTCTGAGCTTCAGTGAACAGATTCTTCCAATCTCTAACAGTACCTGCAAAAGAGCATTGAAATAAATTAATAATTATTCCCAGAAGTATACGATCACATCAGGTAGATAACAATCTAATGCTGCCACAAACAGCTGTAAAGGCTAAACTTATTGCCATATTTCAGAAAGGCTTGCAACCTTTATGAATGTGGATGGTGTTCTTAAACTCTTAGGTTAAAGAAAACCCTTTGCACTGCATTTTACTGGTATATGTGCACGTACCTTCTACAACCAAGGCATGTTCCACAGAGCTAATATTTTGAAAGAACAGCTTTCCGTGCCTGAAGATCATCTGGCTAAGGATGGGCCATTTTCAAGAGAAGAAAATCCGCTATGAATTAAACAGATTAATTCTACATTTGGAAGCTTCTAAAAAGGTCACAACAGTTATGTACCTTATCAAGCCATAAACATGTAAATTAGCTCCCATGACCAATTTTGATTCCTGCTCTCAGCTCTTTGATATCATCACTCTGTATAAATATACCTTTTCTGAAGAGGACAGGAGCAAATTTGCCATGTGTTTCTTGGGATTTGTTGCTCATGGATTCGAAGGTGGCATTCTCTGCAACAGTCTGAACCTTTTCCTCAGGGAGACAGAATCCCAAAAAATCAGCTATTTGTTTCACTCCTCTATATAAGTTCTGAAAAACAAGAATGTGCCAGAGTGATTGATGACTAAGAGTAAACACTCCAGAAATGTTTTCCTCGGTCTTGTCAAATGAATGTTGTTGTTGATATTCTGATCCATACAAAAGGCAGAACATTAGAGGAGTATATTAAGTTCAGGAGGTTCCAGGAACAGCATTTACTTTAGATAAGATTTTGGAATGTGCTTTCTTTGCCCAAATGGCAAAATGTAAGTGAATGTGCTCGATCCTCTGCATGTCTCAATTTTAGTACTAATTACTGCCTGCGTTCCCTCTTATATTTCCCAACTCTGGACAGAATGAATTTTCTTATGTGCACCAATGTGGAGGGGATGTGCACCTTCTTATTGCTGCACATAACAAAATTCACATGGCAGGAGTGGGGCAAAGGGTTCTAAATATGGGGGGGGGGCGGGTTCAGGGTTGGGGTGCAGGAGTGTAAGTGCTCCAGCTGGGGGTGCAGGCTCTAGGGTGAGGGTGGGGTTGAGAGGCTCAGGGCTGGGACAGAGGGTTGGGGTGCAAGGTCTCTGGCTGGGGGTATAAACTCTGGGGAAGGGCTGTGGATTGGCATGCAAGAGGAAGTACAGGCTCTGGGCTGGGGAAGAAGCCTTGGGAGGTACCAGTGTGTTCAGGACTCAGGGGAGACAAAAGGGGTTGGGGGAGCTCAGCTTACCTTGGTTGCTCTCTGCTGGGATGGCAAGGAGAGATTCCCCTCCGCCAGACCCAGCCCCTTCAGGGCTAGGGGAAAGATCTCTCCCTACTGCAGCCCTGAACCCCTGTGCAGGGCTTAATGTGTGTGCGGCCGCACAGCTTAGGGGGAACCTAGATTACTACTGATAACATTTATCTAGCAGCATCAATTAGTATTGTTCTGTACCAATATTGGTGTTATCTAACCCGGAAAATTTACAGTTTAAAATCCTCAAAACTGCAAACATTGACATGCTTAACTTCAAGCATGTGAATAGTCTCTCTTAACTCAATGGGACCACTCTCATGCACGTGCTTAATGTTACAGGGACAAAAATGTTTTCATGCTTGAGGAGGGAGTTGGGCTGCAGTTAAAAGTTCTATTAGCAAATAGGGAAAACCAGCTGCAACATCATATACCTGTTCTCTGCACAATATGGTTTTGATTGGGACAAAATGAAAACTGGACAAGGCAAGATGCTTGAGAATGCAAATGAAGGGAGCAATTCTACAATCAGAACAAAGTACATGACCTAATAGGGCCTTTCCATTTTTAAATTTCTACACTAATTTACCTCTTTCATGTCTTCATATGTTATTATCATTATATTCTCTTCATCCATATGTTTGTTCCAGGCAAGAGCATGGTCAAAATACGAGCTCCAGCAGACTACAATGAAGTTAAGGCAGACAGGTCAAAGACAGAAATATAGTTAAATTACTCCATTTACATGGGAACTTCAAGATAGAGTCCTGGAAAGCTGATATCTTCTAATCCTTCACAGCTCTGTTCTTTGTTGGTGGTGGTTTGTTATTGGGGGGCAGATGTTATTTTGGAAATCATTCACTCCAGACTTGACTTTTCACTTCTCTTTTTTCATAAGCAAACTATCTAGTTTCTACATGACAAGTTTTTTTTAAAAATCTGTTTACAACAAATTAATTATTGAATCTATTTTGTAGTAATCAGTAACACAGCCATGTGTTATGTTCAGTATGTCACATAACTAGGCTAATCCTGCATATGTGAAATAGGAAAGTTTAAAAAATTAGCCTAACAACAGATTTAAAGTCTTTCAAACATTCACCATATGAATAATTTTGTTTACTTTAGTGGAATTATTAATGTGGGTAAATTTTACTCATGTGTATAAGTGTTTGCAGGTGTAGATCCTTAGAAACTATTAACAATTTAGCTTCTGTTTTCCAATAATCATGTCACTGATTCTTAGCTATATTAAACTTCCTCTATTTGTTGCAGAAGCTGTCAAGAAACTTATTATGGTTCCCTGATTCTCTGCCCAGCTCAGAGCTGGCTCCAAGGTAACTTCGAGCAGCTTAAAGGCTACTTTAACCTAAAGTAAATGGCAAGGTCCCCAAGGAACTATTTGCTAGTTAAGGTTAGTTATCTGACACTACCTCTTTGCCAAATTTAGCAGGAGAGCAGTACAAGCAGCAAGTATGTCAGCGTTCTATCCATGGAGAGCTCTCCTATATCAGAGGATTTCTCAGCTGGCCAGATCTAGCTGATTTTTGGTATCTTTCCTGACAGAACTGCACAAAAAGGGGTGAAATAAAGAGACTTTGCCTATATTGTACATAGACACAGCAATGTCCCTGAAATGCACCTCAACATCAAGCAGCTTGTCTAACAGAGGGTGGCTCAATATTTAGCTAAAATGCAGTTCTCCTCTGCAAAATGAGTATGCAAAACAAGGCAGCTTCTTACTCAAGAGGTCTGTGTCCCTGAGTGTATGCAGCGCCCACTCTGCTTACATGAGGAAAGATAATACATCGTTAATGCTTTTTGCTCCTTTAGCTCTGCCAAATCAGCAGTTAGGAGCCTATGAGCTGGAATCTATTCCATCTTGTGCTGCATTATCAAAAAGAGCTTGCCAAACGTGGAACTAGGGTTGCCAGGTGTCCGGTTTTCACCCGGTCTGTCGGTTATTTGGGTCCCCCAACAGATAATAAAAAACAAAACAGAAAATACCGGACATGTGAAATGTCTGGTATTTCCTGTTTCCCTCGGATGGAAGCCCAGGGGGACAATTTTCCTCTGCCATGTTTGGCAGAGGTGTGAGGAGCACGGGGCCATTTAAAGGCGCACAGACTTTTTTTTTTTT
>CM057847.1:57295581-57308233 GCA_030068395.1 Apalone spinifera | reverse complement strand
TTAAGAACAAACCTACAGTCCCTATCTTGTACGTAACCCGGGAACTTCCTGTATCTATAATTAACTATATTTCATATATAGCACATTGGACTCAATAGTAAAACACATTTTTTAACTAAAAAGAGAGAGTGAGTTCAAGCAATGAGCCATAAAAGTCAGAAATGGTTACAAGAAAAGTAAAAATTAAAAGACAGGTACTAGTATCTACTTAAGATGCTATTTTAGTTGCAAAGCAAACTTCCTCATCACATGCTTCAGCAGATTGACCAAACTCTCAGATCAAGTCTCCTTTTCCTGCATCCAACAGCTGTTTACTTTTGTCTTCTCAGGTGAAGAGAATGAGGTGAGGAGGGGGAATAAGAGAGGTGCTATGGGTTGTCCCACACCCCATCTCCCTTCCCCAGGTCACCTCCAAACACTCTGCACCCCCCTGCCAGGTCACAACTCCCTCCCAAACCCAGTTCCTCCTCATACAACCCTTTCCCAGGCCAGAATCCACTCCTGCACCCATACCCTCTCCCTAACCCTACACCTCAATCCCCTGGCCCGAGTCACAACCCCCTCCTTTACCCAAACTCCCTCTCAAACCTCACACCATCTCCTGCACCCCAGTCCCTTACCCCATGCGCCCTTCTGCACCCAACCTCCATCCTAAACCCCGCACCCTCTCCACAGAAAAGTGCAGCCCTTGATCATTTTCCAGACTTATGGGGTGCCCCAAAAAAATTATTGCCTACCTATTGGTCCTCAGCACAAAGATCTGAAACTGGCTAAACAGTTACTAAACAATTCTAGTATCAGAGGGGTAGCCGTGTTAGTCTCAATCTGCAAAAGTGGCAAGGAGTCCTGTGGCACCTTATAGACTAACCGAAGTGTTGAAGCATAAGCTTTCATGGGCAAAGACATGCATCTGACGAAGTGGGTCTTTGCCCACGAAAGCTTATGCTCCAACACTTCGGTTAGTCTATAAGGTGCCACAGGACTCCTCACCGCTTAAACAATTCTACTTTCCAAAGTGTGGTTATCTATGACCAGAAATTATACCTACTAAAACAGAATGAGCACTATTAAAAGAAAACCTTCTGTGTCACTCTCTACTTTCCCATCCAACAAGAAATCCCCACTTCTCTATTCCATTGTTTGTTTTTTGCTTCTGGTTTACCTTGTTCCTGCCCACAGTGAGGCTTGGGGCTTCCCCCTGCAGCAGAACAAGCTGGTACTCACACACCAGCCCCTGGTGAGCCTCCAAGCTTCCTGTGGGGCTGGAGCGCAAGCACTGGCTCCCCACTATGGGAGGAAGCAGGGCTGCTTTATGAAAGTGTGCTGCATTCTGTGCTGGCTCTGCTGCCAAAGAGGGAGACATGGCTCCATGCGCTGCCACTCCTCCTCCTTGCCTCAGGCTGGAGCCACATACATTGCTGATAGAGCAAGGAAGCTTTTCCCCTGCCACTCCCATTGGCCAGGAATTGCAGACAATGGGAGAGACAGGAAGCGGTGTCCACAAGGGCAGAGTGACTGTAAACCACCTTTTCACCCTACCAAATGGGAGCTGTGCCAAGTAAGGGCTCTAGTTCCCAGCACCCTCCCACCCAGACCACCACCCTTGCCCCCTCCTACACTCTACTTCCCACCCAGACTCCACACCTCTCCCTCAGCCCACTCCCAAGTGGCCTCTTACACACACTAATCCCCTTGTTTTTGGCTCCACCCCACAGTATATTGGGGCCCCACAAAATCTACTAGATCTGGGCCCCCAGAAGCTCTGAGCCTCTCCCTCTTGCAGGGCTGGAGCTCAAGGGGAACCCTGGAGCTCTGAGTTGCATGAGGTGATTGTTGCTTTTTGTCTTTTCTTTTTCTGCTTCTTGGAAAGTTGTATTTTGTTTTTATTTTTTGCTTCTCAGTTGCGTGCCTTCCCCAATTCATTTTTCTTGGTCGGTGGCCCCTGACCAAAAAAGGTTCCCTACCTATTTTAACCACTTACCAATCCAGGAGAGGACTTCCCCTCTTATGCCATGAAAGCTTACTTTGCTTTAGAGGATTTGGTGAGGGACCTTGTCAAACATTTTCTGGAAATCTAAATACACTATATCCCCCAGATTGCCCCTTTTCCACATGCTTGTTGGCCCCTTCAGAGAAGTCTAGATTGCTGAGGCATGATTTCACTTTATAGAAGCCATTCTGACTCTTCTCCAACCCATTATGGGCAGTCCTGTGGCACCTAGAAACTAACCACCTTATGGGGAATCATGGCACGAGCTCACTTCATCAGATGAGTTGTAGTGGAAATAATTTTGGTTACTTTCCCCCCAGAAAGCTTGTTTTTGGAGGGACAGACTAACACCGCTCCCCCGCTGAGACTTTCCAACAACTTAGGTTCACTCCTGTGCCTGGCAGTTCTGTTAAAATAAAATGAATGGAGATTGCCTAGCTGCTAGAACTGCAAGGGATCTTGAAAGGTCATCAAGTCCAGTCCCCTGCCTTCACAGCAGGACCAAGTACCACCCCTGACACATTTTTGCCCAAATCCCTAAATGGCCTGTGCAAGGATTGAACTCACAAGCCTGGGTTTAACAGGCCAATGCTCAAACCAGAGCTAGCCCCCTGTTTCCCTAGGGGCAACCAGTGTGCCCCGACAGTTACAGTGCTGGCCTGTAACGCCAGGATCCGCTCTGCAGCCCTGTTTCAAAATTGGCCTCCTATTAGCCAGCCGCCTCGTGACGCTGGAGCAAGGGCCGCGCGGGGGAGGACGCTCTGCCCCTAACGTGCCTCTTATCGCCCCGCTTTAATCTCACAGGCGGCGCCCGCCGCCCGCACGCGAAGAGAATTTTGTCACGAAAGCCCGTTCCGCGCGCACCCACCCCCGCCCAGCGCACATCTCGTTCTCGCGGTGTTTTGAGCTCTCGCTTTGTTGCCTTCTCTTCTCCCAAGCCGCCGCGGCTCTCGCGAGAGGCGGCCCGGGCGCAGCGCAGAGGCCGCGATGGGGCTGCAGGGGGTGCGGGCGGTGTTCTTCGACTTGGACAACACGCTGGTCGACACGGCGGCCGCGGGCCGGCGCGCCATAGCGGAGGTACCGGCCCGGCCCGCCAGGGGGACACCCCCCCCCCAGCTGCGGGAGGGGCTCGCTACCAACCCCGGCCCAGGGATGCTACCCTGGAAGCGCGTCCTGTCCTTCCTAGCCCGCGCTGCCGCGGCTCGCTGGGACCCCTGGGGCCGCTGTAGGGCCCTGCGTAGGGATTACGGGGGATACATCCGTGCACAGCCTGGGTGGGCTGCCTGGGTCACAGCGCGCGTGGCTGGGAGCGACGTGGCTCCGTGGCACAGCTGGAGGGAGCAGGCCGGGTAGTGGCCCCTTGCTGCCGAGCTGGCACGGGAGGGTCAGTGTCTGGAGCTGTGGGTGCGCTCAAGCAAGGGGGAAGAGGGCGGTGCGGGTATTCAGCATTATGCTGCTCAGGGATACTTCTGGCGAGGAGCACTTTAAACACTGTTCCTTGCTTAGGGTTTCCAGTAGTGCTCCTGGCTAAAACAGCGGTAGGCGTGCTTAAATCATTGTAAATAAAGGCTGCATAATCAGGCTGGCTGTTAATATTTGTGATTTTTTTTGTAGCTGAAATTGCAGGGCTTGGACGTTATCACTTACTGATAGAAATATGAACTGGTTTCTCCCAAGATATGTAAAAACTTAGATTGTGGGTCTGAAAGTCACATCCTCATAAATTCAGCCCAGAATATGCTAGCTCCCCTAGGAGCATGGAGGATTAACATCCCACCAAGGTTTCCTTTATGTGGTCACTTCATGTGCATGCTTCACTTCTAAAAAGGGTGAAATAATTTACTCTCTCTCGCTCCCTCAACTATCCTTTGGTGCTGGAGGGAAGCCAAAGCACAGTGCCTTCTGCGGGCTCTTCGTGATGCAGTGGAGCTATGATAACGGGTTATTTTTCAAAAGAATTCTGTGTTAAGTGCCACTTCAAACTACGGGCCAGATTTTGTTATCCTTACTAATATTGAATGATACATTATTCGAGGCGTATCCCATTGTATTTCAGTGGGACTACTGGCGGAAGATAAGGATGTGAACGACTAGTTGACAAGCAAATGCTTATCGGATAGTTGACACGCTAGTGGGCTAGTCACTCCCTCCCCTTGCTGCCTCTACCAGAAAGCAGCGGGGGAGGCGAGTTGAGGAGGAGGTACTTCAAAGCGGCAGCTCCACATGGAACCCAGAGCCAGCTGGGGACTCCTCGATGACCCTGGGCTCCATGCGACACTGCCGCTTTGAAACGCAAGGGGCACGAGGCCGGTGGGGGACTGCTTGAGTCCCTTGCTGGCTCCGTGCTCCCCACAGCGGTTTCGACTTCGAAGTGTAGTAACATCCCTGGGGCTTGCTACACTTCAAAGGCAGAGATGCCCTTATCAACTAATCGAATGATCAATGCAAATTGCATCGACTATTCGATTAGCTGGTTAATCGAAATTTTACTTTCCTAGTGTAAGAAAGTCCTATTCCATGTAAGGCGAGGTAGCATATTCTGGCCCTTAGTGTGTAATGCTCAATTGTAACCTTCCTTTCCCTTTGTTAAAGGTAATAAATGCCTTGCAATCAAAACATCAGTGTGATGAAGGAGAAGCTCACATGATTTGCGATAAGGTCAAAGAAAAACTCCTCAAAGAATGTCATGATCCAGCTAAGGTGTGCATTACTGATTTAAGGATCTCACATTGGGAAGAAGCAATACAAGAAACAAAGGGTGGCGAGGCTAATCGAAATCTGGCTGCAGAATGTTATTTCCTGTGGAAAACTACACGCCTACAGCATCTAACCCTGACAGAGGATATAAAAAAGATGCTTACTGAACTTCGAAAAATGGTCCGCTTGCTTTTATTAACTAATGGAGACAGACAGACTCAGAGGGAGAAGATTGAAGCATGTGGTTGTCAACCATACTTTGATGCTATTGTTGTGGGAGGAGAACAGAAAGAAGAAAAACCAGCACCATCTATATTTCATCATTGTTGTAAGCTACTAGAAGTACAGCCTTGGGACTGTGTGATGGTTGGTGACTCACTAGACACAGATATTCAAGGAGGTCTGAATGCTGGTTTGAAAGCAACTGTCTGGATAAATAAAACAATGCTAATGCCAATAAACACTTCCCCAACACCTGATTATATAATTTCTTCTGTTCTTGATCTTCCAGCACTCTTACAGAATATGGACCATAAAACGAATGCTAACTTAGCAACTGACAAGATGATTAGTTTTAATGATGTACATGATAGTGCCAGTATAGAATCCAAGAAATGCTAAGTCTGTAGCCTGCTAATGCTTTTGTTGAAGGTTTGGACCTAAAATCTTACACGTGAATATATTTACTCAAATGGTGGATGTGGGAGTAAGAGTATATTTATGAGTGCAGTTGAATAGAAAAGTATTGAATCTTGTTATTGATTGACATTTTTTGAAAATAAATGATGCATAAGTTATCTTCTATTTATGCTCTGCATCTGGAAATAACTGATAGACTTTTTTAGCATTGGTCAGACAACCATCCGTATCAGTCTTTTGCTTTAACAAAGAAAAAGGAAAAATAGTGTTATGATTTTCATTTTGGTTTGCTGACTTGTAAGTTATGATTGAAATTCCTGCTAAAAAGATTGTTTGCGGTATGTAGAAGGTGGAAGAGAGAATGTGGTAGAATTCTAGGCTATGTCTACACTGCAGGCTTCTTGCGCAAGAACTTTTTGCACAAGAGTTCTTGCGCAAGAGCCATGTCCTGTTGCACAAGAACATCAATAGCAGTGTGGACGCGCTCTTGTGCAAGAAAGCTCTGATGGCCATTTTAGCCGTAGGGGTTTCTTGCACAAGAAACCCCTGTTGCTGTCCATACTAGCCTTTTTGTGCAAGAGGTCTTGCGCAAAAAGACTTATTCCTCATGGGGAGAGGAATAACTCTTGCCCAAAAAGCCCTCTCTTCTGACGATCTTCTGTAAGCTTTCTTGCTCAAGAACGGGCTTGTTGTGTGTACGCTCCGCAAGTTTTTGTGCAAGAACAGCTGTTTTTGCACAAGAGAGCCTGCAGTGTAGACATAGCCTTAGGTTCTTCACAATCTAATCTGTAGATTTCTTAATACCAATTGAAGTGAATTTCCCCATTTTAAAAAGTGATTGGATCTCTAGTACATAAAGCAGCCCACTCTAAATTTTGGGTAAACATTGATATTGTAATTTTGGAAACTAGTGACTGTCTTCACAAATTTTGCAGAGACTTATTTAATAAGACCCAAATCCCTGTCAGAAAAATAAATGCATGTGCACCTGAAAGCTTGCATATATACAGGGGGGCATTTATCAGTGGGACTTCATGTATAGGATTTTGTTTTAATCATATGTATCTGCACTAAAACAGTATTTGTAATGCAGATTGTGATGTGCTACTCTATAATGTGAGTTTATTAGACATTTGCAATGGTCTTCACTCAGTTTTGTCTAATATTCTTAAAGCTTATAAAACCAAAGAACAATTGCATTAGTGAAGTTTGATCAAACATTTTGTAAACTTTGGTCTTGCAGTTGGCTCAGGAAGGCTGCAGTGATTTACCCGATTGGAGCCTTTTTGTCTACTAACTGTTGCTGTAGGACCATTCCAAATTCTAGCTTTTATATGTATTTCATCTGTACTTATTTGGAAAAATTGTAAACTATTAAAGTGGTTTATATGACTTTTCAAACAACTTGAATTCAGGTATAGAATGTAATACTGGATAAACAGCTTTGTGTATAGTATTGACATTGAATTTAGAAAATGACCCTGTTTATGCCACTATTATAATACTACTCTTCACAAAATTATTTTTGATTTTCTTTTGAGAAACTTATTTTCCCTCCTTACAAAATGCTTTTTTTTCCAATAATGTAACTTTTTCCACACGAAAATAAGAATTTTTGATAACATCAAGTTTTAATTTTAATATTTTAAAAATTGGGGAAATGGCAAAATGCCTGTCATGTGATGGATCACAAATTTCATGTTTTAAAATACTGTTCATGACCGTTGATAGTTATATTTTTGGACATGGTTGTGAGTTAGGAAAGAAAATCTCAGACTTGGAGAGTCAAAGCACCATAAAGAATCAAACTTAGGTGTGGAAGGACATGTCTAGATGATAAAGCTGCATCAGTTTAACCTAAGATGTGAATTTAAACCTATTTTAAACTGATGATGTGCCCTGCATAGAGACTTACTGTGGTTTAAATGGTCATTAAATCACAGTGTCATCTGTAAGCAGAAATAAGTGTGTCTGAAGGGTATTGCATTTTACATTGATTTAAAAAAAGTTAAACAAGTTCAACTTCATGTAGACAAGCACTAAGGGAGGCCCTCAAGGAATAAACTGCCAGTCATACAGAACAATCAGTTAAAGAAAAGCAGATACCACCTATGCCAAAGGTGGGGAACCTGAGGCTCGGGGGTCAGATACAGTCCCTGAGGCTAAGGACTCCCCCTTCCCCAGCATTGGGGAGCCCACATTGGTGCTCCAGCCCCCCACAGCACAGGGCTTCAGCACACAAAATTTACTAGCCTGGGTCCCCTAGGCTCTGGTGTGTGAGGGAAATGGGAGTGTCTTTCTGCTTCTCAGGGACCATGTCAGTCAGGGTTTTTTTACTTCTGACTTGTGTGTGGCCCCTGACTGACTGTGGGTCAGCGGCCCCGACCCCCAAAAAGTTCCCCACCCCTGCTCTAAGCCTTTAACATAGTTATGGGGGAAAATTAAGAAGGAAGGCTAGTCCAAAAATAAGGCTTATATGTGAAGCAAACAAATGTATACAAAAGGTTAGATGGTGTCACCAAGTATACAAATACTTGGTTCTGTAGACTTTAATTTAAAAAAACTACCACAACCTCCCGAGATATGTAACACTAAAAAAACTATTGTTTCTTCAGCAGAATGGCATCCCAGTCTTATAAAGGCATCTTCATGTAATAAAAAATCATCCATAATTTTAGGATGAGACTTTTGGCTGCATATGTCCATGGAGCCATAACATCAGATCCTCAACTGCTGTAAACCCCCTTAGCTCCATTGACTTCACTACAACTATTTATATAAGTTGAAGATATGTCTAGTGCTTTTTCCTTACCAATAATGCACAAATAATAATTTTGCCTCTGGCTGCTGAGTCCACCTACCTATTTATTATTTGGAAGGTTTCTCTTGTAGAGAGGAACATTGTTATTTCTGTTTTGCACATGGACAGATTCCTAAATCTGTCAGTAAAATCAGAAAGCACTGTAACTGTATACTCAGCTACATATGGGGCCATGCAAGTAACCCCATCTGAAGTCAATGAGACTTGCATATATTCTGCAGGCATAGACTCTGATTCTTTGCTATATATTTCTGGCTATTCTCAAGGGAATGATATAGGATTAGAATTGTGGCCGTCCAGGTGTTGATTGTACCTACGTGCACTGTCTGTGTTTATGAAATTAAGGTTAACTTTGGTTTTTAAGTTTGTTATATTGCAAAATTAGCTTAAGGCTTTTACCCCAAAATGTAAAGATAACTTGACATATAGGAATCAACTGCAAACCATCAGAAGTAAAAAGCAGAAATACAATATCCATGTTGTACATAGTGTTTTTCCATGCTTTTGTAAACAGCTTTTATTTTTCCTACCAAACCTTGTAGTGGATTGTCCCCATTATGATTCACTTTCTAGATTTCACTGTGTACATAAAAGGGACATAATGCAGGCTTGATGTCAGCTGTGTCTAAAGCAAAACTGCAGTTCTGTGCCTATGTTGTTAGGACCCCAGACATACAGCATCGTACATTGTGCTTGCTGTATAATATAATTTGGCCACTTATTCCAATGGAATTGTATGGGAAGCTTCTTAATGTCCACATGAACACAGCTCAAGGACTCAAAGCAGTATACACAATTGTTTAGACATTTAATTTTCTGGCATTTCCATAGTTGATAAAAAGCCCTGTGATGTTGACATTGCATATTTTTGCAGCGTGTAAAATCTCCATAGGTGGTGGGGAGAAGGACTAGGATTTATCAGGACAGCTGCAGTGGAGAAGTTAATAGGTTTCGTTTTCCAAACTATTAATGGCTTTTGTTGTGTTTTGTTTCAGATACTTAAATGAGAAGGATTCTGAACATCCTAAGTCCTTTTTTCTTTCAGTACAAAAATACATCAGTAATAAAGTTTATTTTTCTTTCTAAGACATTTGAAAGGTACCTAGCATCTTGATACACTAGGCCTGGTCTACATTAGGACCTTAGTCCGAAATTAGCCCCCCAGGATCAAATTGGTAAGTGATGCATCCACACTACCAAGCTCATTATTTGGAATAAGGGGCTCTAGAATTCAAACTCTACTCCAGCTTTTCCCGAACTTGTAAGTTCTAAATAACGTTAGTGTGGACACTCTGGTCCTGCTAATTCCAACTAATTGGCCTCGAGGAGGCCTCCCGCAACTCCCCAGACTGCTTCCTGGAGTCCAAGGTAGGGCATCCACATTAATGGAATCTGCCTTGGACTATATTCTATTCTTCCCTGTAGCGAGGGCATGGAACTTTGAATTTGTAAAATTGTGTGCCCAGAAATTGATCTTAAATTTGAAATAATCTCCCAGTGTAGACATGGCCTTAGACACATTGATTCCTGTCTGTATCAGTTTTCAAGACTTACCATTTGCCCATAGATGTCTTCCTGTACTTCAGTCACAAATTCATCATTCCTAGTGTTATACTCTTTTTGGTAACTAGACACAAAATAAGCACCCAATCTTAGAAATACATTTATTGCAAAACTAGACACAAAATAAGCACCCAATCTTAGAAATACATTTGTTGCAACAACAGATCTGTCAAAGTAACAACAGAGTCATGGTTTTCTGAATTTCTGGACTGTTCCAAAAGGTTGTTTACTTACATTCTACCCGCAATGTTTCTTGTTTCTATAGGCCCTCTGTGTGATCCTTTTTTCTGTATTACAGCATAAATGTGAGGCAACAGATGTATTGGGAATCTGGAAAAACTTATTTACAACTAAATCATTTCTAACCTTTCTGTTATAATTCTTATGCTTTTCAAATTTTGTAAGCTTTGGTAGTATTTAGGCTGACTATTTCCCCGTAACAATTTCTATCTCCAAATTAATAGTGAGCAAAAACAATTTAATTCATTTTTAATGTGTGATTATCAGCATTAACTGTAAAATTACATGATATGGTTGTGTGCAAGAAATAGGGAGTAGGTCCAATTCTCCATTCCTTTACTCCAAGACTCACTGGACAACAATGTACTTGCGCTGGTATACAATGGATACAGCACTATCCTGCTTAGGCATTTTTAAATGGGCCAAATTTTCAAAAAAGTAGATCAACACTGTTGCATGCATTCATTTGCCTGATCTTCATTTATGTGTACACATAGTTAGAGCCACATCCTCAATTTTTCATAGTGATCTGTGCCACGCTAGTGGCAAAATGGACATTTAAAGCTACTTTAAGCAGCTAGCTGAAGATTCCAGAAAGGGATGTGTACAATGCTCTTTCTCATCCGGGGTCAACAAACCAGGCCCTAATGGATTATTCAAGCCAGTACAGTTTAGAGTAGCCCATAGTTTAGGAAGTAGTCAACCCAGGAGTAAGAGAGAAAAGAAGACTGAATATAAGGAGAAATGTCCAGCTTTTGGAATAGCTTCCCAAGGGCTGTTATGGAAGCCACTGTCATTTGGGACTTTTAACACTAGGCCAGTGAAAGTACTGGATAGACAGTGTACTAAGAAGTTTTTCATTTGTGGGGAGATGGGCTGAATCATTTAATAACACATCTCCATTTATATGATTCTGTCCCAAACACATCTAGTCAGACATGGTTTTGTTATTCTCATGCTCAAATCAGATGGTCCCAGATATCTCACAGTCTATTTGCATGCACAAATAGCAGATTTACATATCCTTCATGCTAACTATTTGCACCATTTCTCACCTAATTTTATGAAAACCATTCCAATGTTCAGACTGCAGTAATCTGAAAAAAGACCACAAAGAATATGTTTATATTGTGTGTCTGACAGTTGGTGCTTGCTAAATATTGTTGTGTTCAGCATCAGCCTAGAACCTTAAACATAACACACACATCCTATTTTTTTAAATATGGATCATAGTTTTGGAAATATATGATGTAGTCTTTGTAATTTTTAATCAAAAGGGAATATTTCTAAATTTAAGAAGGCTAGAAGTTTGTCATAAGTCTGATGGTAAATAGGATCTGACTTTACCTTTTTAAAGATAGTTGTTGATGAAGTGCTAGTGAAACTGATTTATCAGGTCTAATCATTGGATTTACTTAAGAAATAAGTACATTGATTTTCTATTTGGTTAGTTTGGCAGAAATACTTATTTGATCTATGAAATGCTGCTTATAATTTTTTTTTATGTTTATAAAATAGTACAGCCACATTTTACTTCTGTAACCTAAATTTATGGACTACATTTATATACCTGTACTCACCCATGTCATATGCGTATATTTGGATAGATATTCATTTAACTTGCTTTTAAAAATTTCCACTGATATCGTTTCCACAGCCTCCCAAAGCAATTTATTCCAGTACTTAACCATGCTGGTATTAGGAAGTTTTTCTCTATTGCCCAACCTAAGCCAGCTTTGCTGCAATTTAAGCCCATATCTTCTTGTTCTCCTTAATCTCTGAGGACAGGGCAGTTTTTCTCCCTCCTCCTTTTATGTGCTTGAAAATTATGTCCTCTCTCAGTCCTTTCTTCTACAACCTAAACAGATCCATTTTTTTCAATCTTCTCTCATAAGTCATATTTTCTAGACCTTTAATAATTTTTGTTGCTCTCCTCTGGACTTCAGTTTGACAATGTATTTCCTGATACAATACCCAGGCCTTGATACAATACTGCAGTTCAGGCCTAATCAATTCAGAGTAGAGCAGAAAAATTAATTCTTGGGTCTTGCTTACAACATTCCTGCTAATATGTCACCAGAATAATATTTGCTTTTTTAACAATAGTGTTATACTTTTCACTCATTTATTTTGTGATCCACTGTGAACCCCATACCTCTTTCTATAGTACTATTTCCTTAGTAGGGGTGGGCAATAATTTTTGAAGTGAGGCCACTTCAAAAATTTTCAAAGTGATAGTGAGCTGCCCCAGAATGGGTGGGACCTTTAAATAGAAACATGTGAAGGGGCTTACACCTCCCCTGCAGCTCCCATGCAAACCATGGCAGGGCCAGGAGCTGAGAGCACTTTCAACTGCTTCTATTAAAGGACTTGTGCCTGATGGGAGGCTACTACGTGTTGCCTGGAAGCCTACCAGCAGGTGCAAACCCTTTAAATAGAAGCAAGTCAAAGGTCTCGTGTCTCCCCAGTGGCTCCCTGGCAACACACTAGAGGCGGGGCCAGGAGCTGCGAGCCCTTTCAACTTCTTCTATTTGAAGATCTCATGCCTTCCCTGTGGTTGCTAACACGTTGCAGGGCAGCCATGGGGAAGGTCAGAGCCTTTTAAATAGAAGCAATTGAAAGGGCTTGCACGTTCCCAGTTCCCAGGCAATGTGTTGGGGGTGGGGCCAGAAACTGCTGCGCAGGCAGGATCAAAGAGCTAG
>CM057847.1:57277300-57295481 GCA_030068395.1 Apalone spinifera | reverse complement strand
AAAAGCAGATGATTTTCCGCAAAAACTGGCCAGTCTAGACGCAGCCTATGTGTACAACTGATTGATCCTGCCTAAGTGGATTTTTTGCATTTGTCATTAAATTTCATCCTATTTACTTCAGACCATTTCTCCAGTTTTCAACATAATTTTAAACTTTAATCCTGTCATCCAACGCATTTGCCATCCCTCCCAGCGTGGCATCATCCACAAGCTTTATAAATGTATTTTCTAGTCCAGTGATTCCCAAACTTTTTGGCATCACGCCCCCTTTTTGATTTTTGAGAAACCCTCATGCCCCGCCCCCCAGCCATGACAGCAAAAAAAAAAAAAAAAAGAAGAAGAAGAAGAAGAAGAAGAAGAGGAACTGCTAACCGGGGCAGAAGAACAAAAATAGCAGCAGAACTTGGGAATTTTAAGGGGGGAGCTGGGTCGCCTCGTGCCTCCCCTGGAATTTCGGCACGCCCCCCCCACTTTAGGAACCTATGGTCTAGTCTATGCCATTATCTAAATCATTTATGTTGAAGATCTTTAACAGAACCAGAACTGGTCCCCACTCAATGTGCCATTTCCTCTTCACTGTGAACCAATGGGACTGGTTTTCCAACCAGTTATGATACATCATATAGCCCCATCAAGGGGGTGTGTGTAAAAATAAAGTTAGTTTACATTGATTCATGCTCTATAAAAGGGCAGATCAAAGCGCCGCAACCCCCCAGGAAGACAGCCATGCCACGGGTTGTGCACCACTGCTATACAAGATGCCCTACTACATATTTGTCATGCTCCCTTCTAGCCTTAAAATCTTTACAGAGGATGGAGTTTAGGATCCAATACAGATATTCTTTCTCTAGTCTAGTTAGAGTATAAAATTAATACCAAAGGACACCTTTTAAAGATAGCTTGATTTACTGAAGTACTGAGCATTTACAAACACTAGTGACTTCAATGGCAGCTGTGAATGTTCAGCACCTCCAAAAACTGTCCACCTTCATAAAATATGGATTGTGGAAATTCAATTTAAGGAATCCAAGTTTTACTGCATTTTTCCTACTACACAGCAGAGGGCAGATTAGGATTATTTTTTTGTTTAATGTACAGGGGACAAACATTTTTCTAGTCTTCTCTTGGCTATGGAGGCTACTTTTATGCAATGAGTACTTAGTACAAATGAATTTACGGTGTAGTTTTTATATTTAAATTAAGGCAGTTATTTCCTGGCAATTCCTCTAAAATGATGGGATTACAATGCAGTGTTTCAGTTTCTATATAAAGCCTTTGAAGGAAGGAAATTTCATAATAGCACAATGTATGTAAATTAGGCTTATAAATATAGATGCCATTTCTTTGATTTACAACTAAAATTAAATGGGGAAATTTGCATTGGGTTTTTGGAGGGAGGTGGATTGGTAGACAAAATATAGTACATAACTGTTTTATTTCAAGAGTCTTCTACAATTATCTTGATACTATTTTTGCCAAGGATGCCAAAATCTTAAAATGAGCTGTTTATATTGCAATAACATGTAACCATGCTATTCTAAATCATGGAACCAAATTCCATTGTTCTAGGTCAGTGGTCTCCTACCTTTTTAAACCACAAAATCACTTTTTCAATTTAACTGCAATGTAAGAACTACCTCAAACCTAAATACCCTTGCCCCGCTTCCTTCCCACCCCTTCTTTGAGGCCCTGCCCCTGCTCCCCCTCTTCTCTGAGGCCTCACCCTGCTCACTCCATCCTCCTTCCTCCCCTATCCTCACTTTCACCAGACTGAGGTAGGGTGTTGGAGTGCAGGCTCTGGTCTTGGGCCAAGGAGTTTGGAGTGTGGTAGGGGCTCCAGTCTTAGCCCAGAGTGAGGGATAGGGGTCCAGTGGGGTTTTGAGAGTGCAAGCTCTGGGAAGGAGTTTGGGTGCAGGAGAACTCACATCTGGGGCAGGAGGTTGGGTGCAGGAGGAGTTTCAGGGCTGGGATGGTTTCAGAAAGCAGGCTCTGGCTGGGCACCATTTAACAGACAATTTCCAGGTGGTGGAGCAGTGGAGTTAAGGCAGGCTTACTCTTGCCCTTCATCTACAGGCAGTGAGCCTACAGCTTCTACTGGCCACTGTTCCCTGTTATTGATCAATGGGAGCTGCAGGTCTGTTATCTGCAGGCAAGGACAGTATGTGGAGACCCCCTGCTCTGCCTTTCCCAGGGGCTGCAGAGACATGTCCAGGAGCAGCAATTACCACAGGGATAATTACTCCAGCCACAACAGGTTAGGCATTTTAGAATTCACTACTCAAAGGATTAAATATAAGCGTAAGAGAGAAATGAAAATTATGAAATGCATAGACCAGTCAAAAACCAAACATAACCCACTTTGCAAGTAGTAAAAGTAGTAACAATAACCCCCTCCCCCACGTACGCGTTGGGTCAGAAGATGGGAGTGAAGGACAGTTGGTGTTTGTGAGAACGACAGAGACACAGTGTGAGAGAATGACAGATTTGCATTGCTCCCTCCACCCCTTTCTCTTTGTGTGGATGTGTTCCAGGGCAACCGGGGGCCCACGTCCCCCCGCTTGCCCTTGTCCTGGGCAAGTCTTTACATACAAAGTTCACATCGTTTACTAAAGTCTACAAACACCATGTTTAATCCACGTCACAATTTGTCCCGTACCCGTCTCTCCTGAGTGATTAGCCCTTCTCGCCGTCTAAGTAGCCAGATAGCGCCGGGGGGGGGGGGGTACAGGGACCGGGCCCACCCTCACAACTGGATCCCAATCCAGGGCCCTAAGGGGGAGGGAAGCACCCCTGCTTGCTCCCCTTATGGTTGGCGGGGCAGCCGCCCGTAACACGCCGATCCACGGATGGTCCGCCCACCCTGCCCTGGGTCACTTCCTACCCGCCTTTAGTTCTCCTGGGTTAAAGGTGGGGGAAAAGGGGGACCTTCCCCATTTCCCCTCAGTCGGTCTCCACCCTTCACTCTGGCTTGCCGCCCAGAGCTGCCACTGCCCTCTCCCCTCTTCCTGGCCGTCACCTCCATTTTAAACTGGTCGCCGCAATGCCACGTGACGTGACATGACTGGCCTGCTCAGCGTTGTGGCTCAGCCCCACCCCTCGCGCTGCACCCGCCATGGCCGGCAGGTTGCGCCACGTGACGTCAGGTCCCGGCGCCAACGTGCATTCTGCCGGGACTGCTCCAGCGGCGGCTGTGTGGCTAGCCTGCAGTCCGCCCTCGCCCCCTTCTTCCTCAGGTGCGGGCAAGGCCATGGGAGTGTGGAGCCCTGGGGCTCCGTCACAGGAGGTAAGGTACAGAAATGGGGGGAGGATGGACACCCTGACATCAGCACCCCCCCTTCTCCCTCCCATACCCTGCACAGCAAGCAGGAGGCTTCCAGGGGGGCAACTCGAGGGCAAGAGCAGCATGACTGTGGGTGGAGGGGCAACTGAAGTGCCAGCACTTAATAACTTTCTGGCCAAACCAGTCAGGATCACCTGTCAGGCTCCAAGATCTACTGGTAGTTCCCGATCTATTGGTTGGTGACCACTGTTCTAGGTGCTGTACAAATCATGAGCAAAGGTATTCTTTCCCGAAAGACAGATGGCCCTAAAATCACTTAATTTTTTTATTATAGCAACAGCATATTTGTTTACAGAAAAGGAACCACACACCCAATCTTTTATTCCATTGCCTTATTTTCAGCTGAAAAAAAAACACACTATAACAATCCCTACTCTAAGTGCTATTGGCTAGACCAGTTGCAAATTAAAACACCCTGCTCTGGTCACATTGGCTGAGTTGTGACAGCTGTGTGTTACCAAGCTGGCAAAGCACCATCCATTTCCTACTCCTCTCTATACCCCCTCCACCTATTTTGAGGGGAATAGCGAGGATGTGGTGCCTCTTCAATCTACTCAGATGGACATAAAATAATCCATGCAGGACAATAAGGAGGATTACTTTTATACCCTGTGCAGGCACTTAGGGCAGGACTGTGGTTGGCCTCAGAAACAGAGCCAAAATATATAGGGATAAGACCTAACAGTTACTACTATATCATACTCCATTATACTTCATTGAGCTAAATGTTAAGACTGAAAAAGCAAATGCTCAAAAGCTTGGATCATCCAGGACAGAGCTGTAGGTCATTTTACAGCTTTGCATGCTACCCAGGTTCAAGCTCTTCAAAGAGAGAGTTTCTCCCATCAACTTAGTTTAAGCCATGTTTGGCTGACACAGTCTGTCTACACTGGCACTTAAGTCGGTATTGCTTAAGAACTCGGAGGTGGTTATACCAATGTAATTCTTTGGCACACGCCATAGCTAACTGTGTAACACATGGAACATTCAATCTCTGTTGAATTTTTACTGGTGTTTGTGCCTTTCCAAGAATGTGGAGCTCAGAGAAACATTCAGTAAATGAAGTTTGATGGGAAACATTTGGAACTGGTTTTTATGAACGGTCAATGTTTCCTTGATCCATTGCAATTGCAAAAGATTGTGATGATTGGTTCTAAGTAACTAAGAATTGGAAAAATCCTAATTTTTTTTACCTCATCTTTTCCATCCTCCATCCAACCCACTTCTTTGTTTCATTCACCTGTTAGGTCTCATCTGTTAGATGGTGAGCTTCTGGGACAAAGACTTATTTACTAGATGTTTTTGTAGCACCTAGCCCAGTGACCTCAGCCTGGCGGCTCAGTATCATTACAATCTAAGTGAAGTGTTTAGCTTTGGTAAACAGTGTTCACAGTTTCTTCACTGGGTGTTGCAGAGTGGGCCTATGTGCTGAAGTTGCAAAGTTAGTAGGTTTTGTTGACTTATAGAAGCCCATATGGTACCATTCCAACATTACAGGTTATTCCAGGCAAAGCAATAAACGCTGTTCTTATCTTCCAGTCTGTCTGGGTCAGATTCTGATCTTATTAACACTGTTGTGGCCCAGAAGCAACTCCATTAAAATAGCACAGCCATGAGATGAGTGTAAGTGAAAGGAGGATCAGGTCCTCTGCTTCTGAAGTACTTTCATTGCTTGTGCTTGACTAATATTTCTGTGTTGCCGGGGCTTATTATAGTAAAAACCAGCATGATGCCACCTCTAACAGATCAAAGTCAGTGTCAAAACAAAACCTGGGTGATGCCCTTTGTAACAAATCAAAGTCAGTGGGAATTTCCTTTGAGCGAAAGCAGCTGTTACTTCTAAGAAACATAGATCATGCTCACCTGGAATTCCACTTGACAAGACTCTCAACTTCTGGCAGGCAGCAACTACTCCATAAGAATGCAGCAATCTGTAGCACTGCAGACGAAAAATATTATGTTCTTGAGTCTTCTCTTAACAGTAAGTTCCTTAATTTGGTATACTGCTTCTGACTGCACTTGTTCCATTATTGGGGGGAGAAGATGAAGAATTCCTACACTGTTAAGACCTCAGAACTTCTCATCTTAGAACAAAGCAACTACAAGTACATCTAGCAAAAAAATCAAAACAAAACAAAACAAACCCACAATAACCACCCTCAGGGCAGCAAAGTTTATGTAAGAATCATATTGATTTTACTCTAGTACTTTACCTTTCATTTAGAAATGATTTCAGCATGCTTCCACATTTTGTGCACTGAATCGCTTGGGAAATAGACGTGTGGCCTTTCACATTTCAGAGACCATGCTTACAACCTCTGAACAGCCATTATTCTGATTATCTCCAAACTTGTAAGCACAACTGGCAACAGTAAAGTTCAGCAAAGTATTTAAGTACATTAAAACTCATATAAGGTGCTTAAGGACCTTGCTGAACTGGGGCCTTCCCTTATGGAAGCACTACTTTCAAGAACAAAAAGGGCCACTACAGCAAGCCCCTATCTCATCTTCCAGTAGTTGTTGAAAGAAGTACCCTAAAATGGTGAGGTTGAGAGGGATAAACTTCACGGTTGATTAGACCTGGAGGTTAGTCATACAATGGGGTACAAAGTTGAGATTCCCTGTCAAAATGATGAACCTGGTTAGTTTCTTTGCTGGCTGCTGTTCTTCCCTGTCTATCCCAAAGGTGGAGGTTGGTTACTGTAGCCAACTGCATTTTTAGAAACTGGTCAGCTCTGCTGACTAGACACTACCAGGTTCCCTTTTGACTGGATGTTGTGATTGAATATGAGACACCTGGCAACCAGATCTTACATGTTTATGAATGCCTGACTTCCCCTGACATTTCTTTAGGAAAACACTTGTTTATGACTATGTGGTGTAACTATGTGATTGCATGCTAGACAGATACTCCGAGGTGTGAGCTGGCCAATAACCAAATAACTTATTCTGCTCAGGAATAATGAAACAAACACTTTATCTTGTACATTAACAGTTCTCATATTTTGAATGTTTAAAACATTATGCTCATTCTCAAACTGCTGATGACATGTCATCCAACTCACAGCAGATCCAGCCACAAGCAGAGAGAGGTTTTAAAAAAGAAGTCTATTTAAAATTAATTTAAACATGGTAGGCCACTGAAATCTAGACTACAAAGAGGCAGTTATAATAAGGTGTAAATGATATGTTATTTGCATATTTCTATTGGAACCACAACGTGATCCTAAGTTTGTTTTGGTCTGTGTTTGAACTTGTCGGTTTTAGAATCCAGCAGATGGTAGGGGAAGATCTAGTTTAGTGATCTGAAATAGCAGATGATTACGGTAAATAAGCTACACATATTAACAGTAAAGAGCTTTATTCAGCACATTAAATATACTCTGAAACTTAAAGACCATTTCATGAGCCAACAATCCTGTTTTTTCTTGTTCTGGGAAATGTATAAAGAGTTTACCTAATCAGAGTTCTAGATACATTTGGTAACCCTTATATTTAAAAACAAAACCACCACCACAACTATGATTTTGTATAATAGCTCGTGTTAGATTGATTTCCTCTGCATGATCATAGATAATAAACCTATTCAGTTTGAGGGTGTTAAAGCCAAGTAAATATTTACCTGCATGGTTTTTTTTCCTCCTTCAACCAAGCAGAATAATAAGTTTTGCACACTAACCTAGCTATTTGCTTTTTAAAGCTACATTCAAACCTAGATCAAGGCAGAACAAAAAGAGCATGAAAAGTGTTGTGCCACTTTATTCCTCAAATGGGAGAGGCCTATAAGAGGATCAGGGGAGGAACCTTTGCTGAGCCAGTAGCACCATGGCTGTTCACAGCTACATTTCTCAGCTTCAAGAGCATGGTAATTGTTTTAGAAAAACAGTTCTCTGATTTATTTTATACTGGTCCTAAAAGACTTTTTTAACACTCTGTAAAGCGAGCCGTGTCACAAGTGACCACATTCCATTCTCTTCGAAGACTTAAACACAGATAAATCTTGGGAAATTTGCATTTTATAGGGCAAATCCTCTGCTGATGTAAATTGGCATTTCTTCATTTAAGTCCGTGAAGCTCTGCTGACTTACACATCTTTTATTAATTTAACAGTAAGGCAAGAATTGCGATAGCATATCAGACTGACCGTTCATCCATAGCCTGGCTGGCAGCTGCCAACAAGGGATAGTGTAAAGCAGGTCAATTATATAGTAACCCGCTCATGGGAGAAGTTTCATTTGAACACCTGGCAGTGCTTTATTGGCTCAGGTCCTGAAGCAGGAGGACTGGTACACCAGTGATTGCCACACAGTACAGCTGTTGTATATAAAACAATTCAAAAATATTCATGTTCAATTTGTTGCTTTTTAATATAATCCTTTCTTATATTCTGAGAAAGTCCAAGTAGAGACTGACCTGGCTGCCTCACGATCCAGTATTTCATATTCCCTCTGTTATCTCACTCTTATTTGTCTCATTCTAAACTAAATAGTCCTGTTATATTTAATAGTTCTTTGTATGAAAATAATTAGAAGCATTAAGAGACTTCCATTCTCCTTCTCTAGACTTTTATATTTCTGCTATATTCCTTGAGATCTGACGCTCATAATCTATTTCACTTGTTCTCAATCCAGTTTCTTGAGTTTTTCTTGTTTTTGTTTTTTTATAAAAAAAAGAGGAAAAAGACTCTAACATATCTAATTGCATGCAAGCTGGGAATACTCACAGACTATTAGATTCTGGCTCGATTTGCCTGTGCCTCTGTGGAGCAGGGTAGTTATTTAAGAGTGGGTTTTAAAATTGTTGTTGTTTGGCCTGATTCACATTTACACTAATACCCTTTTCACGATTCTAATAATTTAAAGGGGCCTTGAATTGGTGTAAACCGTATCCCAAGGCCCCTTTACACTGTCAGCGTAATGGAACCTTAATATAAATAAGAAATAAGGTCCTTTGTGTGTATACCTCACCAGTATAAAAATGTTCAATATAGAAAGGCACCGTAATACCTTTATTTTGCTCTGTAGGCAACTTTTAAACATAATACCATGCTCACATGTGTCCAAGCATGCAATGCTAATGAACTTTCATCCTCATTTATGATCCCAGAGATATGATTATGCAGTAACAATATAGTTAAAGCTAATTTCTAAGTAGGATATATGCCTGTAATTGTTAACTCATCTTTCCCTTCCTTATGAGTCTTTAGGGGCAGTAAAAAAATGAAGAGTTTGTGCATCTCAACTCATCCCTACCCATGTTCAAACATTGTTTTCATGTTTCCCAAGCATGCAGCAATAAAGAACTAGTCCAAGGATAAACTCCAGTCAGAGAGAGTGTAAGACATTCTGCCTTTGTTGCTTCAAACAATTGAGGCAAAGACAATCTACCTTACACTACAAGTAAGTACGTACAAGTACAAGCAATGGGTAAGTACAGGATTGACCTCTCTAATCTGGCAGCTTCGGGACCTGACCAATGCCAAACCAGAGAATTTGCTGAACCACAGGAGATCAATATTGTCTAGCAGCATTACCAACACTACCAACGGTTACTGGACTACTAGAAGACCTTTAGGGGTAAATTAGCTCTAAATAACAGCACAGAACACTAAGAGCCAGGTCTGGTGGCTGTAAACAAACTTTATGGGACCAAGGGAAATTTGGCCAAACCCATGATAAGTGAACACCCGGCCAATTAAAATCATATCTGACCAAGGATGTTGTTGGACCAGAGAGTGCTGGACTACAGAGATTCAACCTGTACAAGTAACTTGCAAAATGTTGTCTTATAGAAGGTTCAGCAAGATTTTATAACAAGGTGTTATTAGTATACAGAATGATATCTTTGAATTGAGGCTTCAGATCTAGCAAAGTTTGCTTAGCAAGTTCAAAAGATGAGACTACACTGTACTTAAGGTGTTATACTGCAAGACTTCATAAACAGCTGAGGGAAGATTGTAGGGTAATAAGCAGACAAAACCTTTGTACATTTTAATCTCATATGAGTTTAGAAACAATAATAAAGAACAATTACGATAAAAATGGTTAGGAAACAACTATTCCTAAGAAAAATTGATGATCAGGAAGGGTTTATTGGATGAGGGGAACAGAAGAGATGTAACTATATCAGGATCTTAGCAAAGTATTTAATGACTCACAAAATAAATACTAAAAAATTAAGTTGAATTGGCTTGGCTATGAACAGTCACAGAATCATAGAATACTAGAACTGGAAGGAACCTCCAGAGGTCAACAAATCCAGACTCCTGCACTTATGGCAGTACCCAGCCTCATCTAGATCTCTGATAGATGCTTGTCTAACTTACTCTTAAATATCCTTGCTGCAATTTAAGCCCATTGCTTCTTGTCCTATCATCATAGGATAAGAAGAATAATTTTCTCTCTTCTCCTTGTAACAACCTTTATGTACCTGAAAGCTGTCTCTTCTCAGTCTTCTCTTTTCCAGACTAAACAAACCCAGTTCTTTCTATCTTCCCTCATAGATCATAGTTTCTAGACCTTTCATCATTTTTGTTGCTGTTCTCTGGATCTTTCCCAATTTGTCCACATCTTTCCTGAAATGTGGCATCCAGAACTGGATACAATACTCCCAGTTGAAGCCTAATCAATGTGGGTTGGCGTGGAAGAATTGCATTTCATGTCTTGCTTACAACACTCTTGTTAATATATCTCAGAAAAAACTTAAACAACGAATAGTTCTGCAGCACCTTAGAGACTAACATAAAACGTAGATGGTATCATAAGCTTTCGTGGATACAACCCACTTGCCCATGAAAGCTCATGATACCATCTACATTTTTTGTCAATCTCTAAGGTGCTGCAGGACTATTCATTGTTTTTTAAATTTTTTTCCAGTTACAGACTATCTTGTCTATGCTTCTGAGACTTAATATATCCCAAAATGATGTTTCCTTCTTTTTCAGCAGTGTCACACTGTTGACTCATATTTAGCTTGTGGTCCACTAAGATCTCTTTATCTCCTTTGTTCACAGGAATTTCCCATTTTGTACATGTGAAACTGATTTTTCCTTCTTCAGTGGAGTACTTTTCAATTGTTCTTATTGCATTTCACCCTATTTAGCTCAGACTATTTCTCCAGTTTGTTCAGGTCTTTTTGAATTATAATCCTGTCTTCCCAAGCAATGTGCAACCCCTCCCAGCTTGGTATCATCTCCAAACTTTATGAGCATGCAGCAACTCACAAGCATTTAATAAACTCTAAATATATTCTTATCATTTTAATTTCCATTTTAACAATACTAACGCTCAGGTGAGTCAGACTGATTCCAACTTTGTATGGGTCAGTGTTCATTTAGGACATGAGGACTTTGGCAAGAGCTGGCACCTGTTCTGTCAGCATTACATCACCCAATCTCCTCCCCCACTCCTCTTCTTCATCTATATCCCTTCATAGTCTCCTACTTCCCGTATTTTCCCTCCTTTTTCTCAATGTCTTACTTCCTCACATTCTCCTTTTCCCTGTTCCTCTGCATCTCTTCAATCTGCTGTCTGTTTTCCACCTGCCCTTTGCCCTCTCAGTCTTCCTCCTGCCCCCCACATTCCACAGTCAAGCTCAAGCCAAGGATGACAATATCTGTAAGCAAGCTTCAGATATGAATGACTTCAAACGATTCTTAGGTGTAACAATAATGTCCCCACTGATTCATGTAGAATGGTTGGCTGTACAATCGATGAAGTGAATCATCCAAAGATCATCTCATCAGGCAACCACACCTCTTCTCATCCTAGCAGTTTAGGTGGACTCAATTACATAGTTTCAAGGAATCCCTAGGTTCTGAGAAAGAGAAAAAAAAAAAAAAAAGGACCTGCTGCAATTTGTCAAGCAAAAATAAACAAAAACCAAACCCCCAACCCGCCCCCCCCCCCATGCTGAGTCCCACCTCAATTTGTCTCTGTCTCTTTAAAAGGGGGTGGGAAAATGCTGGATTGTCGGGGAACCTTTACTTTCACTTTGCGGAACCCCAAGTTTCCGCAGAGCACCAATTGGGAAACACTGCTCTGCAGTGACATGTCGGGATGGGAAATAGCAGGTCCAGAGTTTACAGTCCTTCCCGAGGGATTCGGCCATTTATGTCCTGCAAAGGAGCAACTCTATTGTTAAAAAGACCAAACATAGTTAAATGTTTTTTAAATCATGCACTATAAAATTCCAGTTTACTACCATCACTTCCATTAAGCTAATTCCTTGTGTTCTCTTACAAATATCACTTTCCATCAGAATTTAACATTGCCAACGCCTCACCGGATGAGAAAGGTAACACCCTTTGCCTTTTATCTTCACTTTATTTCCCAAGTCAACCGTTGCAACCGTGCTCTGGGCAGTATTCCAGCTCCAGCAAGACCAAAGCTTTCAGAAGCCTCTCTTTCCTCCCCCAGATCCTATCTTGAATCCTCATCAAACAACTAATTGTCAGTGTACAGCACATTTTCTCATCTCAAAACACTTAGGACATAAAGTCTTTCTGCAAACTGAACATCATTATCAATCAAGAAAAACACCCTATTCTTGTTCAACAAATTCAATTGTGACAGAGTGAAACAACAGTGCCAGGTAAATCCAATCAAAGACTTACAATGTCAAAACATTTTACCTCGAAAACATCCATTATCTCTAGTGGTGAGTAAGAATATTAGAATCCCAGCCCTTAATTAAAACACACGTTATCAAAATGTTGCAGTGTTCCTACAGAAAGGTTTGTGTTTCTGCAAATAGGCATTTTTTACTGGCTTAGACAGAACTGATAATATTTTAAAGGAGACCTGTCACCAGCCACTAGTGAGACAAATACAACAGCAGTGATAGAATCCACTTCCAAGAAAGATGTAACAAGGATTATGCACTGAAATATTTATCATAGAGGCAGGACTGTACTGGCTCTTCTGTCTAAGGTTTCCCAAACCCATTTTCCTTCACTCATCCTTTCCATTTCCTGTCCCTTTAAATTCATTAACCTTTAACAGGGCTGACATGTGCCTTTAAAGCGAGACACCCTGGATGAAACATGCAGAGACAGTTACTGAAAATTAATACTCAGCTGCAGAGCACCATGCAAATTCTCTTCCCACTTTATAAGGAGCTAAATCAGGCACTAATCCATTTTGGGCTCATTCCTGCTCCCCCTCTAGTCAATAGGAATTTTGCCTAGAGATGATTCTGGCAATTACAGACCAGTAAGTCTAACATCAGTATTGGGCAAATTAGTTGAAACTATAGTAAAGAATAAAATGATCAGACACAGATGAACATAATTCGTTGGAAGAAAGTCAACCTGGTTTCTGTAAAGAGAACTCATGTCTTACTAATCTATTAAAGTTCTTTGAAGGGGTTAACAAACATGTGGACAAGGGGGATCCAGTGGATATAGTGTACTTAGATTTCCAGAAAGCCTTTGGCAAGGTCCCTCACCAAAGGCTCTTATGTAAAGTAAGTTGTCATGGGATAAGAGGGAAGATCCTTTCATGGATTGATAACTGGTTAAATGACAGGAAACAAAGGGTAGGAATAAAGGGTAAGTTTTCAGAGTGGAGAGAGGTAACTAGTGGGGGTCTGTCCTGGGACCAGTCCTGCTCAACTTATTATAAATGATCTGAAGAAAGGGGTAAACAATGAGATGGCAAAATTTGCAGATGATACTAAATTGCTCAAGATAGTTAAGACCAAAGCAGACTGTGAAGAGCTTCAAAAAGATCTCACCAAACTAAGTGATTGGGCAACAAAATGGCAAATGAAATTTAATGTTGATAAATGTAAAAGTAATGCACATTGGAAAGAATAATCTCAACTATACATACAATATGATGGGGACTGATTTAGCTAAAACTAATCAAGAGAGAGCTCTTGAAATCACTGTGGATAGTTCTCTGAAAACATCCACTCAATGTGCAGTGGCAATCAAACAAGCAAATTGAATGTTAGGAATCTTTTAAAAAAGGGATAAAGAATAAGACAGAGAATGTCTTATTGCCTCTTATAAAACCATGGTTTTGCCCACATCTTGAATACTGCATACAGATGTGGTTGCCTCATCTCAAAAAAGATATATTAGCATTGGAAAGGGTAATAAAAGGTCAACAAAAATATTAGGGGTTTGGAAAGTGTCCCATATGAAGAGAGATTAAAAAGACTTGGACTTCTCAGTGTAGAAAAGAGGAGACTAAGGGGGGATATGATAGAGATCTATAAAATCACGACTGGTGTGGAAGAAGTGAATAAGGAAATGTTATTTACTTATTCCCACAATATAAGAACTAGGGGGTCACCAAATGAAATCAATAGGCAGCAGGTTTAAAACAAACAAAAGGACGTTTTTCTTCACTCAGCACACAGTCAGCCTGTGGAACTCCTTGCCAGAGGATGTGGTGAAGACAAGGATTTTAACAGGGTTCAAAAAAGAGCTAGATAGATTCATGGAGGTTAGGTCCATCAATGGCTATTAGCCAGGATGGGTAGGAATGGTGTCCCTAGCCTCTGTTTGTCTGTAAATGGGTGATGGGAGAAGGATCATGTGAGGATTACCTGTTGTGTTCCCTCCCTCTGGGGCACCTGGCATTGGCCATTGTCAGCAGACAGGATACTGGGCTAGATGGACGTTTGGTCTGACTCAGAATGGCCATTCTTATGTTCGTATGTTCTTTAATGGATCCTGTGGCCTGCATCCTGTGATCACTGAGATCAATGAGATTTCTGACTTCAATGAACATAGAAGGTATGTCTACACTGCAGTAAAAGACCCAAGGTATAGCTGCAGCTGGCCTATGTCTGCTGACTCTGGCTCTCAGAACTGAGCCTGCATGGCTATAAAATTGCAGTGTAGACGTTTGGGCTGGAGCCTAGGCTCTGAGACCCTGTTAAGGGGAAGTCTGGTCTCCACCCTGAATCTGAATATCTAAACTGCCATTTTTAGCCCTATAGCTCAACGCCTGCGAACCCAAGTCAGCTGAGCAAGATTAGGGCTATGAGATTCAGGCAATATATACTTAGCCTGATTATGTTTCCTAAGGTCACGGGAATCTGTAAAAAAGCTGGGAACAGAACCCAGACCCCGCGCCCTGTTGTGAGCATGAAAGGGAGTCAGTTTTATAAATTTGCTAAGGTGCCAATGAAATTTTAAAGCTGAAATCTAACTAAATCTACCAGTTGGATGAGAGCCCTACACAATACTAGAATAGAGTTTCACAGGAGCGTTCAAGGACCATCAGCTTACTAATTTTAACCCAAGTTTCTTTTCAAGTCAACTTTTAACTTGAATAGTATTTCTCAAATCAAGATTTGGTTAATCTTAGCCAGTTAGCAGTGTCATAATTCACCATAATTCACTGCATCAGTATACAATCACCAAGCAAAAATAGGCACAACTAGCATATTAGGCATATACCGAACATCAATACATTCTCACTACAGGTTGAACCTCTCTAGTCCAGAACTCTCTGGTCCAGAAACATCTGTTGTCTGGAATGATTTTGGTTATCTGGATGTCCACTTTTCTTGTGTGTGGCCAAGTATCTCATGGTCCCATAAAGTTTGTTTACAGCCACTAGTCCTAGTTTTCAATGCTCTGTGCTATTATTTAGCTCTAATTTACCCCTAAATGTCTTCTAAGAGCCCAGTAAGCAGTGGAAGTGTTGGTAATGCTGCTAGACAATATTGGCCTCCCATGGTCCGGAAAATTCTCTTATTTAGAACTGGTCAGGTCCCAAGGGTGCCGGACTAGAGAGGTTCAACCTGTAGCAATTGTCAGACTAGAACAGAGGCTCAACAACTACCCCAAAGAACAATTTAAATCACCAAGTTTTCTTATTACATTTACTATGACATCATTCACTTGTTATTTGGCTCCTAGCACACTTCTAGGCAGGCATCTGTCTCTAAGGCCCCCTGAAGAGTGTAATCCCTGCTGGTTCTTTGATGTCTCAATAGAGAGTGTTGACTAGATAACCAACAGTTATTTATGTTAAAGAACAAAAGTGGACATACAAACCTTGCAATGAAATCTCACCATTGCTTCTTATGCTACTAAACCTGGGGAGTAAGGATAGTCTTTTCCCCATGGCTAGTACAGACCTCCATCCCACTGGAAGGTCTCCTGCTTCTTCATCAACTTTGCGGTCCCACATGATGAGGTCAATTTTATATACCTTGATTCCCACTGTTGTGATAATTGAGCTTACATATTTGCCCTAATTATGAACTCATCTGCAAAGAGCAAGTGAAAGTTTGTCAATGTGACAATAGTCTGTCACAACACATATTGATGGGAAGAGATACAAAAGGGAGACAAAGAATGAATGAGTCCATAGAAAAGGACTACAGATATAATTCAAATACTGTGTTAAGATCATGCCTGGTAAACCAAAACAGCAGGAGATAGAAAATCAATAAACCAAGACTGGTGTTTTGGAAATTAGGTCTCTTTTATGGACCAAATAATGAAGGTTTAGGCTACTCCACCTATTACTCCCTTTTGGTGTCCTTCAGAGAGAGATTCTGGGGAGAACAACAGACTATTGGCACAAGCCAGAGAGACCCACTTAAATGACATCACCACATGTACTGGTACTATCCGAATACCAACCCTTACCTTCCTCCCCACTGTGTCTTTTCCCATTCCTCCCTTATTTCTTTTCTTTCCCATCTCTCAGCTGTTTTCTCCTGTCTATTAAGGAGTCTGGTTTAGCTGGCTAAGACGCCAACATTTTCACCACTGCTGTCAGCCTGTGACCAGAGTCAATTCGAAGCAATGCTGTAAACAGCCCAATGCTGGTATGAGTTTGCTAGGACTTGGAGTAGCTGATAAGACTGGGTGCTGTGCCTGTGTTTCTCCAGCAGCAAAACTACAAGTCATAATTGTCAGCACCAGAGACAGAAGATACCTCTTCTTTCTTTAATATTCCTGCTTCTCCCCTTTTGTGTGTGTTTGTCTTATAAGAAAAAAGACAAGAGCTGCAGCCTGTCACAGCTGACTTCTCTTTTCCTCATGAGGACAGTTATTTCCATCTATGAGCTCATCAAAAGGAAAGTCAAACAAGGAGTGTTTCCTTCTATGTCCTCTCCCTGGGGAAAGGGCACAAGGGATGATAGCTCATTCACCTTCTGCCTAATTAAACCATCTCCCAATTAAATCCACCCCAGGGAAAGAATAGCTAATATCTTTTTTGTGACCAGATGGCTGGTTTGCGACAATGAAAACCTTATTTAATACTCAGACATTTCAAATGTTTTAACTGCTTTTCTTTCTCTATTTGTACCTTTAAAAGGGTTTAAAGGATGTCTTATGTGTGTTTGCCATGGTATTAAGTAGTTAGTGTCTCTGTACACCAAACCTTGTTTAACTTTAATGTTGGAGAGTGATTGGATTATGGAATTGTAATTCACACATTTATTCCACTAACTATGAAAATACAGTAATTCCTCATATAACACTATAGATGCATTTCTGAAAATGTTTGTGCTAAGTGAAAACGTGCAGTGTGGGGTCAATTTTCCCATTAAAAATAATGAAAAAGGTGGGGGTTGCATTTCAGGTGGTGGTGGCAAAGTCAATTTTTTGTTGGTGCTGGGTCGTCAACATTAGATATCTAGCAACATAAGATAACTAGCAACACAAGTTGCCGCGGTTTGTTAAAACACAAAGATAAACATGTGAGTGAGCGGAGGAGCGCTGTGACCATGTGTATTCATCCGCTCATGCGTATTACCACTGTTTTCACCAACTTATACTGCCACGCAAAGTAGTCCGCCACTTGATTATTTTTGTGTTATTTCGGGGACAGTTGTGTTATTCGAAAAACGTTCCCTAAAAAAAAATCGTGCTTTGCAAAAACATGTTAAGCGGGCACGTGTTAAACGAGTTATTACTGTAACACCAAACTCTGGTTTCCATTGGACATTTGCCAACAGAGTGCTCAGCTTTCAGTTCCTCTGCTGCTCCCATTGGTGTCCAGCAGATGGCATTAGCGTAGAACAAATTCCTTTACCCTTTTTCTTATCGGAGGGTTTTTATATTTGATTTGTGTGCCCCGGCTCCTTCCTCTGCCCTTTGAACCACCACATACACACTTTCTAGATTTCTGGATGGATACTTTCTAGGTTATAAGGACCATAGTATTGTTTATTAGGTCCCATCCAGCAGGACTGCCTTGTACGCATGAATGGCGATTAACTTCCCCCTTAATCCAGAAAGGGAAAGGTCTCATACTCCTGCAGTGTTGCATCACCTAGCCCTGGGGTAGCCTAGTTAAGTGGTGGCCTAGTCTGAAATGATTTCTGCAACTCCCATTGGCTGGGAGTTGCAAACTCTGGCTGCTGGGAGCAGCTAAACCTGCAGTCATGCAGGTAAATAAAAAGTCTGGCAGCCTGCCAGCTCACAGGCCTTTTATCGCCAACCCTTAACCTAGCCCCTACTAGCCTCTCACCTGGTGCTTTCTTCCTCACCTCACTGTTCCCAGCTGATGGCTTGATAGTTCTCATTAGCCTTCTGCCTAATTATGTCATTAAGCACCCATCTCCTAATTAAATCCACGGGGGTAGGGAGGACAAAAGCTAGGACCCTAATGACCACAGTTGGATCAGCTCTAGGCTTCTGGTATTCTGTGGCAATTCATTTCTGGGATTTCATTGCAGTATCCGCCTATGACAGGGGCAGGCAAGATATGGCCTGCAGGCTGGATCCAGCTCTCCAAACCTTGTGATATGGCCCACCCCACTGAGACCCTGAGACAGTCTCTCTGCCTGCTACAGCCCAAGACTGCTCAAAATGGCTGGTGGCTCCCTTTAGGTGCCACACGCCACCAGCGGGCGGGG
>CM057847.1:57255672-57276882 GCA_030068395.1 Apalone spinifera | reverse complement strand
GACCAGAACTGGACACAATACTCCAACTGAGGCCTAACTAGCACAGAGTAGAGCTGCCTAAGGTAAGCACCTCCTGGCCAGAGCCTTCCTCTGACACCCATCCTCTGCTGCTCCCCAGCTCCCTGCTCCCGGTCACCACCTCATGCTGCCCCAGGTCACCACCCAAACCCTCTGCACACACTCTGCTCCAAGTTACAACTCCCTCCCAGGACCTGCACACCCTCCTATAACCCTCTCACAGGCCAGCACCCATACCCCCCAACCCTGCACCCCCTCCTGCAGCCTAATCTCCTGCCCCAAGTCACCATCCAAACCCTCTGCACCCTCTCCCCAGGTCCCAACCCCCTCCCAGACCCTGCACCCTCTACTACACTCCTTTCCCAGACCAAAATCCACTCCTGCACCCACACCCCCTCCTGGATCCAGCACCGAAATACCCTGCCCCAGGTCACAACCCTTTCCTTCACCCTAACTCCCTCTCAGATCCCACACGCTCTCCTACACTCCAAGCCCCTATCACAAGCTCCCTTCTGCACCCAACCTCTGTCCCACACTGTGCACCCTCTATAGAAAAGTACAGCCCTTAACCACTTACCAAAATCTTGGAGTGGCCCCCATCAAAAATTCTTGCCCACCCTGGCCTATGATATTAACTGGGTTTCCCACCCTTTTAAGTAATTTCTTTTAATGCAGGCAATTCCAAGTTATCTGAAGGTTAAGTGATTTTTTTCTTTGAGCCTTCCTTTTTGCACTGTACAATGCCTATCACTCCCAGAGTTGATTAGTCATTTACCAAGAAAAGAAAAACCAAAATCAATCATGGTATTCTAAATGTAGTAGATCTTTGACTGTACATTTCACCTTATTTGGGGCTAACAGTAAGACAAAGACATTATCAACCCACTAGAGAATTTATCTGATTCACAGCACAGAGAAATGTGCAACTTCTAATTCAAAGTGAAAGACATTGACTGGAAAAAATAGATTATGTGTGTGATATTTGATTTATCATGGCAAACAACATAACTTAACATTTAGGATGAAAACATACAGTTTTGAATTTGTGGAGTAACAGCCAGTTTGCCCTACTTGGTCTTCAGGCTCAAAACCAGTTATTTCTTGTTTGTTTAGCTCACAGCTTTCCCACTCATTGCTTGATCCACTCAGTGTACTTTTTGAGGGCATATAGGAATCAATAGCTATTAATCATTCAAGGCTTGTCTGTTCTCTGTACATCTTACACAGTCCTCTGCCTTAACTGCAAGGCCATATATTGGCCAAAAGCTGCATGGTTGGTGTAACTTTACTCATAATACTTACACAGGCTCAGATGTCTCAATGAAACATCCATGCAGTTTCCTCACACAGCATATTCCATTGTAACAGATAAAGAAATTAAATAACTTCCTTTGCATAGAGAGCCTGTGTAATTGTACAGCAGAAGTCTGTCCTGCAGGCCATTTAATGGCAGCGTTATATATATGTTGATTTACCTGATCTTCCAAAGCTCATTTTAGTTTGAAGAACAGCCAAACACACCCATTTGGACAAATTCCTACAATGTGTTTCCGACCACTTAATGAAAAAGGAAAACAAAAATTAAATTATCTTCCTGAGATAAATTATTTCTGGAGATCAGGTAAATGGTGGTTTAAATATTATTTTAATCCTGCAGCAGGCCTATTACAAAGGAGAGAGAGAGAAAAAAAGTCTGTTTCTTTAACATGAGGTGTTGTATCAACTGGTGGAGAAAGCTTCTTTGGGAGCAGAGATTGTCTTTTCTGTGTTTGTACAGCACCACCTAGCCCAATGGAGGCCTAGTCCATAACTAGAATTTTAGACACCACAGCAGGGATGGGAAACCATTTTGGGTTGGAGACCACTGACCCACAGAAAAATTAGTTAGGGGCCGCACACAAGTGAGAAGCAAAACAACAACAAAAAACCCAAAATCCTCACTGATGTGGCCCCTGAGGAGAAAGACACTCCCCACATTCCCCTCACACACTAGAGCCAGCCTAGTAGTGTGTGTGTGCTCCAGCCCCACAATAGAGTAGTGGGAGGGCTGGAACTCCAGCTCAGGTTCCCCAATGTTGGGGGTGGGGAGGCCCTGAGAACTTGGAGGCTGGATCCAGACAAGCCAGGGGCCACATCAGGCCCCTGGGCCTGAGGTTTCTCACCTCTGCTTTAGAGATTTAAAGTCTATGAAAGATTTTAAGTGGTGAAGAATTTATCATATCCTTTGATTTCTGTGGCTAACTAGTCTCATTGTTAAAAATCCACCTCTTGTTTCTCGTTTGACCTTTGCTGACTTCAAGTTCCCATCCTTAGTTCTTGTATGGCCTGTGTCTACTCGATTAAAAAGCCTTCAGATATCTGCTTCCTTTGTACATATTTAAAAATTGGTCAAGTTGTCTCTTAGCCTCCCCTTCAATAAGCTAACCAGATTGAGCTCCTTTGTGAAGTTCGAGGGAACAATGTCTATGTCATTTGGCTATAACTCTTCAAGTCTCTGTGTTTTTAATTCCTGAAGGTTTCTTAAATAAATTATGCCGCCATTAAGAACTGTGGCTGACATCCTCACTTTTTCTCAACCCCAGACATCATCAAGAATATTTTCTCCTCCCCAGAACCTTGATGCTCTAAGTCTGGGCTATAAAGTTGCAATCATGTTACTGCTCCTAAACCCAGTGTAAGCTGAAAGCAAACATCAGGGCCAGGAATACATCCTGTGTTGAAAGGATATGAAAACCACTTTATCTGCCAGTATCCCATGCATGTTGGAGCTTAGAAATAATACATTTTGATCAACCAGCCTGCTATGTTTACATAGGGAAACAAAAAGTGCTTCCACTCAGCCAAACTACATATCTTGGCAAACTACCTGCTAAAAGACAACAAAGGCATATTCAAAAGACTTGGCAGCTTTCCTGGCACGCTACACCTTGAGTTTAACAAGTCAGTCACGCTATGCTGGCTCTGAGGCTTAGCCATACTGTGTAATACCACAGAGGGGAGGAATATCAGAGTTTGGATCCTGAACTTGTCTGTTTCTTCTGGGACTTCAGGGGAAGGCAGCAATATCAGACTATAGGACTAGGATGTATTTCATGAAGAAGTGACCTAGAGAATTATACTTAGCCCTTACTATGTATAGCTATCTTCATACCTGTCTGTCTGTCTGTCTGTCTTAGGAGTTTCTAACTTTAAACTAACAAATTAAGCAATCAAGTTCAATGGTGGATTCTGAAGGGAACCTTGTCCATTTCTCCTCCTGTGCGGGAAAAGTGACGTCCTATGGTATTGTGCATCTACAGGCCCAGAGCAGTGAGAGAGAGACAATGGGGAGATCTTCAGGTCTCTGAGGAGCTCAGAGACTCCCCAAACCTTCTTCCAAGAAACAAACATCAGTTAGACTGTTATAGCACCAGCTTGCTTGTGTCATTTAAGCCAAAAAATATCACGGTGGCAATTAAATATATAGCAAATTATCATAACCATCTGCCAATTACTGAACCTGCAGACTCTGAGCCAGATCTTAGTGATGCTGATTTACACCAGCTGAAAATGTGACCTTTTTTTTTCTTTTGAAAAATGATGGTTGTCAAAGACACAGCCTGGATCATGATGGCTTGAGAAAGCATCCTATTAAAGAATTCAGAGTGAAATTCTTACAACAGATTGAATTCCAGCTGATTTGCCAAAAGCCCATCCATTTTTCAGTGTGTTATGCCAAAAATGGTTGATTCAGAAATCAGGTAGCTCACTGCATTCTGGGCACCAGCATGATGTTCTTACAGGTGTATATGTTGTGATGTATAGGAGGAGTGCTGGCCAGCACCAGTGACTAAAGGTTTAAACTCAGGTAGCTAGCAAGGATGTTGGCAGAGGGCCAGAAGAACCAATGGGGTACAGTGCTGAAATTTAAAATCCTGCTGCCTTTCTCTTTGTGGGATTCTAAGTGAAGGGCTGGAGGGAGGAGATGCAAGACTCAGAATTACTATGCCTATAAGAAATATCGGGCATAGGAGTGAATTGGGCTTTGAAGTATGGATCAGCATGGAACCTAAGTAGAGGGAAAAGGTGTATTTAGTCATGATCATGGCATTTTTCTTTGTTTTGGTTGTTTAGTTAAACTTCTCTGTGTGAATCTATGCTTTCCCTCCCCCATTCACTATTTAAGTGCGTGCCCTGAGATGTTCTCTGTTTTAATTTGTTTTACTCAGTTGCTCTGTAACACCTAGCAACCAAGTATGCTTTATCAAGTATATTTTTATTTTGTTAATAAAATCACTTTTTTTAAGGTGATGATTTGATTCTTGTGTCCTGGAAAGAAACTGGAGGTCTTCATAGTCTGCTTTGTTCATAGCCATTTTGAGCAGTTTAGTATCATCAAATTTTGCCACCTCGCCTCTTTCTCCAGATCACTTATAAATATGTTGAGTAGGCTTGGTCCCAGTACTGACCCCTGCAGGACACCACTAGTTACCTCTCTCCATTATGAAAACTGACCATTTATTTCTACCCTTTGTTTCTGGTCTTTTAACCAGTTATCAGTCCATGAAAGGACCTTCCCTCTTATCTCATGGCAACTTACTTTATTTAAGAGCCTTTGGTGAGGGATTTGGTGTGGAAAAATAGATTTTTTTCATTTTTCAATAAAATATTTGTTAATCTAAAAAAAAAATTCTTTGAAATGGTGGGGGGAAATACCACTACCTTTCACTGTTTTCCTTTATCAATTGAAAAAACATAGGTGAAATAACCCACTTTTTCTCATTTTTTTCTGAGAGAACAAAAAAGAAATGAAAGAAAGTGAGGAAGAAATTCCTGGAAATTCCAAACTTATTTTTAGAAACCAACCAAACATTTTTCATTTTGTTTTAAAGATTTTCATAGAAACTTGCAGAGAATTTCCAACAAAAATGAATTTTTTTTTACTTTTCATGAAAATTAAAAATTTTTTCCAGCTCTCTTAAGTAGGCAGGGAAAGCCATCATCAGCTACAGGATCAGACGCCTTGTTTAAGTGTCATCAGATACAGGCTCAAGGCAAACTCTGTGTAAAGGGGAGTCTGAAGGACAAGATTTTGGCATGAGGATTATATGAGACCAATCATTTGAAGGGCAAGTAAGCTGCCTAAAATAATGCATTATAAAGTAAGAAAATAATGAGGCTTTGCTCTTGAAGGTCTGAGGATACATCTGGTCTCTTTTTTAATCCCGCTAAACAGAATCAAGATTTCCTGTGGCAGTAAATTCCACCTGTTTATTATATACTGTATATGATCCATTTATTTATACAAGGCAATTGTAATCTTTGTTATTATTTTTAATTTAACTTAATGTTTGCCTTATCTGCTTTAAAAATTGTTTTTCTATGATCCATCAGAAAATTGGGAAACAAGGTGGAGAAGGTATAGTTCTGTATGCTCTGTTATCCATGCTATCACAGTGCCTAGGATTGCAACTGACAACTTGTCAAAGGAAATGTGATGTGCATGAATGATGGGTGTGCTTCATCATGTCTGGATCTTTATAGTTTGTTGTAAATAACTCAATGCATTCACAACTTACTAAGAAAATGTCTTTAGGCTTTAAAGGTGCAGTTCACATTGTCAGGGAGCAATGATACAGTATGTGAAAAATTAGTTCAGATAGGACTCCTCACTTCATATTTTGCAAACACTGATGCCAGGCACACTGTGTGGGATCTGAAAACATAATATGTTACATACAAATATGAAACAGATGTTTTTCACTTGACGGGATTCATTCCAAATTCTAATCTGGCTAATTACATGCTACCTTTTCCCTCTTCTCCGGAAGAAATGTGTTCTTTCGATTTCCACTTTTTTTTAAGACAATCTTTATTAAACTTGTAAACAGCAATGTAATATTTTATGAAGTGCAGAGTTCATTACAATATTATCAGGACAATATAGGATTTCTGAAGACAGCAATATTGTCAGCAGTAATGATTCTTCCTCCCACGTAGGATACATCAAATGTCTATCCATGATGACATTAAGAGAAGACAAGTGTTTCCTCTAAGGAAGAAAATATACAACTAATTCTTGGGGAGAGTAAGGGAAAGAGAGGAAATACAATATCAGTTATAAGGATTGCTACATTTAATAATCATTTTCACTCTTTTTCTTCATAGACCAAACCAAGGCTTATTTTTGAATGTGTCTATTTAAAAAAAAATCCCTTTGCATGCCTCTTTCCCATCTTGGTTCTTCAGTCAAGTGTCATCCAGCCTCACCAAAGGACTGGCCTCTGAACTTTGTTCATCATTACAAAGAGGGCAGTTTTTATATTATGTTCAGACTAAAGAAATCAAGAAAACTTAGTCTCCAAAGTACCACCACCTATTCAATCATCTCTAAAAATAGACAGGGAAATAATTGATTAGATTGCCAGGGTGATTAGTGATGTATTAAAATAAAACCAACTAGAAACTACCTAATTAGCTAACTCGCTAGTTGGTTTCTTGATCAGAGGTCTCACGAAATTCTGTAAAAGGAATCTGGTATCAAAGAGATGTTAACATTTCAACAAATAATGGACCCAGTATCTCCCTGCTTGATTTAACATGGGTTCAGCACAAAATGTAGATTGAATTTCAAGCAAGCCTTGGCTGAATTTCCAGTCCAGAGTAGAGTTTTATAGTTTTAAGTGGAAAACAAGTGTAACTCAGTGGTTTTGCATGGTATGAACCTGAAACCAGGCAAAACCTTTGGCTGAGCTTTTCCTCTGAGATTTGGATTCCTTCAAACCGAAAACTCAGAGCAAATTTCAGTGGATATGAACTCACTGAACCATCCACCCAGAGGTTGTCATGAAGGCACTACAAACTAAAACCAACACATTTCAAACAGCTCTCCTTAATTCAGATGCCTTTGGCTCAGGAGAAGATGAAGGGGGGCTTACTCCCTGCTGGCTGGCTGCCCTTTCACCAATGACCTGTTTCCAACAAAAAAAATTATACGCAAATTCTAGTACTGCCAGCCACCCTCCAATGTAAAGGCAGCAGGTCAAATCCAGCAGTTGTGCAAGCAGGCTTATGGCTGTTGAAAATCTACAAAGTTGTGCCCACTTACACCAACAGCTGATCTAGTTCAATGATGTGAGAAGTATCTGGATGGCTTGTTTACAGAGACAATTAGGTGTGGGGTGGAGGGGTTTCACTTGAAAGCACCTATATTGGCTTGAACACTTTGTTGTGCCCTTCTCTCCTGGTAAAGAACATGCTTTATTAAATATACCAGGTGAGAATCTGTACTGCAGCTCTTAGAGACACAGCACAGAACCTTCAGCCAAGGGGGAATGGAGGTGAAGGTAGTTTAACCCACCTTTATATCCTCCTGCGTCTAGGCTGCTAGAGGAACCACATCAGCATAATGTAGTGAACCCTGGATGTCTGCCTAGGACAGTGGACCCCCTAATGTTTCAGATCATGCCTCCCAAATTTTGGTTTGTCTCCTCCCCCCCGCAGAGTTGGAAACGGGGCCATGGCTCCCTGCAGGCAGGAGAGGATGCAGACAGAGATAAGGGGGCCAAGGCTGGGGGTAGTTGCACAGAGCAGGGCTGGGTGATGTTCCTTCCTGCCCCACACTCATGGGAGGTGACCCAGACCCTGGCCCCAAATGCCCCTCTATGCCAAAAAGTGTGGGGGCCTCTTGCCTAAGGTATAGGAGACTGCTCCCATCTGCCTGTGGGTAATCTCAGACTACTATACTCTGTTACTCCACCTCCTATCCTCTGTCCACCTCTGGCATGTTTCCCACGCAGGGGGTTGTGAAGAGGTCCTCTAAACACAGCCCCTGGCTGTCTTCCTCTGTTTCTTCCTCAGGGAACGTCTCCCTTGTTTAGATCCAGGGCTGTTTCAGCCAGCCCTCTTCTGCTGCTTTGGTTCTTTCACCCCAAGTATGGGGTCAGGGATGTGTGGAATGAAGGCAAGAATCCTACTTATTTTTCAGTATGGGATGGGGGTTTTGTTCAAACATTAAAAGTGCATATTGGGTACCTTAATCGTTTTTATGGAACAATATCAGTAGCTCAGAGTCCTGATTTAAAATTCAGGTTGTATTTCTAAGAAGTTAATGTAGGAAATGTATCTGAATTACAGTTTTATTATTAGTTGCACAGTAGATCATTTAATGCTTTCAATAAGCTGGTTGTTTTCCAGCAAACAAAATAAATTGCTGCATGGCAGATACTAGAAGAAAAGTAATTGTTTTAAATGAATATATGCATTTCTTTTGCGCCATAAGGTAAAATATCTCCTATAACTAGGCTGAGATTTTTAAATATGACTAACATATCTGGATGCTCAATTTCCATTAAAATGAAGGTGTCTGGTGGACTCTGGGTATGACTGGTCTTATTTAACAACTTCAGCTGGGATTTTCAAAGGAATCTAAGGGACTTTGGTGCTCAATTGCCAGTGGAAGTCACTAGCAGTTGCATGCCTCAGTCACTTAGATTTATTTGGAAGTCTCATCCGTTTAACCTGGGAAACGGAGGAACCCACATTGTAATCAGTGGGTCTGCTCATGCTTTAATTTAAACATATCAGCGTTTGAGGATTAGGATATGAATTAAGTGCCTGTTGTACAAATGTAGATTTATACATCTTTAGGAAAATATCCCAAAATCTATATACTTGGCGGACAGGAAAAACCTGGGAATTAGTAATTCTGGAAGAAGCCTAAGGCCTGTAGAGGGCAACAAATGAGACTTGAAATGGCAATGTGCCATGTCTGCCAAGAAAAGCTCCATGTGGTTTTGGGATGCTTTTGGGAAGGCATCTCACCTGGAATAGGAAGGTAACAGTGCTCTTTACATGCATTGGGTGCAACCACATCTGAAATATTCTGCTAATTTCTGGTCATCACTACATCTAAAATATATTCATCCGGCTGGTCAAAAAATTTCCATCTAAACTGTTTTGTGATGGAAAAATAGGGTTACGACTAAAGAAAACTTTTTACAAGAAGAGTCTGCTTTCCATGGGAAATTTTGACTTTTTTATAAAGTTGAAAAGGCTTTAAAGTTGATTTTCTTTTTAAGTTGAAAGTGGCACCACATAGAAGTTGGAAATTGGGTGCCTTATTCTTCCATTCCGCTCAATGGGCTTGATTCCCTATCTGGACTACAACTCGCATGACATACTATGAACAGGGACTCCCAAGATGCACTGTGTTGGCTCAACAAGAAAGCAAAGATTGGTGCATTGTGTATTATGTGTTCTTGGGCCCATAAAGGAGATTGGGAGCACGGGTCTATCGTTTTGTTCTGTGTTTGTGTAGCATTTAGCACAAACAGGCTCCTGGTCCATGGCTAGCTGTCCTAGGAACGATTATTAATAGTAATAATACAAATACATGAAACACTGCCAGGACATTTTCAAATCAAAGTGTTTGGTTTTCCACCAAGTTTTCAGCCTTCAGTTTATGGGATTTGATTTTTCTCCTGAGAGTCAAAAGTCTCCCCAGGGAAAGAAAAAAAACCTCAGCATTTTCCAACCAGCTCTAACATTGACCAAGGAGGAGAAAAGCAACAAAAATGATCATGCAGCTGGAGGGACTCAATTAGGAGGAAAGATGAAAGAACTAAATATTGATCAAAACTTGACGATATAATAGCTGAAAGGACACGGTAATTGTCTACAAATATTTGAAGGGAGACACTTACAAGGGAGATCCATGGGAACATGATACGGAGTAAAGAGATGAAAGTGAGACAGGGATAACAAAGGAAAAGCTTCCTGACAGCTGAAATCTGACCCAGGCCCACTGATGGAAGGGGCCAGGGGGGTGGAGGGGGAGGAAGCAAAGGAGACAGTTCCCCTGGGGTCAAACAATTCAAAAGGGCCTAGTGCTTCCTGCCACTGGTACTACAGGAACAGCAGCAGCCAGAACCCAGGGCTTCCAGTTTGGTACAATTGCTCTGAGCATCCCCACTATAAAAACTGTTCCAGCACCATTGCCTGTCCTCAACATTATTTACCACTCTGCAAGCATTTTGTCACTCAAACATTTTATCAGCAGTGATTTTATGTTTTCCTCCAGGTCATTGATAAAAAATTATTTTAAAAAATTAGTTCTGGAGACCCTCTTCAGACCCTTAGTACCAAGTGCCTCCTCCATATAGGAGAGCAGGAAATGGCCATCATGCCCTGGTGTTACACATGGGCTAAGCACAGAACACACACATGCTTACAAGTATCAGAGGGGTAGCTGTGTTAGTCTGAATCTGCATGAACAATAAGAAGTCCTGCGGCACCTTATAGATGAGAGGTATGTCTACACTTGCACCCTAGTTCGAACTAGGAATGCAAATGTAGGCGACCGAAATTGCTAATGAAGGGGGATTTAAATATCACGTTAGTTCAAACCAAGGGGTTTGGTTCAAACTAACACCTCTCAGTGTGCACTTTCACTTTCAGAACAGCTGTTGAGCAGAGTAACGCGCCGGCAAGATCATGCTAATGAAGTGCGGGATATTTAAATCCCCGCTTCATTAGCAATTTCGGTCGCCTACATTTGCATCCTAGTTCGAACTAGGGTGCAAGTGTAGACGTACCCTACCAGATTTATTGGAGCATAAGCTTTCATGGGCAAAGACCCACTTTGTCAGATGCATGTGACGAAGTGGGTCTTTGCCCATGAAAGTTTATGCTCCAATAAATCTATTAGTCTATAAGGTGCCGTAGGACTTCTTGTTGTTTACACGTGCTTAGGAGCTGTGTTATGCATGGGGACTGAGCAACAAGTCCCAGCTGCTAGTAATATATCTATGGTCATATTTTCTACCATTCACTTTCAGTTGGAATACTAGAGCAGTACTTACCAGCACATGCAACTCAGGGAAATTTATGTACTGACTATTGGCTTCTGATCCATAACGTCGAATTAGCCCTCTTCCTTCTCTGACCACATGCTTTAGCTTCCCTTCTTTCCCCCTTCTACTTCCATGCTCTGCCAGGCTCAGAGGAAGTACCAGGACTTATCAGAACTCAGCTTGGGATGGCCAGGGTCCTAGACAAGGTGTGTGGGGGTGTGTGTGTCAGGGCCCCAGAAAGGCAGAGCCTTGGGCAGAAGAGGTTGAGGACCAAGTTCTGCCAGCCAGCCCTTCCTGGCCACCGCTGCTGCAATGCCTAGGAATCCTGGGGAGCCCCAGAGCTTGGACAGCAATTTGAAGGTGCCAGGGCTCCAGCTACCACCAGCTGAGATAGCTCAGGACCTTTTAAATCACCAGGGCCTAGAGCAGCTGCCCCTTTCGCTTCCCCTCCTAACCCCTCCCCCATTGGCAGCCCCGTGCCTCTGATGGGATAGGAGAGCAAAAGGGGCAGTGACATGAAAGAGCTGCCATGGCAGAGCTTTAACGTCAGCCATGTACGGGCTGGTATCAAACCTTGCTGGATTGCTGCACTGGCCCATACCAGCCCACTTGCATTGCACCTCTGCTCTCTTCTCTAACGAGCTACTGGCAATTTGCAGTCGTATAGGGTAGAAGTGGGCAGCGCTATGTAAAGAGAGCATGAGAAAGACAGGATGAGTTAGCAGCAGACCCACAGTGATTATAGCATCCTCTGCTCAGCTGTATTAATGAGACACCTCAGAGAGAGGGGCCTATGCTTAGTATTGGAAAAGTCATCACATGTGGTTTGCAGCCACAGAGTGATGCGCTGTTGTAAGATTTCACATGAGAAGCAGCAGCAGAGTTGGGTGGTGCTTGGATAAGTGACCTCCAGAGAAAACAATTTGCTGTCAGGAGTACTGGGGACGTGCTAGTAGGAGGCGCTCTGATTCCTTTTGGAATCAATGTCCCAGCATGGTGCTGCTAGTGGGCATGCAGCTTTTTGGGAGAGATGGAAAACGATGCTACTGACCACTCTGGAGTTCAAAAAAAAAAAAAATCCTAGTCCCAGTCTCCTGGCAAGATGCCAACGTAAGAAGCTTCCTACTCAACCCCACTCTGATTATAATATGCTTTCTTAATTGCCTGCCCTCCACAGTTTTTCAACAGCTCATGTTAACACTGCACAACTATCATCTTCCACCCCAGAAGTAGCTGCATTTCAATAGAAGATAAAATGGCTCCTCTTTCATGCATCTGATTCAAAACCCAGCAAAGACAATGAAGTTGACAGAAAGACTCTCAAAGAGCACTGGCAGAGGTAGGTATTAAGGATAACCTCATTAGATCATAACCTGATCAGACCCTTCCAAAAGTTACTTTGTCTAAAAAAAAAAAAAAAAGCCTGATATGAAGGTTAATCCAATGGTAAGGCATTTATCACCCCTCTGAAGGTCCTTTGATGTATATGGAATGGATTTTAGGCCAACCAGAGAAGGATACTGGAATTTAGACACATCTGTGACAGGCTTCATTATAAAACAGGAAAGTGAATTTAAAAACTTTTTTTTTTTACTATAAATTAACTTAAATTTCAAAATAAAGTTGTGTCAACACCAAAGAAATTAAAACGTCTTTGTTGAGAAAATGTTGGAGGTAGGGGAGGGCTTTCAATAATTTTGAAAATAGTTCTTCCAGTTTTTTGTTTAAGCAGGAAATGTGTTGCCATCATCCTTTTCCCACAAACAGTTTCCGTTTCAACAAATCAGCATTTTCCAACAAAAAAGCCTTTCATCAAGTAATTCCCAACCTGCTCTAGATCTGAGTGCTAGTCCCACTGCTGCTGCAATGCTCCATCTGGCCTGGACATAAAACTGGAAGCTCAGCTATTTGCTCCAAGGTGACCACTGGCCACTTGCTTACTACAATCCAACTAAGAGACTAGCATGCTGGACTGAGACACTGCCAATCTCTCCTGTTGGAGCTGTTCCACTTTGTATAAATATTCATTGAACCAGAAACAGAGACTGACTCCATAACCTGATGAGTAGGAGCCTGAGAACCAAGTCCCTGCGCAGGCTGATTCAGTGCAGGGACTTGAGGTTGGGTCTCTCACACCCAGAAGACTTTCCCAGCTTCTGATTATTCCGGGGACTCTGTCTTGCTCATGTTTCTTCACGACAGATTTTAAAAGGCCCCATTTTCCTCCTGCACTAGAATGAAAACAAACGCCAAAACCTTGCAAATTTTTGCAAAACAGAATCAGTGTTTTCCAGTCAGCCCCAGGAATTGTCCCTAATGCACTTTGTGTGTCATGGAAAAAAACAAATGCAAACCCAATGGCAACCATGTCTAACAGCCGACTGCTTCATAGTGCATAGCTCATTTGACAGAATGATTAGAGGGTTAGTCAGGAGCACTACACAGTTCAAATTCTCTCCGAGCAAAATCATAAACTACCTTTTCTTCTCCAACAGGAAAGTCCAGAATTCCTCCCAAACTGCTGACTTCATTAATTGTGGATATACAATTTGAGCTCTAGAGTCTGCGTAGCAGTGGGGGAAAGGCTCGATGGCAGTAGCTATTGACGGAGTGGCTTTTGCTTTTAAAGAATATTTGTTTTCTTCTAGTAAAAATATCAGTCATAAATCTCTACACGGGAATTACTCTTTTTTTGCTTTCAGCTTATGCTACATCACCAGTCATAGGCCCAAGACAATGCCCACCGTAGCTTTCCATTTGCTTCCATGGTCTTTGGCTCAAATCTTGTCTCCTTAACATATTCCCAACTTACACAGAAATGCATACAGGGGGGAAAAAAGCTATTGGCACTCAGGATAGCACGGTGATGGTGGCCTGAAACCTGGAGAGACTGTACTAGTGGCTGGTATGTAGTTTATCTTCTGAAATAAATGCTTATATTATGTAAACATTTTAAAACACCCTCAAATAGCTCTCATTTCTGAACACATGTAAACAATAAACTGGACACATTTCCCTAGCCAAAGTAACCCTATTGCTAGTTAGGTTCTTAAAATGTCAAACTTTAAAGAGACAAGGTAGGTGAGGTAATAGTTTTTATTGGATCAGCTTTTGTTTGTGAAAGAAACAAGCTCACTCTCTCTGTCAGCAACAAAAGCTGCTCTAGTGAAAAATAATTACCTCATTCACCTTGTCTCTTTAATATCCTGGAAGTAATCAACGTGGCTACACAAACATTTTGAAACAAAACCAAGAACTAAAAATATTTTTCCTCAAGCGTCTCATGATTTCTAATTGCTCTAATTTTCTCTTGGTATGAGGTTTGTTGGGCAAAGCACATCTTTCTTTGTTTCCATCTTTAATTTTCATGGACACAAAGCAGTAAATATTGTGGAGGATTGTTACTGGCTATGCTTAGATTCCCCTTTCTGAATGCCATGGTTCACCAGGTTTTTCTGTGCTTTGAAAGAATAAGTCCACTACTCAACTCTAGAACTGCCTATCATCATTATCCAGCAAAAAAGGAACAATGGCAATAGAGCCGTAGCTCAGCGGTCCTCAAAGAAAATCTGCCCCATAGCTTTGGTTCAGGATGACTGAGAGAGAATGAAGAAAAGTCAGGCTCCAGTAACTTTTAATGACAGATCTTGTTAGGGTTAAGAAAACAACTCAGCCATCATGCTGTGATTACATCTGAATAAGAACCCATCATCCTTCGCCACTATGGGATTGTGAAGAAGGTTGTTATTCTCAAAATTAATCATTTGCTGCTACCCAACTGGGACTTGAAATGCCAGTTCTAGTCACAAAACTTACTGCTGGTTGCCTAATTGTGGTTTAACTGATTTATGCTGCTTCTGCCATTTTATCCTGTCTCCTGAATCCAGCCTGTCCTATCAAGTTACTTTTTGTTCCAAATAGCACATAGAATTTTGCTCAGCCAAATTGTATCTGTGTCTCCTTTCTGGGCACCTTGAACAGCCCATGGGGTTGTGCGCTATCTTATGCAGATGTATACCTCAGACAGTACCTGGCCTAAATAAATAAATACATAAAAACTACAAATAAAACCGAACTTTTTATTTTTCCTGATTCATATTTAGCTTCCTTGAGGAAAGGAAAACACGTAAAATTAGCTCTCTTTCCTCTTTCTTTCCTTCCTTCTTTCCATATGCTGGGGTAGAATGTAGGGGAGGTTGTGCCACCCCAAACTACCTGGCATGCCCCTGCCCACACTCCGCTCCCAGGATCCCACTTTGATGGTACTGCAGGGGTCCGGGGTTTGGGACCACACCTTTCTGGAGTTGGGGACTGTGGTGCTGCTACACGCTCTCCTTCCTAGTATGCCAGGGCTGTAGGTTGGGCAGCTCTGCATTCTAGGGTGCATGGAAGGTGTGGGGCTGGGGGGGCGGGGCTAGTCTCCCCCAGCCAGTAGTTCATAGGCCACTCATGAATATGCAGAAAAAACAACAAAATTTCTGAAGCAAATATATATAGGGCAGAGCCCTTACTTGGTGTAATTGACTTCCCAACAGTTTTGGCATCTCCAGAACTGCCATGTATTTATATTCTTTCTCTGCTCTCCGCAGCAGCAGAACCCTCATGGAACTCTACAAACTTCATTGGTGTTCTGGCTGCTTACATTAGCGATGACTTTAGGAGCTATGTTAATTTTTTGATTAAATTCTGTATAGTCCTGTGCTAGCGATAACATTTCTTCATAGTTCATATCTTAATAGCCTTAGCAGCTCAGGATCAAAACGAAGTTGTTCTCATTACATGAGCAGTACAAAGTGAAGATGCGTCCTTACTGCTTCTTTTCTCTTATCAGTATTTACGTACTGCAATTATTTGTAATCTAGTATCACTTAGCTAAACGGAGCTTGATTTCAGTTGAAGTTGGTAAGCGCTGTCCAGGCATACAGTTAAGAGTATGTCTACACAGCAGCTGGACTCCTGCTTCTGGCCTAATTCAGCCGACTTGCGCTCGTGGCGCTCAATCTGCAGGGCTATTTCATTACTGTGTAGACATCCAGGCTTAAGCTGGACCCTTGGTTTTAGGACCCTGTGAAGTGAGAGGATCCCAGCCTCAGGCTGGAGCTGTCTACCCAGCAACGAAACAGCCCTGCAGCCTAAGCCCCATGAACCCAAATCAGTTGGCACGGGCCAAGCAGTCGCAGTTCCAAAAAAGTTTACAACCAACAAACTATGAGTACAGCTAGGAAAAGAGGCACAGTGAAATGAGAAGACTTAGCTATAATCACAAAGGAAGGCTGAGACAGACGTGAGACCTGCATCTCCTACTGAAGTGAATGAGAGTCATAGGTGCTGGGCATTATGGCAGATTTGAGCCATGTTGCTTTTCATCTTTAGAAATTATGCTAACATTAACCGCCATCTACCGTATTTTAACGAATATACCCTGCACCCAAATATACCCTGCACCTGAATATACCCTGCAGTTTTTGCTATTTGAGTAAAAAAACCAAACCTGAATACCCCACGCATGAGAATAGCCTGCGGGGTATACAAGACTTGTATTTCAAACTGTGCCGGGGGGTATATTTGCTAATTTATGGTGCCGGGGGGATGGGGACTTAGCCAGCCTCCGGGCAGGGGAGCACTCACTGCCTGGTTCCTGCGTAGCCGCATTCATCCCCAAGTGAGTAAAAAAAGTTTTGTATACCCTGCGCACGAGTATACCCTGCCGGGGGAGAGGGGAGGAGCAGGGAGTGTAAAAATGCATATAACCCCTGGGTTATATTTGCTAAAATACGGTACATCATATAAGTAAAGTGAGTCAAATTCCGTTCTTCTCTGCTCTTGAATAAATCCAGAGAAGATCCATTGACTTCAGTGGAATAACATCTGTAACGGAGTGTAAGATTTCGCCCAGCACCATAGATCATTTTCCTGTTCATCTCTGTGAACAGTGGCCTCACACAGCACCATGTAAAGTGTAAATGAAGGAACAGCACAGCTGCATAGTGGCACAAAGGCAGATGGACAAACCCAAAAAAGGAGAGTTCAGATGTTCAGATTCAGCACACAGTTATGAAAGCTGAATCTCAGCCTTGCCTGAACCTTAATGCTGGAGTAACACCCGCTTGGACTCTCTACTGTGATTTTTCAGTAGAACATGCACTTGCTTTTTCAGTTCCTAATTATTGTATGTCCTAACATGGGCAGTCTGCTTAGTTTTAATAAGACTGCACACTTTTTTTTTAAGTTGAGGGTCAGTAACATGGAGTCAGCAGGCCTGAATAAAGACCTGTAACATAAAAACAGCAACAGGCCTGGAATCTAGTAAGCAAGACTTTGGTTCAGTAACACGGCAGCCAAGAAAGAGGCCCTATTGATAATTGTATGATTGTGTAAGTGAGGTCAAGCATGGGAGGCACCGGGGACAGATTGTAAGCCAGAGGAGAGTAGCAGTACATCTCAATAAGATACGTCTTGGTACCAACCAACTCCCCAAAAACTAATGTACATACCGACCTAGGTTCAGGACCGGGTTGAAGTTGACAACATGAAGGAAAATAAGTAAGACCCCCTTCTGTAAGGTGAGGGATGCTAACTAGGTAACAGAAGGTGGCAACCTGGTACAAAAGAAGTGATAGCGGCGAGGGGTCCTGTGGCACCTTATAGACTAACCAAAGTGTTTGGAGCATAAGCTTTTGTGGGCAAAGACCCACTTCGTCAGATGCATGTAGTGGAAATTTCCAGAGGCAGGAAATTTCCACTACATGCATCTGACGAAGTGGGTCTTTGCCCATGAAAGCTTATGCTCCAAACACTTCGGTTAGTCTATAAGGTGCCACAGGACCCCTCGCCGCTTTTGCAGATTCAGACTAACACGGCTACCCCTCTGATAAAAGAAGTGATGTAACTTGTTTGTACATCTCTATAAAAGGGCACCACAAAGGATGAGTACCGACCAACGCTGGTTGGGGAGGTGCTTTATGCACTTTTGTATGCGGCGGCGTTATCAAGGCTTACAGAATGCACAGTGGCTTTAGCATTGAGCCTTTCCGCTAACAACTGTTAATACATAGCATTTGGCAATAAACCTGCTCGATTGGTTTCATCCTTGCCTGAATCTGTTGTCTCTGGGGGCTCTGTGTTGACCCAAGTGCACAGGGTTTAATGTTTTAGATAGAGGGAGCACAAGTTTATCATCGCCAACAGAGTAGAGGACCTGCCAGGGACCCACTGGAACAACCCCGAAACTCTGACTGACGACAGTGTCCATGAAATCTAAAATTTACCATATTTTGATTATATCACACCTGAATGTACAAACAATATAGACACAGAGGCCTCAACTGGTGTGTATAGTGGAGCTATGACAATTGACACGAGGCAACTTAGTTCAATAATACTGTTTTGCTACCATGAGCTATTATGAGACTAATTTATGCAAATAAACTATTCATTCTGCATGACGTGTAGAAGGCAAATATGCAATGGATTCATTGGCTGGTGTGCCCATTGGAAAGGCTTGAATGGAGTTATAAGCAATAACTTGCTATTTTATTTTCATGTATAATTGTCCTAATGATATAGCCTCATTTTCCAATCTGAGTGCCTAGAAGTAGGCTACTATGTCCATATTTATGCCATGAAATAAATTGGCCCAATTGTTTCAATAGGAGTGCTCATTACTCTGAAAATCAGACCGTTATTGAATGCCTCAATGAATACCACATTTCAATGGATGTTCAGGAACAGACATTTTTAAAGAAAGGCACACTGCAGTGGAAATCAGTGTGAGGGAGGATAGTGGGAATGAACTGTAAAAGCTGTATCTACTAGACAGCTACCACAGCGGGTGTACTCGATATGTTATGGCCAAAAGCCCTAAAATGATTATTAGACATCTGTTCAACAAACACAATTTAGTACGTTGGGAATGTTGCGAAATGAAATAATTGAGATAAAGTGACTCTGCCCACACTGGCAAGAATACTCAATACCTCCCTTCATAGGTTGTACCATACTGTCTTCTCTTTAGTTGTCTTTTGCCATCTCTTCACACCTTTTACTCATGGCCAGAATTGTGACTCCCTTTCTTTAATCAATCACCGTCTCAATGATGGGCAACCAAAACCAGTGAGTGGGCCGCAAGAGTGGCCATCTATCTCAGTGGGCCACAGCAGTCCACAGCCCACTGTGGGTCTTCTTGCGGCCTGTAGACCCAATGTCTGCCGCTCTCCCCCACACACCTCTTGTGCACCGGAGCCCCATACTTCCCTGTTCCTGTCCCTCCCTCCCAGAGCTTGAACAGCAGCGAACAGCTGCGGGGAGAATTGTGTTCGGAGCATGAATCAGGTGATTCATGGAATTCTGAAAGTGCTGGGAGATGGGGGAAGGAATAGGACGTGCAGCGCTCCAGTGTCTACCAGAAATGTGTACAATGACTGTTACCATTTTTTTTAAACTTATGGGAGGCATTTAGTATTATAGTGATGAAGGATATATATAAACTTAGCTAGTTATCTCATTTATTCTTGGCTTATTCCAATGCTTGTGATTCCTATAATTTGAATGTATATTAGAACAAATAAAGTTATATTTTTGTTCCTCCGTATCCCTCGAAACATATTTTAAGGTGAAAAAGAACACTCGTTTGTTTTTTAAAATGATATTTTAATTATGTCATGCCTCATCAAAATGGCTAGCCTTTTGTTGAAAGATGGCTTAATTACTTTATGAAGCCTTCATAAAATCTGCACACATAAAGCGCCTTTCTTCGTACTTTCAAGACCTAAATTTGCAGTTGGCTCACTACCAGCGCATTCAAGCAAATAGTCACGTAGGTAGCGGCAGAACCCATGTTGATGAAGTAATCATAGTTGACTGCCTCGCTTGCGCTATTTCACAAACATGCCCGCAAACAAAAATTGGATATGCATGTTGGGTTTGATTTTGAATTCATTCAAAAATTCCCTTGCTATGTCAGAAAGCATGGAGACACCTTCACGGACTGTTGGCTACGCCTCGGCAAAGCTTTGCAACAGTCTGCTAGACAAAAAAGGAGCCTGATGCAGATACCTTAATAAGCATCCCATCTGCGAGGTCATCGGGATATTTCAAACAACTTTCAGCTCTCATTAGTTTAGCAATTTTCACAAGCATGTCCTTATGTTTTGTAACTTTTGTAGCCAAACTTCCTGGGAAAGCCTCTGAACTGAATGACACTTTTACCCATGGGTCAGTCTGCAGTAATGAGCCACCAATTTATGTGTCCTTTGCACTTTCAGGCAGTATATGTTTGTATTAACCTTTCATGTTGTGAATTTTCTTCTTTTATCCTTGTAATTCTCTGGCTTCTACAATGCAAATCTCATTATTCCTAATAGGCTGCAATTAGGGTCTTCAAGCTGTTGATCACAGTCATTTGGAACAGCTAAAGGGAACTTCCCAAGAATACGTGCTCCTTTTTTATATTAATACTGAAATGCATGACACAGATTGTGCCCTAAAAGAAATAGTGAATGGTCCAGGAGAAACCCTTCTAAGCCTTACACATGCCTTTTCCAAATTGTGCAACATTAGGTATGTATAGCTTCATGTAAAATATGCTGTGTGTATTGCAACATGTGTTCTAGACTTAGAATTTCTTACGTATTTTAGCCCTTATTTAATAAGTGTCGATTTATTGTCTTCCTTTTGAAGAAGGTAATGCAGTTCATTCAACGCCCGATGACATGCAATCATCTTCTTGCACCAGTGATTAGTCCCATAAAGTAGACACCTTCATGCCATTTCCATCTCTATATTTTGTGCCTTTTGGATTCAAAGCAGCAACTTCTTCTTGAGGTGTAACAGAATAAATCCCAGAATCCCTTTAGCAGACCATTGACACATTTGGAGTTTGCCTAGATCCTACAAAATGCCGAACACTTCCAGGGAGATGTTTAATGCCTTCAGTTTCCATAATACCAAAGGAATTCAAGTGTGTTCAATATACCAGAGCCCAGCAGAGTAGGGTCCATGACTAGGCCTCCCAGGTACTATGATCATACAAATAATAATCTTACTGGAGGAGCTCAGCTGCCAGTAGCACGAGGCCCTAATTAAAGACTACAAGGTTTGTACCTTATTGTCCAATATTCAGACAATTCCATAATTTTCTACTGCCAAGTTTCTTGCACCTTCCTCCAAGAAAATGCTTCTTGTTCACTGTCAATCCATATACTAAACTAAAGGGATCTGCTTGGTTGACAATTTCTGTGGTACTATTTTAATTTATAGACGTCTTATTCTATGGCACAATACATACAGGCTACGTCTAGACTTGTGTGCTTTTGCGCCAGAGCTATGCAAATGAGACTTAGCGTTAGAATATCGCCGAGCC
>CM057847.1:57237556-57255572 GCA_030068395.1 Apalone spinifera | reverse complement strand
TCATTTGCATAGCTCTGGCGCAAAAGCGCGCCAGTCTAGACGTAGCCATTGTGAATATAGAGAGCGATGTATAAACAGACTTAGACATTTCATAGACTTGAAAGGATTAAGTCTTTAGTAGGTTTGAGAAGAAAAAATAATAAAATGTACTTAACTGAACTACAAATTTTATTAACACAAAATATAAGATTTGTTTTCCTTTTAAAAAAATAGAATACTTTCTGAGTTCTTTTAACTGAAGGTCATCTATGAACATTTGAAATATTTTTTGTGTTTTTAATTTACATCAAGTAGTTGTATTCTAATTTAGGAGTAGATAATATTTGTAACAGAATATAAAAATAGTTTCTAAACTGAAGGAACAGACTATGTGAACAATTATTTATGCTTTATGTTGCTTTTTTAAATAATATACTTTAATATCCTAAAAAAACATTGTCCATAAAGTCATTCTCTGATAGTTAATGGAAGTATCCAAAGAATGTTCCTAAAATATTGGTCCCCTCGATGAAGTCTGATTTTAAAACTCTTCATTAAGTTATTGCTTATTAACTACCGAACTCTACAGTATCAAAAAACAGAATTCTGGAATTCTCCATCTGAGAATTCCAAGAGATCCACAGAATCTCACATCAGAATTTGATAGGTCCAGAAACTGCTGAATCCCCCTGGAGAATCTCAGGAGTGATCAGCACAGAAATTATTGGTAGACACTTGTCCCCTGGTAGGTATGAACAAGAGGCGGGCCTTTAACATCACAGATACATCCCGTTCAAGTAATCAAATGCTTACTCCTCAGATACTCCCGTTGACTGCCATGGAATTACCTGAGGTGGAAGGCTGCAATTGCATGTGGGGTAAGGTTACCAGAATCTGGCCCACAGATAGAACCATGTCACTCCTAACGTCTCACACCCCCTGTAAGGAGTCCTCCCCCCTTCATAATCACCAGTCACTCTCTCCTCTGACTCCTTTCCCTCTGCCTTCAAATATGGCATAGTATCTACTAGAAGGGTGCACACTTCATAGCTTCTGCAAACAGGAGTGGCCCTAGACGAGCTGCTGGCAACTGGCGCCCTAGGTGAAACGTGCGATCGGCGCCCCCACCTCCAAAGCCCTCAACGACCGTTTATCTTGGCACCCTAGGTGACCACCTAGGTTGCCTGTATTGATGGGCCGCCACTGTCTGCAAACCAAGCTCAGTGCCCACACCAAAGGCACCTTTCATTCAAGCTCTCTGTCTGACAACCACCCATCCCTATCTATTACAGGGACACCCGGCAACTCAAATCAACCCCTTGAGCTAGCTGGCCTCTCCAACTGCTGTTCTGCCCGTCTCTCAACAAATCCTGTGTGTCCTGACACCAGCTCATGTGGCACCCTGAGGAAAGCCTTACTCCTCTTTTCCCATGTACTTCTTGCTGTGTCCCTTTCTCCATCCCCATTCACGCTTCTACAAAAACAACAAATAGCCTTGCAGCACCTTAGAGACCAACAAAGCATATAGATGGTATCATGAGCTTTCGTGGGCACAGCCCACTTCTCCAGATGAATGGAGTTACTAAAGGCCCAGTTGCTAAATTAACAGGGGATGACTGCAAGCAGCAAGCCTTTCTAGATTTGTGTTCTCATCTCCTCTTACAGTCCCAGACCCCTGCTGTTGACAGCGCTTCTCTCAATTCTCCCTCCCAAGTTCTCTTGTTACCTCTTAACTTCATTACTGTCTTTTGGAACTTCTTGTGCTTCAGCAGAGCTATGCTGATTGACCCCAGGTGAAGAACAATGCTCTCCAATCCACGGCTTTGATTGCATTCACTCACTACAGCTGCACTAACGTAACTGAAAGTGGACGTCCAATCCAATAGTCTGAGGGTTAATGAATAGCATGCTGTCCTTCATGTTCTGTGCAAAGTTATGATCTGGTAGTGCTTTTACTCCTCCTTTGCCTCTCTGCACATGGATGTAAATAGATAATCGGGCTCACAAAAGCATTTTAATGTTGTTTGTTTTTTGTAAATGTAGCATAGTACATTATATTGTATTCATTAGTGAGCAAAACTAAAAGTATTATAAAAGCCAACACCAAATGTTGGTCAGCACGGTGCTGCAGATCCCAAGCTGATGTGAGAGGGAAAGAATGTGTTCTCTCCCCCAGACCACCTCATTTCACTGCCCCATCACAATCTCTCTGCCTCCTTTGTGGGTCCCCTTTGTTCCTTCACCACCATTAAAACTTACCCCAAAAAATTCTAAGCACCAGCCTCAAATCCAGCCTCATTCTCATGCAACAATCCCTTGGATCTGTCTGTGACTCCTTGACTCTTTCACTATCACCTCGGCTCCTAAATTCCCCACTTCCTTTCCGGGAATAGGCTGCTTAGTGGATCCCCCATTGTGGCCTCCTCGCTCATCACTGTGCCTTTCTTAACTTGGCTTCTCAGAACTGTTTTTCTTGGCATCACAAATGATTCCTTCTCCCAGGCCGGGCAGCCCAGGTTCCCAAAGTTTCTTTTGCTGCTCTGTGAAAGACATTAGAACATGTTATTTTTGAGGACATGCTGGAATTGTAACTAGATAGTCCCCTTTCTCCAAGCTAACATTGCTTTGCTTTGAGTCTCATCTTTATAAGCTTTCAGCTACTGAGCTGAACAACACAGATACGGTTTTCTTTAGCTGCCTCAGAATTATAAGCCTGATTCATACAACTTTCAAAGTTTACGTCTCTGAGAGTGGTGGCCCATGTTTGGACCTCTGCTTGTGAATGTGGAAACAGGGCGCAGTGTGTATTGCAACTACAGTAAGTATTAGCCCTGTCAGGTAGAACATGCAGTAGTTAGTTGTTAGGAGAAAATGAGACAATGTCCTGGGTCCAGTTCCTGACTTAATTTACTGGCAGATACATACTCAGAGGAGATGAGTGAGTAATTCACTTCAGTTTTGTGACCAAATAGAAAAATCCAAAAAGTAAATCTGAAATTGTGAACCAGAACTGAATTTTGTTATTTTTCTTGCTGTAACAAGAAAATGAAAAAAAAATTGCTCATGTTGAACAAAATGTTTCAAATGTCTTTTTGAAACATCATTTTTGAAACACACCATTTTGCCCTTTTTTGTTTTCAGATGTTTGGTTTCTACCAGAACTATTTGCTGAATGTGACTTCCATTTGCAAATATTTTCAGTGCCCCAAAAATAGATTTCTTCAAAGAATATTATGTTTTTATATATATTGCCCAGCTCTAAACAGGAGGATTGTATAGTGACAGGCACACTTCAAATGATTTCAGTGGTGCAACTCTCATGATGATATAGTGTGTTAGGGTGACCAGACAGCAAGTGTGAAATCAGGGCAGGGAGTGGGGGATAAAAGGTGCCTATATAAGAGACAAAGTCCCAAATACCAGGACTGTTCCTATAAAATAGGGACATTTGATCACTCTGTGAGTCTGATATTTGATGTTCTTCTCAAAGCCTGAGATCCTGGAGTTATGTTGTTGTATGAGATTGGGGTTTCCGAGTTTTAAGTTTCTAGCCCCCATATTGTTGAGAAGAGCCTGAAAACAACAGGTACATCCTGGAGCCTCAGAAATCAAGGAGGAAATAACAAGAACCTCCCCCCACTTTTTTTTAAAATGCATGATTTTAAGTCAACATTCCGATGGGGGCTAACTTGTGATATTTGAGCATTTGGAGTGGCTGATGCTATGCGTTGAGGTTCAGTTAAATTTAGAAAAAATACACAAAAGTAAAAATACTTATTGCAATGTGTTTGAAGAGGCAATGGAGTTCCTCCAAATGCTCTTTCCATTCCAAGGGCAAGTTGCAGGAAGTTTCTGTGAACTGCCTTGCCTCTTGTTGTGCAGAGAGGGCTACATCGAGAGTTCACTCTCGGCATGAGTACAAGCTGGCACACAGAACATCCCTGCTTCCCCATTTCTGCTTGAAGAGAAGTAATTTATTCAGCCCTGAAAAGGATATAATTCGGTTCCCTCTCACTTTGGCCCACTTATTCTGGCTGTCCCTAATCACAACCCCTCTGCACCCCCTCTCCCTGTATATTTGCTCAGAGAGGTAATATCTGCAGATCTGGGGCAGCACTCTGCACGGACCTAAGGTCTTACTCAAATCCAACAGGTCAGTGAGAAGATTTTACTGACCCCTTTCACTCCCCACATGGCCACAGAAGATAAGGACACATTCTAGTTCAGATTTAGTTCAAGGCTGCCCATGTAAATCAATGCATAAGCTTCATGCTGCAGTTTCTCTCCAAGAACACCAAAAGACGCTCACTTCTCTGAACCTCTTTCCAACTGCGTGTTTGCAAAATTGAGCAGTGAAGCTCATGCAAATAGTTTCCCTCTCTAACCTTTCCACTTTTAGTATCCACACTAAGGGGAAAACACTTCCCACCCCTCTTCTGGATGTAGAAGGAAAGATGGCATATGCAATGCACCCTGCATCACCTTGGTCACTGTTGTTTGTTTTCATTTAATTTTCCCAACGAATCTGTAGCTTTTTGGTGAGCAACACGGAATTTAGTTTTCTAGGTGCTGCCATTTTGGAGACACATAACATAGGCACAGGCCTCCTTGCACCATGATCTCAGATGGCATCTGTGTATGAGACACTACGCGGCAATTGTGAAACATCTTTGCTGTGCAGTATGACACAGTTTGCTGTTCAGATCTGGGCACCAACCTTAGGAAAGGTGTGGACAAACTGGAAAGAGTCCAGAGGAGAGCAACACAAATAATAAGAGGTTTAGAAAAATGTTTCAACTGGGCATGTTTACTCAGGAGACAAGGCAACTGGGGGAAGGGGGAACCTGATAACGGTCTTCAAGTATGTTGAGGAATATTTTGAAGACGATGGGGATTACTTGTTCTCAGTGTCCACTATAGGTTCGACAAAAAGTAATGGGCTTAGTCTGTAGCATGGGAGATTTAGGTTAGACATTAGGAGCAGGTTTCTAATTATAAAGGTTGTGAATAGGCTTCCAAGAGCATTTGTGAAACCTCGCTGCCAGGGAGGGTCTAGCTTTACTTGATCCTGCCTCCAAGTAAGGGTCTGAACTTGATGATTTTTCAAGGTCCTTTCCAGCCCTGTCTGTGATCACATCTGCTGGGCACAATTTGGAAAGTTATGATCACTGGGGCCCCTTGTGCAAGGAGCTGCACAAACAGATGGTAAGAGACAGTCCCTGCCCCAGGGAGCTCACAATGTAAATAGACAAGATAAGCAAAGGGTGGAGGGGGAAAGTAACTATTATCATCCCCATTCTACACTCTGGGAACAGAGAGATAAATGATTTACCCAATCTCATACACAGGGAGACTGTCTAGCAACTGAATCCAGATCCTCTCTGTTCCTTATCCATCTCCCCTCTTACTAAGATTGACTTACTATAAAAAGAGTCATATGACCAGAAGAGATTTCTGCCTCTTTGTGATCAGCTCAGTTTTAATCTTTCAGGATCAAAAAACCCCCTCTGAGGAGAGCTGCAGATGAGACAAAGAATAACACAGCAGCCCAGTCAGGGTGATAGAAGTGGAAGGCAGGGGAGTGGAGCCTAGTTTTCTAGTACTTGAAACCTAGCCAACAATGCATTTAATCTGCAGCAACATGTATAGTACCAGTAGCTTGTAAATGAGATGATTAATATAAAGTTTTAAACTGTTTTAGATGTAAAATTGCAGATTATTTCCTGTAGGCAGGTGGAACAGCACCTCTGGCAACATCCAAATTGACTGAAAGAATTAAGCATCAGATTTCTTTCATTAGCTTGCGTCGTACTGTGCCTGGTTCAGTAGAAAGAATCTCCTGGATAATATCTTTTGTACTTTCTTCCATGCAGTTTTGTTTCGTAATTTAGTTTTTGAAATAAAAGGGGTGGAGAGGATTTTGAAAGTCAGATTCTGCCTCCCTTCCATCCCAATATTGCTTTCCTATTCATAAATCATTGGGCTTGTGTTTCAGTAATTCTATATCTTCTTCCTACACTGGAAAGAGAGATTTTTTTTTAATCATGAAGCAGCAGTTAATAATTAGGACACAACAGGAAATTAAGAAGAGGAAGGCTGCAGAAGGGGATTGGCCCTATCTGAGGGAAGCCACATCCCTTCAACGCTCGGGGCTCATTTATACACAGAATCTTTCTCTACCCTAGCAACTTATGTAAGTATCACTTAGGTATCACTCTATCACCTGAGCTACACAATTCTACTGACCAAACTCCTGATGTAGACAGCCCTATGTCGATAGAGGGACTTTTCCCAACCATGCAGTCACCTCCTGAAAGGGAGGTGGAATACTACATTGATAGGAGAAGCCCTCCCACTGTGGTTGGTAGCATCTTCACTGAACTACTACAGGGGTGCTGCGGCAGTATTTCAAGTGCAGACAATCGAAGAGTTGTTGCAACTTAACAAAAGCTGTGATTTTTAAAGCGGTTTAGCCAAACCAGTGCAAAAGGCTGCATGAATATTGTTATTCTAATTAAACCCAACTGATTTACTTTTAACTTACAGTTGGATTTAACAAAACAGCAAAATGCCTAAATCTAAAGGCCTAATCTAAAAAACACTGAAGTCAGTTGAAAGTTCCCCACTGACGGCAACAGGCTTTTGACTTGAATTGTTACTGAATACGTTCTGTTGACATATTATCGTTCCGCTGTTTCCCACAGCAAGTTGCTTCCTCCTCTCCTCCGATCTCTCAGGCTGTCATTCATGTTAAATCTAAGCAAGACCGATAGGAACTTCTCACATGTAACAACCACACTCATTCTGTATAAATGTTGCATGGAAGCTTTCCAGAGTGATTTAAAATCATACTTCCTGAAGCTTGGAGGCTTATCAACAGCTTTCAGCATCAGCCTGCATTCCCTGTTGTCTTTGAATGATGAATCAACATCCTTCAGTTAGGCTAAACAAAATGGAGTGAAACTCAACAGAAAGAAGTTAAAATGTACGTTAGTGATAAATCAGTATAAACGAGGGAAAGCCATTAAAACAAATGGAAATGTAGCTCTCTGTTTTCTTTTTTCAAGTGGTACTCTCCACTCTCAAAGCCTCCTCAATTTCTGTGCAGTTGGTTCTGGTTTTTGTGCACCTGTCCCAATGCCAACTGTAGTGATTTTAGCTATTCTGCTCCATACTCTGCCATGGTTTAAGTTGCTATAAAGCACCTACTCCCTCACCCTGCCCTTCCTAAATGAGTGCAGCCCACCCAGATAAACATAGAGGCAAGTTCAGTGGGCCTACCAATAAAGTTAAGCATGTGTGAGAATGTGTGTGCAGAATCAGGGCCTTTGGTAAGGACAAAATCCAGGTGGGATCCCTCAAGATCACTATTCCATGTGAATTAGTAGTCTGAAGAAAGCCTGTAGCCCTCTAGCAATAGGTCAGGATGGTAGCTAAGAATCTGTACTAAAACAAACACAGTTAATAAAGCCTGACTAACTCTATGCCCAGCTGAATTCAATGCTGTGGGAAAGAAGAGTATGCGATGAATGCAGCTAGCATATTGCAAAATGCTAGAATACCACAAGTTGTACCATTTTAAGTAAATTCTGTTCTAAAACTAAAGAAAACCAGGGATGGCCCTACCATGAGGCGAACTGAGGCAGCTGCCTCAGGTGCCAGACTGTGTGTGTGTGTGGGGGGGGGGCACTAGGACCCAGAGTGTAGAAAATTGTGTTTGCTGCTGGTACATAGGTATTCTCTCTGCTCTAGATGCACAATGATGGAGTGCTGTGCTGGAGGAAGGAGGGCACAAGAGACCTTTCAACGTTTTGGCCCAAGCGAGGGGGCATAGGGGCATCATTTGAGCCCCCTGCCTCAGGTGCCAAAATGTTGTGGGCCGGCCCTGATGAAAACCTCTGTGTAGATGCTCTTAGTCTGGTTTAAAAGTGGCTCATTTCAGTTAAACATGATCCCAGTTGGTTTAAGATAAGCTAAAATAAAACATAAAGCTGAAGTAGGAGTATGTCACATATCTTTTTGAACCAGTTTAAAATTATACTTTATGCTAAACAGATGCAATTTATACATGTAAACAAGTCCAGAATAAGAATACAAGAAAATTCCTTGTCTAGTTTTTAAAAAAAATTATAACCCCTCAATTACATGTCTTCAAAGGGACCATTTTTAAAGATTCACTATTTAATTCTTTGTGGTCTTATATGTCACAGTTTAAATCCATGCCATTACAGCAAGATCTGATCCTTCATCAAGGTTGGAACCATCAATGAAAACTCTATCTAAATCACATTAAGCCACATTAAGTCTTTGCATTGACTCTAATGGGAGATAGATTAGATCCTGTATGCATAGGAGATTCCACTTATCTGTGGACCAAAAATATCAACAGCATTGGTTTCATTTAAATATCTGCCATTTGCCAAACCTCCTGGCTAGAAAGAAATACTGAACAACAGAAATCAGGAGAAGGGAATAGTTGCATGACTGTCTGGTGATAGGTTGCATTCAAAATGGGAACTCCACAGGGATATCTTCTCTTCTGAGATGTTAATAACTTTAGCACTTTACCTAAATCTCTGCATTCGATGCAACTATTTGGATGAAAAAAGATTTTTTGAAAGACATCTTGAAACTGTCACTTTCCCTGCAAAGTTATATCAAAGCAAGAGCAGGTTGTGGACCCTATAAAGTTATACAACTGCAAGTTAAGACCTCCTAAGGCTAACAAGCTGTCAAAGCTCTTGGAAAGAGAAGGGGAAATTGCTTAACAGACAGGTTTTTACATGTTTATCTGTAGATTATTTTTTTAAATGAATTATGGAAATACCAAGGTAGTAAAAATCTACTGTGCCAGATTGAGAATAAATCTAAACTTGAGAATCTTGCATTCACTGGGAAACCTTTCCTTTCATTTTTGGAGCACAGATTAGTCCTTATTTGCCTGTTTTAAATTATAACAACTTCAGCTTTTGGCACAGCGGTTATCAGCTCACTGACCTCAAGGGAATTGATTCAGGCACTGAAATTGCCTGGATATAGTTCTATCTGGAATGACCAACAGAAAAAAACCCAGATAAGTGGTGTCACAATCCATAATTCTGGGTATTATGGCATGCAATTAGAGAGATAATTTGGGGATTGAGCTCTGATTCCGATCCTGCAGTTTACCATGCATGTTTAAAAAAAAAAAGCAGCCATAGAGTAAAGGGCAGCAGTCTACCTGCATATGGTAAATTGCAGGTTTGGGGTTCATAGTTGTAGTCAGATTTTCAAAACTCATTTCTGAAAGCCAGATAGAAAGTTTACATTCCCCAATAACCACAAAATTAAGCTTTCCAACTTGTTTGTATTAGCAGATCTCAACATGGTGAAGAATTGGAATCACCAAGAGGAAAGAGGTGCCCATCTTAATTGTTGTGGTTTTAAATAGTGATGGTAACAAGTCTAAAGTAGGCATGCTAAGCACTACTTAATGCACTTTCCTACATTACATGGAGTGTCATGATTTGTCTTTGCATACTGAGGAAACAAATATAGGCAATCCCTTTTATACATTACAAATCTCTTCATTATGGCATAGGTCAGTTTTACAGCTATGCCAGGCTTTCTACTGCATGACGTTTTATCAGATTGCACAATTCTATTACTTCTGGTAAAGTCAGGATAGTATTTTATGGCGAGAGTAGGAGATCATATTATGAATGTAACTTTACTGCTATTCCATATTTTCTTACACGTTCCGTGAAAAAGCCCTTGTTTTGACCACTTAGGATTTTTAGTCATTTAAATGTTAGTTTGAAAATATTTTCCCCAAGCATATTGAAGAGCCATGATGATGACAATAAGCCTGGTTTTGGTCCCCACTCTTAAAAAAGGCTCACATGAGTGGCAAACGTTGAATCCAAATCAGTATCCACACTTGTCCAGTGTTTGGGTGTGTCTGAACCCAGGGCCTTATGTCATCCCATTAGAGAGAAAAAGTTCAGCTACAAAGATTAGCTCTAGATCCAAACTTCCAAAGTTCACAGGTTTTCTGATCTAAGGTTTTGGTTGAGTCCATTGCAGTAGAGCTGTGGCAGCATAAAACACATGGTCAGTCAAGTCCTGTATTCACTGGGTTCTGGGGTTTGTTCTTTCTTTTCTGGGAATAGCAAATGGACAAGTTTTCATTATATGTAAATGGGGGAGGGGAGGTATACCTCATAGCATGTCGCCAGACAAGGTAACCTAAATGGAGTCTGAGATCCTGGTGGAAGCAAGCATCACAGGAATATTCACATCACATGCAGATAAATGATTATATCCAGGCCCCTCAAACCTGAGCCCTGAGAAACCCCTGCAGCACAAGCTCAAGTGGTTAGCTTGAGCCACTGCTCATGCAACAATAAGTATGGTTATTGTTAGCGTGCTCCCTTGAGCAGATCTAGTTCAAGTCTGCCTACCCATGATGGGAATCCCACCTCCCAGTTGCAGTGCAGACCTGCCTTCAGAGACTGCTGTCCCCAAAAAGGACACAATTAGGCCCCAGTGGTTTATATTTAACAGTTTTGTCTCATTGTTTAAACAGGATAAGCACATTTTATTTTTGCCAAATATGTTACACAAAATGAATTGCTTGAAACCATCAACAGTTCCGATGAACATTAATTTCTGCATGACAACACCTGTCAGCACTTTTCCGCTGAATCAAAAAACAGATTTTAAAGACAGTTACAATCGACTAGGTTAGGTTCTTGTTTACAAAGCAAAGAGCAACTGCGCTTTATTAAAATCTTAAATAGTTTGAGCATTAAATAGTTAGGAACATATAAAGTAGTCTAGAGACAATCAATGTCAGACTCATCTTTGAGATGCTTCAATAGCATCTGGCTGGTGCTCACCCATGTGACAAGTTTCGCCTTGTCCCCTGGCTTATCTGGAAATGACACATAGGTGGCTCTCTAAGATTGATCATTTGGTTTGCTTCACTCTGTCTATGCCAGTCCAAAGGTCACAGGGGCCACAAAGAGGTCAGATCTTGACTAACAAAGTACCCTCCTATCTCTAATTTATTATTATTTTTGTATCTGTAAACTTGTTCAAGCTGAGCATGCTCCAAATCCTGGCACCTCAGAGATCATACAGTACATTCAGGTCTGCTTCCCTTAACCACTGGATGTACAATTTCCCTAAGTAGCAACCCAGGAGAGGAGCAAATACAAAATCACCCAGAAGGTGAGTAAAGAATGCCACCACCTCCTAAGCAAAGAACCACCAAAACAAACAGACAGTTGTGGAAAAGCAAAAATCCTGCAAGCTAATACATTTAGAGAAGCAGAGTGACAGGTGGATGGATGTTTGCTAGAAGCTGGGAACTGGGTGACAGAAGACAGGGTACTGGGCTTAATGGGTACAGGGTACAAGGTTTTTTGGTCTGACCCAATATGGCCGTTCTTATGTTCCTATATTTTCCCCTTGTCTAAAGACATAATTAGGTTTGAAAGGAATAGATTTTTAATTGCTAAATGTCAATTTCACCGTACACAGACAAACCAACAAAAATATTTCCATTTGACAACAATCAAAGTTTACAGATAGGTAAAGTAAGAAAAACGCTGATTGAGATCGTAGAGTTTGATTTAAGGCTATTTACTTGTCTATCATGACATGATTTTGACAATTCATGTTATAACACTTATAAAACTTTAACTTATTGAATCTCAGCATCTACTGTCATTAAATAATTGTCTGACCTCTCCTATTGCCTCATTTCCCCATAACTTCCCCCACTATGAAAATCAATAAAAATAGAAAAATGCTTAAAAATCAACACTGATATTATCTGTCAACATTATCTGCCAAAACTATTTAAAAATCAAATTGTGACAAATGTATGTACTATCCACACAAGATTCTGATTCTTGGAGAGTAAGTAGCTTGAGGGATGTCCCACCAATAAATGTATCAAAAACTACATCACAAATAAGTTCCAGATACACTATTTGTAAGCATACAAGTCTTTGCCAAATACATCCCAGAACCAAACTTTTCCAACCTGTGAAACAGGACACTACAAACATATAATGCCTGCAAGAAGACAGAGATTGGATTCCTCGGCTTGGAGGGAGGGAGAGGGAGCGGGAAAGAAAGAAGCTGAGAGATCTGAAGTGGAGAACTCATAGGAAGTGAAACCCAAAGTGCTGTCCTGTCAGGATCCCAACACAGACAGCGAGGACCAAGAGTCAGAACAGGCACAAACGTGAGGCTGGGAGTAGCAGAGGAGTGCATAATAGAGTCCAGGCCAGGGTGAATACCAAAGGGTCAAGCATGAATTAGGTTTCAGTGACCAAGATGGAAGGCAAAGTCCAAATCTAGCCAAGTCAAAGCCTTGAGTTCAGGAGCTGAACAAGGAGCAATCATGACAACTATAAGGAATCTGTGCTGTTGCTGGATAGATTTCTGGAATCTCTCAAGTTTATGCAAGGTGGAGAGCCAATCGGGAGCCATGAGGTTGGTGTCTATCAGACCCCCTAAGGAGGGACTTTTATTGCAAACCATGGACCATGGAGTGCAAGCTGGTTAGATGGCACCAGGGAGATACCAGCTGCCTGGCAGCTGTGTATGTTGCAGTTCTAGACCCACAGGGTACATGAACATGTGTCACAGCTAAGAGTTGCTTTATGGCAAAGGAAAATGGAAGACTTTCCTTGATCTCAACAATATCTTACAACAAGGAGTCCTATAGGCTAATTGTGGATGATGTAAAACATATCTTCTTCATTCAGTTTTGAATTCTTTGCCTTTCATTGTTACCGAATGTCCCCTTGTTCTTGTGTTATGAGAAAGGTAAATAGGAGCTACAAATCTAGCTTTTCTCTGCCTTTTATTATGTTTTCTACTTTTAACATGTCCTCTCTTGCTCATGTTCTGCCTAAACAAAACAATCCCAATCTTTTCAATCTTTCTTCATCTGGAAAATTTCCCATGCCTCTAATCATTTTCTTTTCCTGTCTTTCAACCCCTCCTTTATTTCTGCTATATACTTTTGAGGTAAGTTAACCAAAACTGACTGCCGTTGATGAAACATCAGCTTATGAACTGCTAAAATATTAATGACGAGGTTATACTTAAAAGTATAACATATGAAGATCTGGAAATCTTTTCTTTTGGAAATATTACACCAAACAGAGAAAAGAAAAAATCATACTTCATAATTTCATGAATAATTTGTAATTTCTTAGGTAAGTTCGTGATACTAACACGTATCACATGGGAGACTCTTTCCATACCAGCTGCACCTTTTGCCTCTTTTCTCCAGCTCCCATAATTTTTGTAGAAGTGTATTTAGACAGTGATCTGTTTTGGAACCAGATACTCAGCAGATATAAAGCAGCATAGAGCATCCAAAAGTCACTGGAGCTACAGTGATCTGAGGATGAAGCAAAGGGCAGAAGAGCCTTCCCAAAAACAGAGGGAACCAAGATGGGAGATGGGACCCTTCTTCGGAGGTCCCATCCCCACCTTGTCCTTTCCTCTGAGACCCCTCTTCTTCTCCCCCAAGGTCCCATTCCCTTCTTCTCCCAGAGGCCCCGCTCCTGCCCAAACCAGAAGCAGGATACCTCCAGCAGTGGGGAATAAGCTAACTCATCTAGATAAGAAAAATGGACATGTAACTCAGAAGTCAGTCACCTTGATTAGTGAAGAATTTCTAGGGAAGCAGAGATCAAAATGACTTATGCAATGCTAAACTTGGGAAGAGGGAATTGAAGGCCCACCCCAAAGCTATAATCCTTGTATGAGGGACAAAGATTATGGCATTGTGAGGGGCTGGACTGAGCCATAAGACCCCCTGCTAGAGATTTCATGGCTCTACCACACCCATCCCAGAAAAGGAGCAGTGGAGAGATCCTCCAAACAGGCTAGAGGGACTGCATGGGAAGCAACCAGTCAGGGCCCTGGAGGGCTATATAAAAAGAAGTAGCAAAACAGAGCAGGGAGGGAGAGAATTGGTAAGAGTTGTTGGGCTGAGCTGCGATTAGGAGCTGGAGGTGAAGACTGCCTGCGGGAACTGCAACACAACCATGCTACATGGGGGGAGGGCGGGACTGAGAGACTCCTGAATGGCTGCTGGGACTGAGCTAAGGACAATTTACAAGCAGGGACCAGGAGGGCATTGAGGGAATGCCTTGCTGGCTGCAGGGACTGGGTGAGGACTGAGCCTAGGGAGAGACCCAGGTGGTGTGTCCAAGGAGGAAAGCCTGGGGATACAGTCCCATACCAGGGCTGAGATTAGTGAGACAGAGAAATCACTGGAGAACCACTGAAAGGGGGTCACTAGAGGATAAAGAATGCAGATGTGCACAACTAGAGGGGGCTCTCATCAGGACCATCCCTAAGCATATGTAAAATACATGTTTGTGTAGGACACCTGAAAATTTGGGGCACCAAATTTCCGAGTGCTCTTATGCAGCCATGTGTGCTTGTATGCCAGAGGAGGGCACTGGCCAGTGCTGCTGGTTCCTCTCCAGCCTCTCCCCAGGGCTGCTGCAGGGCTTCTCCCTCCCCCACATGCACCTCTCAGCGAGCCTGACTGATGGCAGAGAAGAGTCCCCAGCCTCTGCAGGGCCCTCAGTTATGGAGGGCTCAATAATTTGTAAGGATGGCCCTGGCTCTCATGAGAGGCAAATGTTGACCCCATCACAGGCATTTACTCCAGACAGTACTCCTAATCAAATGCTCCTTTGTGGAAATGTTGATGTCACTTCACTCTGGCATGGCTATGAACTCTAAGGATGACTTGGAAAACAGATCAGGTAAGGGATAGGGTGATCTCCTGGACCGGGCCAGGAGAAGCTGTCTGAGCCAACCAGGGAAAGGTCAGACAGGGGCCTGATGTCTTGAAATGTAATGGATTTTCTTTGCTTTTCTCTCTAGGGGAGTCTAGTGAGGTGACTCAGTTACAGACATGCAAGTGAACTGAGGGTGAAATGCAGAATGATTCAAATGGCAAAGTGAGCCAGTTGCATGGCAAAGATAATGTACATAGTGATAACATCGGGAGTCGCTGACAGAGTTCCCCAGCACTGCAAAATAGAAGTCTGGATGCCATGCAGAAGCTCATCTGATGCTCTGCTAGTGCTGGGGAAACAGAGTCAAAGTCAAAGTTCCTCCCAATAAATAGAATGGAAGAGGAAGGAATAAATAGGGGCTTGGAGTTTTTAGGAAGTTTTGTGCCCGGGGGAACAGCATGGTGTGAACATGGACAAAGGGCTAGAAAGTCCATGTTACACTGCCTCTCACCGTTCTTAACTAATTCTGAGAGTGGGAGAATGTGTCTGTGTTTTGGGGCTTCAGAGGGGTAGCCAAGTTAGTCTGTAACTGGAAAAACGTTAAAAAACAACGAATAGTCTAGCAGCACCTTAAAGACTAACAAAACATGTAGATGGTATCATGAGCTTTCATGGGTACAACCCACTTCTTCAGATGACTGGAGTATAAAAAGTCCAGATCCAAGAATAAATAGGGAATGGGTGAGGGGCGGGGGGAAGCAAGGAAAAAAAATAGTGAATTAGAGTGTTCAAGTTAAAAGAAGATGATAGAGAAGGTGCAAATTGTTCTTAAGTACCCATTGTTAGCTGGTTAAGTCATTAGGATGTGGAAAATAGTGTGCTAGCCAGACAATGTCTTTATTCATACCTTTTTCATTTAGTCATTCCTTTATTGATACCTTTGTGTTTTTTGGGTGGGAAATGGCATTTCCAACTTAATTTTCATTTTCGACTTCTTACATTGACGCTATCACAAGAAGATTTTAAGGTTTAAACTATCTGCCAGTGCCTAATGTTTTGGTGATCGTTTAATTTGGTTGTTCTAAGACTATGTCCCAGAGGTAGCAAGCTCTTTACTGTAGGAGCCAGAGGCAGCATTTGAAAATCATTTACTTTTTACAGCTCTCCGTTCTTTGCTGAGCAAGGCACGCAGTGACTCTGTATAGCTGGTGCATTCCTGAGTGACTCCACATCCGTGCTGTCAATCAGTATTAAATGTGGAAGTTGGTCCAATTAAAGAGATTCCCTCTGTCCCTCTCCCTTATCTCTCTATAGCTGAAAGGCAGTTACTACCTCAGACATCTGTGGATGAAGCATGAGTAATTAATATGTCACCTTAAGAGGCTGCTAAGACCAACACTGCCTTTTCTTTCTTTGTGTTGGAAACATTACTCCCCATTTTAAAAGGTTGCTAATGACAAAGGATTGCAAAGCACAAACCATTATCTTTCAAGCAGTTTTCTCAGTCATTGCTGGGCTCAAATGTTATGGTTTCAAAGCTCTTAAAAAATGCAGGGATCAGGGGAACCAATAGCCTTGCCAGGCCCTGGTGCAAGGTAGGAGGGGCAGCTTCACACTCCCAGAAGGGGTGGGGCCTTGGGCAGAAGGGGTGGGACTAGCGCAGCCAGCCCTCAGCGCCACTGGGATCATGGTGCCTTCCTCCCCCTCCTCTCTTCCCCCCCCTCACCGTCAGTGCTGCATGGAGTGCTCTGCATAACATGTCAACAGCAATTTAAAGGGCACAGGGCTCCAGGCCCATTAGAATCGCCAGGCCCCAGGGCAGTTGCCCTGTTTGCGCCTGCCCGCCATTGGGTCTGGCAGAGACCTGTTGATGGGAGTGGTGGCTACAGCATCGCACTGTGCTGAAGAAAAGACATGTTTGCTTTGTGCCCTAGATGAGCCAGAGATTTTTACTTCCAATTTTCAAGCTTTTCTGAAACCTTTATAAGAAACAAACCTGCCAGCCAACCAGGTTTCTGCCTTTAAGTCAAGGTATTATCTGAGGGTAACCTGAATGGGGTCCCCATGTGGTAGGTGCTGTATAAACATGTGATAAGTGCCATTCCCTGCCTCAAAGAGCTTAACAAGAAAACTATATGTACTCTTCCTGTGCTGAATGTCATTTTCAAGGATTATAACTTGGCCACATCCAGGCCAATTTTCATTGGAAAACTCAAGCTTCTCCTAAATGATTATTTTCCTGCAAGTTTTGTATGTTGCCTGCAGAACCATTTCAGCTATATAAGTATTGAAGAACAAATAAAAAAGACACTGGGGGGGAACTTCTGTGTTTCACTCCCCTTTATTGCAAAAACAGCTGAAGCTTTCCACAAAATTACACTTTTTAGAGACCAAAATGTAGAAAATATCAGTCCGTGTATACCTTGAATAACGCTGTGTCAGCTTACACCAGCTAAGGTTCTAGCCCATTGACTTCAATAGAGTTGTGCTGATTTACACAGCTAAGATATAATCGTATAAGATGTAGTATGTGATTTCTGGAAATTACACATATACCATGTGGCATGTGGCCAGATGCTACTGGAGCTGCTCCCTTCCTGCCTGTTCAAGTTTCTCCCCACCAAAATGACCAAATGGTGTCAAATGTTATATAGACATACATACATACACATGTGTGCCTGTCTGTCTCTGTGTGTGTATATATATATATAGAGAGAGAGAGAGACTGTCAGTGACAGTGATCTGGCCATATGTGTTGAGGAGTATTTGTTGTACCCACACAGCTCTAGAGCACAATGCACTGTGTAGCCTACAATACCTGGTAAAGTTCTGGGGCAGCTTTTAGCATCTGCCACTATGGATCGCAGGTATCATCTGCCACAATCTGTGAATAGTAGCGTGCCAGGCCAGCATTTTTCTCAGCTGTCTTAAGCAAGATGACCAGAGGCAGCTATATGGACCAGCTCCAAAGCTTGTCTCTTGCACCAGCAGCAGCTGATCCAATAAAAAATATTACCTCATCCACTCTGTCTCTCTAATGAGGGAGTTTAGTCATTTGTTCTTTTGTTTCCTTGTGAGTCAGATTATCCAGTGATGGGGTGGAGATAGGGTGTTTCTTACTTGGGGGTTCTTGGCGCTGGCATTTATTTCCTTTTTTAGTGCAAAGATGAGGTAGCTTGTTGACCTTAAGGGTAACACTGCAAGAGTTATCTATTCTCCTCGGCCTTTGTATGAAGAAGGTGGCTTTTGCCCAGGACTTTTTATTTGTG
>CM057847.1:57160798-57216181 GCA_030068395.1 Apalone spinifera | reverse complement strand
CCCCCCCCCCAGCCAAAGAGGCCCTGGGAGCAGTGTGGAATCGTGCAAAGTCTCCTCCCTGCATCCCTGCCCTGCAAGGAGTGCACAGTGCTTAGAAGCAGCACGTGCTCCTGGCAGAGGGGGAGGAGACTTCGTGCACTCCCCCCTGCCCTCAAGCCCTGACAGGACTCCTCCCACCCTGCAAGGGGCTTGGCCCTTAAAGTCCACTGCCAGCTGAGCAACAGCTGGCAGCACAGAGCTCTCTTGCAGGGTGAGGGTAAGGAGCGAGAGACTTCACATGCTCCCCTTCTCCCAGTCCCTGATTGACTTGGGGTGGGGAGAGGAAAGGAGAGCGCGCAGTGTCCTTCCACTGCCAGGAGCAGGGCACCTAGAGTGAACCGCCAGTTGTTCAGAACAGCTGGCAGTTCTCTCTGTGGAGGGAGCAAAGACTTTGCGTGCTCCCTCACCCCCAGACCAATCCGGATCTGTGGGTTGGTAAGCACAGAAGTGTCCTGGCCCCGCCCCTTCTGCTTGAGGTCCCATCCCTTCTGGAGCGGCCTGGAGCCCCGGTCAAAAATTATTGCCCACCCTTGCATCAGGACCATCATAGTGTGATGGCCACCCAGCTCTGGACTGGCATTGCCTTCTTGCCTACAATCAACCTCCACACACTTTATCTCAGAAATTGGCATGAACTGAGCCTCTCTGATAATGCAAGATCCTAGCCCTTATCTCACCTTCCCCCAGGCCATGAACTAGATCCTGCACAGGAGAAGGAGAGTCCAGTGCAGTATTCCCTCTCATTGTTTTTCCATTCATGTTCAGAATAAATGTTATTATGTGCCCCAAGGCACATCTGGATGTGCACCACCATAGAAATACATGCTGCTGGCTTTGAGCACTGTGGGCACTCTGTTAATCAACTAGGCGGCACCCGAATCTCTCCTGGACAGCCACCCAAGCACTCAGCTTAAAGGGAACACTAGCAGGGCCGGCCCACAACATTTTGGCACCTGAGGCGGGGAGCTCAAATGATACCCCCTTCCACCTCGCTTGGGCCAAAACATTGAAACGACTCAATTCTGCCTTCTTCCTGTTCTACTCCTCTCATGACACTCCATCTCTGTGCATATAGAGCAGAGAGCATACAGGTTGTCCCTGACTTACGAACACGTTGACTTACGACCATTCGTATTTACAACCAACCTCCCATTAAGCCAGTCCCCAAGTTACAAATACGATCCGTGCTTACTAACAGCGCGGTCACATTTAAATGAATGGGGTCCGACTTACAAACAGATTGAGTTACGACCAGGTGTTTGGAACGTAACTCATTCATAAGTCAGGAACAACCTGTACATATGCACCAGCAGCAGACACAATTTTCTACACTCTGGGTCCTAGTGGCCCCCCACCCTCCAGTCTGGCACCTGAGGTAGCCGCCTCAGTTCGTCTCATGATAAGGCCAGCCCTGAACACCAGTCCAATGGCTTAGGACAGGGGAGATGTGGGTTCTGTACCTGGCTCTGCTGAGTTACCTTGCATAAATCACTTAGTTTGTACGCCACTTCCCTACCTTGGCAGGATCAAGTACATGGTAAAGATTGTGCAGAGTGCTATACAAGAAATGGGCATCATCCTTACAGTGACTGTAGCTCTTCTAACCTATACCAAATGGGAATGAACCTACAGTCCCTCTTGGTGCCAAGTCCTAGATCCTCTTCACTATTGCTGCTACACTAGCCTGACTGCAGCTGTTTCTTTCCAACAAGACCACCTCCCAGCTTTCTTAGGGTTGCAGACTGTGAAAATCTTGTCACAACTTGATTAAAAAATCCTCAAACCCTCTTTAGGGAAACATGGCAGTGACCCCCCTTTTAAAGCAAGAGATTTCAGCAAGGGTTAAAATAAATTTACAAATACAGAGCCTGATTCTCTTCTGATCTCTCTGAAAGGGAGGGGGTGAGAGGAAAATCAGAATCAGGGCCACCTGACTTTTTATTGCCTCAGGTCAGGTGAGTTTAATATCAGTTTATCTGATGCAGTTATGGCTATTGTGTAGACTTAAGCTAGAAGAATGTAAAGTTGCCCTTTGCTAGTCAAAATTTCAGTGTTCTGGGGAAATATATGCTATCAGTTTCATTTAAAAAAAGTTTTCCTCTCTTCCCATCCATATTTCTGAAATGTGACAATGATATTGTGTCACTGATCAAATAGCAAGCCTATTTCCCCATGCCAGTTCCTCAGACCCAATTAGATGCAGTTGTTGGAAAGGATCCATATATAAAAGCCAACTAAAATAAACAATACTTATAAACTAATAGGTCTAGCTGTCAAGATCATTTTGTGTGACATAAGAGACAAGCTGGAGTAATTCCTGCAACCAAAATCTAATGTATTAAATATACTCCATGAACAAATTGGCCCATTATTACAGCAGTATGCTTAGATTGCCAGTGATGTGCAAGCATCACACTGAATTGATCTGCTCAGTAGTGCTTTGTTTCTAGTTGAAAATAAACATAAGGTAACAATCCCTGTATTTGTGGGCACTGACGTACCTTGGTTGTTCATGATTAACTCACACAGAAGCTCTGGGAAAACTGCCAAAACTGAACATATTTAAAAAAACAAACAAACAAACCGCACACACAAAACAAAACAAAAAACCCCCTGTAATCCCAGTGGCACTCTATGCAACGTTTACTGGTTCCATGAAGAACGAGGCTGGCAAAAAGGCAACAAAACAAACCCAAAAGTAACAATAACAGATTTTACCAGGTCAGGATCAAAGAGGTCCTAGGAACAGAATAGCATCTACTTAGGCAAGATAAAGACTTCTTGCACTGGTTTAGAAACCCTCTATTATCTTACTGCTCCTTTCTTGTGTTTTCATGACTAGTGGGAAAAAACAGCCTCAAAGTTTAAGAACAGGTGGACCTATGGGACAGTCTGTGTGTATAAACATTCCATAATGTTCACCTTGCTGAAAATGATAGGACTCAGCAAAAATCTTGTGGTTGCAAGAAGCTTTTAAATAGCATGAAACTGGTGTTACTTCCTTTCCTTCCCCCAGTGTTCTGAATCATTTGCACTACTTCTCAACATCATCTCTTTATGCTCCTCTAGGTCAAGTCTACACTGGCACTTTAAAGTACTGTAACTTTCTGGCTCAGGGTGTGAGAAAATAACCTCCCCCCTAGCGCAATAAGTTATGGCACTGTATAGTGCCAGTGTGAACCAGGCTACAGCACTGTGAGCTGCGCTCCCAGCACTGTTAGGATACATCAACACTACGGCACTATTTCAGGATACATCTGGTATCCTGAAATAGTTATTCTGCTTCTTGACAGCATGCCTGTTATTTCGAACTAACGAGCATGCTATTCCAACGTCTCTGTAAACCTTGTTCCACGAGGATTAAGGGACGTTTCGGAATAGCGCTTTAATTTTGAAATTGACTTGAAATAAGCTACTTTATATGCATAGCTCAAATTGCATAGCTTATTTCAAGTGTAGACGCACCCTTAGCTACTCCCCTTGCAGAGGAGGTTTACAGAGGGCACGGGGAGATCTCTCTAGCAGCACTTGTGCCATGGCCACACTTTCAGGCTTATATAGCCTGTGTGGCATTCTAACTGGAATGCTTTACATTTGGACTTTTGTTTGCCCTGCAGACATACATTTCACAAAGCAATCACACCTCATCAAAGGCAACATGCACAACACTTTCAAAGATGAGCTGGAAGATTAATTTCATAACTTTGCTAAAAATCATGGTCAATAAACAATACTGGATTTATGGCTTATTACAACAATCTGTAATCCACTAAATGTCCCTTTTAGTACTATGACTACAGGCATGGGTGGTTGGTGAATGTAGGGCTAGGGGAGGCAAGCTCCCAACCCCACCCCCGTCCCTTCAGATGAGTCCCTGCCTCTGCCCCCCATGGTAGTCAAGCTGCCTCCCTGCAACCCCACCACCACAGGGAAGAGGGTGGGTAGGAGGGTACACGCACTCCAGCCTCTCTGGAACCGGAACACAAGGAGGGTGTGTAGCGCATGGCCGCAGGCTTTCCCCTCCCCCGCCTAGAGCACAGGGAGGGTGGACAGAGCAGCTTCAGCCTCCCCAGCCAGGAGCACCGGGAGGGCGGCCGCTGGGAGCAACAACACTATGCCCTCAGAATGCCTATAGTTTGGGCTGGCAGTTTGGGAAGGCAATGCCTTTCCCTGCCTAGGATACTGGATGCCCATGACTACAGAGGGGTCTTATTGGGCCACTTCATCTTGACTAGTCCCTTAGAATAAGTAGCACGTTTTCTAAACTGTTGTAGCACATTTTCTAAACTCTGGATACCTCTCCCGAACTTGAGGAAGAGCTACTTGTAACTCGACAGCTTCGCTCTCTCTCACCAACAGAACTTAGTCTAATACAGATTGAACATCTCTAATCCGGGACTCTTAGGACCTGACCAGTGCCAAATCAGAGAATATGCCAGACCATGGGAAGTCAATATTATTACCAACACTTCCACTGCCCACTGGGCTCTTAGAAGATGTTTAGGGGTAAATTAGAGCTAAATAACAGCACAGAACACTGAGAGCTAGGACTGGTGGCTGTAAACGAACTTTATGGGACTGCCGGAAATTTGACCACACCCATGATAAATGGGCATCTGGCTAACTAAAACCATGCCAGACCATGGATGTTGCTGGACTGGGGAGTGCCAGACTAGGGAGGTTCAACCTGTAAAAGATTACATCTCACCCCTTATCTCTTATTCAGGGAAGAGAGCGAGACACGCAGGAACATGAAAAGGCCAAACTTTAGTTAACCCCCCACCCTTAAGATCTCAAAAAAATTATAGGTATGGGGAGACAATAGAGCTATGTGGCTTTTAAGGATGGTAGGTATGAGGGTTAAAAATAAACAAGGAGATGTCACATTTTTTCCTCAAATATGTTTTTGTTTTCCTTTATAATCTCTTTTTCTTTGAGATCTTTCTCCAAGTCTGTACAACAAATTTGGAATCATTTTTGCTAAATATAATGTAGTATCAAGAAAAAAAAATGTATTTTGATATTAGTAAATATCCACAAAGATTCAAGTGTTCTTGAATTTTCAGATCAATAAAATAGATCAGATAAATATTTGTTTTAGTTTAAACAAGGATACATACAGCTCTAGTCCTTGCATAATATAGTCCCATGTGTGTTAATTCAAATAATGCAAATGGATTTGGTAGTTACATATAAAGCTGTTCAAGAAACAGAATTTCCAAAGTTCCTACTTTTGAAAGGGAATGTGGGGATAAGTAATTTGATTTAGAATGAAATGCAGAAATTATAACATTTCCCACAAAACAAAAATTCTATTTTTTTTCTCATTTCAATCCATTGTGTTTCAATTTTTATCAAAATAGGCACGATACATATATAACATGTTAAACGTAATATAAAATAATATTTTAATATTGACATCTAAATTAAATCAAAACACTGTGAAACGAATCATTGACTTTTTCTCTATTGAAAGTGTCATAATCAACATGTTTACATGAAATATCTTATTTTGACACAATGGCATTTAAAAATTGTGGAAAAATTTGAGCAACTCTAGTTAAATACAATTCTTTTAAAAGCAAATCTGTTTGAAAATTTAGATTACACTTGCAGAGATGATGTGTATATATTTTTACATCCCAACAGATATCCAAAGGTGCAAGTTAAAATGCAAGAAGAAGTGGATAGGGTGATTGGCAGAGATCGCTTGCCCTGTGCAGAAGATCAACCTCATTTGCCCTATGTTGTCGCTTTCCTTTATGAATCCATGCGCTTCAGCAGTTTTGTGCCGGTCACTATTCCGCATGCCACAACAGTCGACACCTCCATAATGGGCTACTTCATTCCCAAAGATACAGTCATATTCATCAATCAGTGGTCAGTGAATCATGACCCAGCAAAATGGTCCAACCCTGAGGATTTTGAGCCAACAAGATTCTTGGATGAGAATGGATTAATTAATAAAGATCTTACTAGCAATGTGATGATTTTCTCTTTGGGTAAACGCAGGTGCATTGGAGAGGAGTTATCAAAGATGCAGTTATTTCTCTTTACCTCCATACTGGTACACCAGTGTAATTTTATCGCTAATCCAAATGAGGACTCTAAAATGGATTTTACCTATGGGTTGACTATTAAACCTAAACTATTTACAGTTAATGTCACTCTTAGGGATACTATGGATTTGCTAGATAAAGCTGTCCAAAGATTTCAAGCAGAGAAAACAGCTAGCGAAAGTCATGTATCAGCACATTTATGAACATTGATGTTTAAATAAAATACATAAGGAGACTCCTGCCTAATTAAATAAGAATGGGCAGTGCGGGTAAGCTCTCTGTAACATAGTAAGTGCCCCAAAACACTGGGGAGTGGAATTGCCCATGAATTAAGCAGGCCCTCTTTTTCAATTCCAGAAAGAGGCAGAAAATATATTACCAATATATTAACCGCTGAAATATAGGCAGAGTGCATGATTTGAAAGTACATTTTTGGTGAACAAGCAAGAACACGACAGTTAATTTAACACCCTCTTCATTAACTGCCTAGCTGGCGCATCCCCGCCACTCCTTGGGCAACCCTTTCAAAGTCCAAATTTGCCTTCAAAGACTCTCCATCCCAAAGTGAAATCTTGTATGGAAAGAGGTGCCTAGATTGTTGGAGCCAGATTCTGCAAGCATGCTATGCGGGGTAACTGCCATGCTCTCCTATGGTGTCCTGGGAGGAGCACTGAGATGTGGTTCAGTGCCTTGATGGTAAACATTCAAATGAAGTTTGGCAAAATGCCAAGCTTGCCTTTAACATTCCAAAGTATTTAAAACGAGACTAAAAAGAGACTGGTTTATGAGCACAATGGAATTTTGAAATGTATTTCATAATCTATATGTGAACAAATGGAATGCACGGAACTATTTTATTGCATTGCAGACAGAAAGGTTAAAATTGGTAAATCACCAAATGGCAGACATGAAATATAATCTATTAACTTATTCATAAGCAGAATCAAAGGTACAGATCAAAGGGGAAAAAAAAGATATTTTCATTAGGAAAACCTATGTGAGGGTGGCCTTTTATTGTGGACTGTTTATTCTCTCAGCTAAAAGCTCATGCCTGGTCCTACCAGGCCAACACTTAACCACACGAGCAGTCCCATTAAAATTCACATAGGTTTGCAGAAGGACATGTGTCTTAGAACTTTTGTGCCACTAAGATCAGATACTGTGCAGAATAGAGCCATTATGAGAATGTAACTTTTTATTATTAGCCTGAGTTACAATTATGCCTATGATAGTTCATCACATACCATTAATGGGATCTACTTCTAAGAAGTACATGAAACATAAAATAATGGGGGTTTCGGTTACAGATCCCGATTGGGCCCATAAATTGTAATTCAAACCGTTTGTAGTTTGTATTATTTCACAAAACACTTAAAAATTTCAAATAAAGATTAAGATTGCCTTGTGATCAGCTGTTAAGTAAAACATACCTGAGAAGCATTTCAGTCTTGAACTACTGCGTGATGTTTATGTAGGATAACGAATGCCACTCAGGCTATGTCTACACTACAGGGGTTTTGTGCAAAAACCCCCGGAGCGTCCACACCTCAAGTGTGTTTTTGCGCAAGTAAATTTACAGTAAATCAAAAGAACAGAGGGGTTTTTGCGGTGTACGTATTCTTCTTTCTATAAGGAATAACTCCTTTTTGCGCAAGAGTTCTTGCACAAAAAGGTGTGTGTGGACGGACAATAGGGTTTTTGCACAAAAAGAGCCAATGGAAAAAAGCCACAGGTTCTCTGGTGGCTATTCTGTGAATAGCAGTCAGAGCTTTCTTTCAAGAGAGCGTCCATGCAGTCTGGACACTCTCTTGCACATGAAGCCTGCCGTGTAGATATACCTTCAGAGAACCTGCCTTTTGATATATAAAAATGCAGCTCTTGCATAGTGTTGGGCACCTCATGTGACACAAACCCCCCTCAACTCTAAAAGAAATCCATGGGAGTTAAGAACACTCAGCACTAAGAATGTAAAAGGGTAGTCAGATAGTTGACTACTCAACAAGCTTTGGCCTACCAGGTAGTTGAGTCAACTACTCACATTTCACACATTCCCTTGCTGTTTCTATGTCAGAGGGTGGGGGGAAAGCAGGAACTGGTGCTGGTGGGAGCTGGCATAAAAAAGCCACAGGCAGCTCTTACTACATTTCAAAGGCAGAGCCACAGTGGGGATAGTGAGTGTTCCCCTCCCCCCTTATCGACTAATCGAGTAGTCAGTGGAAATTCCATCGACTACTCAATTAGCTGATTAATCGAAATTTAACACCCCTACTCAGCAGATTGCAATAGCGCAGTGTTTCTTAAACTTTAAGACCGAGGAACATCAAGGATTTTTGTTGAGGGGGAAAAAAAAAGGTCAGGGAGTTGGGGGAAAGGTCGGGGGGTTATTGAGGAAAAAAGATCGCCTGCCCCTTTAAGGCCAGCCATTTTGAATTCTATTGTTCTCCGCAGCACGCCTCTGACTGTCTCGTGGAACACAGTTTAAGAAACACTGCAATAGCGTGTGCACCTCAAGCAATGTCAGACTTTGTGCAATACAGAGGAATATGGGCCTTGTGCTATAAACATGAAATCAATGGGACTACTTGACAGAGTGAGGACTGCTCACATGAATAAAGATTTGAAGGACCAATCCCTATATTATACATAGGTGACAATCCTACCCCCCTATTGATAGCAAAGGCAAAACTCACACTGGTGTTGGATAGGAGCAGTGTTGAAGGCCTGATCCTGATCTCACTAAAGTACATAGGAGCTTTGCTCTTAACTTCAAAGGAATCTTTATCAGGATCTTAAAAGCATTGCCCCTTAAACCGTAGGGGTAGTGACACACCTGACTCAGCTATCTAAAATCTCTGGTTTTGTAGGGGATGTATGTTAGTTTTTTTTTAAGCTAAATATTTAAAAAGTAAAAGCTTTTTTTAAAATCTAAAAGGTATCCCTCAGGTATTTTGTGGATTATATGTCATCTTTGAAATCCCAGAACTTAGCCTGTATCTGTGAAATTCTGTGTAAGATACTTAACATAGCATTCAATGACTAAACACCACATTTGTCACTTACACTTTTATATGTCCATAAAAAGGCTGTAATCTTCAAAGTAGTTATTCTAATTCAAGGATCATTATTTTCTATTTCAATAAAAACACCTTTTTTGTCATTTTGTACTTCTCCCAAAAGCTTTAAAATATATACGACTTCTAACATGACTGTTATTCGTGCAACTGAATTGATTTGTATGGATGGCTTAGATCAGGTAATAAACAGTGTAAATGCTTGTCAAATATGTACATCATACAATCCCTATGAAGTTCTTCAAGTTTCTTAATACTCATATAGAATGTATGCAGTTATTCAACAGCTCATCTTTGTGGTCATTTTAAGATGGATCATTCACTGTACTACCAAAATATTAAATACAATTTTTTTTACAATAAATCTGCTTAGTTTATAATTCATTTTGAGGATTCCTCTCCTTCCTCGGTCAGTAAAGCTAAAAAACTGCTTTGCCCCTGCTAGACTGTAGTGACCAAAATATCGTTCTTCCCCCCTCTCCTCCCCACACACACATCTGAAACTAAGGCAGAATCAGTTTGGGCTTTTATTCTTCTAGTCTTTTTGCATTCTTTCCTCTTTCACTATCTTTTTTCCCCTCCTTTCATCCAGGGGTCCTCATCCTACCACTTGGTCTTCCCAGAACTTCCCTATCAATCTTTTTCCTCCTCCCAATTTTTGTTATGTGAAGAACATTCCCTGTTAACTCTATCATGATCTCTCAATCCCATCTCACCTTTCTTGATCTTCCCCACTTCCTGTTCACCTTTTCCCAATATCTGTCACACCACTTTGTATTGCTTCTTCCCTGGCTCTTCCCTTCTTTTGTTGGCTTCACTACCACAGACTGCTTTGTTTCCTTTTCCCTTTTCAAGTACCCCCTTGCCCATTGTCTTCTGGCTAACTGGCCCACCCGCTGTCTGTACTTCACAGCTGTCCAAAGTTAGAACTCCAACTCCCTCTTCAAAGTTAACTGGCACATGTTTTTTTTTACTCATCCATGCTAACAGACCCTCTTGTGTTGATGCAGCCAGAGGACTTGGCTTGAAGTTTATAGTAGGGCACCAGCAGCCACCTGTTTACTACCAGTTTTCAGTTGGCCTGAGGAAAAATTTGGAGAAGGGGTGAATTTACAGGTGCAATTTACAACTGCTGAACTGGCAAAAAGAAGCTTCTAAATCATGTCACCTTAGGCCAATCATCACAGCTTCCAGAAGTGGGGCCAAGTGAAATACAAATATTTCTGTCAGACTCCACTGGTTCCCAGCTTTAAAATGACAATGGCTGTAGCAATGGTTTTAGATTGGGCAAGGATGTGGCCAACAGCAGACAAGTCACACCTTCATCAGATTTCCTAATGGTGTATGCCATTATCTCCCTAACCTGTGACTGGTTATCACTTTGGCAAATGAGAGAAAAAAAAATAGATGCTCCTCTTAGGAAATTCTGTTTCATGACAAACACGAAGAAAAGTGAGTCAAAGTTAAATAAATAACAGAAATATTCAAATCCCCAAATTATTTTTAAAATCCTCTTGATGTGTTGTATTGAGGGCTTAGCAGCTGTATCCCAATTAAGACTTCAACAGAACTTTTTACAAACCCACTTCCCAATCCCTGTAACAAGTGTGGATAGAGAAAGGTATAAAAGAGACCAAATGACTGGATTAGTCATAACAAAAAGGCTTCCTGATGCACTCTACACACTCGTTGGGTTGTATATCTGGTAAACAAGGAGAACAAAACCAGAAATTAATGGAACAAAAATGGGTTTATTAGAAAGTAGATCTATGATGTCAAAAATAATGAGAATTGGGCTTGTGACAGACACTTTGGAAATGATTGTTTACAGTTCAGAATTGAACTAACCTTTCCTTCTCCACTACTATGAAGGAATGCTAGAGAAATAAGACACAGTGGTTTTCAGTCCATGGACCTCTAGGGGTCTGCAGACCATGTGTAAGATTTCCAAAGGCATCTGTACCTCCATTTTAAATATTTTAGGGATCCACAAATGAAAAAAAGTTTGAAAACTACTGGCCTACAAGATAGCCTCTCTCTCTGAACAGAGAACATCGATAATTTTTTATGAAGTTTTGTTCTGCATAACCACAATTTCCAAAAGCTTTATGTTTTGTTTTGATTCTTTTCCCACTCTGTATCCTAATCAGTAGATGTCCAAATATTGGTGTGAAGTTATTAGTTTTTGCTCTGGAACTCAATAGGAGTATGTCTTCAGACTCAAAACCCCGAACCACATGTGACTATTTAGTGTTGAATAATGGCAAGATCGCATTAATGCCTTTTGACTGTCCTGGCCCTTTTATTCCTTCACAAATTACCACAAAAAGGTCTTAAGGGCCCAGTGATTTCACAGAGCTCAGAAATTAGCCTCCAGCACGTTCATCCCCTTCTCACTGGAAGGGTTATCACTTTTCTTTGTCTTACCCAGCTCCTAAAAGTACTGATTGTGCCTTCTATGGAATTGCTGTGGGCTGTAATAAGGAATTGGGAGATACAGAGAGAACAGAGAGCTACCAGGGGTTTCTTGGAAAATCAGCAGCTCCTAAACTGTGTCAACAGACAAGGTCCCTATCAGTGGTGCCTATGAGAGTCAGAATGGAAAGGGGAGGCAGAATTAAATAGCTGTATGCAGGAGAGCACCAGAATGAATTGGTCATGGGGGACAGAATCAATTGTCTATTTTCAGTGGTGGATGGAGTTTTTGAGGGGGGCGTGCTCTGGTAAATACCACCACTTTATCCCCTCTGCCCAATTTGACCCTTGGTGATATAGTGAGCCAATGGTTCAGTAACTGGAGATAGAAAGCTGCCATCCAATCTACACCTGAAGTGGGAAAAATTTAGATTCACCAGGAGAGAGATCAAGACATACACAGCGGCTTCTCTTTCTAGCTTCTTCTGTCTGGAGCAACATTAACTTAATCCTTGGAAGTTTGCCCGTGTCCTACAGGCACATGCTATTATGGGCTGGGTTGTATCTTGTTAAAGTCAAGCATGGCTTCCACTTTGCATTCAGACTACGTGTAAGGAAATTATAGAAGGAAGTTTTAAGGTGTTTTGTACACATCTGTTGTAAGCTGAATAATGTAGCTGAAATGGGGATACTGTCATTTCTACCTTCCTCGTTGAGCAATAAGGTTTTGAAAGACTCCTTAGGAGTCTCCAGAAGTAACGATTTTTTTCATGCCACTGGATTCCGACTTCTGCGGCCGAGAGAGTGGGATCGTCTCTGTGCAAAGACTTTCCCACTATAATAATATTTTTCACGCACAGGTTATGTTGTGCAAAGAAAAGAAATGAACTGCATAACAACATGTGTTCCTCAGCTCCCGAGAGACAACCAACAACATGACCAATCCGCTGCAGAGTACTGAGAAATGGTACCTCTTGGGTGCTGTGAGAGAGAAACAGGCCTCTCTAACCCACGTTATATTTCGATTGGGGGCTAACTATAGTTTCTCCACAAAAGGTGTGAATCTTGGATTGATTCTCTGTGGCTCAGCTCAGTTTGACTGGCTCAAATCAAGTGAAAAAGTGCTACTGAAGAAATCTGTTGGTTTAGTTACTCTAATGACAGCGAGTTAAAAAAAGAAAAGAAAAGAGGACGCTGTTTTGTACAGTGGCTTTTCCTTTCTTTGGTGAAGTTCATTCAAGCATATAGCTGCTAGAACACAGTGTCATGTTGCCACTTGTTCCGAGACAGAAAAATGCTCATCGTACTCTTCCTGGCGGAGAAGAGGTAGAGCTGTACCTACACCGGAGAACAATATGCCCGCAGAGAAGCTTTCTGGATAGCCTTTCCAAGTGGCACAAGAACAAAGGGGAAAGGTTTTCCATAAGCTTTCTGCATGTGAAACATTCCCTCTCTCACTCTGTCTGACACCTTGCATATCTTTGCCAAGCCACCCTCTTTCATGTGCATGAGAGAAACACCTGTGATAGGGAGTTGGCTGACATCCTGAGAAAAAGCACTTGAGAAAATAATGCTCGATGCAGGAAACTGAAACAAGGTCAAATCTCAAGAATAGAAAGAAATCAACCCAAGACAAATCTTCACGGTCTTTATCTGCTAAACAGCATGCAATACAGTTTAGAGACTGATGTAGTCAAAACAGTGCAACTCTCTAGTATGGCTGCAGTTATTTTGATATAAGGCTGCAGTTATTCTGCTATAAGGCTATGTCTACATAGCAGTGTTATTTCAGAATAACTGACATTATTCTGAAATAACATAGTCTGTATATACACTACAAGCAGTTATTTCGACAATGTTGAAATAATGTTGAGCTGGAGGACTTCTTACTCTATCTCCTGTAACCCTCATTTTACATGGAATAAGGGAAGTTGGAGGAAGAGTGCTCTCTTGGACTTCCTGCTGTGTAGACAGTGCCAAAAGTCGAAATAAGCTATTTCGACTTCAGCTACCTCAATTGTGTAGCCTAAGTTGCATAGCTTATTTCGACTTTAACCTTGCTGTGTAGCCGTGCCCTACAGGGGCTTATGCTAGCATAATATATTCCTCTAGAGCAGTGGTTGTCTACATTTTCTCATTTGCAGACTCCTAAAAAAGTTTTAGATGGAGATGCAGACTCCTTTGGAAATATTACATCACAGGAGGAGACACCCCTCAGGAATAAGCAATACTGATATAAGCACCTCTAAACTACTGACACACATGTCCACAGTAGCAGACAGCACTGATTTAACTGATTCAAAGTTATAGCAGTGCAAAAACTGTGCAGACCAGCCTTTACTATGTTCTTTTTCAATTATGTTGTGTACACACACACACGCTCATGTATACACATATGTACACACACCACACAACAGCTTCTCTTTCTAGCTTCTTCTGTTTGGAGCAACATTAGCGTCATCCTTTGAAGTTTGCCCGTGTCCTTCAGGCACATGCTTTTATGGATTGGGTTGTACCTTGTTATGAGTCAAGTGTGACCACCACTTGCATTAAAGCTGCATGTAAGGAAATTATTATAATCATCGGACTGAAACAATTCAACCACCTCCATCGCAAACCCAGGTCTACATCTCCAGCTGAAACAAAGACACAGCAAAGGCCACTCAGAAATTTGAATTGCATAGGCCAAGGCTGAGCTGGCCAGTGTTTGGGTTAGTGTGCGTTTGAGAGAGTGAGAAGGAAGACAGACACAGAAGCAGGCAAGCAGAAAGCATCAGAAATGCTGGTAACAGGGCCCTGTAAGAAAGCTAAGAGGGAAAGCTATTTCAGGATAGATTGCTGGCTAATAGGGCAGGTTTGGAACAACAGCAAAGAAACCATCTTCTGCTGTTTGACTTCAGTGATGTTCAGAGAAACAAGGCTTTATGTATAATCTCTGTAAATAAAAGATGGCAGCAAAGAAGTTACTCAGCTGCATCCATCAGTTTCTCTCCCTATCTGGTACAACCCACAACCACCCAAATTTGTCTAAACAGTCAGTCAGAAGAGGGTAACAATACCATGTTGAGCAGTTGCCTGACTCTGCCCCACTCTTGCTGAACAAGCGAACAGTATCCTAAACCTACGCCGCCCCTGGAGGAATATCCACTGGTGTAGGAAGAGAGGAAGACCATGCAACAGAGCTACTGTTGTCTTCCTTCTGCGATATGTTAGGCCAGATTTCATGAGGTTTTCTGCACATTGTGCCTTGTGAGTAATCTAGAGCATCTCTTGGCCCCGAATGATCCATCACAAGCTTGGCTGCTGCTGCACTGTGCTAGCAAGTCATTCATGTCCTCCACAGAAGGTTCTGTTTTCTGAACTAATGAGAACCTTATGCTCTGAGTAATCACCCCTAAACCAATCCCTGCACAATCCAGAAAAAAATTCACCCCTTGACGTGGGGACTGAAGAGCTGTCTTGCCCACAGGATCAGGACAAGAGTCACCAGGAGCAAAGGACCTAATAAATGGAGGACTGGAATCTTTAGGTGCGAACATGTCTCCATCAGTGAAAGTTCCCTCATCTTCTAATCCATTTTAGCACTATTACAATTTTGAATGATGATGCATTTCCCCTTTGAGAAAATGAGAACTGTAGGCAGTTAGCTTCACTGTCAGAGCGCCTACCAAGGTGACACTAAGCAGAATAGTCATTCTGTTTCAAATAAGGATTGGCACAGAGCCTTGATTAGCTGGTTTGGCACATGAACTCAGTAATTTGATTCAATATTTATCTGTGATGTTTCAAAGTTTAATGATGTCCTCATTCCAAAATAAATTAATACTGTTACTATGACCATGTGTATCTGTGTTTAAATGATATATGTGTGTTGCCTCTTACTTTCTTACTACAAAGTAAAAATTTGTTTGACTGAAACATTTGCAGGATTTTTTTAGAATCCTTTCCTTGCTGTATAATTTGATTTCAGTTATCCACATAAATATACATGCAGTTCTAAATTGAAGATATATTGCAGGAACAATTCAGATAAATTAAATAAAAATGGGATTAGAAATTAAATTCTGCTCTCTTGCTTCTCTCTGTTGATCTCTTCTTGTCTTCATCACTTGCTGCTAGAAAGAAAATTACATGCTCAAAAGAATTTTTTTAAACCACAGGGAATGAAGACCTAGAAAACCCCAAACTAAACTTTGTCCAGTACCCAAGGACTCGTGTCAGAAAACTTCCTGGTGCATGGATGTATTCACACATATCATTAGTTAATTTATGCAACCAATTTTATACACTCTACTGTAGGAAATGCATCTGTCCTGAGAACTGCAGATGGTACACAAGGTAGAGTGCAGTTTTTCTTTTATTTAAGTGTGTGCTTTATGTTTTATTATTTCCATTGCTAAATGTAAACATTGTAAAACTATCCCACCAAAGATGAGCAGGTGAAATAATATATCATCTCAATGGAGCCGGTAAACCTATGTAGTCACACAAGGAAAGCAATGGCCTATGCAAATTGTTACCAGTGTTTTCCTCCACACAAAATTTGGAGGGATGGGGAGGGAGAAGAGAAGGCTGCCTTCCTTATAACCTTTTTCCTACTAGTTAGAGCACTCATCTATGATGTGTGAGGACCTGGTTTAATCCCCCACTCTGCCTGATGAAGGCAAAAAATCTGAACAGGGTTCTTCACATCTCAGGTAAGTGCCCTAAACACTTAACTATGGACGGGTTTCCAGCTCTCTTGCTGAAGCTTTTCCACTCAGTGTTAAATAATATTAAACAGGCCAGGGAAAGAGTGAGAATGCCCAAAACTCAGACTAGGGCACTCACTTGAGAAGTGGGAAACCCCTCTTCAAATGCCTTCCCTTCAGCAGGCAGAGGGGGAACTGTCTGCCATATGCCAGGTAAGTACCTTACTTACGGAGCTAAAAAGTTATAAAGGAAGCTTTTCTTCCTCTGGCCATTTTGCATGGTGTCAGGTACGTAGCTAAGCTGTTCTTGCAAAAGTTGTCTTAGATGCTTAAGGCAGCTGACTCCTGAAGAGGGGCTCCCAGCTGCAGATTACAAAGTGAGATAGGAATGTCAGTCCATGCAGCAGGGAGGCACCTACTTTCCTAGAACACTCATCTCCGCAGCATCTCCGATTGGTGGTGGATCGTGTTCTCAGGTGCCTCTCTCTCCTCATAGACTGTGTAGAGGGCCCAGGTGCCTAAATCAGGCTTTGGGTGTCCAGAGATTTTCTGGGCATCTAAAACTCGGGCATTGTGATACTCAGTGTTGCAACACTGAACTCCCTTTGTGGAGCCAGGCCTTTGAGACCATTATCAATTAACTCTTAATCTTCTCTTGGAAAAAATAAAACAAGAGTTTAATGTGCGTAGCTAACTAAGGACCATCCAGAGCCCATTGCAATCAGGGATTCCAGGGTGCTTTGGATGAGACCCTGGAAACAAATAGTGTGGCTTTTGACATAATACAAGCTGCTGGAGAAATTTATTAACTTGTTTTATTTGAAACCCAATCAAAGGGCCCAGGCTACCTTCAGTTATTTGCAACATAGTAGGTTTTTCCAACTTAGAAAATGGTTTGGGCTGTGGTTTGCACATGCTGGCAGCTGCAGGGAGTGAGCAGCAGGAAGCCGTTTTAGCCCTGATGCACCGCTGGTGATGGCGGCAGGAACCCCAGAGTGGAAGGCAGGAGTACCCAGAGACCTCCCTCCCCCCAAGCCACTGCCAGAGAGGGTCTCCCAGGTAAGCAGAGTACCTCTCCAGCCCTTCCAGAGCCTGCACCTTCTCCCTCCATCTCTGTCCTGTCACCAAGACCCCTAGTTCCTGCCCCAGGACAGAGCCAGCACCCAGACTCCATCCCACATTCCCTGTCAGTCTTAGGCACGTGGAGGTGTTGACGGTGGGAGAATTTGAGCAGGGGAGGGTTGCAGGCTCTGGGTGTTCTGGGCACCAGCAAAATTTCTGCAAACCTGCCACCCCTGACTCTGTGTGTGTGGCAGGAAGAGAGGAATACAGAGGGCCAGGCTCCCCTGTATGTTTACCCCAGTAGACATGCCTATTGCTCAGGTAAGTAACAAGGGCACCTCCATCTGAAGCCTCTCCTTTTGGGATGAGAAAGGGGGCACACAGTGGATCCCTGCTACCACCCTTAATGCTGCTCCTCATGGGTCTTATGCCAATACCCGCATGGAAGGGAACTGCCCTCCCCCCCCCACACACACACTACTTGAAGGGAGGACTGAGAACAGAGCATGTGAGTAAGGTTGCAGGGTTAATGCCATTAAATGCCCCATATTATGCTGTTCTTTGTGCTTTGAATTGCTTTAATGCAGTCCTGGCCACATCTCTGGGGGGTAAGCAGGCAACAGGATTGGAACTCAAGGTTTTCTGGCTCCTGGTCCAGCACCCCTTTACCTAAACTAGAAAGTATCACAGTTTGCCATTCAAAATGAAGGTGGGTCTTCTTCATGAGCTGGAACATTAGAATCCATGGGCTGTTCATTCTACCTAGCTGTGAAAGCACTACTTTCTCCAGAGAAAGGATGCTGTGAACATGGTTCTGTACCTGTAGCCTCCCAAAGGCTACCAGAGCCAAGGAGATCAGGTCCAAGTAAAACGCATATTTTAACACACACAGTACTGCAGATGGTTTGAGCACAGACAAATTTTGCCATTTCTATGAAGAGCTATTCTGTCATGGAAGGGAGGGAGAATTTGGATGGGTCATGCCATGGTGCACAGGCCTTGTGTGATGAAAACACCAATTCTCTGGGGATTCTTTGCAGAATGCAAGTAAGGTTCAGAGAGGGGCTGATGTTGGGATTAGGGGGCACACCAGGGTATAGCAGAGTTGACTAATGGGTTCTACTGAGGGGGATTTCTCATCTCTACATGCACATCATCCTGTGCTCAGGATGAGCACAAAGGTGAGGATTTGCCACTGTCAGAAACAGCATCAATTTGTATTTTGGTGGCTTGTAAATTACTAATGTCTCTTGGAATAAAAAGAGCCTGTTTGTTTTGGGGAGGGGGAGATTTTAAGAAATGACTTCATATGTCACAGCTGGAAACACTTTTTCCTGACTGCACCAATTTTGGAGTCACAGACCACTTACTTGTCTATATAGGTTTAAAAAAAAAACAGTAACTTGATTCATTTTTTTCTTTTAACCACACAGCAAAAGATTTTCCCCCCATTTTTCTATAGAAATCACACCACATTAGGAGACATATTTTATATTTCATTTCACACTTCACTGATATGCTTGCCAGAACTGATTACCTCAGTAGGGGTCATCTCTGTTTGAAATTGTTTACGTATAATAGATGACATGCAGATTTAAATTAAATTATTCAGTAGTGGCTCCACTTTATTCCTTATCCTTTACAGCTAAAAAGAGTCTTAAGCAGGTAGCTACTCAGGTGATAGTAAGTGGAAAATATCGTTGCCAAGGTAATTCACAACTGATTTCCCCATCCTGATAGGGAACTGAAAACTGTGTTAAAAAACTCTTATCACCCAGAATGAGTACCTAGCACAAATGTAAGTCATCTGTTTCTAGTATATGGGAAACAGTTAAACCAGAAACATAATACTGTTGTTTGATGAGTGGCCAATACATACTAAGGTTCTCATATGTTATAACATTAAAGAGGGATTCCCAAAAGTGGCAAGGTGACCTAGGAGCACATGTTGATTTTCATGCTTCTTTGGTCTTTCTGAAAATTCTACCCCGAATCAGGGCCCTTTCCTACATGATATGGAGAAACACATAAGAGAGGATCCCAATATACATGGTTAACTTTGTTTGCTTTCCTGCTTTCATAATGTGAATACTGAAGAGTCTAGCAACTGCAGTAATGCATAGAATTAACATCAAATGTTTTACTGGTTAGCAGTTAAAAATGTCATGCAGAGAACATACATAACTGCTCAGCAGCTGCAGAGGCAGCACAATATCACTGTTTCCATTACAACTTCTACTATCAGAATAGCTAAATAGTTACACATGTTGGGGGAGAACCAGGCACTTTTATGTGGTCACTGTTTCTAGGAAAACCATAGTACTGTACATTGTTTTGGTTTTTTTTTTAAATCTAGCTCTCCAACATGCTTCTCTCCACATTAGCATAGATAGGGGGAATTATGGCAAAAGGCACAAAGAGAAAAATCTTTAAAACCACTTTCAATACAGCAAACATTTGGATGGAGTAGCAAAAATAGTTCACAGTTAGTTTCTGGAGATATCCTGTGATAAAACTGGATGAATTTTCAACTCTCTTTTTTATTGCTTCGGAGATCATGGGCAGGCTAAACCTCAGGAACCCACCATGTTCTCCCTATCCCAGCTACATATATTACGTGAATTTTGCAGCGTATTCGATGGCCATGAAAGGGTTAATGTGGAAACTGCAGCTCTCAGAAGCTGCTAGAAACAGCAATGCTCCCTCAGAGTAAATTCAACCAATGAGAAACTGTTCTGATATATGCTTCATTGGGTGAGTCTCTCCTCACTTACTAGCCTGCCAGGGGATGGAAAGGAAGCCCAGGTTCTCCCGGCCATGTGCTCTCAGCTCAGTTACCATTTAGCTCAGAAGTTTTTCTAATTTGCATTTGGATTCCAAATCTGTTTCCCTCTCTTAGAATTGTAGCTGGAGGTCCATGACCATAATATCCAAGTGCCTTCCTCTGAAAATCAGTAGCAAAGTCCCAGAGGACTTCATGAAGTTTAATTTATTTTACATTTGGTCTTATTACTGCATTCTTCGCCATTCTCTGAGCACCTTCCAGTTGTGCATTAAGCAATGTGACAGGTCACTGGTGTGTTCCCTCATCCTCTCACCAGAGAAATGCATGCCTTGGAATGTCTTGTTTTTATAGTTATGATTAAAAAAAACAACCCATACATTGCTTAGAGGAAAGCCACCTCACAAAATAGGGGGGGAACCCACGTACATACAAGCCCAACTTTTACCATGAGGATTATGAAATAGTGAACAAACTATTACTCACTCATCTAAGAAGTTACTCTGGTCTTCATGGTTTCGGCTGAAATACCATGAGCAAGAGTATGCCAAAAACAATAAGTGCTGGAAATCTTGACCAGAAAAGCCTGCCTTTTTGAGTTGCCTTATCTGATTTCCTAGGCTGCTACAGTTTCACCATATCTTCCCAGTTTGGGGAAAGGCAGAGAGAAGAGAGATTGTTCAATGTCATCTCATGTAATTTTATGGCTAGGTTACCTTTATGCCACTTAGAATAATACCAGACTGCATTCAGATACAATGGGCACAAAAACACAACCTATTCTTACACCCCTCACTCTGTAAGAATGGGTGTTGTTGAGAAGAAGGGGGAGGGTCATCTTTAAAACTGCACCATCTCCAAATAAAAATCAGTGTGGAACTTAGCCATGGCCATACAGTCCTCCACCTCAAATTACCTGGATCAAACTTATGATTCACTCCCATTTAAGTGCTTTGCATTCTGGGGTGTTCTAACACACCAACCAGAATAAAAGGCACTTCTGATGACCTGTAGCAAATCCCTTGCAGGGGGCAGGGTGGAGACAAAGTATTTAATACATACTTCTCCTGTAGAAAAATACATTGGGATACTCTGGGTTACTAAATATGAAAACACTACCTGAAAGGTCATGGGGATCAGAACAGGGAAAGAGTGCTGTAATCTTCTGACCAGACTACATCTAATTAATGTAACTTAGTTCTGCCAGCAGAAGAGTAAGGATCCAAACCGATACAGAAATAATGTCAGAAACTGGACCATCACCTCCCCTGCATTGCACATACTATGTGCATTCAATACAATATGAATTAAGTAGCCTAACTAGTAATCAAAGCTACTCTGCATGAGGATGCAGGAGAACAAATGTTACTTTGAGATTCTTCTCTTCTGTGTTTCCCATCAGTTTGGTGTGTCGGGAACCAGGGAAAGTCTAAGCCAGACGTTAGGGGATGGGAACTCTGCAAACAGATAACAACATGCAAGAGTTTGCCAGGATTCCTGCAAACAAAAGCTGTGTGAAGTTTTGCACAGCTCTGCCCAGGATTTGGCTTTTATAGACATCTTTCTTTCTGGGCATGGGCTCATCTGTCTCAGGTCAAACTTATTGACAGGCTTGTGGTTGGTGTCGAGTGACCTACCCATCTGCCTGGTGCAAAAATCACATAACAAGCCTTGAAATCCTGGCTCTAAGGCTCATTGGCTTAAGGTTACATTTTGGCTGCTGCTTCTTCGTTCTTGGAACTCAACTGAAAATACCATTTGGTTTGGCAAGACAACTGGAGTGGAGTCAACACAGCATTAGTGGGTGGCTCACTGATTACAATCTTGATATTAACAATTCCCTGGCGAGAAAGAGGGATACAGACACGCATTCTAGTCACCTTAGACGGGGCAGATACTATAGCTCAATTTTGTATTTGGGAAATTTGTGTGGCAGACACACTCTATCCAAAGGCAAGCAGAGGAACAATGGAAGATTGCCTCCCAGATTCCCCCAGTTCTCAGAGGAAGCCTGCACCATGCTACACTCGTTCACATGGTTTGGTATACTCCTCACTGAGCTCTTACTAGCCTGCTCCACTGGCTAGCGTGGGTCAGAGAGACTTTCACCCACTCCCTTCCTGAGAGCCATGCCCTGCTGGGGAAGTCATGAGGGACTCTTTGGCTAGGTCTAGACTACAGAGTTTTTGCCGCATTTTTACGCAAGTAAAACAAAAGAACAGAGGGGTTTTTCCGGTGTAGATATTCCTCATTCTACAAGGAAATAACTCCTTTTTGCAAAAGAGTTCTTTTGCAAAAAGGTGTGTGTGGATGGGCAAGAGGGTTTTGTTGCTCAAGAAGAGGGAAGAGCACAGGTGCCCTGGTGGCCATTCTGTTCATAGCAATCACAGCTTACATTCAAGAGAGCATCCAGGCAGTGTGGACGCTCTCTTGTGCAAAAGCACATCGCTTTTTTGATGAGCTTTTGCAGCGTAGACACTCTTGCACAAGAAGTTTTTGTGGAAGATCTCTTCTGCAAGAAGCCTGTAGTTTAGACATAGTCTTTGTATTGCCCCGAGATCAAAACTGAGATTTTAGCAGACCAGGCCGACTGCAACCACTAATTCACAACAGACAGACTCTAGCCCTGTTTTGCTTTGATTGTTTAAACAATTAGAAACAATCTCCTCCAAGGAAAAGAATTCAGAAAAAAAAATGGAACGACAATTAAGGAAATTTAATGTGCTCATATCTAATGCCTTGTATGCAAAATGGAAACATTCAAGAGGCACTTGAATTTTCTCAAGAGCAAAAGATACTTTTTTTTCCCAAATCACCTCATCCTTCCAAAGAGTGTAAACTGAGAGTTCCAAAAGGTAATCCTGGAGGACAGCTGTTTTAGTCATTCACTGTGCTTCAGGGTCAGAGATTGGCTTTGGATCCACCCTCTCTACACTGTATTTCAGACCAATTTAAAAAACAAGATTCAAGAGTGAATTCAGAGTTCAAGAAGGTGAAGGGAGCCAGGCATAAGAAAAGTGCTGAGTAAGCTTTGCTCATGAATCCTTCTTACCGCAGTTCAAGCCTCAGCTACAATACGTTTGCTGTACAAATGCTGGGCCCCCTTTAAGTGGAGACTTTTTATAATCATGTTGAATTATGTGGTGGTTTAGTGCATCATAGATACATCTGCTAAGAACTGGAGAATTGATCCAAAGCCCATTCAAGTCTATCAGCATTGTTTTCATTGACTTGAATGGGCTTTGGATCACAGCCTGGGAAAGTTTTTTTTTTTTTCCCCCAGATTCAGGTTAGGATCTGAATGGCAGGTCCCTAGCAGAGGAAGGCTAGTGCATTGATTTGCAACAGCATTTGCCCTTTTCCCATCCCCCTCCACAAAAAGGTGAGTGACCAGCTATAGAAACTGACTGGCCCACATCAAAATCAGTGTGCTCTGTGTAACTACACAGGCCAGTATGCGGGGGGTGCAAAGGCTGCGAAAGCACCCTCCATGATCCCCCAAGTAAGCAGGCTCCAGCCAGCCAAGGGAAAGCAGGAGCAGCGCGCTGCCCGAGCCTACCTCCCCCATGCTCTGGATCAGCCGGGGGAAGACTGGGGCTGATTTCTCCGCTTACTTGGGGGACCATGGGGGAGGGAAGGATGTACATTCATACCCTTGCAGTCCACATTTATAAAAAGAAAAAAGCACCCACCCCACATACATTCCTGCATACAGGCCTTGTATTAGCTTGGCCCTTCTCTCCAAAAGTAAGGGAGTTGCTTATTTGAAAGTTGTTAGCTGTGATTTCTTCCCTTTGCACAAGGTGGGTTTTAACTCTCTCCCTGCCCAACGTTGGACCTGATTTACATCAGCAGTTCTCAACCAGAGCCCGGGGGCCCCCGGAAAGCCACAAGCAGGTTTCAAGGGGTCCGTCAACCAGGGCCAGCATTAGACTTGTTGGGGCTCAGGACAGAAAGCAGAAGCCCCGGCCACATGGGGTTGAAATCCAGAGCCCTGAGACCCACCACCCCAGGGGGAGAAGCCAAAGCCTGACTAATGTAGTTTCACAGGGCCCTATGCAATTGCCATGATTACTAGCCCCTAAACCAGGCACTGGCATTTATGTTCAGAAAACTACTTGTTGCAGCACCGGTGGGCCATGCAGCTTTTATACCATATTGAGGGGCCTGAGAAAGAAAAAGTTTAGGAGGCTTATATTATGCCTTGTCATTCCCTGTCTCTTGGGAAAACACTTTTACACATTGTGAACCCACCCTAAATCCCTAAACAGGCAAAAACTATTTGGCCTTTATATAACCACAAGATGAACTACTGCGTAAGTCAAACTTATCACAAGCCCATCCCCTCCTCCCGTTTCATGGTATTTAATGACGAACACAGTTGCCCTCTTTTTCATATCTATGCATTCATTTCAGTACTCAAAGGCAAAGCAGAGATTAAGGACGTGAATCAATCTGATTTACACCAGCATGAATCAAAAGCCAACAGAGTTACACTGGCTTCAGTGAAATCAGTCAGGCCCTTGGTTTTTATCCAACAGTTCTTGACACACAACATAAAACTTTCCTGTACACACACTGTTCATCACAAGAAACATGCCCTCATTCAACAAGTTTCTTTTACCCTCCAGGTTTTCTTTTAAAACTAGGTCTCCAATGGATTTATTATCTGTTTCACAGCATCTCACATTGCAATTTTCACTTAAAATGGCAAACCAGATCATCAGGTGGTATAAATCAGCCTAGTTTTATTGAGGTCAGTGGACCAGATCCCCTCCCCTGCCCAGTGTAAATTGCCATAGCTCAAGTGTTAACATCTATATGAAGGAGCTATACTGATTTACATCAGTAGAGAATCTGACCCACAATAGGTACAGTACTTTTATAAAGGCCTATTAGTAAAGATTATCATTAACCAGAGTAAATGGAATTATGAAAATTAAATAAAACAATGCTAAATATGTTTAATTATAAACAGCATAAATATCAGACAAATCAAGGGGTTCAACTTTTTTTTTCAAACCCTTCATTCTGTTATCCCACTTAGTAATTCATAGATACATAAGTGCTACAGAGAGAGAGCAAATAATCCATATCTGAAACAGCTCATTTTATTAACTAGTGGCCGCTTTTGCACAAAAACTTGCCAGCTGTCTACACTGGCTGCTTGAATTTGCGCAAGAGCACTGACTTCATAATATACAAAATCAGTGCTTCTTGCGCAAATACTTTCATGCTCCCGCTCGGGAAAAAGCCCTCTTGCGCAAGAATACTTGCGCAAGAGGGCCAGTGTAGACAGGCAAGAACTGTTTTGCGCAAAAAAGCACCGATGGCAAAAATGGCGATCGGGACTTTCTTGAGCAAAATAGCGTCTAGACTGGCCACGGATGCTTTTGCGCAGTAGCACTTTTTGCACAAAGGCACCCGTGCCAATCTAGATGCTCTTTTCCGCAAATGCTTTTAATGGAAAAACTTTTCCATTAAAAGCATTTGCGGAAAATCATGCCAGTCTAGACACAGCCAAGATGTTTGAACAGTAGTCCCAACCTTGGTCCTCCTCTGGCACTCGGGAGTGGCTTATACATTCTATCCACTTCCCTCCTCCCCAGCTTACTCACTGTTTGTTGTCCTGGGTTTGTGGTAGCCAAAGATTCTGGCACTCGGGGCTGCCAAGGTTGCTGCAAGGGCTCTATCACCTGATGTGGGTTTAGCTTTGATTGCTGGGTAGGAAGGCCAACACCAGAATCTCTCAAACAGAGGGCTATTCACTACAGCCCCTGCTAAAGCAACTCAACGCCATCTATTACCTCAGCTCTAGTACACCCACCTAGTTTCAGCTGTGCACGAGCCACTGCTTTGTAGCTGTCTCAGCTCATTTCTTTAGAGAGGTATTTGTAGGACACAGGACCCTTAATAAAATCCTTGTTCAGAGACACCTTCCCTCAGCAGTTAGAAACCCTTCTTACCCTTTCTCTCTCACTTAAGACTCCCCCACCCTACTGTGCCTCACTATAGTAAAGGTTAGGGTGACCCTTCACTCCAGGCACAGGTAATGCACTTCTGTTGTCCTTCAGTTTCTCAACAGGCACCATTTTATAGCCCCCAAAGGCAGAATTTGACTGTTTATTCACCAAAATGCCCCCAAATTATCACAATTGAAATGCAAATGGTGCCTGGCCCATTCAGTCATTCCCTCTTGTTCCCCAATAAATACTGACAGGGCTCCCTGCCCGGTAGAGCCTGAGCTTCATGCAGCTCTTCTCCCATTTCACCAACAGGTGTCAATAGTGAGCAGCCATCTCTAGTGCTTCAGGTCACACAGTTCACAACAGGATTCAAATATGGGCTCAAGCCTCAGGGAATGACGTTAGGAGGAACCCAAATTTGACAGTGTTGGCTGCAAGGCTTGTCACACAGTGTGCGCTAAACAGACTTCCCTTCTCATTTATCGCAGGTATAAACATTCAATGTCTCCTGAACAAAAAGAGGTCCAGGTTGAAACAAAGATGGATATTTGCATCCAAGGATTACTGTGGTGGATGAGCTCAGTGGGGTTCAAAAAAGAGGCTGAGTTATGTTCTAGCCTTTAGCTTAGTGTAACTCACCCATTTTATGGGAGACTCCTAGTTTGAGTCCTGCCGCCTTCTTGATAAGGACAAGGTATTGAAATAACACTCCGCCACCTCTCAGGCAAGTCATTCTGCACCCGGCCCAATTAATACATAATTATTTAATGGAAATAGAACAGCTTCATTAGGAGAGAGCTCACACTAGCATATTCCACAGCCTAGAGATTAGGGCACTCACAGCAGGAGAGGGCATAACTGAACTAACAGTCTCTCTCAGTCCAGGAGAATGCTCTAACCACAGCTTAATTGACAGAGAACCTTGCTCCTTGGCTGTTTTGTAGAGTTAGGCAGCCTCTGAGTACACCTAATGGATAAGACCCCCCTTATGTGACTCAGCCAGCCACATGTCAGTCTTGTTTGCAGATCACTCTGGAGCTTAGGTGGGAAATAGATGCCTAGAATGAGCTAGCAGTGCGCATGCCCAGAGGCAGAAACACAGGTGTCTTCAGAACTTTTCTGTAAAAGCACAAACATTTATATAAAAATGTAGGCACCAGAAAGATTTAGGCTCCTACCCGGTTAGGTTGTGGATGAGTAGGAATTTGGAATCTAAGTACCTTTGAGAATCCCACCCTAAGGGTACGTGTACACAGCAGCATTATTTCAAAATAACTAGTGTTATTTCGAAATAATGTCAAAATACTGTCATGCTTGAGGACTTCTTACTCCGACTCCTGTAACCATCATTGTACGAGGAGTAAGGGAAGTTGGAGAAAGAGTGCTCTATTTCGAAATAAGTGCTGTGTAGATGCTCCTCATTTCAATTCGAAATAAGCTATGCAAGTGACATAACTCAAAATAAGCTAAGCAAATTGAGCAAAGCCCTGCTGTGTAGACGCACCTGTGTCAGTGTGTGGGACAGTGCTGCCAGCGAGTGGGATAAGGATGGGGGTGCAGGATCCGGGTGGGAGGTGGCATACAGGAGTAGGTGAGGGTGCGAGGTCTGAGTGGGAGGGAGGGTACAGAAGCAAGGGAGGGTGCAGGAGGTAGGTTTCTGGCCAGAGGGGAGGGTACAGGTGTGGGCTGGGAGTAGGGTGTCAGTGCAGGAACAAGGAAGTGTGCAGGAGCAGGCATGGGAATGTGTGTCTGGCCAGAGGGGAGGATGCAGGAACAGGCTGGAGGTGCGGTGTCTTGGCAGGGGATGGTGCAGGAGCAGGGTGGTGGGGCAGGGTGTGGGCATGAGGGGGCAGGAGGCACTTCCTTGCTTAGTGCCCCATGCCACTCCCAGGCACGTAGCCCAGGCATGGCCTTCTGCTGCTCCCATTGGCCAGATTCTGGCCAATGGGAGCAGTGGGGAAAGCCTTCAGGCAGCTCGTCCAAGTGCTGCTGTTTTCCTATCTGGGGGAGTGGGTGGAGGAGTGGCAGCGCATGGAGCTGCTTCTGATTCCACGTCTTCCCTGCAAGCTGGATCCAGCAGGGAAGCTCAGGGCTTTGTTCTCCTCCTCCCCCTCCCGCCGAGCAGGAAGCCGGCACTGGCACTCCAACCTTGCAGGGGGCAGGATGAATGTCAGTTCAGGCTCCCTGCTGCGAGGGTGGGGGTTGAGCTTGAGCCACGGACCACCACTTTGAGAGCCACTGCTCTAAGGCTTCGTTTCCCCAAGAAGCATAAGGATCTTGCACAAAAGGGGATTTTTGCACAAAAAAATCCTGTCCATGCTGCTTGTTTTTGTGCAAAAACCCCTTGTACAAAAACGGCTTAAATAAATTATGCAAATAAAGCACCACAATATGCGAATCCATGCTTCATTTGCATAGGCATTGTCAGCAAGGCCAGCAGTGTAGACGTAGCCTAAGTGTATTTTTTCTATCAGAGCCCCATTGCAACCCACTGAAAATTATTTATATGACAGCAGTGTCTCACTGGGGCTAGGTGCTGTACAAACAAAAAGTGGGAGAGAGTCCCTCTTTGAAACAGCTCTCTCAATCTAGATAAATGAGGGATGGGAAGGGAAACAGAGGTGAGATGACTTGTCTAACCTCACCCAGCAGATGGTCCCCAAGGTTCTTGAGTTCCCATCCAGTGCGCTATCCCCTGGACTATACTGCCTCTTAATACAGGCCAAAAATCTCCACTTGTTTCTTGTATTAAAATTCAGTAGAATATTTTATTGAAAAGCCTTCACAGTTTAAGGGAATGAAAACAGAAAAGGTTTTCTCATTCTCCCATCTAGTATCCTGTTTACCAGTGAGAGAAATGCAGGAGTGCCACAAACATACAATGAATCCGGAAAGCTGGCTTTTTATACACTAGCAGGAATTATCTCGTAGGCAGTTTGATTTGGTTCAAGGTCTGCTTGAGAATCTGTGTGTGAAGGTGCAGAGCCCAGCACCACAGGGTTAAAGAAAGCCTCTGGGTCCAGCTAGCCCCGTCCCACTTTACTTGCAACCAATGTCAGGCCTGGAGAGAGAAGAAAAAGGAGCCTGGTTCAGTTAGGGGTTGACTAATGAGGGGGCAGGAGCCTGGTTCCACAATCTAAGGACAGGAACCAGAGCCTATCTGCTCAGCAGCCATAGGAGCAAGTAAGCCCCCACCCCTACTCTCTGGGAAAACAGCAGAACCTACCAAGAAGCCCCAACTTAGGTGAACCTGGACTTTTGGGGCCATGCCTCAAACTTAAGGAACTGAATAGGGAGTGGTTCAGAGTTCCTAGGACAAGGGGGCAAGAAGCCACAACCCCCTTTTCCTGCCCACTTACTCAGCAAGGTAGCCACGAGGCTACTCAGCCGTCAGGGACCCAGCCATAATGTGGTACATAAAGCACTAAAAATCAGAACAAAGTTATATGTAAAGGAAAATTCAGGTGCTGCAAGAAGTGATGTCGGTTATTAAGCAGGCACTGCTCTTTCCTCTGAGTTGCTATTGAATAAGTGTTGGAGAATAGTATTCACGGGCACCAGGGATCCTAAAAATCAATTTGCCAGAGAAAAAATGAAGAATTTGCATTTTTACACAGACTCTTTAGTTTTTAAGTTTTGTGAAAAAATAAAAAACATACACAGGAGACACCTCCTCCCCCCGCCACCACTGCATGTCAGGACAAACTGACACTTCAGCGTTGGGCAGTGGGGCTCTGGCTGTTAGCTTTCATTTTAATGGCAGGGAAAATGCATAGTTCATGGCGTGGGGGTTTTTGGAGAATGTTTGGTTCTTTACCACAGAAAACTAGAAACCCTGGTGACCACCATCACAAAAGCTGTTGTGTTGTGGGTGAGAGTTAAAGGACAGACCACATTCCTGTGTAGGTAAATCTCAAATTCTGTGATGTTATCCACGGCTTCTCTATTTCAATCAACATTGCATGGAAGATGCTCAGATACTAAGGTGAGGGGCAAAAGTAGAAACTGAGCTTTAAAAGAGCTTCTACACTGCTTCCAGCTGTGCTATAGGGCTTATCTACCATACCAAGTTTTCTTGCCAAAACCTGCCTTTTGATGGCAAAACAGTGATAGCGTACACGCTGCCATGTGGCTTTTGTTGGGAAAATGCCCAGTTTCAGTGACAAAAAACTTCCACTCCTCCCCGAGACTTTTTTCATTTTCTCTCCCTTTATTGTCAACAAAAAGCCAGTGTGGATCCTGCTTTTCATTTTGTCGACAGAACTGGCTTCTGCCAGTATCCCGCAATGCCTGCCCTGGTGGCTCTGTTCAATGTTTTGATCCCTGCTGACATGCGCGCCTCCCCTTTCAAAGCTCCAGAAGTATCTGACAGCTGAGTGTGCAGCTCCCTTTGAGGAACAAAGAACAAATCATTGCAATGCTCCTGTTCTGCCCTGTACCTTCCACATCCTAATGACTTAACCAACTAAACAATGGGTACTTAGAGAAGGTGCAAATTGTTCTTATGAGCTTCTTGTAATTTGAACACTCTAATTTATTTTTTCTCCTTTCCTTCCCTGCCTCACCCCACTTCCCATATTTATTCTTGGATCTGGACTTTTAATGCTCCATTCATCTGAAGAAGTGGGTTGTGCCCACAAAAGCTCATGATACTATCTACATGTTTTGTTAATCTTTAAGGTGCTGCAGGACTATTTGCTGTTTTTTATGTTTTTCTAGGAACAGAGTGGCAGGCAGACTGCTGCTTCAGTGGGAGGAGGACAGACTACTATGCTGGTTTGACAATCCTCAGCACAGAGAGCTCATGGAGCTACTCATGATGGCGTTCCCGGCAGCTGAAGAGGCTGTGGGAGAACTCGGAGAGGATTCCAAGACAAACGATCGGCTCTGACTTCCCATAACAATGAACTGTGGGATACATACCTGCAGTGCATTGCTCAGACTGTCCATGATGGTGTCTCCAATGAGGACATGAAAGATGAACAAATGTTACACATGGGGCTGGGAGGAGAGGGACTCTCAAAGCAAGACCAACAATACTGCAACAGGCTATTATTCAAAGACAAATTACCAGGACTCCTCTGGTAGAGTTCATGTATCACAATTCTAACAGATTTAACCAAAATGTTTCCTTTCATTGGTCCAGTTTTTAATATTTTCCTTTCAAATAACATAAAATATAACTTTAAAACATGATTGATAAAGTTTTCATCTTTCCATCTAAAATAAAAACAGGCTGAAGTAAAAATAGCTTTTTTTAAGACCTTCCCTTTTCCCTTAACTTCATCAGTATTATACATTTCTTGTGAGTAAAAGCAGAGGAACAAGCATGCATGTGTTTCTGACGTGCCTTCATATACATGTCTACCGATCAATTGGTAGAAATATAATTTAATGTAGAAACAAAGTAATGCTCCATACAGCCCTGGGCTGGCATGGCAGTTTAGCTGATTAATCATTCCAAGAACACAGTTAACACATCTGGCGTTCTTGCCTGTGCCCACTTGCCAGCAGTGAACATCATACCAAGAAACTTCACTTCCAGCAGTAGTAATTTAAAACAAGATGTAGATCCAAAAATTAAAAATAAAGCTAGAATCAGACAGAATGCATCGTTTTCAGAGCCTAATTGCCATCCGCTTTCAGGGCTTCTTCCAAAAAGGACTGAAATCAAGAGCAGTCTTTCCACTAGCTTCAATGAACGTTGGATCAGACCCCCAGTGATTAGTTTCTATGGTTCTTCTACAGCATCATTATGGCATAAAAGAGTTTAAAGTGGTTTTCATCACAGCTGCAGTGTTAGAAGTAAAGCTTCTAAATCTTTCTGGGCCTCTTTGTCCTAAGACCGGAAAACAAACAAACATGTCATTAGATGTGGAATGCTCCTTGTGTTGCAGTTTGTTTTACCATTCTGATATGTGCTTATGCACATTTCTCTATTCCCCAAGGCATTACATAAAAATAACAAGGAGTCCTGTGGCACCTTAAACACTAACACATATATTTGGGCGTAAGCTTTCATCAGATGCAGTCCATGTGGACATGAAAGTTCAACAAATCTTACACGTGGGGGTGGGGGTCGGGGGGTGGGCCAGAGGACTCCTTGAAACCGACTAACATGGCTACCCCTCTGATATGTACAATTAACAGCCACAGAATATACAAAACAACGAATGGCAGAACTAGTTAACTTTTCTTTTTCAGTGATCACATAAGAAAAACGGTGGGGATGAGGGGGGAGGAGAGACCCAGGTGCCAGCCTTCTTCATTCAGCTCGGACAAAGCACCTTTACCTTACCACCACCTGGCTATGGTAGTAGTGGGGCTAGCCCCACACTTTTACAGGTGCAGTTTGGATCAAAAGACATCTGACTTTATGTTGTGTGTGGAAGTTTGTATGCTGTGAACATACAGGATCTAAGACGCCGTTTCTCTGACATTTCTTTGGAACTCTACCATCCAATTATTAATAAAATGTGGCAAACATACCTAATGATTTAGAACCAGATTTCGCCTTAACCCTGATGTGTTGATACACCCTGGCCTCCCTACCCCCAGTTCTAGGCATGGAGTGGAAGTGAAAGGGCTGCATGCCTGGCAGTTCCTCCTCATCTGTACATATTAGTGAGAAGTTGGGGAGTGAGACAGGTTTGACTCCAGTCTCCCTCTCTGCAAACACTCCAGCCAGTAGAGCTGAAGCAGTGTGGGGTAAAAGGAAGTAATCTGCTACTGCTCTAGCAGATTGCTCTCACTTGGAAATAATTTGGGAACAGGGGGAAAAAGTCTGGGCTCCTCGCAGGGCAGTATATAGGTGAGCAGCTTATACAGGACTGTGCCTGAAGGCAAAACCTGACCAAAAGAATTCTTTTGAAGGTCATAAGTGACTAATTTTGGCCACTAAATATAAACCATTATGCAAAGGTGGGGAGTATATACACAAAGAATCAGCACTAAAATATTAACATTCTAATTATCAAAACATTTCTCTTGAAAATTGCTACCCGTGTGTTACTTCTTCCTGCTCGTGCGCACATCTTCCTCTCACAAAGCCAGAATCAGGTCAGCTAAAGCTACATTTTGAAAAGTCTGTACGTGAGGCACACAAAGAAGTAGGACAGGGGAAACACCTAATTCATGCATATAAGTTCATGGTGCCCATGCACCAAAGCATAGGCATGCACGCTTAGGTGTTTTGTAGCATTAGTTCCAAAATTAGAAACCATAGTTTCTTGAACAGTCGAGACAATTCTGAAAAGGAAATTTTCTTTAAAAAAAAAAAAAAAATTCTGTAGACCAAGACAGTGAAGTAATCGCTTAACTTCAGGATCACTGCGTTATTAAATCAAAGAACTGAAACAAAATACAAAACATTTTAAAATATAGTTTATAGGTGAATAAACTCCTGCTCCTCTTTATTTTGGTTAGTTGTTTATAATGACATGGTGGAATAAAAAGAAATATTTGAAACGGATAGAAAACAGATGCAAGAAATGTCAAAGCATATTAAGGCTATCAGGCCAGATTAAGGCATTAATATATTAGCTGAACAATTCTTTTGAATATGTGCTCTTACTGGCAACAATAGGCTAAACTATCCACCTAATCATTTATCAGAGCCTTGAAAGGCACATATTGTACTGCTGGTATACTCTAGCCAAAATATTTTTAGTAACAGAAAGACATATCACATTTTATCCCACACCTCTTAAATTCCATGCCACTGCACCCCATGAGAGCGTCTGGTCCAAAGCTCTTAATTCAGAATTGGAAAACACAATCTTGGCATCAAGAGACTGCCACAATCTTCGTCTAGAGGAAGTATATATAGGTTGGCAAATTTATGACGGTTTATTCAAAGGAATTCAGAAATGATTTTCGAGGATAAACATAGGAATAAGTGCACTGGCACTTTTTTCAATCACTTAGAAAAACACACCACAGTTCTATTTAATCCTAGCCTTTTTCACACTTCTCTCAGCCAAAAGCTATAAATACAGACTCAGGTTCTGTCATATCCTAGTGAATTTTGTTCAGTGTTTCAAAGATGGATTGGGTTTTCTATTCACGCCACAAATTATCCCTTTTAAAAACAGGTCTCCAAAATAGTCTTGCATATTTCTCTCTTTCCTGAGGAGAAATGGAAGACTAATACACTGGGCAATCTTTTCAGAGAGTTGCAACACACTCAGAGCTAAAAGTTGGGCAATCTGTCCGGGATCTGCTTCTGCTGCTAAGAAAAAAATATTAGAGAAAGAAACCAAATGGTGGCTGTTCTAAAAACTGCTTGAAAGAAGAGACAGGTAACAGCATGAAGAACCTGGCTGGGACCTAAGCTAGGCCACCCCAGTAAAGACTGAAATCTTTACTATCTGAAGACTATTCGATGGCTTACATGGTTCGAGTTGTTCCATCCAGTGATACGAGAAGACACTGTAAAAAGCACAGCTATGGGGATAGTTGCTGACAGTAACAAAGAAACCAAACACTGAATAAAAACAGAGCTGTTATGGTAGATATGGTCCCTTCAGGTGAGGGTTGTGGCACACTAGCAGGGAAGAGAAGCCTGCACTGCTGCTAATTGTAACTCTGCTTTATGGAGGAAGAACTCAGATTCCAGGGCAATCGACCTGTATGTGTAGGGGCAATGGAGAGGTACAGGGGAGGATCCCACATTGTTGTGGGAGCAGACATGGATCACTGTCCTACATCTGGACAGCTTTCTCCCTTCAGGCATTTTAGAAATTCGCTGGAACTGATCTTCCAGGGATGAACCATCATATTGATTCATTTTTAGATGGGAGGATGGGAAGGCCTTGATCTCCCCGTGGAGGATTTAGGCAGACAGGGAAAGCAGTTTGTTAGCAAGAGTCCCAGTTGTTCACTCCTAGGCTGACAGCTGGCTCTAGCTGAGCAGATAGGACTAACTGCAGTTTTCATCTTTGATTTTCTACTGAAAAACATACATTTGTTAAAGCCTTCTAATTTTTTTTTAAATCAAATGTGAGTGGCATATGTTCTGTGGGCCATAATTACCTCCCTAAAGGACATTTAAGGTCACAAACTCATATACTGCCTTTTTTTGCTTCTCTCCCTATTCAGTGGTCTCTCTTCCATCAACTTCAGGGAATTTAGCAAGGGAGAGAGAGATCTGAGGGTACCCACATGGCCCCACAGTACGCTAACATCTTTATGGCTGACTTAGAACAACGTTTCCTCAGATCCCATCCCCTTTTATCCCTCCTCTACTTACATCGATGACATCTTTATGATCTGGACCCATGGCCAAGAAACACTGAATGCATTCCACAGAGACTTTAACAACCTACACCCCACCATCAATCTCAGCCTAGACCATTCAACGCGAGAGATCCATTTCCTGTACACCACAGTACAAATCACCAATGGTAAATTAGATACTACTCTCTAGAGAAAACCCACTGACTCATACAGTTACCTACATGCCTCCAGCTCCCATCCAGAAAACACCATATGATCCATCGTCTATAGCCAAGCCCTTAGATACAACCACATCTGCTCTAATTCCACTGACAGAGACCAGAAACTTCAGGATCTCTACCAAGCATTTATAAACCTCAATTACCCACCCTGGGAAATAAAAAAACAAATTGAAAGAGCCAGACAAACACCCAGAAACCATCTACTTCAAGACAGACCCAAGAAAACCAACAATAGAACACCTCATCATCACCTATAGCCCCCAACTTAAACCCGTCCAACGCATTATCAATAAACTACAACCTATACTGGAACAGGATACTACACTCCGAGAGGCTCTGGGAGACAGACCTATAGTCTCCTATAGACAACACCTATCCTCAGGATGATTCTTACCAACAACCACAGGACATACCACATTAATATCAACCCTGGAACTTTCCCTTGCAACAAACCCCGCTGCTAGCTTTGTCCACATATTTACTCTGCTGACACCATCATTGGACCTAACCACGTCAGTTACAAGATCAAGAACACATATTCCTGTTCATCCAGAAATATAATTTATGCCATCATGTGAGAACAGTGTCCGTCTGCTATGTATATTGGACAAACTTCTCAGACACTTCGCCAAAGAATTAATACCCGCAAATCAGACAGACAGTTTCACAAAGAAAAAACAGTTTCTCGTCATTTCAATGCCTGGGCATTGTCTCAACGACGTCACTACATGTATCTTACTTCAAAGAGACTTTAACACAAGACTACAAAGGGAGACCTCAGAACTGACATTCTTACTTAAATTTGACACTTTACGAATGGGCCTTAACAAAGATGCTAACTACCTTACCCATTACAAAGATAGCTTCCCCAATTATCACCCCTAATATCATTATCTCATAGACACTAACCTCCTTCCCCCCCCCCCCCCCCCCCCCCCCCCCCCCCCCCCCCGTTCTAAAACCTGATTTGTCAATTTTATATGTGTTCACTTTTTTTTTATTGCATCCCTTTGGTATATATGGTCATGCCAATTTTCTTCCACAATTTGATCTGAGGAAGTGGGTCTGGCCCACGAAAGCTCATCACCTAATAAACCATCTGGTTAGTCTTTAAAGTGCTGCATAGTCCTGTCTTTTGTTTCTGAGGGTTTAGAGAGAGAAAAAGTAAAGGGAAGCAGCTGAGAAAGGGGATGAAGAGGATGTCGAAGAGAGGAAAGGTAGAAGAGGTTTTTGGGGAAAGAGGTTTGCTAGCTCTAATCTGCATGTGTTTTGCAGCCAATTTCTGAATGTTTTTCTTTAACTGCAAATAAAAATATGGGAGAAAGATAAAAATCTCTTTTGTATCTTCCATCTCTCAGCTAAATAATTCCTCATACATAAAACATACTCAACACAACAGATATTTAATAAGCTCAACTGTGCATCACTGGGAGTCAATACACCATGGAAACATTGCTAAAATGGGTGCACCAGCCAACCAAAACATAATTTTGTAATATTTGGGCCAAATTCTATACCGTTATCTGTCATGTATGACCTCACTGAAGTCAATGGGGCTGCAAGGTATGTTACATCAGTTCAGAATTTGGCCATCAGTGTCCAAAACTAATATTCATTTAAACAGCATATTTTGGTTTTGAGAAACAGTCTCATGACTTCTGGTTATAGCTGCCTATACAATTTCTGTATAGTCCCATGACACAGCCTCAAGTACAATATAAGAGAAACCCTATATCATACAATGGTGGCCAATTAGAATAAAATCTCTTGTGGATGAACATATTTAGTTTTTTAATCTAAATGCTGCCTGTTCCCAATTTAATAACCACGACAAAAATGTCATAAATAATAAGCATGAATACAGTAGTCATCAATTTAAATATAATTTCATAATATTGCTTTCTTCCTTTGCTATTTCAATAAATTCCCACAATCACCCGCTTTGCAATTTTCTACACGGTTACTGCATGTCACAAGACAGGGCATTTTTACAGTCTCAGATATTTCTTATGTCTTCCCTTGGAAATGAGCCATGATTTCTCAAAGGTTCTAATGATCAATGCCAGCAAAATGAAAAACATGCAGTTGACTGTTCATAATGCTGCATGTTCTAATTACCTTTATAAAAAAAATTAACAGAAAAATTTCTGAAAACTACTATTTCCCCTAGTTCTGGGATTTGAGTTGCAGAGATGTGTCCTCTACATATAGCCTGAGGTTCAATGTATATTGATCATCACTTATGTAAAGTTTTATATCCTGACGGATTCATTGTCCAATCTCAAAAACCAAATTTCACCTCTTAATTTTAGCATAGTAAGAAGCAGTGTATCCCAAACCTTTGACAGCTGAGCCTCCCTTCAGGAAAATCGAACTAATCGCACCTCCCTTCAATTCTCCTATGTGCTGCCATTTCAATTTATATTTCTCCTACATGCCTGTAACTAGTCCTTGGTATACCAGCTGCAGGACATGGTCCACACTTTGAAGAAAGCTGTGTTCAATCACATTTTTATTATGTTCAAACATTTAGGGTGACCATATAGCAAGTGTTCACAATCTAATTACAAGACAAGAGACAACAGGTGGATATAAATGGGGGGGAAGCACAAGGAAACAATGAGACAATATTTGTCGGCATGACAGGCAGTAGTCTCAGCACACCAGCTGCCTAACTGCCATCAAGTTTTTCATAGGTCTTTATATCAGAGATTTAAGGAGGGGGTCTGAAAGAGGATAATAGGTCAGTTTTGTGGATATTCTTGGTGAGCGTCTCACAAGCATGAGGGGGTCAGATGGAAGAAAGCATAAAGGTGCTTGCTTGAAAATTTTAACAAGTGGATGATAGAGGCTGGCATCGTGGGTCACTCAGAGGAGGGGGTTGACTTTTTATTTGGGAATGATAAATGATTGGGTGGAGATAGGCTGTGAATGGCCTTGAACGTTAAAGATGGGTAGATTATGTTTGATATGATAGAGAAGAGAGAGCCACTGAAAGAAAGAGGTACCATGGTCCCAATGATGAGCTAGGAAAATGATCTTTGCAGTCGCATTCTGAATGGGTATCAGTGGAGCAAGACTGTATTTGTGATGCCAGAGAAAAGGGTGTCACAGTAATTGAGACACGATGTGAAAGCCTGGGCAAGAGTTTTCGCTGGACAGATGGATCGGTCAAAAGGCCACATTTTAGAGATGCTGTACAGAAAGAATCTCCAAGGCTTAGACATAGCCTGAAAATGAGGATTTAGAAAGAGGTTCAAATCAAATGACGACTCCCAGGTTACGGGCCTGAGTGACACGTGGAATGATAGCATTGTTCACAGTGTTATATTATGCTTCTGCTTTTTTATGTAAATATGAACATTTCTCAATAAAAGCTAGTCTTTAAAAAAAAAAATATAATCAAAGAATTCCCCTGCTGAATTGACATTTTAATCACTTGAGAAGATGGCTGTGATTACAGTCGGAAATGTCAGATTTCTAGCATGACTGTGACAGCATCTGAAGCCAAATGTCAGATGACAAATTTTGAGACTCTGGACAATTATACTACAGTAACCTTCACACTGACTACGTTCTTCCTCAATTGTGTCTCCTCTCCATCTTCAATCTATGACCTCCTAATTTTCAGATCTGTTGCCACTTTAGCTACTTTACTGATATCTATTTACTATTTTCTTTCCATGAGCCTCTGTACTCTTACTACAGCCTTTTCCTTCTCCACCTTAATCTTCAAACCCTGAATCATTTCAGGAGCTTTCCATCACATTTTTCCAATTTCAGCATTAGTCTTTCCCATATACAATAATGAGAACAATCCACAATGTTCTAATTCAGATGAAATTAGGGCTGGCATTTGGCACAAATCATCTTTCAAATCTCTATATTTACTTTTTTTGTACAGACTTTGCTTGTTTGATCACATGCATTGTTTTTACTGCATTACTCACTGTGGCCCCAATGTCTCTTTTTCCTGCACTTCCTTTCAAATCTAATCCAAAACAATTTACAAGTAATCAAGCCAAGTCAGGCAAACAATCCATGGCCAGAATGTTGTGATACCTTTAAAATCATGCAAAACAGAAAAGGGTGAATCATGTAAGTGTTTTATTTAAACAAGTCTTTTGTTGTTAAGGGGAGCTCAATTTTACCCCACTCCTAAGCTTGTCTACACCATGGGGTGCTACATTCTATAGGGTGTGATTTCTAAAATACAGTAAGGTGCAGAGCATTAGTTGTAAATGAAGACCCTGCTGGCGTGTAAATGTTCCCTGGTGCATTTTAATATAGTGCTGTTTGCTTCAAGCTCTCTTCAATCAGTTTTCACATATACCTTGAAAAGAACAGATCTTTTCATCTTGCTATATTTGAGGGATCTTGTGTCCACCATAATCTTCTGGAATCTGTCTGTTCTACATTTTTATTGTGATACATTTTCATTTTCAATAAAAATGTTGAAAATTATTTCCTGTACTTTTCCACTCAGAGCTCACTGCAACAGCATGAGGCTAGCACTAGGGTGACCCAAGGGGGCAAAACTTAGACCCATTCAACACAACTAATGTGGACATACTGCTAAACTGTCCCTGTTTAAACCAGTTCAGTTACAAACTGTTCCCCTAAAACACTGGCCTTGATTCTTTTACAACATAGTTCTGTATACTGCTAATTGAAAATGGATCCTCTTCACTTTAGTTTAAAAAAAAAAAGGATAAACTCAGGGAATATCTTACCATTAACTAAATAATGAGATGCTGCTAAGAAGATTAATAATATTCATATTTGTACTATGCTTAAGTAATTACTTGTATTATTACAATAAACCCTAACTTCGGCTGATGCTCAGGCCCTCCCAGAAGCTGCTCTTGGTGCAGCAAGCAATGGTTTTTCTTCTGATAAGAAACATTTGACTTAGTTGTCAAACAAACTAAAGGTCTTCTTTAACTTCAAAAACAGAATGGGGTATGGCCATTTTCTCTGAGAAAAAACTTCTGTTATGCTCACAGCTTTGATTTTGTGACACTTTAGGACATTAAAGGCATTTTCAGTGGAAGATCTGTAATTGTGGAACTTGCTCCTACAGGAGATTAGAGAACATGTATGAATCGTATTGCCACAACCTGGTCTACACTGGAGAAATTAAACCAGTTAAAGTCTCTAATATTGTTAGAGACTTTACAAAGATCCCCACTTTACAAAGATCCCCACACAAAAGCACTTCAAATGATCAACAAAAGATCTAATAGAACAAACTTTCTTCAGCAGATGTAACTGGGTAATGTTCATCTGGTTCAGACTGAACTAATTTAACAGCAGTGTGGCTGAAGTCATGTTGAAGCTTGTCCTCCTCCTGGTACAGACCCACAATGCACCGGTGCCCTTGCAGGATCACCAGGCTCCAGAGTACATTGCTTTTGAAAGCAGAACTAGAAATCCAGCATCCAGCATCACTGAGAGTGAAATTATTTAGGGCAGAGCAAATGTGGACGTGGAGCAAAACTTTTCAGCAGGTCAGGCCAGACGCCTCTTTCTGAAGCCGCATTAGGACAGCAGCAGCCATGAGCTAAGGAGCAGAAAGTCATAGTTCCCTGTACAGTGCACGCCCACACATCTCCTTTGCAGAGCTGCACAGAAGTACTCTCTATCCATCTAGAAGGTGAGTGGGGTGGCGGGAGACTCTCTGGGCTGGGGCCAGCGGAGGCCTCGTGGTGACGGGCTGCTCCAGCAGCTGGGTGGGGCCTCATGGCAGGGGGTCAGGACCTGCTTCAGTGGGTGGGTCCTGCTCGGAGGCCTACCATGGCCACATGGCAGGGGCTGAAGCCTGCTCCGGCAGTCGGAGACAGGGCTTGTCCCGGCCACATGGTAGGGAAGCTGGGGCCTGCCCCAGTGGCTGGGGCCGCATAGCAGGGACCTGCTCCGGTAGCCAGGGCTGCTCCTGGGGCCAACTCCAGCCCTTCCCCAGGGCTGGAGCTTTGGCCAGGGTTGCAAAGTGACTTCCCGACTGCTCCCTGGACTGGCCATGTGGCAGCTGCTGTGGTGTGGCTACTCCTGGGACTGGGGCCTCCTGCATCTCTCTTCCCTTCTTCCCCCACACCCCCACCTCTCTTTTGCCCCTCAGAGCTCCCTGTCCCCTACCTTCTGTTCCCCCCCCCCCCCACACACACACACTCCACACATGGCACTGCCCCACCCCCAGCACCTCACTCCCTGCAAACCCTGGGCACTGGCAAAAGCTTCCCTCTGCCCCAAGTAGGGACGCTCAGCCAGCCCCGCAAGAAGCAGCCTGGGGCAGTCCCTGACCTGCACACAGGCTGCCCAGGGAGCAACGCTCCCTGGGGGAGGGCTTGTCTCATCTTCTCCCCACAAGGTGGGGTGGCGCTACCTGTCAGAGTCTCTTGGGGAGTTTCACCACTGGTGGGTGCCACAGATCTGAACAAGTGCACATGACCTCATTGTTGGCGGATAAGACAAAACTCACTCTGCTTGTGGATGGAAAATCTTAGCGGGGAACACTGCTCACAGTCCATCTTAACTGCACCAAAACTTTGTAATATCGGGCTGTTAGGAATACACTCCTGTCCTACCAGTTCCCCACCAGCACCGGACAAAGAAACAAATCTTAAGATGTTTAAAGAAAACTTGATAGCATTCTGTGTATCAAGGAATCACTTAACAGTTGTGATTGTGAAATCTACACTTCCTTATTGTTTTGCTTTTAAGGTCCTCCCTTCTCTACTGTTTATCTGTATGGTTTCTGTCTGATTTGTTGATTGTTTCTCTCTGTTATATAATTAATTTTGCAAGATTTCAATCAACCATGGTGATGAGGTACAACTGATTAAAGAATTGTTTCGTAATGGGGTAGGATCGGTGGAAAAATACTGTTTTGTCGCACTTTAAACAATTAAAAGGAAGTGCTTCGGAACTATATTCCATAACACAGTTCAAGAGATCAGAGCTGTCCGACCTTAACAGCCTGCCAGCTACATCATGCAGAAACTGGAGGAACCCCAGATGACCTGATCCTGAGTGGCTACCAAGAAAAGTTCATCTGCTTTATTCGGAGTGATGAGCATTGTATGAATAGTGTGTGTATTGTATGAATTGTATGTGTATTCTGCTTATTATGATGTAAGGCTCTTTCAGTGGTGTAAGCCCCGCAAACCCATGGAAGATTAGATCTGAGCCCAGGGAACTGGACAACGGCAGGGGCCTAGGAACTGGGGAGGAATGGGACTGTCTAAATTAATCATGGTATGCCTTGAGCCCACAGAAGGGTAAAGGTGGGGGGCCCCAGAGCATGCAGGTAAGAAGCATGGGTAATGTGGACACACTAAACAGTTTAAACTTAAGATGGTTTAATAAACTAGATGAACTACAAATAGGTCAACTCTCCAGAATACACCAGATGAGTAAACGTTAGGAAGCTTCCCAAACAACCTTTTTGCAAGATATTTCACATAGATGGACTCAATCATTGTAATACACTGGCTGAAAAAGAAAGGAGGAGGGCTCAACTTAAAGAGGTAAAGGGACATAGCTTTATTGCCAGGGTGTACTGGGACACAGCAGTGCCAAAGAGAGGACAAGAATCACAACAGACACTTGTCACTTTTGGTACTCACATCATTGGTAACCGGTAACACTGATGATGCAAAATCACAATATTTCAGTGCATTGCTTCTCTGGCCAAGATCTTTGTAACACTGAAAGAAAATAAAGTGCATAAAAACTAACCAGGCCCTCTAGAATACCAGCATCTGTGAATTATTTTTAAGGTAAATTGTTTTAGTTACCTTTGCCAAATACACATAATTGTATTTGGAATATCCAGGATGCATTTCTTCAACCTGCATAATGAAATACAGGAAACAACAGAGACACAAACATAATATGATGAGACTAATGTGGTCAACATAAAATTTCCAGTGAAACACAAAGCTTGCTCAAAGATTTAGACTGGTTCCCTGCTATCTGAATCACCTCAGACCTATGCTCCATAATCCTTTTAATGTAGTTAAAAATGTAGACATGTAAAATTCTTATGGTTATGCACAAAAGCTGGAAAATTTATTTTTGAGACTTTCGTTGAACCCTGGATCTTTTCTCTCAAACTCTTGTAACAGGATCAAGACAATGCATCACCTCAGATACAAAATCAACAATGTTCCCCCATTTATACCAAGTGGAAGATAATAATAACAACAAAAAAGTGATATTTTACTCCCTGGTCAAATAACCAAGTGACCAATGCTCACTCTAGGCAACTGTGCAAGAACTAAACCCAGTTGCTTCATACATTTTTTCACCCTTTCCCTCTTTCTCCTTTTCTCCTTTTATCTCTGCATCCACCCTCCTCTTCATCCTGTCCTCTGGAAATGTTTAAATGTTCAAGATGTGTTTAAAACATATTTGGGAGCATCTGACTGCTCTCCCTTTGCTCTCCCTTAACGTTACCTTTGTTGTAAGAACTCTGGACAGACTTCTCTGATGACCTGCAGAGTTTGATACATGTACTGAAAAACGTATTTCAGCACACACCACAGCAATTACCCCTTTTTGAACATTGAAGAAATGTGCAAATCTTAATGATGACTAAGCACTTTACAAAACATTTGGTAACCAAGAGGCAGTGTCAGTCAATAAATAGCATATTGTAGTTATTAAGCATTTCAGCGGAATTTATTACTACTGCTACTTCTTAGCCCAAAACAGTCACTGTAATTGGTGACACTGCATATTACCAGACAATGAAAAAAATGCACAAAAATGTATCATCAGACTTAGACAGGAGCAGGAAATCATTTAAAACTACAATTACTTTACAGGACTGGAGTCTGAGCCAAAGTCCACTGATGTTAGTGGGAGTTTTTCCACTGACTTAGTGGAAAGTGACCCTTAAGCGGAATAAACACTTGTTCACTAAGACGGCTGTAGCATAGATGTAGATGTGCATTGTCCAACAATACAGGAATTTTTGTTTGTTTAATTTTTAAACAAATTAGGAACATGAAAAAAAGCAAGTTTGATATTGAGGAAAAATGTGTTTGTCCAACGAAACTGAAAAATGGTTCAAGAAGGAAATGTATTTACAAAAATGTATTCTTTTGAATGTGTTAAATGGCTTATCCTCATCAGCAACAGAAACAGCAAAGACAGGTAAAAGTTGCCCAATGGCAGCTTTAACTTGTGCACACAGTTTTCTTAAAATTGTGATTTCAAGGACAAATGCACGGGAACATGCTCCTATGTGATGGAGCCATTCATTTTGCTTTATTTTTTGTGCACTTTAATATTTACCCATCTTCCACATACAAGGAAGGCTGTCCCACTGAAAGCTAGAAAATGTAAAGTTTAGATTAGAAAGAGCAAACTGCCACAGTGTCATTTTTTTCCATTGAAATTGCATAAAAATCATTCTCTCTTATGCAAGTCCCTTAAAAATGAGCTCAACTTAAGAACTGTTCACTAAGGTTACTTTTGTCTCAAAGGCATCTGTAGCTCTGATGTTAAAACTGATAGCAACTAACCTGAGAGGTTACTGAAATTATTAGAAAGAGAAAAAAATAAGTAAGTAGTGTTACTCCCTCTACACCCTACCAATTTAAAAAACTTCAGGGGGTAGCTGAGTTAATCTGTACAGGATAAACTTAAAAAACAACAAATGATCTGGTAGCACTTTATAGACTAACAAAGTTATTAGAGAAATATATGATGAAACCTGGAATTTAGATCTGCTGATTTGTTCAGCTGATCTCTTTCAAACAGTCACACAGAGTACAGTAAAACTCCAGTGGTCCAGCATCCAATGGTCCGGCACTCCTGATGGTCCGGCACCATCTGGAACCTGGAAGTGCTCTGGACAGCCGGACAATTGGAGCTGCTCTGCTCCCGGCTTCCCCAAGTCAGCCGCTGGTCAGTTTCAGCAGCGGCTGACTTGGGGAAGTCTGGGGCAGAGCAGCTGGGGTGCTGCTGGGTTGGTCCCACAATGCCAAGGGGTGCATTCCCCCCCACTCCACCCCAAACCCCTCATAGCCCCCCCCTTCCGATAGTCTGGTATATCTGATAATCTGGCACCCCCTGGGTCCTAAGGGTGCCGAATTATCAGAAGTTTATTGTATTTGGTAAATAGATACTCAGGAAAACTATTGGATAGGACCTACCTTAAGGAAATTCTGCAAAGCTTCTTGTACTGTTGAAGTTGGTGGAGTCCCAAAAAGAGTAGCAGCTACTTTCTTTTCAATCCAAGACAACTGTGCTACCTATAATAAAATCAGAGAGGAAAAGTACACTTAAAGCTCACTTTTCAGTTGTAGAGCAAAATATTGCCTTGTATTACTGTATATGTATACAAGTCGGTGTGCAAAGAAATGCCAGAAGTCTTTAATAGAATATTTTTGCCTCACTGTCTCAAAGAGTCATCTTTTATACAAGCATTGAATATTTAATGTCATTAAAGGATTTTTTTAATAAATCCCTTTTTACTTTAAGAATACAATGTACACCTCACAAGAAATTCAATGCAAAATACTGATTGAACTACTATAGGATTATCACTGGATAAGAAGATTAAAGTTCAGGCCAAATATAAACCCATATTAGCTTTTAAAATGCCAGGGCTGAAATAAATAGTAATGCTTTTCTAAGACAGATTCATCTTTTGAGCAGAGGTGTGACACAGATCTCTCTACGCAGGTGCCCAGTTGTCTGCTTGAATTCTTACCAACGACACATACCAAGAAGCCTCTCATTTCCCAGGAACCCAGGCTGGTGTAAAGGAACCTCCTGGAGTTTTCTTTACTCTGTGCTGCTGTTGTCACTCTAAACACTGTATACTAGGGCTACGCAACATGCGTCCCGCGGTGCGGTTTACACGGGGCTCAACACACGGCCCATGAGTGGGAGTCAAAACAAGAAAGTAGTCAATATAATGGTCTTCTGTTGATATGCATTTTCGTAATTAAACTCCTAGACCGTCATTGTTCATTAAAAGTGCTGTCATCTGGGTGGAAAGCGGGTAAATATTGCATTTTATTAATATCAGCAGAACTGACTTAAATGGGGCCTGCGTGTTGTGTAGTTTTGCCTTAATCTTTCTATTCATGCCTGTCAGTGTGAAAGAAGCTATTTTCATATATTTGCATGTATATGCAACCTCACTTAAGTTGTGGCCCTCAGCATATACTGTGAGAATCATTGTGGCCCCTGGGGCTTCCAAAGTTGAGTAGCCCTCCTATATACCTTTTTTTTCCTGCATATATCTAGGCATACACCAGCAGTCACAAGAAGGGATTCTTGTGGGTTACTGCCATAATATTTTTAGTTCCACCACCTATGAACTAGAAACGCCAAATCCCTATATCAAAGGAAGAACAGCACAGAGATGACAACAAAAGGATGGAGAAATTTCTCAAATGGGAGGCTACTTCGCTGAGTGGATAAACTACCAATTTTCCTCCAACTGGTGTTTGGAAGAGAAGCAGTGCTTCTAGAGAAGGAAATGCTTCTCCTGGACTGAAGTACTTTAACCATATCCCTGATACTTCCTGACTTTGATTAAGAACTGACAAGGCATATGTCAAAGTAGTTAGCCCCTATGGCTCCGTGGCAACTGTTGGCATGACCCACATAGAGGGGCCAGAGAAGAAGGCATGCAGCAAAGAACGCAGAAATGTTAAGAACACATGTGAGAACCAGGAGCTGAAAAATGTGGTGAGAGGCAGCCTGATCTCAGCTTAGAGAGAGCATTGCTTTGTAACCCAAGACTCGGGACTGTCTGTTCCGCAATAGTACTGATGGCTGGTGGTGAATGAGATGGGGAGATGGAGAACTTCAGAACTTTCGAACCCTTACTTCATTGCTCCTCAGCTCTCTTCTGCTGCAGTCAGCCACTATCCACCAGATTTTGAAAGCCGACAGCTTTCCATTAAAGAAAAGAATCTATCCCAGACTAATCATTGTAATTCAGGTTAAGCCTCTCTGGCCTGACAACATGTGATCTGGCATGATTTTAAGTTAGCTGGTTGTCTACTTATTGCGGGTGTGAACAAGTTTCCTGCGGTTCCGAAAAGTTTGTTTACAGCCACCAATCCTGGCTCTCAGTGTTCTGTGCTGTTATTTAGCTTTAAATTACTCCTAAATGTCTTCTAAGAGCTCAGCAAGCAGTGGAAGTGTTGGTCATGCCGCTAATCATAAGCATCTTTTTATCCTTTATCCTATTTCCTAGTACCGATACAGTAAAACTGTGTAAAAATGCTAGCACTCCATTATGAAGAGAGCTGATAAGCTTTGGCTAGGAGAAGGCTTATATGGAGTGTATCAGTACAGTCCTACATTATTAAGCAGCATTGCAAGCATTAATCCATTTATTTGCTTCAGTGAATTAAAAATAAAGAAAAACCCACTCACTACAATATTGACCCCCTGTGGTTCAGCAGGTCCCAAGGGTGCCAGACTAGAGAGTTTCAATCTGTATGCGCAGCTGTCTACTATGTTGGTTTATTTTTTTTCATTTTTACAGGATATGAATTTTAAAATATTTCTTATTACAAACTGTTATACAAAACACACCATTGCCAAGTAGTAATATAGCCAGCATACCATAGCAAAGGGTAGACAGATTTTTCTTGTCTGGCCTCAATTGCTTTGGTCACATTCAAGTAGCACTGCATGGAGACAAAGCAACCTGGCCCAGTTTCACTGTTCTTCTGGAATACTTGAGGAATACTCATTTGCTAGATGTCAGTTTGTCTTTCCCTTGAAACCACTACCATACTATTCTGCAGATAAATAACATGAAGAAGTAACTGTGGTATTTTCATTATCTTGTTCAAATCTCTTCCTAATGCCTCTTTCAAAGTCCTGGTTTGCGAAGAAATACTCTTTGACGAGCTCACTATTCCCTCTTCATTAAAACAACAGGGGGTTTCACCCCCTACGTTGCGTAGTGCCAATAACGTGCTACAGGTTGCAACTCTAAAATCCGGGATTCTCTGATCTGGCAACATTGGTGATCTGGCATGACCCCAGATGTTCCAGGATCAGAGAGTCCTGTTGTGCTGCAAGGGGATGGGGGCCTGGGAGCTGGTTGGGCTGTGAGGGGGAAGCCAGGAGCCGGCGTACAGCTCAGCCGGGCTGTGGGGGTAAGCAAGTGTCTAGATAAAGGGATTCCTCTCACAATGCACATTTCATCTGCTCTTAGTTTTCTAAACCCTATTGAGCTGGACAGGAAGGCTGCAGCAGAGTTTATAAAAATATATTGCTTTCTTCAGGACAATCTATCGCTGCAATGCTCTATGCTCTCTTAGATTGGGAAAAAGGGTTTTCTGTTATCTTTAGGTTCATCGGATCCAGATGCAGTGAGCCCATGAGTAGGGTACGAGAGAAAAAAGAATTCTAGACTTACACACACACACACACACACACACACACACACACACACACACACACCCCAAATGCACAATCACTACATACATGCACAGGTGCACATATGCACAAAGAGACTTCCAAGTTTTTCCACTATTAAATTTGTGATTAGCTGCTTTAATTCTGCAGGCTGAAATTTAAATACAAGCTCTTTCTGGCAGATGTCTTGTTTTCTTACCAGATTTAATCAGAATTGCTTTACTGGGGTATAAGTTTTGTATTTTTTTGGCTGGATTGGGTATGCTTTTGCACTGCTCAAACTGAAAAAGCTTTGTTCTGTCTTCCTTATATTAAAAAGAACCACCAATGTAAGGAACATAATTATCTGCATTTTAAAAGTATGCATGGGCAATATTTCATTTTTAACAACATTTAATGTGCACTGAGTTTGGTATTATTGTTATCGATAATACATAAGCACCCTACTGCCTTCTATAGAGCTTTAAGCATTCAGATTTATGCTCTAGACTAGGGGTGGGCAATAATTTTTTACTGGGGGGGCCTCTTCAGAAATGTCTGAAGTGGCCCTGGGCCGCACCAGAAGTGGCGGAGCCTCAAATGGAAGGCATGGGAGCAGGATACTTCCCTGCTTCCCCACCCATAGACCATGATTGGTCTGGAGGTGGGGGAGCACATAAAGTCTTCTCCCCCTCCGCCCAGAGGTTTTCCCCTAGGCGATTTTGTGTGCTTCCACTTCTGCCCCCAGGCCAATCATGGCTTAGGAGCAGGGGGAGCACACAAAGTCTCCTCCCAGCCTGCCAGGAGCACATGGTGCTTCTAAGCACCACATGCTCCTTGCATGGTGGAGGAAACTTCGCATGCTACCTCTGCCCCCAGGCCCTGATTGGCCTGGGGGTGGGGGAGCAGCAGGGTTTCTGTGGGCCGGATAAACCCACTTGGTGGGCTGGATCTGGCCCACAAAGGCCCTTTTACCCACCCCTGCTCTAGTTTAACAGCTTCCCCTCTGCAAAGGGAATCCCCAGAATCCTCACTCACCCTATTGGAGCTTCTCTCTCTCTCCTGCATATCATAGACGTGGTGCAAAAATAAAGGAGGGGGCACAAAGTTTGCCCCTCACGTGTATCATTTTTAAAAGGTGGTTCAGAGCCAAAACGATTAATTGCATTGGCGTTCTTGACATCTTTTCTCTGAGCTGTCTGCTTCCTTTTTTTTTCCTTGCTTGAAAAGTGCTCTCTCCTCTGAGCACTTAAGAAGTCATCAACTCCCTGATTAACCCTATGAGTGTTGGAGGGGATGCAGGGCAGCAAGATATTCCACCTCCTGATGAAGAGAAGAACAGTCAAGAGGTCACCTGCAGAAACGGTATCAACAGACGGGGAATCTTTTACATGCAGGAGGGAAGAAAGCTACCTAGGGGCTGCTGCCAGAGGTGGTGGCTGTCAAAAATCTCACACAAAATCCTGCTACTGGAGGATGGGGAGCAGACTACTATTCTCTACTGGAGACTTTAAGGCTACATGAGAAGTCCTTCGTGCCTTTCCTTTCCCCTGGATCCAGGGGTATCAGAGCTTAGTCCTATTGTCATACAAACAAAATGTAAACTGTGTACATTCAAAGTCTTTCAAATACCAAGAATCTGCTACCAAGGAAACAAACCCATTCCATCTGAAAATTCAGCCTGGAAGAGACTTGCATCCCTAAAGAATTTACTCCCTCAATGCTTCCTTGGGAATAGCTAACTAAAACACACAGTACGATTGTCCCCAATAAAAACTTCCAAACCCATCCAACTTTAGAAAAATATTGCTGTCACCTACTTAAATATCATGAGAAGGTCTTGTTTTATTACAGTGTGTTAAGATGGAATTAAATTAAGAAATTTTATGTCTCAGGAAGAAATTAAGTAACTGGACAGCAGCCTTGTAAACAATCAGCTTCCAACATAAATACTTTCATGTTTGCCAGGATAAGAGTTGAGAAATGCTATAATAGACTGCAATCGTATCTACCCATTTATCCAGCACAAACTCCATAGGCTTTTACTTACCAGTGAATGAGAGGAGGAGAATGACAAAGAATATAGTATAAGGAATTGGGTCAAATTGATCCCTGGTGTAATATTACTGAAATCACTTGAGTGACACCCAGGGTGAGACTGAAAACTGTGAGCAACTTGCAAGAATAAAACACAAGAGAGTCAACTTTTAAGACCTAAATGGCCTTTAGTAGAGGCTCTGCTTGAGTTTCACTGATATATTTGGCTGTTCTTAATCACTCCCTCAATAGAAAAAAGCCAGAAATCCATTGTAACCAGATTCTTGGGTCAGATTATCGCTCTTTTGCATTACTAGACCAACAAAAACTTTATTATAAAAAATCATGTGCTTGTCTGCATGACTTTGAAGAAAATCTAACAATGCTACAGGACTATAATGGGGGGTGTACCCCACATGGGGCCTGAAAGAGCTAATGAGGGCTGGAAAGTCCAGTTATGCTCCTGGACACACCAGAAGGAAGAGCTAAACTTAATGAAACATGAGTGTTAGCTGGGACAGACCTGTGTGGTTATTAAAAAGCCAGGAAGTTCAAAGCAGAAAGGGGCTTCAGGGATAGTATACAAACAGTCTCTGAAACTGGACACTCTCTATGAGAAAAGATTAATGGACACAACTCAGATATTCGAAAAGGTAACACAGAGAAACCTGTTGGGGGACATTTTAATTTGCTTGGGCACTCATTAATGGAGCTCAACATCACTGTATTATTGCAAGCCAATTTCAAAAACCAGCTTGAAAGGGAAGCTGTAGAGCTTAATTTCATTTACAAGTCTGATACCTACAACAGAGGTTTAAACAAAGACATTAACTGGATTACCCTAGCACAGCCTAATAACATAAAAAGCCAAACACTGGGTACTTAAGAACACTTAGTACCCACTCCATCAGCTTCCTTTAGCATGGACACACTAACTGACAGTATTTTCCCCCTTTTTTCCCCTTTCTTTTTCCTTCTCTTCCCTCCCACCTGCCCCCTCTCTTTCTCTGCTATTTATTGGGAAACTGGACCCCTTAAGTCCATTCATCTAAAGAAGTGGGTTGTGCCCGCAAAATCTCATAATACCATCTACATTTTTGTTAGTCTCTAAGGTGCTGCTACTATTCATTTTTTACGTTTTTTCAGTTACCGATTAACACAGCTACCCCTCTGAAACTTCTGAAAACAGAGAGATGGGGAGGTGGAGGCTCAGGGATCCTCCAGACTAGGAGACGGCTGAGAAGAAAAGTTGGGAGCAGAAGAAGGGAACACCCCCGAAATGCATGCCCACACAGAAGAGCAAGACTGGGAGAGGACTCTGAAAAGGGAATTAAGCTCTGAAACAGGGACAAGGAAGAAGTCCTAGACTAAAGGGGAAAGAAACAATAGAAGGGCTTGCAGAAAGGAAGCCGAGTGCTGAGACTGTCCCTCAAGGGAGAGGTCTACTGGGAAGCAGGAGACTCCTAAAGCAGATCTAAAAGAAAAGAGGCTCGAGAGAAGCAGCCCCAACAGACAGTTGCTTAGGAGACAGCCCTCTGTGACAGAGTGGGGAGGAATTCTGCAGAGCTCCAGGAGTAGGGCAAAGAGTGTGCAGAGTACTGATTGTGGGAAGGACAGAAGAGGGGGATTTGTTCCTTTGAGTTGGGAAATTATTATTCAGGAAAGGGTGGACTACGTCATGACCTGGCTAGAGGGCTGAGTCACAGGAAAAGAGAGTGCCAGAGTAAACATCAGCAGGGGGCACTAGACAGGAGACAGCTGCTACCAAAGGAAAATGCTCCTCCACTGAGTGCAGTGCTTCACAAGTAACTAAGCACAATATTCTTAAACCAAACTTACTTACATAAATATCAGTTTCCCAGGCTATGTCTAGACTGCAAGCTTCTTTCGGAAGAAGCTTTTCCGGAGGAGATCTTCTGGAAAAACTTTTTTCGAAAGAGAGTGTCCACATAGCAAAAGCTCAATGAAAAATTGATGTGCTTTTTCAAAAGACACCATCCACAATGATTGAACACTATCTTGCATTTAAGTTGTGATTAGTATGGATGGAATGGCCACCAGGGCACCTGTGTTATTTTGTGGAGACCTCTTCTTTTGAAAGAACTCCCTCTTCTGCGTCCACACGTGCCTTTTTCGGAAAAAGGCTTCTTCTTCGTGGAAAGAGATTTACCGCTGTTGGAAAAACCCCTCCATTCTTTCAACTGTCTGTCGAAAGAACGCAACAGTAGTGTGGACTTAAGTATAGTTTTGCTGGAAAAATGGCTGTTTTTCCAGAAAAACGCTGCAGTGTAGACATACCTTCATGGAATAGAAGGTGTTTGTCGTCACATCATGGAAACCACACAGTGGTAACGTAAAGGCACACTCTTGGTACTCCTTGAGCCTTGTGCCTCAATGAATTGTCTTTCAGCACCGCACAAATGTCTGCTACTTAAAGAGGCTGGTGCTAGGAGAAATCCTCTCATTAAAATATCTTCTCATAACATCCTTGGAGATGAGGAATTATTATTATTATTATTATTATTATCTGCATTTGACTGCAGCACAGACACTACTAAGTGACATACCCAATGTCACACCAGGAATCTGTGGCAGACTGAGATCTCCCAAAGTTCAGACTAGTGATCTACCGCATAACCATCCATGCATCCTGTCCAGATCTTAGTTACCATTTCACTGATATGCAAAAATAATAAAGCAAAATTCAAAACAAGGGGCTTTAAAAAAATGAGTACATGGCATAGTTAACACCTGTGATAACAATCGGGAGCAAGACAGCTTGTATTAAATAACCAGGCAGGTGGAAATTATTTCATGAGACGAACACAGCAATGCTTTGTTTACAATTTCAAAGTTTCCACTTCAATAAAGATGTCATTTGTCTCAGATTTCAGTTACAGTATTCCAGTGTAAACAAATTATCGTTTTTCAGCACATTCCAGCCATATATTAGGCATAGAAAACAACTTACTGAATAGCACCATCTTCCATTTAGGTGATATAAAAAAGGATCTTGAGGCTTAAGTTCAATTGCTTTGTCTAGATGCTCCTGTTAGAAAGAAGTTCAAAAGAAAGAATATAGGATATTCGTTTCTGTTTGGGAACAGTCTTCCAACTTTTTAAAACTGCATTGCAAAATGTAGCACAAATTTATTTAAATTCTCATTTGTGACTCCTTTTGCTGCAGTTGTTCTAGTGTTCTGTAAATATTTTAAGTGGCAATACCATTGCTTACAGAAGAAAACCACAAACACAATTTTTTAACAACTCTGCACATAACGTACCAGGACACATGACATTTAGAACATGACCTAACAACTATAAAGTTCAAGTAAATAGTTGAAGGATCTTTAAAACAAACAAAAAAAGACGGGTGAATTCCAAACTTTGGTTTTAAACGTATTTGGTATTAGAAAAGCATAGCACCTCAATCCAGTGCAAACAATCCTATTTTGCTTCACAGATATGGTATACTCAAACTAATGATCAGTCACTAACGTGTAACCTTCTCTAGCGTGGAGCATGAGTACCGCGATGAGTTGGTGCACTGTGCGACATTTTATATTCAGAAGCAGGGCCTGATTTCCTGTGATGTGGCTAGAGAGAAAACACATCCCCAACAAACTGTCGGGAATCTAGAATAAATTTGACATAGATGTCTAAGACAGTGAACCAGAGTCCAAACTTTTGAACTGAACTGCAACTAGAAGTACAGATCCTACGCCCCCTGCCCTACAGTTCAGGAGTTAAAAAAGCAGCAAGGATAATACAAATTAAATGAGACATTTCTTCCAAGCCCACCTTTCTCTTCCATTTTCAGATCTCATTTATGGAGATAAATTCTTACTGCATAATCTGTATTTCATAAATAAGGAATTTCTTGAAGAAATGTTTTCTACCCCTTTTTATTATTTCCTCTCAAAATAACTAAATTGTCAGATATTGTAGGTTTCCTTTTTCCAACATCTCTATTTTTTTAAACCAAGCTGATCACTAAAATAATGGTGATCTTATAACTTCTCACCTAAACCCCTCAAATGATCATCTTGATACAGTTAGGGTGGAATACTCTCTGAGATGAGATATGTACTAGATGGGCACTATACAATATGCTTGTTCACATACCAATTTAAACACCTCCTTTCAGTATAGACAATTGCTAACAATTTTACTTAATTATGAAAGCATTTTTATTGATATAAACTGCCTTATTTGGCACATACTTTTTTTTTCTTTTTTGTTATTTACTGTCTAATGCAATATGCCCTGATACCAGTGAATAGTAATACAGTAAAACTCCAATAGTCCGGCATCCAATAGTCTGGCACTCCTGATAGTCTGGCATCAAAATGGCAAGAACCTAGTAAGTGAGCTTCAGCAAAAAATGAGTCACAAGGTAACAGCAGCAGCAGCTGAACTG
>CM057847.1:57137745-57160698 GCA_030068395.1 Apalone spinifera | reverse complement strand
CAATTCTGCTACCCTAGCGCTTGTTGAGTAGCAGCCTAAGTACATCAGTGGTCTATTTCTGGGTCTCATTTATTCATTGGAACTACTTGTGCAGTAAGTTGGTATTCAACATGGATCATACAGGTGCATACAGGCCTAAATAGATAATATTTAAAATACAATAGCACATGGCACTTGGATGCTTTTAAATTACAACTAATATTTTAAGCTTTTGGTGGCAGACACTCAGTTTCTTCTCAGGACAAAGCCCCCGGCAAGGCCTTCCCCCATGTTACAATGCTAAGTGACATACTCCACAGTTTTGAATATGAAATATACATGTATCTGCAAAAGGAAAACATTAAACAAAATTATTATTGTCCAAGGGTGACAATGATCACTGTAGGAAATTGCTGAATTAGTGTTACATGTGTTTCAATTTTCCACTTATTTTTTTAATTACAGTGGCAAAATCACTTTCCCCCCCACTTGGATTTGGTCAAGAAATAAAGCAAAAATCTTGACATTGACATATGGAGTCATATTTAAATCCTTATAGTTTGAAAGCTAATGGACAATATGTGGTAGGAGAACATACAACCATAACACTGGCACTGAAATATACCTTCAGACTAAGTTAGTTTGCTGCAAAAGCATTCCTTTTATACTATCGGGGACAGCAAATTAAGAATGGCTGCTAATGAAACTACCAAAACATACCTTAAAGAGACCACCATTCTTGATTTTGTTTTGTATACTATCAAACTCAGACATATAGCCGCACATGAGTGCAAACCTAGGGGAGGGAAAGCAAAGCAGAAAAAAAAATTCACACATTTATGAACCTTTTAGTCAAATTCCTTTGAATCAAATGATAAAATATTTCCATAATTATATCATATAAATTATGATATAATTATATCATACATAATTATATCTACCATTGCTAGAATACTCTTTAAGATTTATTGGCTGGCCCAAAATATCACATGAATTGTGCATGTTTGGAAAAAACATCGTAAAATGGCAGCAAAAAGTTGCCGGACACTGCGAAAGTATAACTGATTTGGGCCATCCTACAGAGCTGAAAGCATGAGCTTCTACTGCTTAAGACGAAGGATTAAGGATAACATTTTCAAAGGTGCCAAGTGATTCGGGCACTCAAGTGCCATTTACAAATCTGAGCCGCCTGTGGTGGGGAGGCCACTCCAGCCCAAATGGGCTGGAGCAGCCCCCTTGCTCCCTCCTTTTAATTGGTTAGCCCGTTAAACAATATGTATAACAGGTTAACCAATTAAACGGGATTTTACATCTCTAGCAATTTGCAGATAATACTGAAAGAACACAAGTTTGGCTTTCAAATCATTTAACTGCATCAATCATGTGTTCACAGGCTAGCAAGGTTTACAGAAATAGTTTCTTAATTATAACAAGAAAACAATAATTGTCACATCAGTTATATGGTGCTGTAGAGGTTTGACAGGGAGAGAGAGCGAAAGGATAGAACTGATAGTTCATGGTGTGCAAAGCTCACCATAAGATCTGTTCAGTTTAGCATATGGAGAGCAGGACAAACAGAAGTACAAGCTGTAGCTACACAGAGACTAATCTATGATATTGTATTTGAGAAACAATATGTGATCATGTAATTAAAGACTGTACCATTCTGAATATTCATGAACAATTGTCCTGGCTCACTGCCACTGATGGACCTGTCAGGGATGCAACGTCATGCTCTGAATATCCCTAGTTTCTCTTTGCCTGAAGCTGGAACTGGCAGGGTATAGCTCAATCACTCAATAATTGTCTGGTCTGTTCCTTCCCTCTGAAGCACTTGGTATTGGCTGCTGTCGGAAGACAGGATACCAGGCTAGATGGACCACTGATCTGACTCAGTGTGGTCATTCTTATGTACAGGAGAAGAAAGAGTTAAGACTATGTGCACAACCTTAACTAGGCCGTATCTTGACTTAAGAATGCCAGCTTAACATTCACTTGAGGTAGATTTTTCCATTATGGAAATCTATATAAATAGATTACACTATACACAATGATGTAGCACTGAATAGAGCCAGAGTATTCTCAGCTCTGCATGATGTGCTTATACTCACGAGTGAACAGTCAAAATATAAATAGGCCCTTTCAATCGTATGTATTTTATTTTTGTTTTTTTCTGCTGTACTTGAATTAAACAATACTTTCACTGGTTTCCTGCTGTCTAGATTTCTAGAAGTTTTCCAAATATCCTACTCACTTTTCAGAATGTCGCCTTTCTCCATTCCTCCAGGATGTTAGTCGTTCCGGTGTTTCTAGTATTCTTTGGTTACATTTTTAAATGTTTTAAATTTGTGTTCTGTTACAGCAAGTCACTGAACGCTGCTCTTTCTAGTCCATTCTATGGTTCCAAGCCAAGTCTCCTACTGACTTCTATCACATTCCTTATTTCTCAGGGCATCTTAGGAACTGTTGTCCTAATTGTCTTTTTTATTTAAAAAAAATATTTCACAAGAAAAATTCACCTCTTTTTAAATAAACCGCCCTACCACATCTTGTGGTTTTTCCCCCAGCCCTTTTCAACATGAGCCCATGATCAATTGTTGGAGGCAAGCAGCATTTTAACAAGGAAGCTGTGAGGTCCCACTGGAGCTATTCATTTAGAGCCCAGTTCTGGAATGTCTAACTGTCATGTACATTGATTTCTATCAGACAACTCACACAGATAAGTTTAACGTGTACATCAAATGCTTGGTAGGATCAAGGCCTTCGTTCCAAACTGCCTATAGCTGTGAGACATTTTAAATGATGATAAACTAGCAAATGTAATTACCCAGTATTGTTTAGGTCATTAAAAGGAGGTGCAGGAGTCAGTGAAAGGGCTTAAGGATGAGGGGAGCTCGGGGCTGGAGGCATAGAGGGGTGTAGGAGCCAGGGTTTGGAGGTGAGGAGGGGCTCACGGCAGGGGGTGGGGAATGCAAGGGTCAGAAGCAAAGGGTAGGAAGGCTCAGAGCAGGGGGTGAGGGTGCAGGAGTCAGGGCATGGGTTTGGGAGATGGGGGGGGGGGCTTCAGGAGCGAGGGTTGCTGGCGGCTGTTCCCCGGGACCAGGCCTGAATGATGGAGGCTTCTCCCTGGGACTGGCCCGGCCCGCCTGCTGGCTTCTCCCCAGAGCCAGCCTGGGAGTGCCAGGGACTGTGCGGCCTCACTGGTGGCTGCTCTTTGAAGCTGGGGTGCTTGCCGCCTCCTGGTGGTTATTCATCAGTGTAACTGTCTCTGTTATCACACCTCTCCCTTTCCATTTGACGAGAAACAATTGCATTACATACATGTCCCATTGTCTGGGCACAACAAAACCCTGATCGTGCTTTAAGTTATAATACAAAGTAGCTGTATACCTAATTTGGTAGTCCTAGCTCTGACCATTTAGTTCTTGAACAAACGGACCCACAGAAGGATGGAGGGACATACAGACAGCTACACAAACACTATCAAATATATAGCAGATTATGGAGGTATGGTGACACTAGCATTTCAAAAGGAAATTTAGGGCCACTCAACAATTATATAAAGTTATAAGTGGGGAAAATATGCTGTTTTAGAAATATTTTTAAATGGACTCCCTCTCTACATTTGTATTATTTGGACAATACTATCACCTTCTTGACTCTCCAAGAATTTATGCACTCTTACTGATGCACACATATTACTTCAATTATAATGGAACAATGCATGAATACTGAAAGGAATACGGACCCCCTGAGCCGGACTATAATTTGCCTTAAGACTATTTTATACCACTGTATAGAAATAATAAAGCAGCATAAATCCATAGATATGCTTTCCTGGATCTTGTAGAGTTCAGCTATGACATGTAGGATTTCACAGTGTATTATTAAATCAAAATAAGAAGTAATCTAAAAGAGAAAACATAAATTGAGGTATAAAGTAGAAGTGAGAATTATGCAGAAAAGTTTGCAAGTAAATGCCAGTAAGAGCAGAACATTCTGTGTTAGTATTCATTTATTTTAAGCACGATTTAAATTTCAGCTTCACTAGATTCTTTACAACATTTAACACTTCAAACTTCAAATGAATTCTTACTAAATGAACATACTACAATTGTTGCACAAGAACAAAAATATTTTACTCCTTATAAATAAATCCAATGTTTTTACTATAAAAATCAATGATAAAAGTAATCACGTTATGAATTGTTAATTTCTGATACTGCCGATGTTTCCTGAAAGTGGGGATAATAACAGCTGTTAAATTCATGTGACTTTCAGGCAGATTGTCAGTCATTGTTGAGCAAGATGTCCACTGAACAGAATCTGCCTAATCTTGCTGGCACTCCTGTCAACTAAAATAGTATGATTTCACATGGAAATGAGCTGGGGGAGGAGGGGAAAGGGAGAGGATGAAGCCAGGAAGGTCATGAAAGTTCAGCTACTTAGAGAGAGAGGAACCGTACTAAAAACTTTATTTGGCATAAATTGCTCAACCCTAAGCAACGTCTCCCTTTACTCATTAAGTGCTAATCAGATAAACTCAGCATACCATAGCTAAACGGATTGCTGCTGGAAAAGAAAACAATGAAAACCGAACAAGCTAATCCAACATCTTGCAGTATTTTCCTATCTGTGCGTGACAAGGAAAAAAGGGCCCTCGCTTAAACCAGTTCAGATAAGTACTTGTATTTTATAGAGCTTATCTGTGAATAAAATACATACAAAATGAAAAACAAGTAAGCTAAAATATCCATGGTTGTCCAACAATAAGGATCTTTGTCATATACTCGCTGCAATGTTCTACTTTACACTTTTGCATCTGAATAAACAGCAATGCCAGCAACTTGTGAATAAAAAATTAATTAATTGTGTAGGAGTTAAAATTACAAAGGACGTTGGACAATCATTTGTAGAGAGTGGCTGCCTAAAAACAGAATTCATAACTTTCCAGATCTCCAGGTGTGGATGCATTTGAATGCAAATGAAGAAGGGGGAAGTCTTATCCTTATTTGCAAATTGATACTCTACTAAATGTGTTCACCAATATGAACAACTCTGGTTAGTTACAGATGCACCTTAAAAACAGGAATGGGACTAACAAGACATGTGCCAGTCATTGTCCTGTCCAACATTTTTTATGCTACTATAAGACAAATAATAATAAACATTTCTCACCGGCAAAATGTTTCACTAGAGGGAAAAAAATCAAGAGAAATGTAACAACAGACAGATGAAAGAGTCTTCAGTGCATAAAGATCCCTGTGTGGACTTCTGGCATTTTTATTAGCAAAGCTAGCAAAAGGAATAAAAGTGGGGCATGGCTTTTACTACACCTACAGAAATAATAACAACCCCTTTTATCCACATCCATCATTTACCTGCATGTTCAGGGTTCAGAGCCAGGCACTGCTAGGAAACCTCTCTCAAGAGTTCACCACCCCACAGTCACTTGCCCCATCTAGTGGTTCCATTAGGAACCAGCTGACACCTTGAATGAAGGGAATATTTAGTAACTGTTGGTATGATAATGCTATTACAAAATTGGTGAAAAATAAAATGTTCAGGTACTGCATGAAAAGAATAAAACTTTATAATACCCAGAGAGGAAAAATAAAGAGGAAATCTTTAAAGACTAGAGACCTGCAAGTCAATGACATTATGACTGAGTTAATGTTGGTATGTTACTAATATCACAAATACCCACATATTCAAACATGCTCATTAACTAAACATAATGGATATACTTGTAACTACTATAGATGAGCCACCATTGTTTCTGCTAAAGTTACATGAAATTATGAACTTGGAAATATGCTTTTCACTTTATAAGAGATGCTGAAAACGTGCAAAGCAAGGAAAATGGAAACAAAGGTAAAATGGCTAGACTTCTAGAAGGAAAAACTTACTAAAAACAAGAATTATTCTCCTGCATTCTTCTTCTTTGCACAAACCATGCAAAATACCTCACCCTTCATTCAATAAACGTGATTATATTTTGAAATACTCCACACGTTAATTAGAATTATTACAGGACATTTTCTGAACAGCATGCCTCAACTTGTTTATAAAAGTGTGATGAAGCAAGATCCATTTATTATCAAGAAAAATGGGTGTACATAAATTAGCATTCTTCTTCTTTGCACAAACACACATAAGAAAAATCAGCTAGCTTTCAGCAGTCACCAAGAATCTGATCTTGGAATGAGCTCTGGCTGGCTGGACCCCAGTGCCCACATGGAAACCTGCTGAAATGGAAGTAAATGAAGCTTTATGCAAGTGGATACATCTGCCTACAAGGAGCTCCTTAAATATCAGCATACAATGAATCAGCCTTTCCCAGGATGGTATTCCAGGTGGTCTACTGGCATTCAGCCAAAACTAGGACAAATGAGGGCATACCTGTAACAGTTGGAAGTACAGTGAGTTCATTTAGCATGCTCAGAAGAACCAGCCCAAATGTTAACACACAAATTGCAGATGGTTCTAGGATATATGTCTGGCTTAAAAACAAATACATTTATAGATAAATGAGCCTTTGTTACACATGCTATATTCCCTGTGTCTTGACAGCAGAAACATGATTCTCAGCAGATATGCTAGGGCCCTAAGTTATTCTCTTGCACTAATAAAACAAAAAGCAGTTTAAAATATTTGCCAAAGCATCTAAGTAACTTAAAAGGCTATCCAAATCAGAACAACTCCAGAAGAACGAAGATGAATTTATAAGTTGTTTTTGTAGTTGCAAATGAAATAGTTCCAATTAGTCTGCTTTAGTAATACAAAATATTAAAACTTGTAAGATAAATCTGAGTTTAATCTTCATGTGCATTATAGCAGTGTGTCAAATATGAAAATCTCTACAGGGAAACAAAGATCTTAGCCCTTCGTCAGTCCTGGGACCATCTTCTAACTTCTATACACCCATTTTTCTTGGTAATAAATGGATCTTGCTTCATCACACTTTTATAAACAAGTTGAGGTATTCTGTTCAGAAAATGTCCTGTAATAATTCTAATTAGCATGTGGAGTATTTCAAGATATAATCACATTTATTGAATGAAGGGTGAGTTGTTTTGCATGGTTTGATTGATTTTTAAAATGCAATTAAAAAATAATGAATAGCAATTCTGCTGCTTGCCTGGCTTGGAATGCTTAAAGCATCCTCTGGTTCATCAGTACTTCTCGCTAATATCACTGTTTATAATGGAAACAGCTACTCCACCTTAGGCAGAGTAGTGCTATTTGGCTCGGCTATAATATAAAATAAATGGAGAATTAAAGGAGACCAGCATTAAGAGCTTTAGCTATAAAAGTGTGTAAAAATATTACTTCCATGTTAGACACTAACTTTAGCTGAAAAGTATTATCCTCACATATATTTCACACTCTTAGTAACCTTTGTTTCCCTAGGGAAATATTTTATAGCCATTGCTCCTTTTCAACCCCTGAATTGTCTAGAACATTTTTGCTATTGTGAGTGCCTAACAGTGCTATATACTCTATTTTGCTGGAAACTTTGTGTAAAATCCCTTCAGCCCTGTGTTAGATGAGGGTTAATACAAAGATACTTTTTCTCCATATAAATAACTCTCTTCCCCTTCCATAGCACTGTCCCATCTTCACACAACTCAAGTACTTTCAAATTTGAAATATTCAGGTTGGCTAGACCAGAGGACCAGGCCCCTTTTTGTTAGTCACACACGTGCACATCTGTATAATAGCCAAGTTAAAGCATTTCCAAACTTGATTTCATGCATGCACAGTAGTAACTTCTGCTAGGCCTGGGAGCTGAACAACTGTGAGTTGGGTGAAGCTTAATTCTGGTAAAGTCAAAATGATGACATTAGGATAGAGTAAGATTCCAAAATTACAATGGGGGTGGTTACAATGTGTGTTCCTGCTGAGAGACCTGTTCCCCATCATTTCATGAAATTCATAGTTCGAGAGTGCTTTTAGATCCCTGTGTTTGGATTCTCAAGGGATGTCAGAAGCTGACCTGGACATTTACACAACCATCTCTCTCATATCTAGACTCTTCATGCCTTCGCAATAAGCCATTCTGGAAATTACAAGTGCTCTGCACTGAATTACGGTTGTGCCTTTTGCTTTTCACAAAACAAACATAAAACAGAACTACCCTTAATAACAGGCCAAAGTTTAAGGTCACAGAGCAAACAGATGATTGCCTAGTTGGCAGTGTTAGCTGCAGAGGCCCGGATCCACCAAAGGACCTAGATGTAACTGTGTCTTGCAACACCTAACTTTTAGATACCTAAAAAAATCATTGAAACCACGATGGGATCAACAAAGCCTGAGTAAGAAGCCTAAACTCCCTGTACAATACATGCGGAGAGACTGGTGCCTGAGAATGTGATTCACAAAAGCCAGCCCACTAGGCAGAGAGCCACCAATGACAGCCAACAGGAGATGTCAATGCCATCCCTCTTACAAAGGCAGCTGCCTAAATCCAGGCTGCAGGGCATATCTGTGCTGGAGATCCACAGGTAAGAACAACTCCACCCCTTCCGAGAGTCAGGTTGTTTAGACATCTCAGTTACTTCTTGTGAGAATGCATTAAGCACACGTCTCACTCCACACAAAATGGCCAAAGGAGAAAATGGTGGCGGCAGTGGTGCCCAACATAACCCTTAGCTCAGTGGTAGGAGTGTAAAATCCCGTTTTAATCAATTAACCCATTAAATGTTATGTTTGACCGCTTAAACAGAGGTTGGCGAGGGGCTGCTTCCTGCCCAACTGGGCTGGAGCAGCCCTCTACTCAAGGTGTGGTACAGAGAGTCCAGCTGGGCTACAGGTGTCCCCCATCATGGGTGGGATGGAGCACCCCCTACCTGTTGCGTGATGGATCCAGTCAGGCAGGAGCGCCCCCAGACTATGATGCAGGGGGGGGGGACTGCTCCAGTCTAGCCAGGCCAGCTGCACAACAGGCTGCCCCAACCAAGCTGTGCTCACTGCAGTCGGGGACTGCTTGGGCCAGGCTGCGTGTACCGCACCACGCTGTGAGCCAGGGGCTGCTCCAGCCGGGCTGGGCTGGGATCATTGTGGGGAGGTGGGGAGCTGCTCCAGGCAAGCTATGCTGCCAGTTAACCAGTAAGCATCACCCACTAAGAGTGATGCTTACTGATTGACCAGTTAACCACCAACATCCCTACTCAGTGGTGAGAGCACTCACCTGGCATGTGTGAGACCTACGTTCACTCCTCCCTTGGCTTGACTGGAGGAAATGAACAGGACTCTCCCACAGCTCTCAGGTGAGTGCTTCAATCACTGGGCTATGAGATATTTTGATGTCGGGCTCCCTGAACCTCACCCATTGAAGCTATCCCACTTTGGATAAGTCACTGGAGAGAGACGTGTATCTGTAGCCTGGTGATTAGGTTAGTCACAAGGGAAGTGGGAGATCCAGAGTCCAGTCCTCGAGCTCCAATGACTACCATCACCTCTGAGCAATGCTGGCAGTGGCACAAGCTTTACAGCTGGGCATCTGGCCAGCAGCCTTCCTCTCTAGCTGCCCAGTTCAGAAGGCCACACCAGAGCAGAGGGGGCCAATCCCACGACCCTGTTATTACAACCTTTTGGGTCGGGATGCCGCCCGTGGTGATACCGTGAAATTTCAGATCTAAACCTCTGAAAACATGAAATTGACTAATTTTATAATCCCATGAAATTGACCAAATGAACCATGAATTTGGTCATAAAAAAATCAAACAACAAGATTCTGTTGGAGGTTTTTTAAAAAAAGCTTCTTAGCTGTCAAATACCACTTTTTGCATTCTGCTCCCATGGACGCTGGTACAAATTCCTCTGGTAAAAATGTTGCACAGGCAAACATATGAGAGGCGAGGCATCTTCAACATTTACATCTTTGGCTAAAATCTTACAGTCATTCTAATCCCTCTTCAAAGGGAACAGAACTGATCAAACCAGGGGTAGGCAAAAAAACAGTGGCGGTTCACCACGGTTAGTGCCGGGAAGGCCGCCACCGCTATATTTACCTCACCTCTGCAGGTATGGGTGACTGTAGCTCCTGCTGGCCATGGATCGCCATTCCAGACCAATGGGAGTGGCGGGAAGTAGCACAGACCGGGATACCACTTCCCGCCGCTCCAATTGACCAGGAACAGTGATCCGCAGCTAAAAGAAGCTGTGATCGCCCATACTTGAGGAGACTCAGTTAAATATAGTGATCAGCATGCCAGGGGCTAACCAGGCAGACCGGACACAGCCTGTGGGCCGATATTTGCACAGTCTTGGATTGGACAGATGAAAATTACAGCTATGATTTTCATTACCAAGAGTTTGCCTAAAAGTAACCATTTAAAATATGTCTAATCAAACAACCTCAAGGTTTCATGATCTAAGGACCATAAATGAAGGCATGATCACTCATCAGCTGAAGTCTGGATGCATCCATTAATTTTGAGATTATTAGTGGCTGCAATTGCCAAGGCTGACTGACCAATACATTATTTTTTGGCCAGTACTTTCTTATTTATCCCACTCATTAATTTAATTTGAAGAATACTGAGCACCTGCCAAGCTGCTGGTAAAAACACTGATTTGCTTTGGTACAGCTATCTTTTTGCCTGATAGATTATCTTCTCACAGACACATCACACAACTACACGCAGACAGGGAGTTGGGCCAAACTCCAGGCATTTTTGCAGAGGCAGATTTGGAAAGTAGTTGAACAACAGTCTTAGCTATACCAACAAACTTTCCTAATAGAGATATTGCTTATACCAGCAAAAGAGTGCTTCTGCTCAAATAAATACCAGACCAGTTCCACAAAGATACAATCACAGCCAGTGTATCTGCTTGGAACATTAGATAGTTGATTCAAATGTGGTACAGGGCCAGAAACAGTTAACCAGCTCCTAAGCTGAATGACCCAGGATCCACCTTTAAAGACTTGTTGGGGAGATGCATAAATGACAAGTGGGCTGTTACATTAGGTTAGAGTGGAACTTTGAAGTGCAAACTTGCATTGTGAGAGCAGTAGAATGGTAGGTGTTTGCTCAGGTCTTGTGATGTGAACAAAGAATCCCTGTCTGTAACTATGGCTTTGATTCAAGATCAGAAGGGAACATTAGCATTTATGATGAAACTTGACTGAAGTGGTATTATGGTTTATATGTCTCTTTAAAGGTTGTGGTAAACTGTATGTGATGTGTAATGGATAAATTACCTTGTGCTAATTGCCATGATGTTTGGGAGACAGAAGGTTAAATCAAAAGTCTACTGATCTGTCTCAGGCCAAGAGACTGCAACATATAAAGGTCTCTTTGGACAGAATCCTTTTTGTCTCCAATCTGCTTGAATACTCATAGGGAAAACTGCAAGCCATAAAAAATGAGATTCCAGGAGATCCAAGTGGCTCATTTAATGGTCATTGACTTAAATCTCAGATCTGCTTCAGGTTTCATACAAGAGAAACCTAAACCACCAGGACCAAGGTCCTAGTCATTGGCTGGAATCACCCTGGATAAGGATTTTGGACTATAGCCATGGACTAAATTCTAAAAACTTTTCGCAACTACAAGATCACCATCTCTTTTTTATAACTGAACCTCAAGAAGCAAACTCGCATCTGTCTGTATATTGATTTTTTTTACCAGTACTCTCCTCTCCCTTTTCTTTTAAAATACATCTTAGTCTGGTAATGAGAATGGGCTCTGAGTGTATATTTGGGATAAGGTCTGCAATAAGGATGTTAAGAAGTAGGTAACTGACTAATTGTGTAGTCAATACAATTTGTATCAACTATGTGATTAGTTGATAAGGGGACCCGCTGCAGCTCTGCAGTTTAAATGTAGTACGCAGGCAGCCCAGCTCTTATTACATTTAAAAGGCAGAGGCGCAGTGGGGGTATGTCTTGAACCCAGCAGGAGCCAGGATTGAGCAGTCCCAGCTCCCGCTGGGTCCCAGACTGCTGTGCTTCTGCCTTCCCTCTACTCCCTGGAGGAAGTGAGTAGTTGAGCAGTGACTCGACTACCCGATAAGTTGACTACTCGACTAGTTGCTTACATCCCTAGTCTGCAATATTTATTGACCTGGAAGGTAACATGTCCAGTCCTTTGGGATTGGCAGAACTTTATTTGATTGACTCATCTGGGTGGAGGCCTGAGGCTGGATACTTTAAGGGAATTGCATTGTTTGGATTTCTGATTGACCAATAAGGTACTATTGAGGCTGTTTTGTGCTGGCTTGGTAAATATAAATACTGGAATGTCCACCAGCTCTGGGGAGCGGCCGCCCCATTTCTTGCAGTGCATCCTAAACAAGTGATTTTTTTGCTGATATAATTGTAGGACCCTCCCATATCAATTTGACAGCCCCTCTGTGAAATTGGCCCTGCCCCATGAAACCCAATCTCCCTGAAAATCAATCAGGCTGGGGCTGGAAGTGCTAGGGCGTCAGGTGAGACTTGGGGCTTCCACCCCCTGCAGCTCCAGCCCCCATAGCTCTACCCAGGCTCAGGGATTCCCCCTCCACTCCCTGCCCCACCGGTGGCCATTGCGTGGGCTCAGAGCTGCTGCTGCTCCTTCCTCCCCTCCTTCCAGTTCTAGACTTTCACCTCCTGCGGGCTCAAGAACCTGGGCTGAGGGCTTCCTTTTGCCCATCACAGCTCCTGCCTGAGCTGCCCCCCACCCTCCCCACAGCTCCTGCCCAGGCTCGGGGGCTGCTTCCTCCTCCTAGGCTCTAGCTGGGTCTCAGGGTACCAGAGCTCAGGGATTCCTCCCTCCATCCCCAGCTCCTGCCTGGGCGTAGGGACCTAGGCTGGTGGCTTCCATCCTCCATGGCTTTTGGCTCCTGCTTGAGCTCCAAGCTTCTGCCCCCAGAGCTCCAGTCAGGGATCAGGGCATCTAAACTTGGGGCTTCAGCCCACACAATCCCAGCTGAGGCCAGAGCTTCCAGCCTATAACTATAAGCAGACACAAAGGTATTTCTTGGTTGAAAGGCATATTTGTCTTTGCTGAGAAAGCCCATCACTTGTTCTCATATCACAGGACTTTTCTGAACAAGCTAAAAAGTCACCAGGGTTAACATATAACATCCAGAATATTGTTATCAGGCAAATAAATCTAAATAATCTGAATGGGTAGGAAAAGACAGCCAGAATTAACAGTCCTTGGATACAGACATTCCCTTTCAATCAATTATACTTCATGGTTGCTGAGCTTCCTTGGCTTGGTACAGACAGAAATTTCTTTACGTTTAATTAGAGCTCCTAATTAATAGAGATCAACTTCTGAGACATGCTTTTTTAAAATCTTATCATCTTCATCCTCTGAGACGGATAGATGTTATGTTCCCAACAGACAAATAAAATAAAATCCAGGGAAACATTAGTGCCAAATTATACAATCAATTTTCTTCCACAAGAGGAAGGAATAACAATTTTCTGTACAATTTTGAATGGTCTAATTCAATTTAATTTCCCCCTTGTTATTAGATTATAAGTGTCTCTCATCAAGGAAGAAAGAGGAAGAGAAAGAACTGTACAAACTTAGGCCAGGTCTCCACTTACAGCAGCACAGCTGTAAGAACACTTCTGTAGCACTAGATTCCTCCCAGCTCCGGGAGCATGGCAGTGGGAGAGCCAACATAGCACCGTGCACACGAGTGCTGATGCTGGCAAAATGTATGCCGCCAAGGGGGTGTTTTTTTCATAGCCTCAAGTGACAAAAGTTTATGACCTTAATAAAAGCAGATAAGTAGACTTAGCTGACTGCTAGGAATTATACTATACTATCGTTGCTTTTGTTATTGCAGCCCATCTGTATCACATGTGCAGAGTGAACTACAGATAATCCTTATCCTATACTAATTGGGGGAATAATGTCAAATATTGCAATATTCTTCAAAAACAAAGTGGAATTATAAACTACTTGACAGTCTATAGCATATCAATCCTTAAAATCACTACCAGTGCTGAGCACTTGATCTTTCCAAACTAATGAAACTTACAATGCCATTATGTCTTTGAAAAGACACTATGTCACTGGTTGCATAGTAAAAGAAAAATTCGCACTTAAAATACAAGGATGAAAAACTATACAACGTATATACTTTTGCTGGGAAAAAAAAAAGAGACACCCCATCTTAAGAAGCATGGAACTTCCTTCCACACTTCAGCCTCTGGAACAAGTTTTTTGATTGGTCTAATTTTGGTTTCCACACTTTTGTATGTACTTTCCTGTTAGAGGAGGCCTGTCATTATAGTATTTTACTTATAAACCATGATACGGTCAGCATGGAAAGAGGATAAATTAAAAGCCTCAAGGGGTAATGTCCTCTTGCACAGCCGAAATTCCTCTTCCATAAAATACCTCTTTAATGGCCCATACCCTGAAAGTAGAGATGGATGAAGGGAAGGTGATATGAACATCAATGAAGGGGGGGATACAACATTTTAAGAGTACAGCAATTCTCTCAAGAATAACTGTGCAGAGATAACACAATGAAGTAGGGACCTCAACCTAGCAGGCAGACTAATATGTTAAATAGCAAAGAATGAGCAAACTGACACTGGAAAAAAACAGCAACAAAACTTTCATCAGAAAGGAGAAAAGAAGTAAACAATTAATAGATAAAATAGCAGCACTAAGGAAACTCAACCTGAAACAAGCAGACAATTTTTGATGGAATATCTTTCTGTTAGGTATGCTGATTTGTCACTGTCATAATGGAAAAGAGAGGTTCTCTCTCTGTCCTTTGTTTGAGGTTTAGAGCAGTTTCTTCCATGTACTGAGGGAGATGGGAGACACTTCTTTCTCTAAGAATGAACTTCTTACAATGTGTAAGTAGGGAAAAGTTTAGCTAGTTCATCAGGATTTATTGTTTTCCTTGTTTGGGGATGTGGAAATAATGTCTGAGCTGTTAATTGTGTTTTTTTTTCTTTTGTAACTAAGTCTGTTAGCCCACGGGTTTTCTCTGAGTATCTATATCAATTGGTGGTTCTTTCCATCTAGCCACTTTACTATGCTTGCAACTGCAGTTTTGTTTGGATAATAAAAGGATTGTTTTATTTTCTAATTAACCGGGATTGGTTGATTATTGTGTCCTTAGGACTTGGTGCCTAGTTACAAGGGCAGAATCCATGGCTGTCTCTGGATTCCCTCTGTTTTTCCCAACTCCAAGTAAAATGGAGGTTGGGGCAGGGGGAGAGTTTTACCTTAGGGAGAAGATTTCCCAAGTGATCTCTTCCCTGGTTTTTTTTCCTTGGAATTACCTGGGTGGTAGCAACGGATTCCCCAAAATCTGGGTATTAGGATTTGGGGAGGGGGGGAGTTTTTATACCAGAGCCTGTGGAGGCAAGGTTTTGGAGTGCTCTTGGGAGTCCCCAACTCCTGCATTCATCATGCCAGAGTGGGGAACAGCCTTGACAGTCACACTTAAAACATTTCATGGGAACATATAGACTTTGATAAGTGCTTTATTTTAATAAGATCAAAACAATTTGTTTCAACTATATTATATTACCTTAAAATTACTATAGAATGTAGTAGGTAAACACAAAACCCTTTGGTCTTACTGAAATAAAGTGCCTTAATGAGGGCATTTTGATATCATCAAACTACATTTCTTTAAACGTTTTTTCAGGAAATGTTGACTTTTTGTTCCAATTTGAGACTAAAAAAAATTCTGAAATGTTGGAATTTCTCTTGCAACAGAAATTCTAAATTTTGCCCAATTCTAGTACCAACTTTTCATGTGTCATTTTTGTTCATGATTCTAATTTTTACATCAAGCTACAGGAAAACATATATTAATTTTCAAAAGTAAAACTGTAGAAAAAAGTTCTGGTAGTCTCTAGAAGATACTGGCCCATTTGTAATGCAATGTTCCTCATAAAGAACACATCACATTTGATCTTCATGGTCTGCACCGGCCATCTACTCTTCTTTCTCAGGTACAATTTATGTTATCGGAATTAACCTGTATAGGCCTACATACCTTATAAACGTCACCTACTCCTCACAATGTATTATGAGATTAGCTAAAGTGCTGTAGCAAATAACCCCCTGGTTTATAACAATAGGGAGCTGAATACATGATTTTAGAGTTTCCTTTTTCCTTTGGTCCATGAGACCCTAAGTTGTTGGCATCCTATTAATGCTGCAAATCATTCACTACTCTCACAGTTTCTTTCTTGTTGTATCAAGATGTGGGAGAACTTTCAATTTTGGATGGACATTTGGCCAATATCTTGAAATCCCAAACTAACAACATTTCATCAAGTAACATGATAAAATGCAGAACTTAATATCCGAATGCCCCATAATTTCCAAATGTTCACATAAGCAGTAATTTCCCATTTGTCCCTCTCTTCTATTACACTGTTTATTTTGTGTTTTGTTGTTTTTCATAATTAGCTATTCCTATAAAATTCCTAATGATTTTTTTCCATTTAATTTATTATCATAATGCACCCGTGTTAAAACTCTGGATTCCAGAGGGATTACTTGCATAGAAAGATACTGCTCAATATGGAAAAGGGTTTCAAATGTGGCACTTATTAACTTTTATTGCTACATATTTAAGTTCATCTAGAACTTTGGATGGGTGCATTTGCATCCGCTTGGAAAAATAATATCACAAAGAAAATAATGTCAAACATGGAACTGTTTTGCATACTTTAGGTTAGGAAAACAAAGACAATGGAAAATTATAGGAGATACTCGTGTAATCAAATATTCATTCCTGCCTTTCATTATACTTAGTGGAAAATGATATAATTCCTTATTTCACCATAAACTGAAGAAAGTTATATACAGCTAAACTGCAAAATTGATAGTCAACCAATAATCTACAGTGATAAGGTATGCAACTTGTAACTGCTATAGGATTTGTTGTGGACATTGTTTATAAACAATTTCAGCTTTCTGACTCTGCAGAAACCCTTAATACAAACAACATTTCTCCATTATTCAAACTTACCACTGGTGACTCTCAGCACTCATGGCATCCAGCTGAATAGCTTTTTCAGCTACAATTTTTCCTATGAAAGAAATGAAGATATATAAAGATTAGAGAGGTTGAATCTCTCTAATCTGGCAACATCCATGGTCCAGCATGATTTTAGTTAGCTGAATGTCCACTTATCATGGACATGACCAAGTTTCCTGTGGTCCCCTAAAGTTTGTTTACAGCCACCAGTCCTTGCTCTCAGTGTTCTGTGCTGTTATTTAGCTCTAATTGACCTCTAATTGTCTTCTAAGAGCCCAGTAAGTAGTGGAAGTATTGGTAATGCTGCTAGACAATACTGACTTCCCATAGTCAGGTCCCAAGGGTGACAGATTAGCGAGGTTCAATCTATTCTAAAGGACCTCACTATCTTAGATTAAAGCCAGGAACTACATATTGAGATTATATAAATTTTCTATAAAAAGAAACCAATTTGACATTCCATTTAAACACTGAAAGGGATATTGTAACATTATGGATTCACAGTACGTACAGTATACACAAATGCATTTTTTATACTTTTGTTTACTTAAGATAGTTCATTTCAGATGCAACCAACTGGTTTTCAGTGATGTTCTGCTTTTGACTCAGGAATAAAGAAATTAAGTGAGTTGGCCAAAGTCAAATTTTGAATAGGAGTCCAGAGGATGAGCTTTCTGTATTTAAAGCCTTTTCTGTAACTAATTAAGCCACACTTTTTATTAATATTATTATTTTCATAAATAACTAGAAAAACAAGAGGTAAAACAAATAATCCTCTGTCCAGTTGGAATTAAAAATAAATTATTGTGCCAAGTCCCCTTTAGAAACCATTCTCTCTGAGCCTCTTCCAAAAACAAACATACAAAAAAAAATCACTGCAAGAGACTTTAGAACTCAGAACATGGAGCCACTGCAGGATAAATATCTGAACAGACGTAACTCAACACAGCTGATCACATAAATACCTCTGACCTACTTTACATACCACCATTGCTTCTCATCTCTGCCCTGCACCTTATCATTATCTTCCATCAAGTGCTAAAATTAATCACATGCAGCAGCAAATTATCTGAGTCCAAAATGTATATATATATTATTATTGTTTATACTGGTAGCTCCAGTGTGCTGAGCACGTTCCAAACAAGGATGGCAACTTCCCTGCCCAAAGGAGACATGTAAACAAATGGGCAGTAAGTGGAAGGGGAGATAACAAAGATACACTCGTGTTTATTATTAACACATCAAAGCCAGTCATGAAACAAGACAACATCAGCCCGCAAGTTTCTGACAGGAATCATGACAAAGATGAATCTTCTTGAGAGACTTGCTGGCAGACAAAGCAGGTATCCTAAGGATCAGCTCAGGAAGGACATACTATGTGTAGTACAAAAGAAGGCCTGGAGAGGTGGTGTGTGGGAGAGAAGCTGTCAAATGAATGGTTCAGGCTGGCATTGCTGGGGAAGCAGAGTAGGTTAATGAAAACTCAGAACAAGACAAAGAGATAAGCAAGGAAAGGGTGGATTATGTAGAGGTCTGATGGCAATAAAGAGAAACTAATTTTGATGCAGAGCCAGTGAATGAAGTACAGGGGGAATGATGTAATCCAAGAGATGGGCAAGTAGGATGATTTTAGTGGCAGTGTGTTGTATGGAAGAGGAGGAAGCAATGTGGATCTGAGAGAGGCAAGAGAGACGAATGTTGCAGTAGTCAAGATCAAGACAGGCTGGATGAGCACTTCTCAATGAATTACTAGAGATGCTAAAGACACTGGAAGAGAAAGAAGTGAAAGGATTTAGATTTAAATGTGCAGGACTGGGAAGAGAAAGCAAACGACAGCCTCCCAGTTATAGAATCATAACATCACAGAACATTAGAACTGGAAGGGACCTCCAGACGTCCAGTCCCTTGCCCTCATGGCAGGACCAAGCACTGTCTAGATCAGTGTTTCTTGAACATTTTAAGACTGAGGAACACCAAACAATTTTTTTTTATGGGGAACACCAATGATTTTCTTTTCTTTTTTTTTTTAATCGAGAGAAAAAAAAGCAGACCTCAGAGTAGAAACCCCGACTGTCCCCACCAGATTAAACTCTGCCACTTCCCCAGCAGGCTGAGGAGGGGCGCAGGGGAGAGAGAGCAGCAGCGCATGGGGGGCAGCAGAGCCCAAGTACACCCCGGGGGGGGGGGCAGCAGAGCCCGAGCATGCCCCAAGGGGAGAGGGGCAGCAGAGCCCGAGTGCATCCCAGGTGGTGGGGGAGGACAACAGAGCCCGAACACGCCCCAGGTTGTGGGAGGGGAGGGGGCGGCAGAGCCTGAGCTGGATTCCCTGCAGGCGGCTGTTTTAAAATGCTGAGGTCTGGGAGCGGCTCCTCAGCTCCCGCTACTCCTCCCGCTCCCAGCAGCAGCAGCTGCTGTAAAAACTGCCACCTGCACACGTGGAGGAGGAGGAGGCTGTGCAGCACCGGAGGCTCTGTGGGACAGGGGCTATCCTGCGGGCTGGGGAGGGAACAGCTGCAGCAGGAGCTTCATATGGGCTCTGCAGGGAGTGAGGGAGCAGAATTTTTGGGGGGAACCCTGAGTTCCACTTTGCAGAACCCCGGGGTTCCGTGGAGTACCATTTGGGAAATACTGCCCCAGGGAAAAGTTGTTGCACAAAAAAAAAAAAAAAGGAGTGTTGCCCCTTTAAGGACGGCCATTTTGAATTCCGTTCTCTCCATGGCACACCAGTGTACCGCGGAACACACTTAAAGAAATACTGGTCTAGATCATGAACCCAAGTCATGGCCAGTATGGTGATGCTTTGGAAAGTTACAAAGGAAAAAGAAAGTAATGTGAAAGAAAAAAATCAGGAATTCAGTTTTGACCAGTTTGAAATTCATCAGACAACAGGACATGGAGGATGAGATGATGGATTGACAGGCGAGGTGATGTGGATGCAGCATGTTCTGCTTTCCAGTCTCTGGCATTGCTTCTAGTCCTCAGAATTCTCAGGCTCCAGAATGAGTCATATTCAGTCCTCCTCACCTAAGACAAGGTTACTAGACTGTGAGGCAGGAAACCCTGGACCTCTACCTTTACCCTAGAGGAAAAAATATTGTCTTTGCCTTGGCATTTATTTGGCTGTCATCAGGCTGATGATCTTTGTTAATTTTAATTCTGTGTCAGTCTGGCTCACATTTAAGCATTAAAAGCATTGACTGGAGTGAATCCTGATTGGCAAAACCCCTTCCTAGAGCTCTTCTGAGCAGAGTGAAACTAAGTGTTTGATTCCAAAACTTGTGGCAGTTTTATCATGCAAAACATTTTCATCAAGGTCTAAATGCTCTCATAATCAAACAGATTACAAAACTGCTTGAACTACAACATTTTAAGTTGACAGCATGAGCCTTTCCACAACAGTCAGGTGCCATTTTATCTAGCCAACTTTTTACTCCACCTACCACTAGCAACATATTTCTTCTTTTCTTCAACATCTGTAGTCGTCTCAAACATATCTCCATAAGCCCGTGCAAATCTCCAAAGAAACTCCACATGGTTTCCATACTGAATGGAAAAGGAAGAAGCAGATATATTAGACAATGAAATTGACCAAAATGTAAAGATAATTTTATATAGCTTCCTTGAATAATAGTTAAAATAAATTAAGAGCGTATTTATTGTCTCCCTCCTGGCCCCACCCCCATTTGGCTATTTTTATTTCTGCCATACTAGTTTTGTTATGTTTAGTGAGCATGGTAGATGAATGTTTCCTCTACAAAGAGAAATAAATATGGGAGACTTAGCTAGTACCGGTGTATTAGATTTGTACAGGTTTTTGGGTTATTTGTGCAAAAGGACTTTCTATAAAACTGTTCATCATCACACAAAAAAGGTAACCTTTTATAAAATATATCATGCAGTAAGCTTTTTTTTAAATGTATGAAATAAAAAACTCATCATACACTCACAGTAAGTATCATATCTATCAGTCTGACAGCTATTTTCTACACTCAAATGAGGAATCCTATCAGAATCACTAGTATCTGCCTCCCCAGAAGAAATGTAGGAAGAGTGCACACTGTATTGAATACCACACCTTAAAATTCCAGTGATTTCAAGGACAGCATGCGTGTTGAATGGTCAAACTCACTTTAAAGAAAAAGTCCTAGTGTAGGTAGTAAATAGGCAAATCATGGGTCAAATTTGCATCGCCAGATGGTTTTGCACAGACTCCAAAATCTTTATATTATCGTTATTGCGTTATTGCTTTATTATTAATTACTCTGGAGTATGGACCTTGACTATAGCTTCACCAGGAAATCTGGACCTTGACAAAAAATAGTTGACTATCCTGGTCTTAGGCAATGTACCAGAAAATTGTAGCTTTCTACTGGTTTTTCAGATAACCCTTTTTAATTTAATAGAGAATTATAACCCTTTGTAATGGGGTATACCAGGCCTTTGTAGCCCCCTGCTTAAGGCCATGCAGTTCTATTACACCAGGAGTTCTCAAACTGGAGTTGTGACCCCTCAAAGGATTGCGAGATTATTACATGGGGAGTCACAACCAGTCAGCCTCCACCGTAAACCTTGCTTCACCTCACTGATAAAAGTGTTAAATATAAAAAACAATGGTTTTAATTTATAAGTTGTGTGTCACCCAGAGGCTTGTTCTGTAAAAGGGGTCACCAGTACAAGAGTTTAAGAATCACTGTACCACCTCTGCCCTATGAAAAAATAGGTTCTATAGGCTTGACTAGACAGGCTACATGGCAGAAGCCAATCAGAGCCCAGCAGACTCAGATAAAAGGAGCTACAAGGCCCAAACGGGTGAATTGCTGGCTCTCACCAGAGGAGCTGGGAAGGGTGCTCCTCTGTGGTCACAGGAGTGCCAGAGAAAAGCATAAGGCTTCCAGTGGTATTTGCATTGAGAGAGGAGAAAGACGCTCCAAGAACTTCAGCTCTGAGATATGGCAAAGAGAAGGGTGCTACATGGGGAAAGGCCCAAGGAATAACAGCAGGAAACTGGAGGGGGCAGTTAGTGGCTGCTGGGTTTTGTGACCTGGAGGAGCCGGGTAGGGCAGGTCCCTCACCAGCAAGTGCAGGAATGACCTAAACATTAGAAAGGGGGCACACCTAGTTTAAACGCCCAAGAAAAGGGGCTAATTTTAAAAGGCCAAGGAGCAGGGCTGAGGTCCCAGGTGAGACTCTTTACTAAAAGCACGAGAAAAAGGCTAGACTCAAAAGGTCCACAGACATTGCTGAACACACTGCTAAGGGCACACTGAAGGAACCAAGGGGATTCATACGGACTGTGAGACTTAGCTAAAGAGCTAAGCCATTGAAGACCCACAAATCTGCAGTGACGCGCAAGAAAGGTCTGCAGTACCACACTCAGCCACTAGGAAGCACTCAAGAGGTGAGTGCCCTGTCCTACCCTCCTACAGAATTCTATAGGATGCCGGAAACACACTCTCCATTGCTCTATTCAATTTTATCGGGCAGATCCTCAGGTGATGTAAACTGTCACTGCTCCACTAGCTTCAGTGGGTCTCTACATACTGATTTTTAGTGTTATTTCTGTAAACATGTGCTAAATTTCTTTAGCACTCTGCTGGTTTCCTTCCCTATTTAATTCTATAGGACTTTTCCATTTAGATAAATTTAAAAAATGGGAAAACTATTCCTTATGCCTAAAAAAGTCCATAAAATGTCTGTTCCTTAAGAAGCATGAACAAATTAGAACTTGATATAGTTTAACTTTAGTACAAACCAAAACAAACTTTTACAGCTACCCTCACAAAAATACTGATGTGATGACACTTAGAATGTTTGTTATTAATGTAAACTGTTGTACAAAACCTTGCATATTTTCTGTTCTTAGCTTTAACATTTCAAAGACTTAAAAGGATAACATACGCAGTAGTGAACTGACAGCCAGGACTATGAAAATAATTGCATATTGATATCATAGAATCATATCATAGAATACTAGGACTGGAAGGGACCTCGAGAGGTCAT
>CM057847.1:57107648-57118934 GCA_030068395.1 Apalone spinifera | reverse complement strand
AAAAGCGGCTGATTTTCCGGAATAAGTGGCCCAGTGTAGACACAGCCTATGGCAATTAGCACAAGGTAATTTATCCTTTACACAGGTCACCTAGGGTGCGTCTACATTGCACCCGTAGGTCGAAATAAGATACACAATTTGAGCTATGCAAATTGCATATCTTATTTCGATCTAATTTCAAAATAGCTCATTTTGAAATTTGGCACTATCTACACAGTGCCAAATTTGGAAATAAACCGCTATTCCGAAATGTTCCTTAACCCTCATGGAATGAGGCTTACAGGGACATCAGAATAGTGAGCCCATTCTTTCGAATTTTTTTCCTCAAAAGAACAGGCTGGTTCAAAAGACACAGAATAGCTATTTCGGGATACCTCCAGTATCACGAAATAGCACCGCAGTCTAGACGTATCCATACAGTTTACCACAACCTTCAAAGAGACATATAAACAATCATACTACTTCAATCAAGTTTCATCATTAACGTTCCCTTCTGATGTTGAATCAAAGTCATAGTAAGAGACAAGGATTGTTTGTTCACATCACAATACTTGAGCAAACACCTACCATTCTACTGCTCTCACAATGCAAGTTTGCACTTCAAAGTTCTACTCTAACAACCCCCTTATCTTCCCAACAAACCTTTACAGATGGACCTGGGTCAGTCAGTCTATGAGATGATTAACCCTTTCTGGCCCTGTGCTACATTTGAATCAGGTGTTTAATATTTCAATCAGATGTCACTGGACAGTCTTGTTTTAGCATCTCCAAAGGGAAGAGTTTTACCAAAGGCCTACCATGTGCACTCTACCCCACATCAAGCCCTGAGCCCCTTCCACACTCTGGTCTTTAACTTTGCTACTGCCAGTGGAGCTAAATCAGTGAAGAGTTACAGGCGCATAGACACAGCCTAAGATTTCCATGTACATTAAACCAGCATAAACAAAGACATGAAGAGCTGTTGGAAAAATATTAAGTCGGGGGACATTCTGGATGGTATATGTGCTTGTGCATTGCTGAGATTTTCCCTCCTTTCACAAGAAAAGGAATGGCAGCTCAGTAAATTCCTATAATGGGACCCCAAGAAAAGGAACCAGTGAAATTGTTCATTCATCTGGTGATAATCTCCATATTATCTTAACTTTCTTTGCTGCAGAATGGGTGAGCTTGAGGGACCTCCTGCCACACTCCTGTTGCTCCAGAGAAGGGGATGGGAACAGATCTCTCTTCCCCTCAGGATTCTATTACTATCCAAAAGGTGGAGGGGTCTCCAAGCAGCCTCCATGCACATACCCAGACTCAGTAAAGTCGACTACCAGGGAAAGGCATGGGGGGGTGGGGAGGAAGGGTGGCTCTGTGCCCCAGAAGGGGCAGAGTCTCTGGCGGAAGGGGCAGCACCAAGGGCAACGCTCATTTGCATATCTTCTGATTATTTTTGCAGAAGAGGTTTTGCAGCTAAAAAGCTCCGTGTAGATGGGGCCATTTGTCAGGGGGAAAAAAAAAACCGAACAAACCCTTTTTCGCAAGATCCCTTATTCCTCAAAAATCGAGGTTTACAGGATCTTGCGAAAAAGGGGTTTTTTTCCCTCGACAAATGGCCTCATCTACACAGGGCTTTTTAGTGGCAAAACCTCTTCCACAAAAAGAATCAGAATAAGATATGCAAATGAGCATGCCATTTGCATATCCTCTTCCACTAAAAAAACTGCAGTGCAGACATAGCCTTAGTGCTGTTTGGAGCACAGCTTTGGGCTCCTCCCTCCCTACTTGTCCTTGGACACACAAAGTAGCAATAACCGTGGGCCCTTTTGAAACATCAGGCTTCTGTGATTGTCTGCTCCACCCCACTGTCAGTGGACCTGCCCAGACTTACTGGTGCTGCAGTGTGGACCGACTCTGAGTGACCTTCTCCCTCTCTCTGTCTGGATGTGAAGGACTAGTTGACTGGTTGCTATCAGAAAGTGGCAGCTGGGGGGAAGGCGGGGGGGGGGGGGGGGGGGGGGGGGGGGGGGGGGGGGAAGAGCCTAGGGCCAGACCCCAGGCTCTATGTGGCACTGCCACATTGAAACACCGCATGCAGCCTGGGGACACACCAGCTAGCCCTGGGCTCTGTGCGGCGCTGCCACTTTGAAGTTCCACGTGGAGCCTGGTGGCAGGCTGCACACGGTGTTTCAAAGCGGCAGTGCTAGACAGAGCCCAGAATCAGTGCGGGAATCCCATGCTGACCCCAGGCTCTGCATGGCACTGGCCATTTGAAATGCCATGGGGAGCCTGGTGTCAGGCTACACACAGCGTCTTAAAGCAGCAGCACTGTGTGGAACCCGGGACCAGCTGACCCCGGGCTCCACATGGTGCTTTCATCTTTGAAGTGTAGCAACAGCCATAGGGTGCCTCCACCTAACAACCCTATTGACTAATCCAATAGTCGATACAAAATGCATCAACTATTCGATTAGTCAATTAGTCGATATTTAACATCCCTACCTCTATGTGGCTTAGCCACTTCTTAAAGAGGGCAAAGTTCTAGATGTCTCTCCATGTTTCCTGCTTTCTCTGATTCAGAAAACCAGCTGCTGATTGTCATCTCATTAAAAATCTGCTTTCAGAGATGGACCTGACCCGTGAATGGTCTTCTTCGACCCACTTTAAGCAGGCCTCAGTGGTCCATACATTCTCTTATGTTCAGGCTGCTGTTGTGTGTCCTTTGGTGAGACAATGAGGACATGGAAGGGAATGGAGCCTCTTGCCATAGGTTTTGGTCTGAGTAAAAGGTGCTGATTGTAGGCACATCTACAAGCACTGGACAAACACGTGACACTGGGAGTACCTACCGTAATTCAGCATGGAAGCAAGTGGGAACACAAAAATCACACTATAAAGCAGCAAGCCTTTTTAAAAATCCTCAGCGATATTGCAGTGCAAGTAAGTCACATTTGTTACTTTCTGAAAGCTGCCGCAGTATGGCGCTACCCTACAGGTTAAAAGGTGAGTATTCGGAAATACTAGCTATGACTTCTTCCACATTCAGCCACACATATGAAAGTGCCTGATATTTGGCTGCTCTTAGGAAAAGGAAGGGTCACCCTCCATTACTGTGGCCCTCCAAATATTGAAATGATCTGTTTTAACTTGAAAAAAAAAATCCAGGTTCTCTGTTAGGTCTCCTTACATCACCTTCGTCTCATTTTAGGCTCATATTTGTGATCATCCACAAGGGGGTGCTATAATGTAACATGCGGTCAGGAAGAGGTAAAGCAATTGCTAAAACATCACTATTTCAGGGCTGTAACTGTAGGAGGCTTGAGTACCTCTCCACTTCCTCATGAATAGCAGTGCTGAAACAAAGCAGTCCCCTTTAAACAATATTTGGAGTGATGCCGGGCCTGATCCTCTGAGAGATCAAGTCCCCTTTACTCCTACTGACAATTTTTTTGGCACCTTTCCAAGTTTGTGCAGCAGTTTCTGGATCAGAGAAGTCTGGGTAAGGTCCTCACTTATCCTAGCACATCTCAGCCCTGTTCTCTAGCATACTATTTGTATCAACACAGACCCTTGTCAGTGCATATTACATTCCAGGATTTCTGTCTTCTAATTTGCTGTTTTAATTAGGGACAGACATTTTAGATATAAATAAGAATTGCCCTGAACCTTTGCACCATCCCCTGAAAGGAACTTTTATAAACTTTGAAAATGTGCAGTCCGTCCGTCCCCCCCCCCCATTTTTTCACGAGTTGCTTTTTACCGTCTGATACCAGTCAGGACTGCACATGGAAATGTTGAAATGTGACAAGGTCTTGCTACATGTTCTTGTGGCATTTCCATGCTGGCAGTAAACAGGAAATCTCTTGTAAGAAAGAGCCTCAGTAAAAGTCTACAGGACTGAGCTAAGATTTTTTTAAATGGGAGACCTAAAATGTTCCTTCAGCATCCACATTTAGGATATAAATGTCCGACTTCGCTGGAAAATGTGAGGTGTTGAGCACTCTTGAGAGGCGGTCCATTTATTTTGGTGCTTAAATATGAACTTAGGAACCTACTTTTAGGCACTCAATTTTAAACGTTGGTGCCAGCAGTTTTAGACATTTTGCATAAGGTTGTGGTTGCTGTACTGAACAGCAAATTTCTTTTTTTAGTTTGGCTATGACTGGTTTTCTAGGAAGAGCTATTGAAAGAGGAGAGTAGGCTGAAAACAGAGATGTCTGGAACCAAGGAGGGTGAAGACAGAATGATGGAGAAGAGAGGAACTGGGTGGGTCATGCTCCTGCCCCAGATATCAGCTGATCACAGAGCTTCCTTCTAAGCAAGATCCACACCACACGTGTTCATTGTAAGAGCCTTTAAGCTCTGCCAGGTACTGCTGAAGTTACCTGCTTTAAAGCTATATTAGACCGAGAGCAACAGAGTAGTTGAACAGTACAATATGGCTAATGGGAGAGGTGGGAAGCAGCAGCTGGCACATCCCTGCAGCCCACACCACTTCCCACAGCTTTCATTAGTTGGGAACAGCAAAACACAGCCACTGGGAGCTGTGGGGGGTCAATATAAATAAAGTATCATGCAGTCCACCCTGATTGCCCATCCCTGGACTGAAGCTACAGCTTAAATCCTGGGGGAAGGACACAGGGAGAAGATGCACCTACTCTGGGCTTACAGGGTGGGATAACAGCATGGCACCCTCCTCTCACAGACATCCCCTTCTGGTCAGGCATGGCTGCACTCTTTAATAATTTCAAATAGCCCCTGAGCTCTGATATGGAACCACACTCCCAGGGCTTTCCCCATGGAGATGTTCCATCCTCTCTTACTCCAGATGTTGTTGTTCTAGCAGCCAGCCAGGAGCTCCCAGGGTCCCTGCCATCAGCTCATCAGCCAGCCAGGAACACCCTCCACGCTCCTTCAGTTCCAGAAAACCCCAATTGACTCTGCCCCCCCACAACTCCTTTTGTGTTATTCATGTGGGCCTTGACTGGCTGCTAGGGTTGCCAGGTGTCTGGTATTGAACCGGACAATTCAGTATTTTGTCTCCTGTCCAGTAAAAAAATTCAGAAAATACCAGACACTGAAAATGTCCAGTACTTTCTGATTTTTCCCCCCCAACCAAGAGGCGAAAATCCCAGGGTGTCTGGCTCAATACAGAGGCAGCCTGGCAACTCTACTGCTTACTGGGGAGCTGTTTGGCCCCGCACAGGGAGGCAAGATGGCGAGTGGCCGCCAGCAGCTTGTTAGGGCCAAAAAGCCTCACCCTGTGTTTCTTAAAGGGGCCACGCTTTTTAAATTTTGTTTGGTTGGTTGGTTTTTGCTTAACAACTCTCGGGGTCCTTTTTTTTCCCCCGGTATTTTTTTTAAACCATCTGGCAACCCTGCTGGCTGCTGCTTGCAGTCTCTCCCATTGGCACCACCACGCTAGGCTGCTTGAAGTGTTTCTCTTCTGCTTTTTTCGCAGACTGAGTGCGGTGGGACCCTGAAACCTCCAGTAGGGGGCCTCTGGATCTAGGACAGAAGTTCTCAACTAGAGGTACAGAACTCTGTGGTGCTGAGAGTGGGTTTCAGGGGGTCTGGCCCTTAGAGCCACCATTAGACTTTCAGGGGCCCAGGGCACAAAGGCAAAGCCCCACCCCACGGAACTGGAGCCCCGGGTCCTGAGCCCTGCCACCCAGAGCTGAAGCCTGAGCAAGTTAGTGTCACAGAACTCCCTTTGGCTTAGGTCCCCAAGCAATTGCCCTACTTGCTATTCATAGTTGCTGGTCCTGGCTTTCCTAGGCAGAAAGTCACTGGAACATGAAGTTTTCATAGCACGTTGGGTGGGCCTCAGAAAGAAAAAGCTGGAGAACCACTGATCCAACTGTCCCAGCACAATTTGTCAACCCAGACTTTGGGACTCACTGGAAGCTCACCCTGTAGCTATATCCTGAAATGAGGACTAGTGAAAACGAGGGATGCTGTGAAAGAAAGAGAGGCAGGATACAAGCAGAGGAAGAAATGATATTGTGCATCAATATTACTGCATGATTCAAATCTTTCCAGCTGCAGGGCAGCAGTTACTATCATGGGTTTGCTAGTTTCAGAGAGCCATATAGCTCCCTTTCCTTTTGTTCTTCTTGTTTTGGAGGTTGGAGCTGAACTCGTCCACTGATCACAGGGTTTGTGAATTAGCAGACTCCAACAGAAAACAGTCTCCAAACATGGGTTTATCCTTCAAGTTGCCATAGAACAAGTGTTGCAGGAGAAATTTTGAAGAAAAATATTGTAGGGAATGATGGAAATCAGAACAAAGAAGCAGGAAAAAAAAAGAAACTGTACAGTTATAAAAGCAAAGTAAAGGAAGAAACAGAAAAGTAAAAGATTGAAAGGAAAAAAAAAATCCATTCTAAGAAGGAGCAGTTTGCCAGGCACAGCCAGAAAGATTCTGGCCCATATGGAAAGGTCCTACAGGCTGTAATAGAACATAACTTTTCTATACATTTTCTACAACGATCCCACTGAATTTAATAGACATGTACATCCCCAACGTAGAATTGTGTAGGTTGGTTTTACAAATAAAACCATGCATAAAAGCCTTCATTCACTAATAGAGGCTATGAGTTTTCAGAGTAGTTTAACATAACCCTATTACATTTCTGTAGAACCTTATTAGTTTCACCTCTACTCAATTCCATGGGACTTTTCCATAAGGGAAAATGGCCTATTAAACAGTAGTGGTGGCCCAAAGCATAGGACTAAAAGCCAACCAATCGGGACACCGTGGCTGCAAGGAACTTTGTGGGGATTCCGCTGGGTGCAGGCAAAGCAGCAGAAAGCTCCTTTTAAGGACATTTACCCAACAACTTTCTTTTCTCCATTTAGGATTGGCTGGTAACGGATGGTGAGGTGTCTATGGATGCAGCATCAGCCAAACCATTCATCTGTGGAATGTGGAAAAGGTCGGGCGCATGAATTATAGACCCAAGGGAGTTGCAGGGTAGGTAGATTTCTCTCTCCCAGTTTGACTCCAAGCAAGCCAATGACTGAATGCCAAAAAATATCTGTCTGCAGCACCAATTCACCCAAGGCTAGGTCCTGTCTATTTAGGGCAGAGGCCTAATTAGCAGAGCCAGTTAGGAAAACTGTTGAAGGTTGGAGGGGCAAATAAGCAGAGACAAAGAAAGAGGACAGAGGACTTACAGCTTTGGTGCTATAATTGTGTTGCTATACCATCACAGTGCAGATGTTTCCCATGATGATAGAAAAGTCAATCCAGCCTTCCACGAGGCAGGAGCTAGGTTGACATAAGAATTCCTCCATCAGCACAGCTATATCTATCTACACGAGGCAATAGGTCAACCACTTAACTACGGTGGATGGAGTGTACATTTGTCATACCTCTGAGAAACATAACTAGGGGGTTGATCTAATTTCTCAGTGTAAACTGAAGTAAAAGTGATTCAGATTTAGCCTGTTCAGTGGCAAAACCAAGAAGTGGGACCTGAGGGAACAGGAAGAGATGGGTAACAGGAGGAGTGCACACTGTTCTTACGAAGATGCAGAGAGCCTCCAGCACAAGTGGGGGAAATGAAAGCTAAATCTTTGGTTCTGGCGTACTCCTAGGTAAGATCTGTTTAGCAAAATATTCCTAAGGGAGATCTCAGCACTTTTCCTATTTGTTCAGCTATTTAAAAAAAAAAAAAAAAAAAAAAGTCAGCACACTTTACTCTTGCCTTTGATATCTCAGTAGTACAGGGTCTTACATTTTCAGTTTCTCTCCTTTTACTGAGCCTATCTGCAAGCTGTCTACTCTAATCGCTTCACAGTGGCTTCTATGATCTTTGGCTTTATTGGTTGAGTCCTGCCTCTAGATGCTCCATATGTAGAGCACATTCAACGTGGCACAGTCTTACATTTTGTCTCCTGTTCTTTCTATTAGGAGTGTGTTTGTAATGATGAATGTTTATAACAACATGACCGAAGGAATTTCATCCTCCCCTGGAACATTGTGTAGGAGACAATCTTAATGGATGAGGAAAAACGTCTGCTGGGTTGTAGCCAAAACCTTGCACTTGCTGGGGGGGGGGGGGGGGGAAACCACCACACACCACATGTTTAACCTTCTGGTATTGTGTACAATACAGGTTTTTTAATAAAAATATTCACTTCTCAGCTTACAACCTAAAATGGAATCAATGAAAGAGGAATGAGTTCTTTGCTTGTTTTTATGGCAAATCTCTTATTCGTGACAAGTTTAAGTCTCTCGCTTGACCAGATGCCTTACAAGGCTGCACTGCTCAGCTTGTGCTTGCACAAATACCCTTAAGTGGTCAAATAAGCTTGAATGAAAACTAAAAGGGTTTAAAACAGAAATGGAACAGTGTGAAATAAAACTGAAGATTTTATTCACAGGTGGGACATTGCTGAAACTTCAAATGGTAGGTGAAAAGTGGAAGCCCTGTTTTCACCCAGGAAAAAAACTTCCACTGACTTGAACAAAAGCTTTGCTTGAGTATGAAGTGACTCTCCAATTCAGCAAAGCACTTATGTCAATGGGGTTCAAACATGTGCTTATCGGTTTCGCAGAGTCTCGTTTTGACACAGGGGGTTGGGTGAAGCTAAACTTTACAGCATGATAACTGCGATTTGTCCTATTAGTTTATTCCACCATCTTTACTGTAAAGAAAAAGAATATATTCAAATCTGGGTGGAGGCATATGTACCATCCAGGAATAGGGTCTAAGCGTCTCATGTCGTGATGAATTCAGCATCTCAGCTTTCCTTTTAAAAAATGTCAATATCATGTTTGCAAAGAAAAGTTTGCAAGATGATCAGATCATAACTGAGGCACCCATGTGTTGCCAATCTATAGTTGCCTGAAACAATAGCTTTGAGTGTAGCTAACTGCCTCATGTATCTCAATGGACTGTTAACTGCAAGACCCACTGCTCAGGGGGTGAGGGCAAGATGGCCCATCGACACCAATTCAGCAGAAAACTGTGTGCTGAACAGCTAAAGTAGCCTGCAGCCCTGGTTCTCCTCTCCCCCAAAGCAGATATCACTAGCTGCTGCAGTAAACAATCCACTCCCCACTTGTACCTATTCTCAAAAAGTGAAAGAGGACCCAAGAGCAGGGTGCACTTCCTACAGGTCCTGGGATGAAGGATGCTCCTTGTTACTGCCCTTGCTTATTTGAGAGAAGCTCTTGATTAGAGCTGTGCAAGAACTGGAATTTTTGTCCTGCAGAAATTCCTTAGAAAATGAATCCATTCTAAATTGGAACCAAAGGTCATCTACGTAAAACCTTTCCAATAGAGGGCTATCTTCCAAAAACTGCCCTCAGGAAAATGGATATGGAAATTCCAAAAAAAGGTCCCCATCATCTTGGCCTCTCAGGCTCTCTGGCCCACATTCCTGGCTTGCCTGATTAGCTTCTGAGGAGCTTGGGAACCCTGCGGGCTGCTGAGGTGGGCTGCTGCCATGCCACAAGCAGGTTTCCATTCTAAGTCTCGTTGAAGTCAACCCATTTTCACAGTTTTGGATGAATCTGCATTTTCTGATGGAAAAAACATTCCATTGGAAAACTTATAAGCTCACCTCTTCATCACCACTGTCCTCAAAGTGAGAAGGAGGGACTATAGTGTGAGGCACGATCATGTAGGCCCATGAGAAAGCCATAAAGGACCTTGTTGTATGGTGTGACTCATATCCTGACTTCCCTTAATCCAGCCTTGAATATACTTTTAACAATGTAAGGTAGCCTATCCAAAAATTAAATATGCTAGCTCAGTTGCCATGTAGCTATTGAAATACGACAGGCAGCTTGACCATTGTTTTTAAACAAAGATAGCCTGTAACATACTTTGTTTATGTAAACCATTTTTGAAAACCCTTCTCTCCTCAGCAGATAGACAAATTCAGTATAAGTCTATTATGAAAGTTAATTCTCTTGATTTTTCCCCCCCAGTAAGAGGTATATATTTGCTTAATTATATATTTTAGCTGTTTGAACTCTTGTTTATCAACTTCACTGACTGAAATGCAAATAAGATCCATTTGAATGATGGAGTCCATATATAAAGCACACAGTAATTCCAAATTCCTGCATTCTTTTAGTGTGATCAAAGCACTATTCTTGCACTGAATGGGGGCATTATTCCATACACACTTCACTTTTAAGGTACTACAGTGCCTGGCTTTCTCAGATCAACTGCCATATTCCTATATAACTGATCTTCTTCCACATATTAGGAAGAGAAACAGCAGAGTCTCTAAGGTATTCATGATTGGATACGGGAAGAAAAAAAGACAAATCTAAGTAGTAACCTGACCTTTTAAACTAACAAGGTTTTATCTGTAATCATGGATATGCAGAACCAGAGTTGAGCTAACATTTACTTTTTATTACTTGTAAGCACCGATGATCTTAGTGCCGACAGATAAAGCCAGCCATTGCTTCAAAGATTACAGTGAAGAAGGCATAAGAATTGTGTTGGCTTAGAAATAATGACCAAAATTCTCAGCTGTGCGCTTTGCCAGACCTCTTTAAGTACAGCAGACAAGAAAGGGCAGGGGACAATCAGGGAGCCTGACACCTTCTTGGTTCTCTTTTAGTGCTGGTACAGGACACTTTAGGTGTGTCTACATTGCACTGTTATTTCAAGATAACTAGCATTATTTCGAAACAATGTGAGTGTCTACAGAGCCATTCTGTCATTTTGAACTTATAAGAAGCTTATTCCAAAATCTGTAAGCCTCATTCTACAAGGAACAACATCTATTCCGGAATAAGGCATGTGTGGACGCTCCACTGCCGCTATTTCAAAATAGCCCCTCACGAAGGCCATTCTCAGTTACTCCTCCTCCTGGGGCTCTAAATCGAGATAGCATGTCTATGCTGCAGGGAAGCCTCAAAATTAGTCCAAGGCAGGCTCCCCTAATGTAGATGTGCTATTTCGAAGTAACTATTCCAGAATAGCTCATTTCAAAATAGCCATGAAGCACAGACGTACCCTTTGTGGGCTGCTCCTACCCCAGATACATAAATTTTAAGGCCAGAAGGGACCATTATTGTCATTTAGTCTAATCTTCTGTATAACAGGAACCATAGAACCTCACCCTATGATTTCTGCCAACGTCCAAAAGAACTGCCCACCATCTGGGGATAGCCAAAGCACTGCACCCACTGGCCACAATGAGGGAAAAATGGGGACAGATGAGAAGAGGCAGATTTGGAAGTCAAAGACTGAAGACATGGAAAGAAGGTGCAAGGCAAGAAGAAGAGAAAACATTGAAGGATTTGAAGGATACCGGCAAAGATTAGAA
>CM057847.1:57070203-57088540 GCA_030068395.1 Apalone spinifera | reverse complement strand
GCTCTCTTCTGGAAGAGTTTTTGCACAAGATCTCTTCCGCAAAAGAGTTCTTGCACAAAATCATGCCAGTGTAGATGTAGACTTAGTCTATACGGTGCCACAGGACTTCTTGTTGTTTATGCAGATTCAGACTAACACGGCTACCCCTCTGATACTTAGTTAGGCAAGATGATTTGCCTGTGATTTTCTGAACAATCAGTCCATAATATAGAATAAATTATCAGGCCTGATTACTTTGGGCCAGATTGTTCCAAGTCCTTGAAGAAGCGTGTAGATGAGAAATGCAAGCAATGAAATTTCCCTTGCAAACTAGCAGAGCAGACTGCCTTTCACCACTAGCAGAGTGGACTGTTCCCTTTCAGAGTAGGTCTACGCTATAATTAGATGAGTGTGGCTGGCCTGTGTCATCTAACTCCAGCTTCAGGGCTCAGGCTAAGAGACTATTTAATTGCAGTGTAGATGTTTCAGATCAAGCTGCAGCCTGAGCTTTGGGATCCTCCCCTCTCAAAGGATCAGAGAGCCAGGTCCAGCTTGAGGCTGGATGTTTACACTGCAATGAAGCAACTAAAGGGCTACAAGACTGAGTTAGCTGGCACAGGCCCGCCACAAGATTTTAACTGCAGTGTGGACAGACCGGCATTGCCTCTAGAAGGGAGTGGGAAGGAGGCAGAACTGTGGCTTTTTCTCATAGTCTAATGCTTTGAGAGTCTCCCTTTAAATGGGCTGATTTTGCTTTCACTGGAAAAATGGTGCAAACAGCATTATTGTCCCAGAGTAAAATGCTGGCAATGAAGTCTGTGGCATGCCTGTCGCTCACAATGGAGGGAAAGATTAATAGATTTAAGTTGCTGGGTGTAGGGTTGCCAGATGTCTGGTATTCACCCGGACAGTCCAGTATTTTCACCTCCTGTCCGGTAAACAAATTCAGAGAATACTGGACGCCTGAGATGTCCAGTATTCTCTGAATTTTTCCCCGGCGAGGAGGCAAAAATGCCAGGCACCTGGCAACCCTATAAACATTCAGCGCCTGGCCTCCCTGCCCCCTGAATCCCTCCTTGGCTCCCAACCTCCTAACCCCATGCTTACCTGGTTCCCCAAGGCTGCCACCACAAAATGGCTGCTGGTCAAAAGACCTAAGGGAAAAAATGCTTCCCTGGATCTTAGTGCTCAACCACTCCCCTGTTCCTATCCCTGCACTCACTCTTAAAGGGAACATGCTGTTTTAATGCTGTTTTACTTTAATTTTTTTTGTTTTCTTGGTCAAGAACTTTGGTCTCCCCCCTGTTTTTTTCCCCCTTCAACAGAATTTTTTCCCAGTTTTTTTGGGGGGGGAGGGCAGCAGTGTTTGGTATTTTTGTTTCAACCATCTAGCAACCCTAGCTGGATGTAAAAAAGACAGAGCCACATTCTGCCCTCTGTCACGGAGGATGGGGGAGTCACTGGGCCGTTTCCCCATCCGCAGTCAGAGTTGACTGCCAACCAGCAAGTAGAACAGAAGGTTTATTCGTTGACAGGGATACAGCGTAGCACAGACTTGTTGTTAACACAGGAACCAGGAGCAGCTAGTACAATCCTGGGCCCCCTCCCTGCATCTTCTCCCAGCCCAAAGTAACTCACACACTCAGCAACCAGTCCCACCCCTCCCCCACTCCATTTTTCAGATTCGCAGGCAAGGTGTCACCTGGTTGCTCCGCCCCAGCTAGGCTCAGGTTACCAGTCAGCCTGAGCTATTGGTATGTAAGTGCTAAGATTGGGCAGCCTCCCGCAGTGAAAGCCACACCCAACATTCCCATTGCCAGCCATGCACCAGTGCAGTGCCCAGGGAAAATGAAGCACACACATGGGGTTATAACAGACCAGCACAGGACAGTAGGAATCACACACAACATCACAAAGCAAACAGACCAAACACAATCCCCGCTACATCACACCCTCATTTTTGGTCTGGTCTGCCTTAAAACAGCTAACTTATCATGGGGTCCAGTTATAATATGGCAGTCCTCCACTGTTTCAGACATAGATCATTCATATGCCATATTGATGGACCAAGATGAAATCTGTTCTGAACTTCAGGATAGCCTTAGGGCCCTAGTCTACCCTCCATTATATGGGTGGAAATCAAGACTGACGCCAGTGGGAGTCTCTGCACTTTATCAGAGCCGTACCCTGAGCCCAATGAGCATGGTTCAGTTCTACCAACACTGCAAGATCAAAACATGGTTTAACTTGGGACTTTGCCACTTTGTAACTTGCTCCTCCAGCGTGGGAGTGCTACAGTGTGGATGGAACCTTACAGAGGCGTAACTCCTGCTGAAGTCAGTGGACTTTGATCCAAGTAACTTAGCAGAATTTAGCCCATTTTATTCAAGTTTTAAAGAATGTGTTCCTAATGGCGTTCTGCAAAATGGCCCTTGTTTCCACCATAGATGCCATTCTTTATAGCCAATATCTTCCTCTGCTCATTATGTTACCCAGCTCATCTGAAGATCTGAAGACTCTGTCCATAGGGTTGCCTAGGGCAGTAAAACAGATTAGTGGTTATTTGTTATGTGGGTGGTTTAGAAGTGCATATTTTCAAGGAAAAGTCTTACCATTGATCCTGCTGGTTAATAACCATCTTTCCAAAGATCAAAGGAAAGAACCTGATGTGGAACAGACTCTGTCATACCCAGTAATTTACATTTTCCTGTCTAATATCCTAGTGTTTTTTTGATGATTTATGTCCTTTAGATGGATGGATAATGCTGTGACTTTATAAAATAAAATTGGCACAAAAATGCCTTTGGACGATGACTGTGCATGTTAGGTTTGTACTGCCCTTGATGTGCGTGTGAAATTTCCACTGTTGCTGATGGGCATTCCAGATGTAGTCTGGGAGTAGAACATCCTTGGGGAATGAAAGAGCAATGGAAACCAATGCTGTTCCATTGCGCAAGACACACAGGGCTAGCCAATATTTAAGCACGCCCTGCACAGTGCATAACTCAGTTGCTGCTGAAGGATCTCCTACCAACCCAAAGGACAGGAGGGCTTCTGAGGCTATTTATGGTTTTGGGTGCAGTAGCAGGGCACCTCCACAGTCATTCTATCTCCACAGAGGTCAGGGTAAGAGATCTTCTCCACCGCAGAGTAACTCTGCAGTCTGTGGTGGAGAGAATCTCTTACCCTGACGTCTGTGGCGATACCTGGTACACCACGCATTGATACTATTTCATGCGATGAGCTGGATGGGATCATTTCAGTCTAAGTTTATTACCATGTTTAAGTCAACAGTTCAAGATTGGATGTACGACCCCAGGTTTGACATTTGAGCTGAACTCTTAACATTTCAGGCTTCACCTTCTGCTTAAAGGAAACTGCAGGGGAAGGGGGAACAGAAAGATGTCAGAAACTAAAATAAAAAATTGAAAAGCCATATGCAACAGGATGAGAGATCAGGCAGGGAGAAAGGAGACAGTCTGAGATCAAGAGAAGGGGGGGGGGAGAAAAAGTCTAATTAGAAAAATGATTGTGTGTGCACATCTAGTGTTCGGGCCACCCACTTTTGCCACATGGGTTTTGGGAAGGTGTTATTTCTATCCCTTATACATAGAACAGGCTTTCCCTTTAGTAAGGAAAACATTTATTTTAAATATTGAATCACCCTTGACTAAAACATGGGTTTCAGTTACAGGAAGATTAAGTTCATGAACTCCAGTTAGATTTGGGAGCTCTGCAATCTCCAAACAAATAGGTCACAAGGTTCACAAAACATTGAGCTCCAGGAAGTTCACCTATCCCTAAATCACCAAGCACTCCACTTGGTAAGTGGTTGCATACTGCACACAATAGGATATATATCAGATGGAGCTAAAGGATGCACCAGCAGGAAAGGAAAAAGAGATACTGTAGCTAACCATACTCTGCTAGACCTATCTATTGCCTTTCTGTACAGTGCTCAGGAGCAGGATAAGAATGCTAGGCAAGGATCAGATCCAGCCACATGAGTGTGCAAAGGAAGGAGGCTGAAGAGCCTCCTTCATTCTTTCCTGATCCCCTTAAGAGGTGGGAAGAATTCTAGTCCAAAAGCAGCATGCACCTTTCCCTAATTTCCTAGGAGTTCAGGGGGCTCCAAAGGAGGTAGAACTATAACTCTGCCTTCCAAGGCAGGAGCCAGTGTGGAAGGAAGAGTATTCTGCATCCCTCTAGTAACAGAGCATTCACTCCCTTTGCATGCTGGGGCGCTTCAGGAGACATCCTGCCCCTTCCAGAAAGCATGCCGAGTAATGCTCCCACTGAGATGCTCTAGCACAGCACCGTACCTTGACAGGAGAAATGAAACAGTCACAAGAAGTTGCTAGTTGCTGGTAGTTTTGCAGCAGCACCTCCCCAGCACACTTTGAGGAAGTTACGAAGTTAATCCAATCAGAGTTCCCCACCTCCTATACCTTCCCGTGATGTGGAGTTCCTCCGCAAGCCCTGTGGTGTCTTTCTGATCTTTATGCAATACAAATAATATGAAGAAATCACCAGGATGCAGTTGGGTCCAAAATAACTGCTTAACTTACTCTACATGAACAAGCAAGGCCTGCCTACCTACCTACTGCCGCTCTCTCTCTGGTCTCTGGTGGCTTCTAAAACAGTGTTTCTCAACCTTTTTTATAAAGTACCCCTTTTTAAAAAACAAAATGATGAGTACCACCAGTACCTACAGTTTTCAGACACACACAATTTTTTTCTACCATTGCAACACATTTGTTTAAACAACTTAATCGTAGCCGGGTGGGCGATGAAATTTTTGGGTGTAAAAAGTACAAAAATAATAAAGCGTTGTAAAACTTAAAATGAAAATTCAGTTTTCTCCAAATCTGAGTTCTGTTGATGTACCCCCCAGACTTCTCTGGAGTACCCCTAAGGATATTCGTACCACTGGTTGAGAAACACTGTTCTAAAATACAGAACCCAGTGGGCACCAGTGGAAGGCTCAAACTATTTGAAGAGATCTCAGCCTATTCCTTATGTTCTACAGAGGGATTCCAAGGAAATGGCTAGTGGTGATGCTTCTAGAAGCACAGGCCATAGTGCTAAGGAGGCCAGACTAGACTGGAAAGCCCTGTCTTGAGCACAGAGGCTCAGGGTTGTGAGAGGCTCACCAGTGCCTAGGATGAATAGCTACGGTGATAGAAGCATTTAAATGGCAAAAGCATATTCGCACCTACTGATTTGGTTTTCACAGCGTGTTGGGAACACGTTTCCGCCAAATGACTATTAAAACTGTGTGTGTGTTGAATTCTCAGCATAAACCGAATTATATTTTTTTATTCTGCTCTCACATCAGTTTTAAACTGCTCTGCCCACATTGATTTCAGGGGAATTAGTTCTGGTTTATACTAGCATATGTGATAGCAATATTAGGCCTGTTGATGTTATTTAGAAACATTGTCCAGGAGGTCGGAATGTTGACCTCTGTGGAGCTAAGCTGGATTTCACGCTGATGTCAGAGACATCAGCATCTGGCTCCGTGTGTCTGCCATTTTCATTTGCCATTAGAGGTTTTCTGACATTTTTCAGTTCTGACCCTTTGGGGTTTATACGTGCACCTATTACATGACAATAGATATTGTTTTGACTGGGTTTTGCGGGATACACTGTAACTGCTCAGTTCTGAAAACATCTGGTGCTCAGGCTACAGCTTTCCCTTTTTGTGCCTGTCTGTTCAACGTACAGCTGTGAATTCAGCTTCTGTGGCTTCCGTACATAGTTTCACCCAATCCTGCATGTATACAATTACCCAGGAAGGTTTGCCACATTCTGGAACAAACTCATTCTATTTGTTGTGGATGTTTATGTGACCCGATATACTGCACCAAACAGTACTTGAAAAATATTTGTGGCATGTGCTCCATCCGAACCACTCATTCCTTTTCCTTGACCTGCCCTTTGTGGAGAGCAAGGAATGTTAAATATTTCTTGTGGGTCTGCCCAGCCTCGTCCTTTATTTACACTACTTTCCCCATTCCCTTTTCCTGGGGCACCTTTCAGGGTATTCTCTTTCCTACTTAAATAATAAAGCTCTGTCAGGTCCTGATTCTTCATCAGTGAAGACAGGGGCAGCTTTACTATTAAGGGTTTGATCCTGTGCCCTTTGGAGTGATGTGCAGAACCAGAATTAAACAGTAAAAGGGTTGAAGAACACATAGAACTAAACAATGTTTTTTCATTAACCAAACCATATTTTGACAACAGGCTCTCTTCCTTGCTGCTGACAGAAGGTTTATTTCTAAGTAACATGTACGAGTTAGTTCTACCGACCCTTTTCTTCTCAGTATGGATTGAGCCTCGTCCTGCTGCTACTGAAGTCCATTGGCTTCCATAACATCAGGATCAGACCCACTGTTTGTACTATGGATTCCATATCCAAGAACAAATAAACCTCTCTGCCAAAAGAGCTCTTGCCCACCCCCAGAGTTGCACCACTTTAAAAACAAGTGTTATTTTAAACCTATTAAGGTGGGTTCAGGCAAAAGGCTGTGTGGACATAGATTCTGGTTTAAGCCAGGCTGATTTCATTTTAGCTTGCGTTGGTTGGAAACACTTTGAAACTGGGAGTAAGTCTACACTGGCACTTTACAGCGCTGTAACTTTCTGGCCTCAGGGGTGTGAAGAAACCAGCCACTACCCAAGTGCAGCAAGTTATAGTTAAATTGGGGACATTCATGTACAGCAAGTCATACAAGTTGTAAGTAAAGCACCAATGTGAACCAGGCCACAGCACTGGGAGCCAGTTTACATGGAGTGCTGAGAAAACTCTCTCTCAGCGCTCATGCCATGGCCACACATTGGCTGTGTCTACACAGGCCCCCTTTTCCGGAAAAGGGATGCAGATGAGAGAAGTCGGAATTGCAAATGCAGCGAGGATTTGCATTTTTCCCCGCTGCATTTGCATTAACATGGCTGCCGCTTTTTTCCGTCTTTGAGCTTTGACGGAAAAAAGTGCCTGTCTAGACTCCCTTTTCTAAAGGGAATAAGAGATCTTGCGGAAAAGGCTTTCTTTTTATTTTTAAAAGAAAATTATTATTATTAATGCTGCACGTTATTATTAATGCTGCAGATACACATACTATAAATTCACTTCCATTTCAGAATTTTAGTTGTTTTGAAACCTGGTACATTCTTTCCCTCTTCTATATTATTCTTTAACCTAGTGCTGTGGAAATAGGAAGCTCTTTCTCAGCTAAGTTGATGTAAATGAACAGCTCTAAAACTAAACCTACCGCAGAGGAAGAATAAACTTGTAAACTTTTTTCCCCAAAAGCTTTTCTCTCATTGCACCTCTTCTTAGATGTAAACTCTTTGGGGGCAGGCTTGGTCTGTCTCACTTTATAATGCACAAGATTGAGTACACTGTTAGCTTATACCTAACTAGCTTCTGAACATTCATATTCTTAGGATTAAAACATTAGTGATCACTGTTTTGCCATCAATGCCAGATTCTATTATCCTTACTCATGCTAAGAAGAACTTGCAGATGCAAATATCCCACTGAAGTCAAATGGGCTTCTTACCAAACTAACAGCCAAAGAATTAGAGTGGAATTTGAACAAGACGTCCCAGCTCCTTTGCCAGGTGAGCAAGAATTAAGACTCACTGAAGTGTAAGGGTGTTTGCAATTCAAACCAGGTTTCAAAGTTCTAGATGCCACTAACTTTATAATGGACTGAACCAACTATGCTGACCTATATTTTCAAAAGCAGCCAATGACTTTGAGTGCCCAAATTTAAGACACCTCAAATGGCCTGATTTTGAGGAAGGACTGCACGGCCAGCTTCTCAAAGTCAGGCTCCTTCAAGATATCTCAAGTCTGGCATCCAAAGTCATGAGTAGCTTTTAAAAATGTGGGACCCCTTTAACTGTGGTATTGGAAATCCAGATTGGGCCTAAAGGCTGCGATTCTACTTGCTTGAGTTTCTTTTTCTTAAGTAAATGACGACACCTAAGCATAGTTCACAGGCCAGCAGCCCGCTCGCTCAGGATGTTCAGCATTCAGAGACTGCCTGTCTGCCTCCAGTGGTCATGAGGTTTGCCACCAGCTGCGGACGGCCTGCTGAACTGTGACTTGAGCTTCCACACAACCACTCCCAGCCTTCAATTGCAGCTGAATCTTTGTGTGTGTTTCTTGGTGATAAAGGAGACACTGGCCTGCAGAGAAAGATACAAAGCAGAGCAGTAGCTTCTTCATCCTTTCATCTACAGAGCAGGATGAGGAACCTCTTGGCAGTAGTGAAGACCTACACCATGTAATTCATCCATGTATGCTGGGGAGAAGCCTGCGAGGCCTATGGTCTGAGAGTTTAGCTATGAGACTGCCTTCCTCCCAACAAGAAAATGTGCCAAAGACTGAACTAAAACATCACTGCCATCTTGTTTGGTTGGGGTTTTTTTTTTTTTCCCCCCACTGGCCATTGAATGTGATTGGCAACATTTCTCACGCATAAGTTGTTAATAAATGCAGCCCTGGCCTAAGAAGGTTCTTTCGGAAATTCTAACAATGTTTTGTTTCCACAGCTTTTTAGGGATGCAGGCACGTGGAAGTTTGCCAAAGTTCTGGGTTGAGCCTGTTATCAAAATATTTAGATTCCTTATAGGCTTTGCCTCATTAGAGGTGGAGTAGTCAGGGGAAAAAAAGTGTGTGATGACTCTCAAGTAACTGCATAGAACAGCTCGGATCACCCTGAAATGCCATGTTAACTGAGGCAAGACTGTGCTTTGCATGGCCATGGGGAGAGTGGGATGGGTGTGAACACAAGAAACCTCTTGCCTTTGAATCCATCCCACAAGCATCAGGCAGACTAGCAAGCTCAGCTCATTAGGTTGCATAAGAGGAAAGATGGTCCAGTGGTTAAGACACTAGTGGTGGGAGGCCTGTGTTCAAATCTTGCCTCTACCACAGAGTGTGTTAGCTTGTACAGAGCACTGAGCCTCTTTCTGCCTTAAATCCCCATGGGGAAAACAGGGATAAATCCATTAAAGCCTATGAGCTGTCAAGCTGCAGCAGCGAGGGCCTTTAAAATAGAAAGAACAGCCCACTCCAAAGTAGGAAAGCAGGAGAGCAGAGCTGATTGACTATAGAGAGAGGTCACAGCATGGAAACCTGAGTGAAATAAAAACCTGTGGGGGAGGAGGTGTCTGTATTTGTTTTGCATGCCTGCTACAAGGGCAGGAATTGCCCTTTCCAGTGTTCCCCCTGGGGGTCTGGCAGCTGTTCATTACTCCTGGTGCAGGATTGCATATAATGTACAACACCTGCCCTTTGGGTAACTTGCAGCCAACTTTTTAAAAATGCTGTTAGTTTACATCTTGAAGTATGTCCATTAACCTGCAGTCAGAAGGCAATAAAGAATTTAAATTAGAGTGACAACAAGTGGTTGATGCAGAACACCACAGTGTTCTTAATTTGGTTTATAGGAGCATGGCTATAAAGCTGATGCTTCCTGATACTCGGGATGCTAAATTTCGATAAGTAGTCAATGGAATTTCCATCGACTACTTGATTAGTCGATAAGGGGGCACTCACTATCCCACTGCGCCTCTCCCTTTGAAATGTATATTTCAAAGGAAGAGAAACAGCAGGGTTCCCTCTGCCTCTCTCCATTTGAAATGTACAAGAGCCACAATAGCTCCTGTACATTTCAAAGGGAGATAGGCAGCTGGAAAGCAGTGCTCTTTGCTTTCTTCCTTTGAAACGTACAAGAGCTGGAGGAAGCTCTTGTACATTCCAAAGGGAGAGGAGCAGCAGTGGAACAGATCTGCGAGGGACTATTTCAGTCCCCACTTGTGCCATTTCCGTGCTGTCCCCTGCCTCCCCTGCCCCCCGCGGAGATGATACTGGGCAGGGACCGGCTTTTAAGCCAGCTTCCCCCAGCACTGGCTCATGCTCCCCCCTTGCTGCCTCTCTCTGATAGAGGCAGCAAGGGGTGGGGGGGGGAAGCGACTAGTCGAGTCCCTACTCGACTACCCAATAATCATTTGCTTATCGGGTAGTTGACTATTCGACCAGTCGCTTACATCCCTACCTGATACATTTGTTGAGAGTCCTACAGAAGGGAGAGAGAGTCCCCAGCTGAACAACTGAGGCGAAAGAGAAACTATATGAGGAAAACCCAACCAGAGCCAGTTCCAATCTAAGTCAGGAAACAGGAGAAGGTTTCTGGAGGAGGAGGGAAAGGAAGAGGGGGAGGGAACCCTGACGTGTTTATTGTGAACTCCGTCTCTTGAGTTATTTGTAGCCTGTTGGTTTTTTTAAAACTTGTGATTAAACAGTCCAGCTGACTGTAACTGGATGAATAATGCTAGTGAGCAAACAGGCCCTGTGTAAACTGCTCTTTCTGCAGGGAGCCCTAGAACAGCAGTCTGAACAATCTAACTAAGAACTGAGCAGGATCCAAAGCACTGCAGTGAGACCCCCAATAATAAACACTGACAAAGCTTAAAAAGAACCTCCTGACATTTGGCAATTTAAGTCTGATAGACAATTTTTTAACTGAAATATTGTTTCTTGCTCACTAACATGGTTTATCACTTATTTAAAGTTCAAAGGATGTTTCCAATGTAGTTGCTATGGAATCCAAGATACACTACTTTGTTTACAGAATGAGTTAGCTCCAATAAACTGCTTCCCTCCCTGCCCTTTGGGTAATTAGAATTTCTCAACATTTGCCTTGCTAACAACACTCAAGATGGGAGGTAGAGCAAGACTTTCTATAATGCTTTTTGTTCTTGATTGAAAACCACGGTGTGAATGGAGGAGTGTATATCTCAAACAATTGAAGTTGATTGCAGGCTCTTTTGAGGGTTTTTTGGCTGTTGCAAGCATTCAGTTCACTTGTTTCCTGTGCATGGTCAGATCTAGGACCTATGAGAGTGGTTTTCAGACTACAGGTTGCGACCCAGTACTGAGGTGTTTCCCAATTTTATTTGGCCACGGAACCCTTTTAAACTCAAAAGAATTTTGCAGAACTCCTAATAACAGTCATATATAGAGAGCTGAAAAAGTAGACCACAAATAAGTAAGGATAATAATAAACAATTGCTAAACAAGGTAATGAGATCAGCAATTAATTTAATTGCACATATTTAAAAACAAAAATCACATTTAATGTGTACAAAAAATAAAGCTCAAAAACGAATATGCATTATATTGGCAGTTGTCCTACAGATGAGATCCAAAACGGTAGCTTACGTTGACAATGACAAAATTTTATCTTTTGAGAGCACTGCCTGCACACTCCCATACAAGCAACTGGTTTGACAGCTGAAGCTTCAACTTTGTCCAATACAGCACTAGTATATTTGTATTCAGTCACCCATGTGATCCACGCTCCCTGAGAGTGAGTACAGGGATTTACGGTGGTATATAACAGGTGATCGCACCACTGGCTGACTGCGTGCTCAGCGCCGAGTAGTGACATCATCGTCCCCACTCTCTGGCTAAGCTGGCATTACACAGGGACACTTATCGTGGCAAACACAAATGAAAATTGTTTTCAATACAATTCATAACTGCTTAAATATTAATTGTTTAAAAAATCATAAAATATTATTGTAATGGAATTTTCTTGCAGAACCCTTATTTTCACTCGCAGAACCCCGGGGTCCCGTGGAACACCATTTGGGAAACACTGCAGAACTGAGTTGTGGAATGTCAGGCAGTGGGCCTCATGGCTGCAGGGGGATCGGGTGACCAGTGGGGGTCCTAAGGCAGGCTTCCTGCCTGTCCTAGCACCCCACACTGCGCTGCAACCTAGAAGTGGCCAGCAGCAGGCCCGACTTCTTGAGGGAGGGAGCACAGGGCATCAACAACTTTCTTCCACTGAATCATGAGAAAAAAGTTTGAAAACCACGGAGCTATGGTGTGTTTTCTTTCACTTTGGATTGTTCATCATTGCATAGTGGAGTAGGGTTGACTTGTAGTGTGGGTGCAAACTCTAGTTCTGCAATAAAAACCTAAGCACCCATGCTGTGTCTTTGTAGACATTCCTCTCTCAACAGCCTCAATTTGTAATAGCATGTCATACACGCATCAGAAAAGGGTGTGGGCGAGTGTACACACACATCTAGTCATCCGCTAGGTCTGACATAGGACAGGTTTGAAAGACAAATAGCTACTTACGCTACAGCCATACCAGGAAAACGTCAAACTGGTTTACTTCATTCATCGTCTTGGTTACTTACCTTATTCATTTACAGTTAGATAAGGCAATACGTGCATGTAAGTCTACTTAGGACTACTCTGATAACTGTCTGTCAATAAGAAAATGTTTTGTATTACCACCTTATCTCTCATGTGTGTTTTAATAGTTGGATTTTCATTGAATGCAGGTGTTTGCTGTGGGTGTTTGTGTGGGTGCATCAAGGAGGGTGTTTCTTAGTTTTTTGAGGAAAAGGGGATTTGGGTGTGTGAAAATAAAGGAGATGGTGGAACAACAGAGTTCAATTCTAGAGCCATACTTTCACAAAATGTTTGTGTGTTTGTATCCAGGCTTATGGGCTCAAATATTATAGACATGAAGGGACTAGCTGTGACAAATTCCCAGTCAGGGCCTCCTCAGTTGTCAAGGGCATAAGAAGAGTGATACAGAGAGAGATTATGTGGCTTGTTTTCAAGGCACTATAATCTAGTGGATTCGTATAGTGGTAAGCACAGTATTCAAGTACATGTGTTTCTATCACTTTCTTCTGAGAGCCACTTGCACTTTTTGTCACTTGAAACATCAGTTAGGTTTTAAAAGAAGGATCTCTGATTTTGGATACCTAACTGGAAACATGTGGTACCCCGGGGTCAGAGCCAGTGTTCCCTTTGAGCTGCGGGGCAGCACAGCTTCACAGGGGATTCATCAGTCCCGCCCAGTCAGAGGCTCAGGACTCTGTGCATGGAGCTGACTGATTGGGCGGGCTGATTAATCACCTGTGAAGCGGCGTTGCCACAGTTTAGAAGGAACACTGGCCAGGACTCACCACCACAGCCCCTCCTCAAGAATGAGTTCTTCAGCCTCAGAGCCCCTTCTGCTGGCCAGTATCTCACCATCAACTACCTGTCTTTTGCATTGATTCGGGCCCCATACCCCTTCCAGCCCAGAGCATCCTTTCCTCCTGCTACTGCCCTACAGCAGTGCCCCCACACTCTACCCTCCTAGGCATCCCAGCCCTCTATAGGCACTTTGCTTCAGTGATCCATTGCCACTCATCATCTAGCCTCTGCCCCAGGGACAAACTGCAGTCTGAAATGCCACTCATCATTGGAAAGGGGATGTGGACCTGCTGCCTTCTGCCTCCCTGCAGTAGGGATGTAAGCAAGTAGTCGACTATCCGCTAAGCCTAGGCAAATATTACCTACTTCTCCTTTTGGAAAGAAAGAAAGAAAGAAAGAAAGAAAGAAAGAAAGAAAGAAAGAAAGAAAGAAAGAAAGAAACTGTCTCTTCCAAGCCTCCAAGGGAGGAATTAACCTAGCTGCTGAAATGTATTTGTACTCCAGTTCCAACATTTAATAGCAGTTTCTCTCATATAAGCAGACACTTAGCCTTCAATACACTACACAGTTATATGGGCAATTAATAGCATCCAGAGGAAGAAGTTTCCAACTAGAATGACGTCATAGGAACACCTGTGATTTGCTCTGAAGGATTCTCCAATCTAGAAAGAATTTCCCGGAAAATAAATTTTGACATTTATATAGATAAAATGTGTGGGTTTTATTTCTAAGTTCCTTATACATTACAGCTCCTCATCCTCATGTTCATATAGGCTATCTCTACACTACGGGGCTTTATCAGAAAAAGGTACGCAAATTGCACTCCACAATTTGCGTACCTTTTTCCGATTGTTATTTCAGAAGAGGCTTTTCCAAAATTTGGCCCATCTACACTGGGCCAAATTTCAGGAAAAAAAACCTCTTTTAGAAGAGCCCTTCTTCCTCGTGGGAGGAGGAAGACAGGGCTTCCGAAAGAGTGTGTCTGCTCTTCCACAAAAGAAGCGGAAGAGCAGACGCGTTCTCTGGAGTCTAGACATAGCCATACATACTAATGCAAAAGGTACATTTCAGCTAAATTCATAGGTCACCCACTAGATAAATCAGTAATGTTCCTACAGCAAGCGGCTGTTTGGGCTCCCCTGCAGCAGCCCAGCTGAGCTGGGGAGCAAGTGGCGCAAGCAACTATCTGGGCCTCATGCTCCCCTGCAGCACAAGGGTGCTGCATGGGGACCACAGTGCCCAAACGGCCGCTTGCTCTGCTTGCTCCCCCGCGGCGGCCCGGCTGAGCGGCACAGAAGTCAGCCGAGCGCCATGGCGGGAAGCAACAGCACCGCCCAGAGGGAACAACCAGCATTTCAGCATTACAGAGTCATAGACATTGGGCTACTATATATATGATGGGCTCTTCACTCTAGCAAAGAAAGGTATCACATTGATCCAACAGCTAGAAGTTGAAGCCAGACAAATTCAGATAGGAAATAAGGTGTGCATTTTTAACACTGAGAGTAATTAACCATTGGAACACCTGTTCAAGGGCCAGGGTAGAGTCTTGGTCTCTGGCAATTTTTAAAATAAGATTAGATGTTTTTCTAAAAAACAATCCCTAGGAATGACTCTAGGAAAATTCTAGGGCCTGTGTGATACAGGAGGTTCAGCTGGATAATAATAGTTCCTTCTGACTTTGAAATCTGTGAAAGGGTGAATTTTCAATTCTTTTTCCTGTTTTTTGTTAAAAAAGAAAATACTGCCATCAACATATCCTCACATCTGTCTTATTGAGACAAAGACATCTTCCAAGCTAGAGCTAGCATTCAAGATCTCTCTGAATTTCTTGGTCACATTGTTCAGTTAAGGTGAGATTTCCTAACACTAGCAGATGCTACAAGATTTGGAAGGAGGTTTGGTTGTTTGATTTAGGGGTGGGGGATTTGATGGGCTCTTGTTGTTTAATAGACATTTTAAGTTAAGTTATACTCCTGGTTTTTGACAAGAAAATGAGCCTTCATCCATGCCTCTGCAAGCATAGACTCCACATGTCCTGTCAAATTACCTTCAACTTTGTACCTCTGAAGTGTTGAGATCTCTAAGCTGCATTATTATCTTGGTATGAAATGGCTTCTCCCTGCCCAGCTCCCATTTCAGAAGCAAAATCCCCAATCCATTTGGAAATTTCACTTTTAAATGTACATCCATAATTTTATGTCACATAGAAAATGTTAACATTTTTCAAAAAAAATAATGTCAACATCTTCACAAGTTTGGAATTATTCCCTCCTCCCCTACACTATTTTAATTTGACCATAAAAAAATAAATTTTAAGTATTTTATTTTAACAGAAAAATGCAGTGGAAATAACGAGGCAAACTATAGCTGCAAGTAGCTGCTGCAGAGCAGGTAAGTTGTTTGAAAGCTGAACTTCACCGGCTTGTCTTCTCTGTTATTTTGTTGTCTCCCATAGGGAAGACTATCAAACAGCACTTTCCTTAAACTATGTCCCTTGCATGGCAAATCTGCTGCTTGTTCTGCCAGGCTTGTTGGGTTACACTGGATTTGTACTGTCTAATTTAGAATGTTTGTTAGTAGTAAATTTCATTCCTATATTTTGTTTTCATTTTTACCTTTTTACTCCAAGTTCCTATAATCCATATCCTCAGGCTCCTACATAACTCCTGTTAATTTCAATGCAAGTCAGGTTCTTTGAGGTTCTTTCAGGATCTGGGGCCATGTGGCACCAATATTTCCTTAATGACTGGACTTAACTACTGAAGACTGGCATTGTGTTGTGGAGCTGTTCCTATCCCAACTACTGCTTCAACAGCCCAGGATCAGCCACACACCATGCTCTTGATCCTTCTCTGCCCTGTACTGCCAGTAGAGGGGGGTGGGCAGCATAGAATTTGTTGCACTGGCTATATGCCACCCAGTGATTCCTTGTTAACTGTAACCAAGACAGTTTTAAAGTTATTTTGTGGCACTAGGGCAGCACAAAACTGCCTAAGTCACTGGGCCAGATTCTCTGCTCTGTGTGTCCACTTGAGATGAGTTGCACTATGCTGGTCTCTATATTGTTTAAAGCCCCTACCAGCTGGAATAGGGAAGTGATTTTGGACCAAGAACTAATCCCTTGAGTAGCAGCTTGTTCCAACAGTCTTAACAGCAGCTGCTGCAATAACTTTGTCACAAAATTATAGGCACTCACACTTTGATGTATTGACCCTGGAGTTATTTTAAAAGTGCCCTGTCCAGTGTTCCTACTAATTTTTTTTCCATCCATGTGTGGAATACATTTTGTTATGTGCATCGAGGCGTTTTCAGAAATGCACCACTCGTAGAAACACATGCTGGCTGCTGTGGGTGCTCTGCTAACATAAAACTGTCACCTTGAAATATATTTGAATTGTGTTCTAGGCCTCCAGTCTGCATTTGAGAGCTCTGCACCAGACCAACACTTATTTGTTCATACAATGTGTGAATATATGTTTAAACAGTAGGTAGGGATCAGCTACTGCTTTCCCCAAACAAAATGACTTTTCCTCTGCTGAATTTTGGGCACATAAATTACAGTCCCTTTTTTGTTGCAGACTGTGTTCTTGTCTTAGGTTTTCAGGCTAGTTTATCAACCCTGTTGGCATCTCCATTTTCTCCTTGCTAATACTTATTTTAATTAAAGTATTCCACAGGCTCCTATTCTAAACCCCTTTCTATTTTAATTAATTACCTCCGATATGATCTGTCTCTGATAATATTCAATCGATCAAGTGCCTCTTTCCTTGATATTCAAACCTATCATTTGTAAAAGTTCTCCCTTTGTCATCATTTATAATTACAATAGTTACTAAACGGCATTAATTGTAACAGATGCAATTCAGTCTCATAACCATTGCTTCCCAGATCAGTTCGTATTTCCATGACATATAAATGTAGTGAAGTACAATTACTACTAGACGCTGGCAGGAGAGCTTTGGCTGTTGTCCACATTCTTTCCAGCACTGTAAAAACAAAACAAAAAAAGTGAATGCTTGAAAATACTCAGGAGACCCATATAATTAAGAATAAGTTTATTCATTATTGTCTGATATGTTAGGCTGAGTGCTTTTGGGAAGCATTTGTAGTTTTCAGTAATGCAAAACCAAACCCTTCCTCCACACATCATTCACTTTTTCCTGCATAAGAACTCTTCTGAACATTTCTTTAGGATATGGTGATTTAGAAACACTATGGCTATGTCTACACTGCAGGCTTCTTGTGCAAGAACTGTTTTGCAGAAGAATTCTTGTGCAAAAGGTCTTCCACAAGAGCGTGTCCACACTACCGTGTGCTTTTGTGGAAGAGATGTGCTTTTGCTCAAGAGAGTCCATGCCAGTGTAGACGCTCTCTTGCACAAGAAAGCTCTGGTGGCCATTTTAGCCATAGGGGTTTCTTGCGCAAGAAATTCATGTTGCCTGTCTACACTGCCTTCTTGTGGAAGAGCTCTTGCGCAAGAGGGCTTATTCCTCGTAGGGAGAGGAATAACTCTTCCAGAAGAAGCCCTGTTTTCCGACACTATACTGTAAATTTACTTGCACAAGAATGCATGTGCAGTGTAGACGCTCTGCAAGTTTTTACGCAAGAACAACAGTTCTTGCGCAAAAAGCCTTCAGTGTAGACGTAGCCTATGAGTGAATATCCTACTTTTCTGGAGTAAAAATATTTATAAGTGAATTTAGGGTTCAATATGCATCAGTTTGACATCCCTTGGTCCAGATTATGGGTACATCTACACTGCAACACTATTTGGAAATAATTAGCACTATTCTGAAATAACTTAGTCTGCGTATACACAGCAGGAAGTTATTTTGAAATTTTGTCAAAATCCTGTCAAGCTGGAAGACTTCTTACTCTGACTCCTGTAACCCTCAGACTACGTCTACACTGCAGGCTTCTTGTGCAAGAATTTTTTGCGCAAGAGTTCTTGTGCAAAAGCACGTCCACACTGCCATGTGCTTTTTCACAAGAGATGTGCTTTTGTGCAAGAGCTTCCATGGCAATGTGGATGCTCTCTTGCACAAGAAAGCTCTGATGGCCATTTTAGCCTGTTCCTGTCCACACTAGCCTTTTTGCGCAAGAGCTCTTGCACAAAAAGACTTATTCCTCGTGAGGAGAGGACTAACTCTTGTGCAAAAAGCCTCTCTTCTGACGATCTACTGTAAACTTTCTTGAGCAAGAACAGGCTTGTAGTTTGGACACTCTGCAAGGTTTTGTGCAAGAACAGCCGTGCAGTGTAGCCTCATTGTACGAGTGTGATGGCACGTTGGGGTTTTCCCGTCCCCTGCACCCCCGTAATGGCACGGA
>CM057847.1:57053509-57070103 GCA_030068395.1 Apalone spinifera | reverse complement strand
GATGCTCCCTATTTCTAAATAAGCTATTTCGAAATAAGATATGCAATTAACATAGCTTATTTCGAGTTAAGCCCTGAAGTGTAGATGCATCCTCTGTCTACTCACAGTTCTAGTGCACTGCAAGATTCCCTACTCTGTACAGGGCTTAAAAAACCCCACCAAGAACTACAAAACTTCAATGAATTTTGAATTCTGTTTCCCCAACCAGCTATTACATTATGCTGCCTCGTTGATGTGCCTTAATTCTGAGTTGAAGGGAACACTTAGAGAAAAAATATTCATTCTATGTATTGATATAATTTTTGTCTTCTCTGTTAAGAGTGACAGCCAGCAAGCAATGCAACCAATATGATGGCTTTTAAACATACCTACAGTAAACCTGAGTTGAGATCACAAACTCATTTGACATAGGCCACTGAATAGCAATCATTTTCAGCTATCATCAGTCTGGAACAGACTAAAACAGGCAATGTTGGAGTGAAAAGCTGCTATATGCTCATGCCAGTCCCTATACCATCGGTCCCCTTGCTATGAGATAATCAAGGGTTTTTTTTTAATAAATATTACATACAGATATAATGAACTCTGCTTTTCACATATAACAATGGATATTTTTCCACAAAAACAAACAAACAATGAAACAAGTGATGCTCCCATAGGATTAGTCAAAATCTATGTCAGATACCACATTTTGTAGTTCCATCAGTTGTAAGATGTGTATAAGTTTATATTACAGTATAATTGCAACAACTAAAAGGAACTCACTTTGCTTTGGGGGAATGTGAACTCTGCTTCATCGGTGCAGTGAGCTGCACACTGAGATAAAATAGGCAATGCCACTGAATTTTCTTGACATTCCAAAAATGACATAACCCAGCAGTGCCGATTAAAGCTGCTATTGCCAGCACTTTAACATCATTTGCATTTCCCTTGCAGGATACTAGCTAGCATTAAAGAAGTCTTCTTTCACCTTATAGCACAGAGGATGAGCAGACCTGGAAATGTACTGTACACTCATGTATGGTAGTCTAAAGTACATTGCATTAGTCTGTTGAATGGCTTCTTGAGTTATAAGTTATAAGCTATTCAGTTGTCCCTCCGATGATCCATACATACAATTTGCTATAAGAAATGGTTTGCGCATTAAGTTCACACCATGTTGGGAACATATTCTATATATAGTCCAGTCTTATCCCCTTTATTGATAACGCAAAACAATAAAATAACATAAACCTCAATTTAGGCTTTTCCCCAAGCTTGGCTGTTTCTTAGACTTTCCGTGTAGGACCTCCTCTGTGCCACTCCCCCAGTGTATCTCAGAGAAGGAAAGACATTCCAACCCCACTTACATTGTTGTGGTATATAACTAGATGCATCTGTCGCTATGACTCAGCTGTAATTAACCTGAATTTTTTGCAGAGTTCAGACACCCGGCAGCAAGATGATTTAAATGAGCTGTGTATCATTATGCAAGATCTTAGAACAATGGAAAATTGATACCTAGATATCTTTGAGGATCTGGGGCTTAGTGTTTGCCACCCTTTTACAGGTAAGGTGACTGGTTTGCTTATTCTTGTTTACTCTACAGTACAATACACCATTTACCATAATATGCCTATTAGTATGCTTGATCCACTGCTAATGAATGTGACTGCAGTTTAGTTTAACTGCACTAAAGGAATCTACAGGACCATGAAGCAGAGATATCTCTTGGAGGGATTCCTGGGTGACTGTGGCAGTAATCATTTCAGGAGTTTTAATGGCTTTGTCTACAGCAACTTATAAAAAATTGTCTTGTCAAAAGTTATTGGACTTGTTAACAGGATGACACATTCCTTCATTCTTGGACACGTTCATTGCTATTCATGGAAAAACTTAATATAGCTCACATGTCCATGTGGGAGGCACATGTTACTTTTCCTTGTCTTATTCTGAGTTCTGCTGCGCTTCACTTTCATGACATAATAGATTTTGTTTTTCTTGTGTACATGTATGTAGGTAAGTCCCATTTAAAAATCTTGAATTTTTTTAAGGAATAAAAGTCAAATGGAAGGAGTAGGATCACTTTGCATCCTGGTCCTATCTGATTTCAATTTAAAGATGAAGGTCCTCTGATTAAGTTGAGACCAAATTCTACCTTTTTACGCCAAGGTAGAATTTGGTTCCTAAACATTGCAGGAAGTGATGTTTCAATTGGTACTCTGACCCTGTCATTAAACATGGGACTGGCGCTGAGATGCCATCTTTAGAAGGAGATGTAAAAACTGAGATTTTAACCATTTGTTTTTTAAATTTGCCTGGCTTTGGGGGTGTTTAAAGTAGGCTGTTAATCAAGTGTTTTGACCAGATTCCAACTTCAGTACTCTAATGCCATTCTGCATACATGAAGTTTCAATAGTCTTCACTTTCACCCATAAATTACTGCATATTGTACAGCTGTTAGGCAGCTGTTACATTCCACCTCATGCACAACTGCCACAAGGAAGTTCCCTAGGGAGTATTCTATTATCTATCATCTAAGGGCATGCTTGTCTGGGGTTTTAATGTTTATTAATGGTAAAATTGTCTTGTAGTCTGCCACAAGTGGGATGTTATCAAGATCTTGCAAAACCTGCAAGCATCTCGCACACCCCTCACACTCACCAAATATTCTCTTTATCTGGGCATTCTAGATTTGTTCAAAAACCATCTGGAACAACGTGTTGCCCGCTTCTGATCATCTTCATTTAAGTAAAGTAGCAGCTCGATGAGACCGCAGCTGCTGAAATGGCTGTAAACTTTGAAATATAAAATGCTGCTATGAGGAGGTCAATAGATGCTTTAGATCCTCAGAAGCATATCCCTGTGATTTATCCCCATCTGTTTTAAGTAGTTTATAAATAGCATGGTCTTCTGAAGTCACGTTTGAATAAAATTTATATCCTACTGAGGAACTGTGTGGACTGCTATGTTTTTAGGTGCTGGCACTTCAGCTATGACTTTGACTTTTTCTGAACCCGCTTTCACACCATTTTTATCAACTGTGTGCACCCCTATAAACTTTAATTTATCCTCACATATATTTTTCTCTTTAATTTTGGTTCAGCAACTTGAGTTGTCACCAGAGTTTTTTTTAACCTCTTTATGTTCTTCCAACTTTCCAGAGACAAAAATGTGACCCCTTGGAGAATGTTACTCCTTCCAGAATCTAATTCATTTCTTTGGAAAATTTGTGGGGGTTTTTGATAGTGACAGCAATTTTCTTCGAAAAAGCATTATTAAAAATTGCTAACCTAGCAGAGTCTCAGAAGCATAAAGCCTGCCAGAATGCCCCAGCTGCATCTCCACTACAGTGTGTAACTGAGTTACTATACGTCTGAGCTCACAAGATTATTATAGTGTAGGCAAGGCCTAGCGGAGATTCTACCCAATTCCATGTCACAGTGACAGGGCCAAACTGACAACTACGTCCTTTAAGAAAGTACTGCTTTCAAATCACAAAGGTGCCAGAAACCTCTAATCCCTGGCTGTGAACCAGGGTTATATGTAACCAGCACAGAAGTTTGTTCTTCATCCAGACTGCAATTTACATTCATGTCACAACTTACATGTCAGAAAAAGATTAAATTGTGATATAGAAAAGTAAGTTCTTAATGATGGGAGCATTACTGGACCAATGAACTTGGGAGATTCTCTCGTATAAAAGGAGGAGATTATACCTTTCCCTCCTTCACTGAACTTCAGAATGCTGATATGGACGTGTGCTTTAAAAAGCAAACACCAGCCCCATTAGGTCACATCACTATCCATTATGGTCTGCTATGCCATCTTCTCCACCCGATTCAGTTCTTCTTTCATTGTGGAGAACGGCAGGATTCACACTCGTGTGGCTTTGCTGAATGCCTATGGCACAGCCTCTTCTTTCAGTAAAATCCACGCTGATTCCATTGAGGCTGCTTATTATGACTGAACACTGTCCATCTTCCTCTGTGTGTTTTATGAGACTCAGCTCAATGACAGCTTACGTACCCATTTGTGGTTACTCCACTATCAATACAAGTGTTGAATGCATAACAACATATTTTAAGGCTCAGTCTACATCTAAAAATTAGGTCAACCTTGTTACCTTACACCTCGACCTACTTTAGATGCAGATAGATAGTTGGAAGAATTATTCAATTGATTTAGCTACTACCTAGAGTGACAGTGGATTTATTACAGTGATGGAAAAACCCTTCCATCAATATAGAAGGGTGTCTACAACCTCAGCATGGCTGCAGTGCCATAGCTGTACTGCTGTAGTCACTGTAGTGTAGGCATAGCTCTGTTAGTGCAATCAATAAAGCTCCTTTGAAGTCAGTGGAGTTACAATGATTTACATGAGCTGAACATCTGGTCCATACTCTTTTAATAGATATATATTTTTAAAGCTAGTACAGACTGTGTAAAGACTCAGCAACTTATCTGCCCTACTGGACTGTTGAGTCCTATCCAAAATCAGTCATCTCTGCCCCTTAATTAGTTTTGGATTTAAACAACAATAATACTGCAAATTTGAAATTAACACTTCAAGCCTATCCAAGAATGCCATGTTTAGACACAGATCCCAGGAAGCATATGTCACCTGCATTCCTTTGCTCTAACAGCTATGCATCCAGAGTAATTTTTGTCCTTATGCTTCCACGCATGTCTCCTGTGGATGACAGACTTCAGTCTTGTATCCTCTGACCAGAAAACTAAGGGGGTTTGTGGTGCCTCTGCTTTTCCCCCATGAAAATATCTTTGCTCCTTTTTGCAACAGGTTTCCATCCTTTCTTGTTGGGGACTTGCACTTCCATGAGTTCAGGCTGCACATCATGCCATTGGATCCATCTTAAGCTTCATTGTGATTTGATTTGTGCACAAACGCTCATTCCGCACAGACGTACTGTGGACTCAGCATGCTGACAGTCATGTAGAGCATTGCACTTTAGCATTCTCTTTTCCTTACTGTTACTGAAGTATTCTGAAAAAATGAGAGAGAGAGAGAGACATAGATTGTTGAAGTCCCAATAGACAGTGCTCAAGCATATACAGCATTGTTTCTGAGTTTTGCAAGCCAAGAAAACTGGTTGTTGGACATTGCAAATGGCTTCTTGCATGTAGCTCTCAGCACACATGCTGCTTAAAAAATAAGTCAGCTTTTGACTCCCTGCCCTATTGCATTGGCAAAAGAATCAGTTGCTTTCTTCTAATACTGAACAAGGAACCTTATTAGACTAAGGAAAACAGTTATCATAGTTTGGGAATGACTCCTCCTTGTGCCAGTTACAGAGTTATAGGAGCCCTCGCTTTGTGCCAGAATAGTTCAGGCTACGTCTAAACTACGATTCTCTTGTGGAAGAGCAAATGCAAATGAAGCACTCATTTGCATATGTCGCACTCTCATTTGCATTTCCTCTTCCTTTCCCTTTTGCACAACAGGTTTTTGCGCAAAAAAACGCTGTATAGACAGCACCTTTTTGTGCAAAAAACCCCTTTCGCACAGGAGCCATTCTTCCTCATTTTGGGGGCAAATGCAAATGAGAGAGCGACATATGCAAATGAGCGCTCCATTTGCATTTCCTCTTCCGCAAGAGGATCGTAGTTTAGATGTAGCCGCAGAGAGATACGTTGTTTTTCTTGGTGTTTTCAAAACAGAAGGAAAACCAACAATAAAACTACCTGCCCAAATGGATTTTTTTATTTAAATAATTAACAGAAGACACAGATTCCTATTAAAGAGACCTGAAATGTTTCAGACGGCTGAGCCTTTCTTAGGCCCTATTTCTGTCTCTGTTCATCTTAGAAATGTGCATAAGAGAGGGAAAAAAGACTAGTCACACTGCCAGGTGAACATTTCCCTAGAGAGTCTCCCACCATCCAAGGTCTTCTTATTAAACTCAATCCACCTGCTGCTCTCCCTGCCTGGGTCCTGGGCCAAGCACAGCTGCCATCTTTTCTTCCATGATCAGCAGGCCTTGTTAATCCCTGCTGACTTTTTTCTTCTGCCTCCCTCCCCCATCTTTGGGAGTGTGTCATGAAATAGCATGGTGTTTCTTATTTTCTTATTCCTATTTTCAGAGGTCACCAACATCCGTTCTCTAAGAATTCCTCCATAAAACAACTGCAGTTCTTAAGGGTTTTTTTAAAGAGGCTTTTATTTTTTATCTCAATCCGTAGTGTAATGGATGTGACATGGTTTAGGCAGTAAAAACATGTCGTACATTCCTCTGATTTCATGCGAGTTCTGTGTCTCTCCAGCTCATAGTATGGAGTTCATATGAAAATTCTCGCTCGTCAGAAAGTCTGGTGTCATCCAGTAGCTCAGCCCATTAACACAGCACAAAGATACACTGTACTCCAGTGGGCAAATACACCAGACAAGCTGGAATCTAATCTGGAAATGTTTAATGGATTTTGCAGAAGAAGTGCCAGCTACTGTATTTCATTAAGTGGAAGAGGACTTGAAACTAAATAAACAAAGTTGTCTAAAATGTAATTTGTCATAAATAACAATGAAAACAAATTAGGTTTTGTCACTTAGGCAAGTCACCATCAGAAAAATGAATAGTGACAATTTATGGTAGGTCTGAAAATATTTGTGTTGAGAAGTGGCTTGGTGCATCAGTTCCCTCAAATTACTATTTTTTTTAAGTAACTATGATCGTGTTCTCATTCCTTAATTTAAGTCAAAATTCAAGCAAAACATTGGAAAATTTACTCAGTTTTTTAAGGAAGAGTGATTTGTTTACATCATTTTAATTCCTTCCCCAGAAAAGATGAGGCATTTTAGCTCATTATTTAATTTTTGAGAGTTCACCTAGTCTTTGAAAGAGAACTCCAGAGATATACAGAAACTGATCTCAGACAAGGAAAGTCACAAAAGTTATCTGAGCCAAAGTATAAAAAAGAAATTCAGTTGTTAGCTGTACAGGATCAGGTGTGATCCAGCCTAGAGACTGCCCTTATAATGCCAAGCACTGCAAAATGGGTGTATAATACTGCCAAGTATGAATAACAGCATTTTATAACAGCTTTACACTGTTGGAAAGGATTACAAAATGCAAAGTGAAGATGATTTCTGCTCTGGAATTTTATACTTTTGGGGCTAAATTTTTAAAACTTAAGTTATAGATTATGACTGCAGAATGTATTTTTGTGCACACATACAAATGCATTTGTGTACTCAAATCAGGTAAATGCATGTGCAAATGGGAATATATACTTATAAGAATTTACCTTGCTTTTTTTTCCTTTAGAGGGGGTGAGCAGTTTCAAATCTGAGCTTTTAAAATGTAGCCCTTTAACACAGGTCAGCTTTAACATAGGTCTAAGCACATTACATTACATTCAATTGCTCCTTAACATGGGCCTTGTTTATTGTGGGGAAAATGAAGGGAAATTCTTGTTTTCATTTACAATATTATAGCAGTGTGGTAGATATGCTTTAGTTAAGGTTGAGCCTCACTTTCTGTTTAAAGGTGGACGATGAATGATGCAGATCACACATCTCAGATCTATTGTATCCTGTATCCATCTCCAGGAGGCATTCAGCTGAGACCATCACATTGAAAGGAATGGGACACTTCACACCTCTTTGAGCTTCCTGTGTTGTCACCCCACAATCCAGGTGGGAACTCTGCATCTCCAGCTTCCTCTCCCTGGCTCCAGTTGGTACATACACTCCTGAGAGCCCCACCTTCTTCCAACCATTCTGTGTTCCCTCCAAGGTTGCCTGGGGCATGGAATGACAAGGAGGAGGGTGGAGCTACTCTGACTGTGGGGACTGTCAGAGCAATAGATGTGATGAGAGAGAAGTTGGAACAGTGGTGGAGGTCTCTGAGTAGCTGTAGGGAACATGGGGGGGGATTGAATTAGTGGAGAAGAGTATGAGGGGGAGTTGGAACAGTATTGTATAGGAAAAAGTGGGATGGAAAGCAGGGTGTGAGATGTGCAGGAGGAATGCTTGAGGGGCTTCGTTTCTATCTGCGCCAAATCCTCTACATCCAAGCCCCATTCAGAATATGTCTCCATGCTAGTCCCTGCACTGAGCCTACATCCCTTTTACAGTTCCTCAAACTACTGGTGCTATGCTGACCCCTGCCTCTTTGTGAGGAAGGCTGAGGAGAGAGGACCAGTTATTCTGGACAGGCAGAGAGGGCTGAGGAGACGATAATACCAGGGAAAAGAGGGGACTATCATGTACCCAGTGCGTTCTGTGGAAAATCACTGCCAAGCAGCCATGGGCAGTGGAGGAGGAGAGCTGGGCTGTAGTATATTGGGTCCAAGAAATTATTTTTGAAAAAATAAGGAAAGAGGCAGTAAACAGTCCTGGTTATTCAGTGTCTCCACATGCCTTTCCCTAATGTGATCAACTCTTCAAATTAAACCACTCACAAGCTGGAAATACAAAATTAGGGTATCATCCCCTGCAATGTAACCTTAACTGTGCCCCCATGGAGCTGATAACAGCCACTGGGAAGGCTTCACTAAGGGGGGGTGCAGAGAATAACTAAATACCAAGAAGAAGAGAGGTTTCCATTTTTATGTCTATGGATTAAGACTGAATGCCTTTCTGGAAGATACGCTTTAGTCCACCACTAGTTATTAGGCTCAATGCAGGACTAATTGGATGACATTCTCTGGCTTATGTTATTCAGAAAATCAAACTAGGTGATCTAATAGTCCCTTCTGACCTAAAATAGATATCAAGAAGGACTAAAATAACTTGCTATTTTTATGGTGTGTTCCACAGATTTGAATTCCAGCATTTATTTGTGTGCATTCCAGCTGGATTCACTGTGCTAGGTGTAGCTATACAGAAAATTGCATCCACTTGGCAGAGCTATTACTGTGATATGAGGAGAGGTGGATATGTCTCTGATGGGATAAGCAGGCCTTATGTCAGCACTGTGTTTTGTAGGTTGTGGCAGTGGTGCATAAGGATGTCTTCTTGCCATGTGGCTTTGTCAGCAGAATGATAGCCTGCAGTGGTTTTCAAACTTTTTTTCCTGGTGATGCAGTGAAGAAAACTGTTGATGCCTACGCCCCAACAGAACTGGGGATGAAGGACACCAGAGAGGACTCTGGGCTGGGACGAAGGGTTAGAATGAAGGCATGAGGGTAACGGGGTGGAGCCAGAAATGAGGGGCTTTAGGTGTGGGAGGGAGCTCTGGGCTAGGGCAGGAGGTTGGAGTGTGGGAGGAAGACAGTGCTCTGGAGTGGGACTGAGAATGAGCGGTTTGGGGTACCAGAGGGTGCTCTGCATTTGGGAGCTCTGGGTTGGACAGAGGGTTGGGATGTGGTGGAGTGAGGAATCTGGGATGGGGGTGCAGGCTCTGGAGGAGGGCCAGTAATAAGAGATCTGAGATACAGGAGAGGGCTCTGGGTTGAGGCAGGGGCATGTGAGTTACCCAGTCGGTGCAGTGGGGGTGGAGAGGCACTTGCTGCCAGACTGCCCTGCCCCCTGGAAGTGGCCAGCCACAGGCCCAGCTGCTAGTCAGAGACACGCAGCTCTTGCCCACAGCTAGCTCCCCCCATCTTCCCTTGGCCAGAAACTGGCCAATGGGAATGCAGAGTCTGTGCTTGGGACGGGGATAGTGTGCAGAGCCCCATGGCCCCCTACTTAGGAGCAGAAATTGCTAGCTGCTTCCAGGACACATGGTGTCAGAACAGGGACTCCCCAGAGGTTTCCAAAGTGCAGGTCACAACCCAGCTTTAGCCTGACCTGGGCCAGGTCGTGACCCAAAGTTTGAAATCACTGGCCTATGTGACTGCTTTCCTGGAGACCAGTATGTCTCAGGAATTCACAGGGCAAAAGTGGAGAAGAAATAACATTTAGCAAGTCTGAGCAGGGGTGGGTTGTCTGGAAATAGGCTCAGTGTAGGCCAGATGCACATAGACCCTGCCTTAAATCTAAGTTTTGCCTCATAATTGACATCCAAGGACCTGATTCTCCACTGCCTTACACATCACTTCATAGTTTTTCACCTGGACAAAATAAACTCTGTGTGGGTGTAAAATGATTCCATTCACATTTGGGGTTGATTTAACCTCATCTTGCCCTGGTGCAAATGATCATACAAGGTGCAAGTCAGTGGAGACAAACATTTTAAGGTCAGATAGATAAACTTCATGCACACTTCCTATATTATGTAAATAAAAGGTAATTGATTGCATGTTAGTGGGAAGTCAGTGTTAGTGGATAATCTAATCTTGGCTTTTGCTGCTACTTCACTGTCCAGTCATAGGTGAATCCGTTCATCTTTCTCTTCCAGATCCTGTAAAATAGGAATAATGTTTATCTTGCAGAGGCATTAAGAGGACTTATTAGTTAGATTGTCCAGTGCTTTGAAGAGGCATATACTAGATATTAATAATTATCCTTCCATACTATACATATACAGTATGCCCTTCAGTCCCCGTTTCCAAGTGTTCATACAAATTTTAATTGTACCATTAGATTATATTACTTCTTTAGTCACTTTGATTTTTTATTACATAAATACAAAATTACAAAAGCCAACTCATGGCCAAAGTTACACTATAGTTAACTAAGCAATGGTAGCCTAATGCATAGTTACTGGAACTAGAGGTGCTACAGAGGGTTGGCTCCCACACTCTTGATGGAGCGTTTTCATCATATACAAGCTTTACAGTTTGGTCCAATGGCTCTTAGCACCCCCGCCCCATAAAACTGTTAAAGGAGTCCTGGCCCAGTGGACATTTTGGTTGCTGCATACTTTAAAAGTTCAAACCCAGTTACTATTGCACTTCGAAGATGAATTGTTCCCCTAATGTGCAATTTAGATAGATTTTTGAAATCCCCCCCGCTTTTTGAAAGCCAGAATAGATATCTGCTCCAAAATAGAAGAGTAGCTATGAATAATAATCAAATATGAATATGCATAAAGTCCAATGCCAGAAGGGACCATTGTGATCATTTAGCAAGACTTCTTGTACAACACAAGCCATAAAACTTCCCCAAAATTATTCCTTTTGAACTAGAGCATATCTTTTTCTTTAAAAAAAAATCCCATCTTGATTTAAAAATTGCCAGCAATGCAGACTCCCTCAGGATCCTCAATGGTAAAAATATATGCCTTATTCCCAGATAATTAATAACATAAAATAACAATAATACTTAATAATGAAGTATTGTAATGCAGTAAGGCATATTCTGATTTAATTTACACTGGTGTAATTCTGAAGTATCTCCAGGAACTCTGGTGGAGTTAAGGCAGTTTTACATCCAGGTAAGTAAAATCAGGGTCTGACCCAGTGGCTCTGGGCCCTTTTGAATTGCCAGGCCCAAGGAAATTGCCCCCCTTACCCAGCCCCTACTATCAGCAGGCCTGCCTAGCAATGAAAACCAGCCTTCCAGTCTCTGGGCTCCTCTACCCTTCTCCTGGTTTGAGTCTGTCAGTCACTTTTACCTTGCCAACATCAGTCACCCATGAGCAAACAAACATAATGAATAAAAACAAGAACAAACCTAACAGAAGCAACAAACTTGCAATGATTGGAGGCTTCTTATTTGTAGCATTAGTGGTGTTTATAAAATTACATAAATGTTAACAAAATTGTAATTGTCTGATCCTGCTGACTCAATTCCAGATAATATGGGCATATGAAAAACTGAACTAGACCCCAAGATTTCAACTTCATTTGAAAAGCCATATATTCTTGTGGTTTAGCGTGCTGTGAAGTGAAGGATCTTGTCACGAAGACTGGCAGAAGTACTTTGAAATCCCTGCATGTAATTAAAATTCCTAAAAATTGTGTGTCCTCGATTATTTTAAACCCTAAAAGGGAAGCAATGTTTGATGGTCTTCTTAATTTTGTAGAAGACTAAGTTGCAGAGATGTGCCAGGTTCAAGGTAGGAGAAGTGACAAAATGTTTCTTTATTAATGTTGTGAGGACAAAATTAGGAAAGGAAGATGTGGGGAAAAGAAGAGGATTAACACTTCAGTAGCATTCATTAGGATGTAATGCTACATATACAGTTCCCAAATATTTACATAGAACAAAGCAAAGGAGGAAAGTGGGTGACCAGCTCCAATCTCTTCCTCAGACTGGTAAATTCAAACTATGGATAAATGAAGATGTTCTGTAAAGAACATTGATGTCTTTAAGCAATGAAACCCAGTCTGAAGGCGTTTGTGTACAATTATATACTTATTGTCTGGGAGTTTTCATTAAATTAGTTGACAACAATTCTTTTGATATAACTGGGTCACATTTAAGGCCTACGGCTGGACATAGATTTAGCTTTCAACTCTACATCGGCATTGTGAGTCTCAACTTCTGCTAATGCTGCAGTTCAAACTTGTCCTTGCCTTCAAAGTCCTCCATAACTAAACCCTGGTCTCCATCTGCCTTCCTCTTTCCTACACCACCTCCTATGCTCACTACAGCTCCAGGTTAGAATCTTGAGTTCTGATCCTCACAGACTTAGACATGTGCTTCAAGTCAAATGTTCTGATCCTACACAGATCCTTCATCTGGAATGGTATTTCTATTGTATTAACAACTGTGAATTATAGATGCTTCAGTTGTTGTAAAGCACCATGTAGACAATACAAAACCCCACACTTTTAATGTAAAATTCCTTTTCAGAACCTTGCTGACAGACTGGAAAATAATGTAATCAGAACTCTGTGTTATAGAATATACTAATGACTATAAGTGGCTCAAATACAGTTCGGATTCATACTAGCATGTCCCATGATCATAGCTCACTTGTTGCTCGCCAGGTCAAGTAAGAAAAGTGTTACTACACAAACATTTAAGAATTGCTCTTCAGCATTTTTTAGTCTTAAAAAAAATCCCAAGCTTCTCAAATAGTGGGTTAAGCTATTCAGATGTTGGTCTAGCCTTTTAGATATGACCAGTGAAACAAACAGTACACCACAGGGGAAACAGGAAAGAAAAAACCCTCACTTCAATTTAATATACATAGATAGTTTTCAATATTTAAACAGCTACATGTACAGTAAGTAATTGCAATCAAACAAGTTGGAGACTGTGAAGTGCAAACTGCCAAGGAGTCATGCCTCTGCATAGCATACCGCAGCTGGATCTGAACTTTTCCAAATTTTTTTTTTTTTTGGAAAAAACAGTAATGGTAACTCATACCTCTGTGTGTGTTCTCACAAGTGTTCCCCAAGAAATGCTTGCAGTTAGGAAAAAGCCGTTTTGCTTTTGGCTGGCTCTCAGCTTTGGGGAGCTCCATCTCTCTAAGCAGATTAGAGGCAAGCATGGCAAAAGAGGTAGGAAAAACATTTAAGGCAGCTCCCGATACTGCACTTGATTCACTATCAGGTTAGATTACCAAAGGGAAAATTGAGAGAAAGCCACAGGGAGAAGATAAGTAGGCCACAGATATATATCACATAATCACTACATTTCTTTCTAGAGGAAGTATTGTACACTGCACATTCTGAACTTGGCTGGAGTGCCCTTTTCCAGAAAGAAACTATTCTGCTTTAGTAAGAATTCTCCGTTTTATATTCCCCATACTCATCTGCACATCAAGGTTGAGAGTCTGTTTTTCAGACTCAGGCTATGTCTACACTACAGGGTTTTTGCGCAAAAACAGCTGTTTTTGCACAAAAACCTGCAGAGCGTCCACACCTCAAGCATGTTTTTGTGCAAGAAAATTTACAGTGAATCGACAGAACAGAGGGGTTTTTGCGGTATAGGTATTCTTCTTTCTACAAGGAATAACTCTTTTTTGCGCAAGAGCTCTTGCGCAAAAAAGGGGTGTGTGGACAGGAAACAGGAGGCGGGGGTTGCGCAAAAACAGCCAGTCGGAAGAAGCACAGATGCCCTGGTGGCCATTCTGTTAATGGCAATCAGAGCTTTCTTGCGAGAGAGCATCAATGCAGTCTGGACACTCTCTTGCTCAAAAGCGTATCACTTTTCCGATGCACTTTTGCAGTGTGGACGTGCTCTTGTGCAAGAAGATTTTGTGGAAGATCTCTTCCGCAAAAAGCTTCTTGCCCAAGAAGCCTGCAGTCTAAACGTAGCCCCAGAGGGGTAGCCATGTTAGTCTGTACCTTTAAAAACAAGTAGTTCGGAGGCACTTTAGGGTATGTCTAGGGTACAAGTGTAGACATACAGTTAGAAAGGTATAGGATCATGAGCTTTCATGGGTAAAACCCGCTTTATCAGCTCAGACTGTAATTGGGAATCTCAGTGAGCACTTTCATCTTCTCCAAGCAGCAGGATTAACACATTAGCACTTGCATGCAATGAATCATCATCTGCTCTGGATTATCTCTCCTATGCATGAAAACATCAATGTTTTTCCAAGTCCAGTGTTAGCTTCTGTCTAGAACGGCCTGACTGTTATGGGAGTAAAAGAAGAGCCCTTTGTGTGATACACTGGTGGGTGGTATGTTTTAAGGAGACAAACTGCTAAAATCTATTTATGCTTTTCTGAGGCTTGACTCTTATGGTTGTCTCTTAAAAGCAGGTTCCACAAAGGGGACTTAGGCTAGGCATTGAATGCCTACCTTTAGGTGCTCTGCCATACAGTCCTGAGTTAGGAGCTCAGGCTCCTTTCACAATGCATAGGGAGAAATAGGAGCCAAAGAATGGGATTAACAAATACCAACGTGCTGAGTGGGGAGCCACCTAATCTAACCAGCAGGAAATGCTAAACAGAGGGGGATAACTGGCCCTAGGCCAGGCCTTAGGGCAAGGCGAGCAAGCCCATGCCTTCAGGGTCCCATGCTGCCCAGCACCCACCTGCCCAGCCACACAGAATAGCCAACCACAGCATGCAGCCTTGGGCCCCACAAACTCTTTGGCCGGGCCTGACTGGCCCTAAAGCCTGCCTAACTACAAGTTAGGGTGAGCCACCTTTCTCCAGTTGGGATTCACCACCCTGAACCCTCTCTGGAATTAGGGTCAACCTGATGTAAGTGCCTTTCTCACAAAAAAACTGAGGTGGTAGTGATGTTGAATACCTTCCTTTACCCAATAGCGCACACCCAGGATCTGATAGTCACAAGTGCAAAGTCTCACTCTCCCTAATAAGTGTAGGGACTTAACCCCAGGTTGCCCACCTTCCAGAAACTGGGCTATGGGATATTTTGGGGTGGGTCTCCCTCAATCTCTCTTGATGAAGCTCTTATACATGGTATAAAAAATGTTTATTGAAGCAGGGGCCCTAACCACTGGGATATAGAGCCACTCTCTCTCTCTCTAAGCCAAAGAATATGAGGAAAGGGGGCACAACCATCTCCAGATGTGTTTTATGTGGGGCCCACTGCATTAGACATCTTCTAAGGCAGGGGTGAGTAATAAACTAGATGTAGTTTGCCAGAGTTAGCCGCTGCTGCTTTATTTACCTGTGCCTCCGCAGGTACGGGTGCTTACAGTGCCTGTTGGCTGCAACTGCCATTCCGGGCCAATGAAGCTGCAGGAAGCTGCGTGGACTGGGACACTGCTTCACACAGCGCCCATTGGCCAAAACAGCAATCCACAGTCAATGGGGCTGCAAGAGCCCGTACCTGCAGAGGCACAGATAAATAAAGCAGCAGTGGTCCTCTAGAAGCTAACCCTGGCAAACTACGTCTGGCCCGTGGGACAGTTATTGCCAACCGCTGTTATAAGGTGACCTCACAGTGCATCTATTGGATCAGGCACCACAGGCAAGGAATTGTTTAATTGGTAAATCCTGCCAGGGTTCAGGTGTGAATTAGATGTTGTGTGTCAGGATTTAGGCAGCATTCCCACTGGCAGAAATGTAGGCACCTAAGGGAAATGTATGCACTTGTAGGCAGCAGCTTAGCGATGGATTTGATGATCTACTTTTCAGACTTAGGTGTAGGCTCTATTAGGCACCTAAATCCCTTTGTGGAGCTATCCTGCCATACTAGGAAATTGTTTTTAACAAAAAAGAACCCCATTCTTTTCTTAGTAACTTAAATATGGACTAACTTCATTGCATTTGTACCATTATGAGTTAGAGTAGAATCTAGCCATATGCTTTTTTAAAAGTGCAAATAGACATTAAGTAACTGCTGCCAGACTCAACTGTTGGTCTTGAATCTGCAAGTTGCTCATCATGTTGAATTTAAATACCAACCAACATAGAGAATATAAATGTTGTAGCCCAACACAAAAGTTTCTTAAGACTCTTTAGAGTCCAAATATTATCTTTTAATCATTTTACACCAGTGGTCACCAACCAGTAGTTCGTCATCTACTGGTAGATCTTGGAGCCTCTGACAGGTGATCTTGACTGGTCTGGCCAAGAGGCTATCAAGCACAGCACTTCAGCTGCACACTCCTGCCCTTTCCCTTGGAGCTTCTCCCGACCCCCCAGGAGCCTCCTGCTTGCGGTACAGAGCAGGGAAAGGAGAGGGGGCACTGATGTCAGGGTGCCCCCTCTTCCACCCTGCATTCTATCTCCACAGAACAGGGGAAGGAGACAATAGGACGTGAAAGGTGGTTTGCTGGCTGCTTTTGAGAGTGGTGCAGGGCCAGGGCAGGGGTGAACCTGCCTTAGCCCCACTGTACCATCAACCAGGAGCCACCTGAGGTAAGCAGTGTCCAGCTGAGCCAGCTCCAAGCCCCTAC
>CM057847.1:57018560-57037176 GCA_030068395.1 Apalone spinifera | reverse complement strand
TGACAGGGGAGGGATCATGTGAGGATTACCTGTTGAGATCCCTCCCTCTGGGGCATCTGGTATTGGCCACCGTCCGCAGACAGGATACTGGGCTAGATGGGCCTTTGATCTGACCCAGTATGGCCGTTCTTATATTGCATGTAAAACAATTTGCTGAATGGATTTTTATAAAGTTTACCAAAACAGTCACTTCAGCCCTGAGTGGATGAGACTTCATTTGAAAGATGATCAGGGGTTTTTGAGCAAATGAAGAAAATTGCAGGCTTGGGGCCTTAACTGCCATGCATAATGTGTGATTGGATGGCTGTGCCTATCCAGAGCCCTCATGGGGCTTCTGTGAGGGTGCATGTTGGACTTTCCAAGATTTGAGAGTGAAAATGCTCTCAATCCTGTCACACTATATTTATATAAACTGTAAAAGGAATTACTCCCAGTTGCCCTCAAGTAAAGCTCTTGACAGAGGGGAGAAATATACAGACTGGGTACATGTCTAACATTTATACTTATAAAAATACCATGCATTATGAAAACTGTGTAAATATTTATAAAAATATCTTTGTCTAAGGTCTGTAACATATTTAACATTTTCAATCAATTCACAGGCGGTGCTTGCGTGTCGGTGCCAAATGCAACACTTTGAAAAATGAACCTTTAGTAAAACTGTCAGAAAAGTCATGTTAAGTTCATGTAGCTGCCAACAACAACTTCTGGGAGGATATCATTGGAAGAAGCCAAACAATGCTGGGGTCTCTATCAGGATTAACCATGGCACTTGTAAAAATATTAACATCAGTTTAGTATTTATGGGCTTCCTATCCCATAACCTGCTGGACTGCCAACAACTGTTTTCTTAGTTCTTTAAGATTTTGCTTAAAGCATTTTAACGTTCATCACACGGATGGCCAGTTTCCTTTTAAATATGGCCTTCAAAATTAGCTCGGTTGTGAGAACTCTTCACGAACATAAAAGTCGTGTCTCTAAAGTGTGTGTTTAAGAACTTGGGCAGAGCAAAAGCCTGAGCAATGCTGCCAACTCAGGCCATGGTTGGGGTGTTTCTCTTAAAATCTCCGCTCCTGGGCTCATGGCACTCCAGGAAAATCTCAACTCTCTTTCAAAACATAATGGTCTCCCCAGCCCTCTTGGTTGCAGCAACTGTAAAGGATTTAAAAAAATCAGGAGGCAAATGAAAAGACCCCCGCCCCGTCTCCAAAATTTGGTTTGTAACTCATTATTTTGCTGGGCCAATCATGATTGTGGGGGTGATTTTTTTGAATGCCTCACAGTAATGCAGCTGCAGTACCAGACCATTTGTTGTTGTTTCTGGAGCAGTTAGCAGCCTGTCTCCCTCCATAATGTTGTACTCCAACTAGCTCCTATACTACACCAAGCTAGATTTTTTTAATACCAAGTGCGTCTTGAGTGTCTTCCAGCCCCGCGAGGCTGCGCCAGATTTTCAGTGCAGCTGCAGCCTGCATCACACTTGCCAGAGGACTGCCTAGCGCCCAGTCCAGCCCCTGCACGCACGTGGTCTTAGCCCTGAGCGGTGCCGGCGCAAGCAGCCAGCCAGGCTCCAGAGGGAAGCGCTGGCCACACGCAAGACCTGCTGCAGATCACCGGCTTGCCACAGCCTGTTGGTGGCTGCTGCTGCTGCCTTCTCGCCTGCAGCCTCTGGGGACGACCAAGGCGCGGAGTGAGGCGTTTCCCAGCCAATGCACCAGCCCGGAGGAGGGGGAGGGAGCTGCCGGGTGACAGGCGGTCACAGGTGCTGCTCCTGCCTCTTGAGTCACAGAGAGGCGGCTCTGCGCCCCAACCAGCAGCTGCTCCCCTGCCCCCTCCTTCAAGACGGCTGCGGCGGCCAGCCCCGAGCCAGCTCCTCACAGGCAGCCTTGCAGAAGGAGCAGGCGCCCTGGGAAGCCGGTAAGTGGCTGCTCACAAAGGTCTCTGTCCCCAGCCCCTGCACGAGCCTGGCCCTGCTTGCTGCAGGCAGCGGGTGGGGTTCCCCCCCTCGCGCGAGCGATGCGGCGGGCTGCTGCAAATGAGGCGGCGGAAGGGCGGCCCCGCGGAGAGCGCGAGCGGGGCAAAATCCTGCTCTGGGAGCTGCCCGGGGCGTCGCCCCTCGCGTGTCCGGCTTCCCCCGTGCCCGGACCCGCCCAATGCAGCAGGGCTCCAGGGTTCCGCTAGGGGGGCGCAGGGCTGCCCAGTGCGGGGAGGCTTCGGACTCTTCTTCCTCCGTGCAAAACGGGTAATAGTTCTCCCGAGCCGAGCCGTCCACTGCCGCTTCCCCCCGCCCTGTAAAACCGGCCCCACCTTGCACAGCTCTGCTCCCATGCTCCGCCGCGTGTGCACGCAACGGGCACAATCCTGCTCTCCCCCCCACTGCTGCATGGCTGATGCTTGGCGCTCCGCAGGGAACAGCTGGCAAAAGGCTGCCCTTGGCTCTCCCCAGCGCAGCGTGACTCTTCTGTGCTGCGCTGCTCTGTGCACAGAATGGGCAAAATTCTGGGCGTGGAGCTGCCATGAGCATCACCGGCTTTTTACTCTGCTCTCTCAAGAGCTGGTTACTGGAGTCAAGAAGCAGTGTGCTCAGTTTTGCCATAACACTTGGCAATTGAGGGTAACTGTACTGAAACAGGTTGCCTACTATCTGGGTTAATTAACAAAAAGCGATCGATTTCATTGACTTTAAAAATTAGCATTCAGGCAAATACAGTGGTGCAATTTATTACTAAAAATTATACCCGGTTTTATTTCCTACTATTCTGTGTCCTTCTGTGCAAATAGAAAGTAGTGGGGGGGGGGGGAGAAGAATTGTTTATTTTTTGGTTTTGGCAGGATGTCCTTTTTGCAGTGCTGGAAGGGTCACTTTAAAAATAAATATGTACTCGAATGCTGCATTTCTGAATAGCTACATAGCTGTGACTTGAATGCATCAAAGCAAAGCACACAGCTGAAAAGAGAGCCCATAGTACAGTGCAATAGGGCTTGTCTGACAGAGATTGTATATCAGAAACTCACCAAGGGTTTTATTAGGATTCTAGCTACAAATAAACCCGAGTTAAGATTTAAAAAGTCCCAAATAAAGAATACAATTAGTGGACGAGATCATCACTATAAATTGTGGTTGTGGTGTAAAATTATTTAGAAACTTAATATTTATAAAATATTGTTTAATTAAAATGAATTTGAACTTTTATTTGAACTTTGAAAGCTTTTGGGAAATGGCTCAATTATCATCAGTCATTTAAATGCACCATTATTCCTTACTAAATGTGGATTAGAGGTATGCAGGGAACAATGTGTTTGAATAAACAAAAACATAAATTTAAAAACAATTGAAAACCTCCTAAAACCCATCTTCCATGTGAAATCTTAATAAGATGGTTCTTATAAAATGAAAGTGTTTCACTCGGGATTTTTAGGAACATGGCCCCAATAAAGGAGTTGTGATGTACAGTGAATCTCCAAGAGTATGATTTTGTGCATTCCTCACAGCAAAAGAAAGTACAATATTGGAATCCCAGATGTCAGAAGGGCCTAATTTTTAACTGCGTTCACATTTAAATTTATGTTGTTGCAGCACATATTACAAGTAGCAGTACAGTACAGGTATTCTGAAAAGTGAATAAAGTGGATATATACAACCAGAATATTCTTTGATATGAGCATTTGTTTCTGCACTGGAATATGCTAAAATAAATTGTTTTAAAGCAGGTTTGTGTTTGTCTCTGCGGAAAAATAGTAAAGGGACACATTTTCCCTTTTCGTAGTATGGATGAGCAGTATAGGGAGAGGGGCCATCCACAGAGTCCATCCTCGGCCCAGATCAAGGAAAATTGCAGTCCTTGCACTCATGAGCTCGGCAACAGTCCATTTGTGTACTCTCAAAAGTACAAATCACCCACAAAAAGTGAGAGAAACATAGCCGTGGTCCCGCTCCTGCCAAACCAGTCTTCTAAACTTTCCAAATGTACCAGGAGGAGAAGGGTCTGGAGTTTGCAGCCTGTGAGGAGAAGAGGGGAGAACTATCTTTGAAAGTGCAATCTCAAGCCCACACTGTCCCTGGGGCACTGTGGCTCTGCTGTAGCCCTTCAAGTATGCTGCAATCTAGCTACAAAGAATTGTTTAAAACTTGTCCAAACCACTTGTATCAGCTCTGCTGTGATCAAATAAAGCCATAGGTTTGGCAAAACAAAACTGTTCTCCATTTTTCTCTGTAAACCAAAGCAACATACTTAATAATCTATTTCAAATAAAATGTCTTCCTTATGGGCGAAATTCTTGTCCTATAGCCCAAATCTTGAGCAGAAGTTTTGTACAGGGAGGGAGTTACAAGGAGAGTTTCCCCACATATCTTGTTACAAATTTCAGAACACCTTCCTGGCTCACTCTAGTTCTCCTTTTATTTCTCCTTTTCAATGAGGTTGTATTTCAAAGGACCAAGAGAACAGAATCACTTTCCATGTATCCACCATGCTCCTATTCTGCCATGACTAGCTAGAGCTACTGCTGCACAGGGACAGTAGAGTTGCCCGTGTTGCCTCTTCATATCTTGACCAGGGGGTACATCTAGACTACATGGCTCTGTCGACGGAGCCATGTAGTCTAGATGTACCCGGGATGTCAACATGTAGTTGCCTCTTCATATCTTGTCTGGGCTCATTGTTTAATCCTGTTGACTACATGTACTCCCCCTCTCCCCTGCCGCCTCTGGATTAGAGGCAGCAAGGTGAATGGGAAGTGGGAGCCAGTGCCTGTGAGGAGCCAGCTTTTAAGATGGCTGCCTGTGAGCACCGAATCCCATGGAACTGCCTCCCCTCCCACCTTGCCCCCCTGTGCTGTTGCCTGTGATAGAAAGGCAGCAGCGCGGAGGGTGAGGTGGGGGCAGGTGGGAGCCAGTACATGCGGGAAGCTTTCAAGCCAGCTACCCGCACATATCAGTTCCCTTGGAGCTGTCTTCCCTACTCCTTGCTGCCTCCCTCAGAGGCAGTGGGGTGGTTGACAGGCAGGAGCCAGTGCTTGCGGGGAGCCGGCTTAAACCTGGCTACCGAGCACCGGCTCCACCTCCCCCTACCCTCCCATGCTGCTGCCTCAATCAGAGGCAGCGGGGCTAGGGGGCAGAGGGGAGGCTGCCACGGTGCAGCCTCTGTCCGTGGTGGGCCCAGGCTCACCGCAGACAGAGACTGCTCCGTGGATGCTGGTTTTAAACCAGCTCCCCTCATAGGCCAACTTCCGCTTGCCACCCTGCACTGCTGCCTCTGATACAGAGGCAGCAACGTGAGGTGATGGGGGGCTCCTCGGGAGAGAGGCTGGGAGTGCACTGGCTGCTGGCCCCATCCCTGGGGACTATCAAATAGTTATGTAACCACTAAGATTTCATGCGGTTACACGAGTATTCAAATTACACGCTATCTAACATCCCTAATCTTGACTCTACTGTACAGCAGAAGCCCAATGTTTGTGCTACTGCAGGATCTCATCTAATTGCACAGCTAGTGATACAAATGTAAAGTAGTGAAAAAAAATGCAGCAGTATTTATTTTTCTTACATCACGCTTTAAACAGCCTTTGCCCTTCTCTGGGGATTCCCAGGTCATCCTGAGTGGAATCACTCTGCCTCATTTAGAGTGGCCTCTTTAACGCGTATCTTCACTGCAGAGTTGATTTGTGGATGGCCTCCTGGTTAGCACAGCCCAGGAATGAGCAGTCACACCGCAAAACCCACTGCAAAATAACTGCCCCGTCACTGGTGTGCCACTTGTGTGTCACTAGGACTTTTGGAGCATGTGTTTTGGTAAATGGAGCCACTCTGATTCTTTCATAGTGGATTGTGGAAGAACTTGTCTTTCCTTCTGGGTACAGAGGAGCAGGGATGAGACTAGGAGAACTGTCAGCCCTCAAGTGATTTTTCTTGCATCTACACTGTTTTACCATCCCAAGTGAAAGCAGCCCCTAAGATCTAACCCACTCTTCCAACTAGGCCAGAATTTAAGCACTCCCGAATTCAGGTGTGAAGAGTGATTAGAGGCAACAACCAAGAGCCGGAGTTAACAGTGCAGGAAAGACAGCACAAGGGAGGACACAACAACACAAATGTGTCTTTTTGGGGGGAATGCTCACACCATACTAGGCTAACCCATGTACCAAACCATTTGCAGCTGGACCAATTCACTTGTTTAATGTAGCATTAATTGTATTTTTGGATGTCTTACTTCAGATAATTATGACTTCCAAAATCTCGCATTGAATTTAAAATAGTATTAGGCTCATTAAAATGGTATCACACTATTAATCCAACATGGAACTCTTACAGGAATCTGTTATAACAGAAACAGCCTTGGAGTAGGCAAACAACAACAGTTATATTTTGTGGTTTTGGAAGTAACTCAAGTTGAGGTTTGCAAAACAAAATAGAGTGAGTATAAGCAACAGGGAGATAGTTGGCCAGGGTGATAAGAGGCACTTTACACTGCCATGGGATAAACACCCAAGTCTTGCAAGCCAAGTATTCATTTTCATACTAATACTAATTGAGTCCACAAATTACTTGTAATTGACATGTAATGGCAATCTTTGCCTTTGGTGGTGTCAGTAAGCTGGAAGTGTTTTTCTTCTTAAACATCTAGGAAATGACATGCAAAAACCTACGTTTGCTAGGATTGCACATTAAAGCACGCAAAAGCCCAGAAATTAAACCATTATGGTTGAATGCCCAACCTATATTTTACCTTTCTGCAAGTATACAGTAGGGATGAAAAATGCCATTTAATCAGTTAACTAGTGAAATGTCACGTGAAACTGGTTAACAGCTTAAATGGGGGAGGGGATCCGGATAGGTTGGAGTGGCCCCCCTCTGCAGGCCAGGGCTGTTCTAGCCAGACTAGAGCGCCCACAGCACAGCGGGCCTGGCCAGACTGGAGCAGCGTGATGGGCCTACCTGGACTGGAGCAGCCTCCAGCCCGCGGCAGGTGGGGAGTTGTTCCAGTCCACCCAGACGCTAGTTAACCGGTAAGCATCACGCAGTAAGAGTGATGCTCATTAGTTAACTAGTTAACCACTGACATCCCTAGTATAGAGTGATCATATTATTGTAGGTATATGCTACATCTTTGCCTACAGTTATAGAAAATACTGCTATAATATACTGGTCAGAAATATTATTCAGTCTTATAATTTTAAAGATAGTTTGACTATGCATACATTGGGATAGAACTAAGGAAATGCATTCAATCTTAACTTTTACTTTGAAGGACATGAAGATGCTAGAACTATATTCTCTTAATATTGCATTCATGTTGTAGGCTTGCATTTAAATGGGAAAAAGTTCAGAAATTCTGTTTCACTATGTAGGTCGCTATCAGAGGAGGTAGTGAAGGCATTCTCTTTGCAGAACAAGTATAGATAAGACATAAGATGAAGCTATGTAGGCAGTTATCTTGCTAAGAGTCAGACTCAGTGATATAAGTGATCTTTTCTGTGATTCTATTTCATTGCACATAGCGACTGACCTTCTGTAGAGATAAAATTGCTGATTGCAAGCTGAAGTCATCCAGACTTAGTTTGACTCACCCAAGCTCCCAGAAGCTGTCCAGATGGACTTTTATGGCAGTATAGTAACATACAAAGCTTTTTTTTAAAACTGAGTTTGTTCACTTGCTTTTTTATAGTGCCTATAGAAGGCCTAATAGGCAGGAGTTGTTGGACATTTTATGTTTTTAGCTAAGAAATATTAGAAATATCAAGTCTGATCTTTATTGAGATCCAAGAGAAATCTTCCAGCAAAACAGAGCATGTGTATTATGAGCTATTACATCTTAATGGCAGAACTGAGGCATTGAATCTTTAATCGCATTATTCTTTCTCCAAAATGTTAATTAGACGTTGTTTTGAAGTTTAACAACAAAAACCAATTTTAAACAATCTGACTAAAGAATGTTAATATTGTTCCATGTGAATTATTTATTGGCTTTTAAACAATCTTGAATATTAAATACAAAAATTACATTAAAAGAATATTAAAGATGCTAGAATTAAGGTTGTTTGTGAAACCTTAATTTGATTCCCTTGTGCATATTTACTGTGAGACCATCAGTCATAAGTCATACTATTTTTCAACACACGACTTCAACTCATTCAGTGCACAATGAATGAGGCCAACGGTTTTAAGAAGAGAACAGATATTTTCTTATTTTAAGGTACTGGACTAGGAGCCAAGAGAACTGGCTTCCTATGTAGTGTTGAGTGCCCCTGTCATAATGTTTATCCCTAAGAGTATTAAGGGTGCACAGATAACTTTAATCTTGGCATTTCCTAGCTTCAAATTTGGTATATTTTCATATGTAATTTTAATAATGAAGGATCATAAGACTTGCCTCCAATTTTTCGGAATACCCAGTAACGTTGATCAAAGTAGACTCCCTATCACTATTATCAGCTGAAAGTTCTTCCAAGGTTGATGTAAAGCCAACTCTCCAGTCAGCAGTGCTTGCCTTTTTCCTGATCCACCTGGGAAGACAGTCAAAGACACTTGTGAGGATATGAGTTTGTCTGCTTTGTAACCCATGGAGAGGTGGGAGGAAGGGGTTCTAGATTTAAGCTCAGATTTAAGCTCTTCAGGCAGATGATGGAACAAATATTCATGATTCTAGAAAAGTTCCTTGTTCAGTGTTGAAAGGAAGTGACTCTCAATCGTGTGACAGGGTCTGCTATAAGCAGAGTTGTAAAAGACAATTGATTATTTCTTTGGTACTTGGGAGGTGCTCAGGGACTTTGGTGCTGATGGCATATAAATATTTTAATTGTAGTTTTATAGTTTGGGTTTTTTTTTCTAAATGCATATTCTTGACTTTTTAAAAACATAGGAATGGCCATTTTGGGTCAGACCAGTGGTCCATCTAGCTGAGTATCCTGTCTTCTAACAATGGCCAATGCCAGGTACTTTAGAGGGAATGAACAGAATAAGGCAATTATCAAGTGATCCATCACCTGTCATCCAGTTTCACCTTCTGGCAGTCAGAGTTTTAGGGACACGCGGAGCATGGAGTTGCATCCTTGACCATCTAGGCTAATAGCCATTGATAGACCTATTCTCCATGAACTTATCTAATTCTTTTTTTAACCCAGTTATACTTTGGCCTTCATATTATCCCCTAGTAATGAGTAACACGGGTTGACTGTATGCTGTATGAAGAAGTACTTCCTTATGTTTGTTGCCTGTTCATTTCACTGCATGATCTGGGTTCTTGTGTTATGTAAAGAGCTATGTAACACTTTCTTCACACCACTCATAATTTTATAGATCTCTATCATATCCCCCTTAGTTGTTTCTTTCCTAAGCTAAACAGTGCCATTCTTTTTAATCTCTCCTCATATGGAAGCTGTTCCAAACTCTTAATCATTTTTATTTTTATTGCCCTGTTTGTACTTGTTCCAGTTCTGCTATATCTTTTTTTGACATGGCATGAGCAGAACTGCCCACAGTATTCAAGGTGTGGACCTACCATAGATTTGTATAGTGGAATGATATTTTCTGTCTTCTTATCTATCACTCTCCTATAGTTCCTAACATTCTGTTCATTTTTTGACAGACACTGAGCATTGAGTAGATGTTTTCAGAGAACTGTGCACAATGACCACATGGTCTCTTTCTTGAGTAGTAAGACCTAATTTAGGCCCTATCATTTTTATGTGTAATTCTGATTATGTTTTCCAGTGTGCATTACTTTGCATTTATTAACATTGTATTGCATTTGCCATTTTCTTGCCCAGTCACCCAGTTTTGTGAGATCCCTTTGTAATTCTTTGGACTTAACTATCTTGACAAATTTTGTTTAATGTTTCCTGAGTAGACTATGTTGATAATTCCATTTATTGTGTGACAGCACTATTAGATTTTCTCACCAAGAAACATATTTTAATTAATTAATCGTGCAACTTTGGAGGCAGTGTGGGAGAAAGGGGAGCAGGTGATTCACCGGGAGCCAATGCATACGGAAAGCCAGCTTTTTAAAAGCCAGCTCCCCGTGCGTACTGGGAGCCTGTGAGTAATTGTGAAGATTAACCAATAAACCCAGGCTCATTGGTTAACCATGTACCAAGTGTACATGGTTACACTTTCACATCCCTATTCTGATCCTTCGTAAATCTGATCTTTTTAACTGTATTCAATAAAACATTAAGAAAATGTACTGTGCTCAAAAAAGCAATTATTTTCCATCCAGAGGTGTTGGAATAGTGGGTAAAGGGGAGCTGCCATGGCCCTCCCCATGTTTTACCGGGTGAAAAACGAGGGAAGGGGGCAGAGGTAAGCAAGTGGAGACAGAATCTTGGGGAAAGAGACCATGCAGAAGTGGAGTCTCGGGGGAATGGACAGCACAAGGTGGGGGGGGGGGGAGGGGGCTGTACAGGGGGAAGGTTTGGGGTCAGTGAATACAAGGATATGGGGCCATAGTTCAGGAGCTTGTGCCCCAATGTTTAGGACACTTCCCCTGCTCCTGTCTCCTTCTATCTCTCAGTATTGTGTATGGGAGTTATACAGTACAACCCATTTATTTTACATCTCTTAAATACTTTTCATACATCTGTTAATATTTGATAGAAACCCTCTAAATCTACCATTAAATCAAGTTAACTTCTGTAGCTAAATATGGCTAGATTTAATTTCCTAAACTGGCTTTAATTCCATTTATTCTCTGGGGTGGACAAAGTAAGCCTGGAACACAGACAAAAATTAGAGAGCTGTGTCACTTTTTTTCTGTACTCTTCACGATGCACATTCCAAATACGCCAACATTCTGGTTTCAATTTGGCACACCAGTTATTAAGTAACAGTAGCATGCTCAGACTATTGCCACTGCTTCTAATGATTCATCCACAGTGATAAGTAGGGATGTAAACATTTGTTTAAAAATGTAACCGTGTAACTGCTAAAAATCATAGTGGTTACACATGCTGCTCCCACTGCCGGGGAACCCATGTGTAACCTGCAGGGGGTGGCCAAGCCCCATTGGGCTGGAGCAGCCCTCTGCCTGGGGTGGGTGGGGAGCTGCTCCAGGCCCTACCGGTTAACCAGAACCAGTAAGCCTCCCCCATTAAGTGGGAGGCTTACCCGTTAACCACTTAACCATTTACATCCCTAGCGGTACATAGTGTTTGGTATCAGTTATCATCTTTGCTTTCAGGTACAGCTGACATGTTCTCTTTTGGGGATGATAGTGTTGTTGAATTTTTCTACAAAATGTCTCCTCATGGGACTCTCTATTTATCCTGTATGTTGGCACTGAACCAACAATGATAACATTGTTCTAAATGTGAATACAAATCTGTCTGGGTTTCTTGGGGGAATTAAGATACTGGTTAATGTAGTCACAGGGAATTAAGCCTAAGATAACAAAATCCATATATGATTGGGTAATACTGAAGGAAGGGGGATATGTCTCTACATTCCACCCATAGTTTTTAAATACAGCAGTTCCTTGTCATGGAAGATGGGTGGGGGAATGCATAATATATCCTCAGATGGCTGTCTCCCCATTCTTGGTTATGCCTACCTTTGTGAAGAAAAGTTATCTCAGCTCCTGTGTGCATGCCCCAAACAGTAAGAAAGAAAGGATATTGGTCCGACATTATATGTACAGATATGTTCAAATGTGTTATGTTCCTTTCGACAGCCCCTACTTTTCGTCTCCGTCTTTTCAGGCTCTTTTGGCCTCTTTTGTTTGTACTTGGCTCTGAGGCTTCTTACACAATAGGGCTGTGTTTAGACTGGCCGCTTGAATTTGCGCAAAAACACTGATGTTCTAATGTAAGAAATCAGTGCTTCTTGCGCAAATACTTTGACGCTCCCGTTCGGGCAAAAGTCCTTTTACACAAATGTATTTGCGCAAGAGGGCCAGTGCAGACAGCTAAAAAGTGTTTTGCGCAAAAAAGCCCCGATGGCTAAAACAGCGATCAGGGCTTTCTTGCGCAAAACCGTGTCTAGATTGGCACGGATGCTTTTCCGCAAAAAGTGCTTTTGGGCAAAAGCGTCCGTGCCAATCTAGACGCTCTTTTGCGGAAATACTTTTAACGGAAAAACTTTTCCGTTAAAAGTATTTCCGCAAAATCATGTTAGTCTAGACACAGCCTAGGAGAATTGGATGGCCAGTATGCAAGTGACATTGAGAGGATAATGTGACTGTTTATCCTACATGTGAGGCACTTATATTCTGGCATGCAGAGGGTTGATGCAAAAGTTTATTGCCTTTGATCAGTTGAAGTTGGCCGCCTGTTTGCTCATGGCTTTTTTAATATAGGACCCTGGAAAGATAACCAGAGTTCAAGGAGGTGTGGTATATTCGGACCATAAACACTTTCTGCAGTTTGGCAGCATCTTTCAGTGATGTATGTGTAGGCACAACATGCACACTAGGGGATGTTAAATGTTTATTTTTGTGAAAGTGTAACTGCTGAATTTTTTTAGCGGTTACATGTTTACACTCTCAGGGGCAGGCCGGAGCCAGTGCTCATGGAGAGCGGGCATCGGCTCCCACCTGCACACACACACACGTTGTCAGTGATAGAGAGGAGGCAGTGTAAGGGCAAGCAGCTCTGCAAGAGCCAGTACACACAGGGAGCTGGCTTGAAAGCCAACTTCCCACATGTATTGTCTCCCATTTGCCCCCCACCTTACACACACTGCTGCCTCTGTGGGAGGTGGAGGGGCAGGCATCTCCATGGGAGCTGGCATGCATACACTCCCCATGGGCACTAGCTTCTGCCTCCCCCTCCCTTGCTGCCTCTGATGCAGGAGCAGCAAGGGTCGGGGGAGTGTGTAACCATTAGAATTAACCGATGAGCCCAGGCTTATCAGTTAATTGCGTAAATGGGTACACCCCAACATCCCTAATGCACACATGGGTTCTTCAAAACTAATAGAGTGCATAAGAAATGGAATGGAAATCAGTCATACTTCCTCCTCTGGAGTGCAGTGTTCAATTCTGGTCATCTCATCTAAAAGGATAGAGCAAATATTGTTTTCCTTTTTAAAGGCATACAAAATGAATGCGTATAGAGGGGCTTGGTAGAGTGACTGGAAGAGCCAAGATAGCAGACTAGACAGAGCACTGGTTTTGTGGCAATTACTATATTCCTATATGCACCTTTTCCAGTTGACAGAATTTGATACACGTTTAGTGCCGTGCCGTACCTAAGCATTATACATTTGAGGGTTAATGCTTTAAAACAAAGTACAGAAGAACCTAGACCTCTCTCTGGGATCTCCTAAACCACTTTAATCCAGCTATGCATGGGGTCCACAACCACGTCAACAAAAGCACAGATTTAATGGTAGAGTCGGGTGATGAGTTAAAAAACAAACATTTAATTTCATTCTAAAAAAATGCATCGTTCTATGTTAAACAATTATTTAACAGTTATTACTCAGTCACCTCTGGCCAGCATACTAAGGGATCTCAAAAAAATCTGTGTAGGAGGTGAAAACTGATAAACAGGATAAATCAGTGCAAAACTAGTAGTTTTATTGCAAATAACAGCCATCTTTTGTGTTCTGTTAAGTAATTAAAAAGTAAAAATTCATTTGTATTGAATTCGTGACTATTGTATATTCAAGACTCTTGTATATCATCTTACCTTGAAACTATTCTAGGGCTCTCCATTGGCAGAAGAATATACACATTTCCTAATGTTAATGTTGGCATTGAAGTAGCAGCTGGAATTCCAGGACGCTACTTTTGTGACTTTGCAGGAGGAGGAAATTGTTGAATGGCTTGTACTAAAGCTGCAACAATGTTTTCATAATTCTAGATACATTCAATAATGCCCTTGCTTAGCAGAAAATATATCCATTAAAATTTAAATCTTTGACTACTGTTCGAAAGTCACTGAAAATATGAAAAGAGAATCTGCATGCAACCGAACAGCATCTAAGGAAAGAAATAGGAGCCAATTCTGCATACTAAACAAGGACTTAACTCCCATTTTAATGAATGTGCATTTGCATAGATGAGTAGGATTGGGCTATAAAATACCATATTCTCCTTCCTCCTCCCCCAACCTCATATTTATAGGGAAAAGATTGCCACCCTCTACAATTATCCTTACAGCTTCTTCCTGCAGTACTGCAAAAGAAATATCCTAGAATTCCAGCCGATGTCACAATGTCAGTATTAACATGTGGGCTGCGTCTAGATTGGCATGATTTTCCGGAAATTCTTTTAATGGAAAAGTTTTCCGTTAAAAGCATTTTCGGAACAGAGCATCTAGATTGGCACGGACGCTTTTCCACAAAAGCACTTTTTGCAGAAAAGCGTCCGTGCCAATCTAGACTCGCTTTTCCACAAAAAAGCCCCGATCGCCATTTTCGTGATCGGGGCTTTTTTGCGGAAAACAAATCTGAGCTGTCTACACTGGCCCTTTTGCGCAAAAGCTCTGTGCAAAAGGGACTTTTGCCCGAATGGGAGCAGAATAGTATTTCCGCAAGAAGCACTGATTTCTTACAGTAGGAAGTCAGTGCTTTTGCGGAAATTCAAGCGGCCAGTGTAAACAGCTGGCAAGTTTTTCCGGAAAAGCGGCTGATTTTCTGGAAAAGCTGGCCCGTCTAGACACAGCCCGTGGGTGTGGGTGTGGGTGTGGGTGTGGGTGTGGGACAGAAGAAGACAGACTGTGGATGAAATCCGGACCACCAGATGTTTTTGAAGGGATTGTGAAATATTTTTATTTGTTTATGTTATCATTGCCTAGTGCTGTCTTTGACAGCCGGAGCTCTCAGCCCCACAGCTAGCAACTTGGACTGTCAAAGGCAGCAACAGGCAATGTAAGCACAATTGCAGGGAAAATCCTGCTGCTCAGCTCTGGACTAGAACCTGCTTGGTTGTTTGGTGGGTTTGATGCAAGTACATAGGCACATGTAAGAGGATGGAACAAGCACATCTAAGAGGATGGACCATTCTCAGTGCAGATTAGGGATGTTAAAATGTGGGGGGTTTGGTAAATGTGAAATTTTCAGCAGTTGCACATTTACATTCGGAAGGGGGAGGTGGCTCAGTGAGAGTCTGTGTGCACTGATTAGCCATCTTTTAAGCTGGCCACCTGCACGTACCAGCTCCGGCAGAGCCCTCTTCTCCCCACAGTGCTGCTTCTGTAGCAGAGGCAGCAGTACGGGAAGGCAGATGGCACAGGTGCTTGCAGGAAGCTGGCTTTTAAGCCTCAAGCATCAACTCGCACCTCCTCTCCTCCCTCCTTCCCCTCACTACTGCCTCTGATATGGACCTTGCATGTAACTGTGAAGGTTAATGAATGAGCCCAGACTCATCAGTTAACCATTTAAATGTGTATGCTGAGACATTCCTACTGCAGATGGAATCTCTGGAGAAATTAGCTCCCAAACTGACAAGTTTTTGCTGAGCAAATGCAAATTGCAAGTTTTCAAAGGATTCTATTTTGGCCAGTTTGGGCAGGTTTCTCAGGAACAGCAAAAGGTAGAACAGTATTAAGGGTTGTCAGTGTTAGAATTTCAGTGTGTAGTTTTTGAGTTAATGAGCTTCCAAACTTTCTCAGGCCTAACATTCAGTTGCTAGAAATGGAAATTTTTATGGGAGGCAGCTCTAGGTAAATGGCAGTTTGAGAGCATTGTTTTTGAAGGCTCACATAATTCTGAAATACAATTTAATCTCAGCTAATTTAAAATGTATAAAATATTTAAATTGTCTGCTATTATTAGCCTTTTACTCAGGCTAGCAAATTAGGTCAGTTTCACTATGCTGGTTAGGGCCCTAAGCAGCATTCTTAACAGGGATGTTAGTGTGTAGTCATTTACATGATTAACCAATAAATCTGAATTTATTGGTTAATCCTAATGTCTATATGCACCACCCCTTACTGCCTCTGCATCAGGGTGGAAGCTTTTAAGCCGGTTCTGCAGAGCCGCCTTCCCCCACCCCTCAACCCGATGCCTCCCACAGAGGCAGGAGAAATGGGGTATAGACGGAGTCTAGTGCTCAGGGTGGGGAGCTGGTTTAAAAGCTGGCTCCCCACAAGCACTGGATCCTGCAGAGCTGCCTGCCCCCACCACAACCCCAAACTATAGGTTGCACGTCCCAAAACTGGAATTCTCTGGTCTGGCAACATCCATGGTCCTATTGGACCATGGATGTTCCAGGATCAGAGAACCCTGACAGCCTAGTGGCAGGGGCTGGGAGGGGCTGGGCCGAAGCAGCTGGACAGGGCAGGAGCTGCTGCTGTAGTCAGCCTCCAGCAGCCCGCAGCAGTGGGGCTGGAGCTGGCAGCAGCCCCCATCAGCCTGCAACACTGGACAGGGTTGGGGCAGCCCCTGGCAGCACAGGATCAGGTCGGGGCAGTCCTTGGCAGTGTGGGCTGGAGCCAGAGCCTTAGGCAGCCTGTGGAAGTGGAGCCAGAGCCTGTGAGCTGCAGCAGCAGGACCAGGGCTGGAGCTGGCAGCAGCCTACAGTAGCCAATGGCAGCGTGGCACCAGAGCCCCAGACAGCCTGCAGAAGTGGGATCAAAGCCTGTGGGCTGCCACAGGGCTGGGACTGGAGCCCGAGCTCTTGCCAGCCCTATCAGGGCAAGAGTCAGCCCTGGCAGCCTGTGGCAAGGCGGGGCTGGAGCCTGTGGCAGCCCACAGCAGTGCAGCAACCCATCAGTCAGCCTGGCAGAGGTTGGAGGTTGTCCCCCCGCTTCCTCCCCCAGCTGGCATAGTAGACTGTCCTGGGCACAGTTCTCCAGGGTTAGCCCCCACCAATGGGAGCTGCAGGAAGCTGTGCAGACTGGGACATCATTTCCTGCAGCTCCCTTTGGCTGACAACAGTGATCCACGGCCAACAGGCGCTGCAAGTGCCCATACCTGTGGATGTACAGTTAAATAACGTGTCTGGCAAACCACTTCTGGCTAATCCTGGAAAATTATGTCTGGCCTACAGGTGGCTTATTGTCCACTCCTGGTTTAGAGAGTCTGTGAGTCACAAAACTTAAGAGCCTCTTGCTGTCTTTCTGCTATAAAAGATACTTAATTTAGCTGCCAGCTGAAGCCAAACATTTCAAAACTGGCTACCTAAAGTTGAGCATTTAAATTCGCTTACTTTAGGTCCCTAGCTTTACATACTCACATTTGAAAATTGTATTGATGGTATTTTGTAATTTATTCAAATGAAAGAGCTAAGATTAGCTAATAAGCAGCATTAGAAAATGTATACTATTTTGGTTGAGTATTAGTTAAATAGTACTAAGTTCCAATTTTAAAATTTGCAAACCTAAATTTTTTTTCATGACAGTTTGACAAGGAAGTGAATTGTGCGCTATATTCAATACTCCATGGAGGATTTCAAATAGAAAGTCAAAAGCAGATTTTTTAAAAAAGCAGGGTTTTCATTAGATGGTACTGCTTGAATGAGATTTCCCTTTGACCATTTTAAGGAGTGTTACCCTTTTCACTCTTTATGGTAGACCTTTTAACGATCCAGACAAGAGCCAATGAACTTGAATACATGACTTTCACAAATGTGGTATTTTGATCTGGATTTAAAAAATGTTTTTGCAAATATCTTTTTCTCTTAGGGTATGTCTACACTACAGTATTATTTCAAAATAGTTATTTCGAAATAACGCGTCTACACACAAAACGCATTTCGAAATAGCATTTTGCTATTTCGAAATATCACGTCCACACTGAGTGGACTCTGAATCGCATTTAAGGCTGGCCAGAACCAGTTCTAGCAGGGCACCAGGTCAGGACTTACTGGCTACGTCTACACTGGCGTGATCTTGCACAAAAACTCTTTAGCGCAGGAGTTCTTGTGTTAAAGTAGTTGCACAAGAGAGCGTCTACACTGGCATGTGCTTTTGCACAAGAGCATACTTGCCAGTGTAGAGGCTCTCTTGTGCAAGAAAGCTCTGATGGCCATTTTTACCATAGGGCTTTCTTGCACAAGAAATTCATGTTGCCTGTCTACACTGGCCTCTTACACAAGAACAGTTGAACAAAAGGGCTTATTCCTGAGCGGGAGCATCAGAGTTCTGGCACAAGAAGCCCTGATTTCATACATTAGAACGTCAATTTACTTGTGCAAGAACACGCAGCCAGTGCAGACAGGCAGCAAGTTTTTGCACAAGAGCGGCCGCTTTTGCACAAGATCGTGCCAGTGTAGACACAGCCACTGTGTGGGGCTGCTGCCTGACGCTATCTGAGGTCAGTGCTTAAAGGGCCCCCCCCACCCCCGGACAGCCAGTTCTCAGGTTTCCCTGCTTGCTTGTCTACACCGATCAGAGACAGAAAAGCATTTTGTCTCTGCGTGCTTTGGTTGCCCTGACTCAGGACACCACAGCACTATGCAACATGGAGCCAGAGCTCGTGCTTCTCTTGGATGCGTTGCTGCGAGCCTGGCTATACTTTCTGCGGGCTGCCATCCGGGAGGTCCATCGTGGGGCTGTTAGTATCCAGAAGGCCCTGCAGGAGAGCTTCCACCCTGAGGAGCACTAAGAGCCTCCCTGGTCTGTCCCACTGGGGGCTTGTGCCTCATTCCTCCCTCATGTTCTTCCACTTACCCCTTCCTAGCCCCGCTTCCTGATGTCAAATAAAATACACGTATTTTCATGAACACAAACTCTC
>CM057847.1:56993428-57016263 GCA_030068395.1 Apalone spinifera | reverse complement strand
TAGGAGGGGGTGCAGGGTCTGGGAGGGAGTTGTGACCTGGGAGAAGGGGGGAAAGGGGTACAGAGGATTTGGGTGGTAGCCTGAGGCAGGTAGTTGGGGGGGAAGGGGTGGGGTGCCAGAGGCAGGCTCTGGCTGGGAGGCGCTTACCTAGGCAGCTCCTAGCCAGCAGCCCTGCAGGAACCTGAGGCAGGCTGCCTGTCTTTGCTGAATTCTCAGTTGGTTGGCTGCTCCATATGGGTCTGCTCTGGGCATGGGGAGCGGGGGGAGGCTTCACACGCTGCCCCTGCCCCCAGCATAATTGGCCAATAGGAGCTGAGAGATTTTGCTGGGGATGGAAGCAGCATGCGATGCCTCCCTCCTCCCTCCCCAGCAGTCCAGAGCAGAGAGCAGCCGCCTGTTTAAAGTGTGAGCTGCTCTCTGCCTAAGGGTTCTGGAGAGACAGCCATGGGCTGGATCCGGTGGCTTGGTGGTTAAGTCCCTGCTTCAAAATATATCAGGGATTTAACTGTACTACTGGAGCTAGAGTTTCTGAGCAAGTTTTTTGAAGAGGTTTCTGGGATTTCCCCCACTGCAGAAAGGAAGTGGTGTGTTAGTTGGGAGTCTCACAAAGGCATTGCCTCTCTCTGCTTTGCTGCTGGCCTCTTTTTATTTTTCTTTCTGACTTGGATAGTTGATGTCTTGTAAATCTTTGAGACACTGAGCATTCTAATATCCTAAAGGGGAGGGGGTGAATAGTTCTGCCTAGAATCCTGACTTGAAGTGCAGAAGTAACTCAATTATTGAGCTACTAACTCTTAATAGATTATGGGGACAATGATTAAGATGGAATACTGTGGACTGCACTAATGTTGCTGGTTAATTCTGCTGTGCAGTAGCTGAACAGAGACCTTATTCTCCTCAGAGTTATTTATGCACTGTGAAATGTTTTTAGGACAGCTTCCTAAATGTCCTGCTTTCCTCAAAACAGTAGGAGTCTGTCTAAAAATAAAATATTTAAAAGTACAGGATATTCTTTAACATTAGTCATAATTTTCATGGTAGAAACTAATGCTGGTACAAATCTTTTGGTTTTTCACATCGGATACTGTTGCTGTTTTGAATTTTTCACTAATTCAGTTCAACACAAAGCTCAGTTTTCTGATGCAGTAGAGCTAAGCTCTGTCTTGCAACTGCAGGAGCAAAGGAAAATGCCTGGTGACAGGAAGAGCAGGGCTTTTTGTGGTGAGGGTAGTGTGGCGGGGTGAAGCAACCCTGCTTTCACCCGGGGCCGTAGGAGTCTCGGGAGCCGAGATTGACCGGCACCTGCTATGGTCAGGAAATGGTGGGGCCGGATTTAGAAGCCCCGCTCAGGGAAGGGGGAGGGGCCGCGCTAGGAGCAAGAGCCCCGAGAATGGCCGCAAACGTGGCATCAGGGGATGACGTAATACACTGATACGGTCTGACTCAAGAGAGTGGGTGGGCTCAGGAACTCCTACTCCGCCATCGGAGGTCGAGTATTGGCACCCAGGACAGTGCGATTGCCCACTGGGTGCAGCTCTCAAATGAAACCAGACGGAACCTATACTGTTGTGAGTTGTAAAGGTGCCGGATGGCACAATAAACAGGTGGTTGAACAAGATACGAGCCAGAACTTCTTACAGGTAGAATATGTGAGTGAAGGGCTGTGTCCAGACTGGCAAGATTTTGCCAGCAATCGCTTTTGCGCAAAAACTTGCCAGCTGTCTACACTGGCCACTTGAATTTGCGCAAGAGCACTGACTCTGTAATGTACAAAATCAGTGCTTCTTGCGCAAATACAATGACACTCCTGCAAATACAATGACGCTCCCGCTTGGGCAAAAGCCCTCTTGCGCAAATGCTTTTGAGCAAGCGGGGCAGTGTAGACAACCCAGAACCGTTTTGCACAAAAAAGCCCCAATGGCTAAAATGGCGATCGGGGCTTTCTTACGCAAAACCACGTCTAGATTGGTACGGACGCTTTTCCGCAAAAAGTGCTTTTGCGCAAAAGCGTCCATGCCAATCTAGATGCTCTTTTCTGCAAATGCTTTTAACGGAAAAACTTTTCCGTTAAAAGCATTTGCGGAAAATCATGGCAGTCTAGATGTAGCCATGGTGTATATGTTGACCAGATCCAGAGTCTGAAAGTCATGCATTTAAATTGTGCATAAGACTGACATTTGGCATAGGATTCTGAGAAAGGTTTGGGGGTCAGGGTGGATAACCTGCTGAACATGAGTTTTGTATGACACTGTAACCAAAAGGGCTAGTGAAATCCTTGGATGCATAAAGAGGGGAATCTAAAGTGGCAGTAGAGAGATTATTTTACCCCTCTTTGGCGCTGGTGTAAGTCTTACTTGAATACCATGTCCAGTTCTGGTGTCAAAAATCCAAGAAGAATGTTGATAGATTGTAAAAGGTTCAAAGAAAAGTTATGAGACTGATTAAAGCAGGGATGGGGAACCTAAGGCCTGGCCCCTGGTTTGCCTGGATCTGCCCCCTGTGGCTTGTGGCTTCCTCCCCCCCCCCCCCCCCCCCCCCCCCCCCCCCCCCGCCCAGCATTTCGGAGCCCACCTTGGCGCTCTAACTTCCCCGCCTTCTCCCCAGCTGGAGCACACAAAATCTACTAGCCTGGGCCCTCCTAGGCTCTGGTGTCTGAGGGGAGTGTCTTTCTCCTTCTCAGTCAGGGCCATGTCAGTGAGGGTTTTTATTTTGCCCCAACCCAAAAAAGGTTCCCCACTCCTGGATTAAAGGATTAAAAAACATACCTTATGGTCTCAGTGTCAAAGAGCTCCAACAATTTAGTTTAGCAAAGAGAAGGTTAAGGCAGCAATGGGCAAAGGGCCTTCTGTGGGCCGGATCCGGCCCGCCAAGCCAGTGGATCCAGCCAATGGCCGCCCTGCTGCTGCCCCTATCAGGGCTTGGGGAAGGGGAGGGTGCAAAGTCTCCTCATCTCTGCAAGAGCGTGCAGTGGTTAGAGAGACAAGACGGCTGTTTTAAAACAGCTGGTGTTTATCTCTAGCTGCTACACACTTTGCATGAGGGAGCTTTTCACGCTGCCTGCCCCCGGCCAATCAGGGCTTAGGGGTGGGGAGCACACGAAGTCTCTAGCATGCTGTCCCCACCCTGCCAGGGTCGCGCAGTGGCTAGAGAGACACGCCAGCAGCTGGCATGTTTCTCTAACCACGCGTTCTTGTGGTGGCGAGAAGACTTTGCATGCTGCTCTGACACCAGACCCTGATTGGCCCAGGAGCAGGGAGAGCGTACGAGGTCTCCCTGGGGGGGCAGAAAGGAAGGGGGAAGACTTCTTGCACTCCCCCACCCCAGGTCAATCAGGTTGGGGGGAGCACAAGAAGTCTCCTGTCCCCGCCCCTTCTGGGGTGGCCCAGGGCCACTTCAGAAATTATTTAAATTAAAAATTATTGCCCACCTCTGGGTTAAGGGGTGATTTGATTACAATCTATAAGTTTCTACACACGGAACAAATCTTTACTAATGTTCTTCATGCTAGCAAAGAAACATTATCCAATGTATGGAAGTTAAAGCTAGACAAATTCAGACTGGAAATAGAGTGTAAATGTTACTAGTATGAGCAATTAACCATTGGAAAACCAAGCGTCGTAATAGATTTTTCATCACTATGTTTAAATCAAGATTGGGTGTTTTTTTTAAATATCTGCTCTAGGAATTATTCTGGGCAAGCTGTGTGGTCTGTACTGTGCAGGCATTCAGTCTAAAGGAACACAATAGTCCCTTCTAGCCTTGGAATTGATGATTCTGTAAAATATACCATAGTTTCCCTCTTTCCTTGTCGGAGAAACCTGTCTGTGTGGATTGTTTCTGTGCATCTGCTATCGCTGTCTATATCGCTATAGGCACAATGGCAAATGGCTGCATGCTCAGTCAGTCACTGCGCTGCTTCACTTGGGGACACACTTCTGATGTCATTATCCTTGTGGGAATTAGGAAAAACTCCATTAAAGTTACTAGAGTTAAAATTCTGCAATGGGATCAGGCCCACTACTTGCAGGAGCAGCCATGATGTTATTTCTCTGCTTTTGCAAGAGTGTACTGGACGATGTGGGGTTACATATAATACATCGACATCTTAAAGCCCTGTCAAGCTTTAATTGGAGTAAAAGGAAAATTAGAGGCATGATTTTGATTTCATTTATACTAATTGTACATTCATGTAATTCCATTGATTTTAACAGTTACTTCCTGGGCACTGCATTTCAGGAAAGTTGTGGACAAATTGGAGAATGTCCAGAGAAGAGCAACAAAAATGATGAAAGATCTAAAACTATGACCTATGAGGGAAGACTGAAAGAACTGGGTTCGTTTAGTCTGGAAAAGAGAAGACTAAGAGGGGGCATGATCAGGCCCGGCCAAAGGGTTTGCAGGGCCCAAGGCAGCATGCTGTGGTTGGCTGGGCCGCATGGCTACCTGGCTTCCAGTCAGGCCAGTGAGTGAGCAGCCAGGTAGGCGGGGCCGGGATCTGGGCAGCGCGGGGCCTTGAATTCACGGGGCCCAAGGCAACCACCTCGCTCACCTTGCCCAAAGCCAGCCCTGGGCATGATAACAACTTTTACGTACCTAAAAGGGTGTTGTTATAAGGAGGAGGGAGAAAAAGTATTCTTCTTCACTCTGATGATAGGACAAGAAGCAATGTGCTTAAATTGTAGCAAGGGAGGTTTAGGTTGGACATTAGGAAAATCTTCCTGTCAGGGTGGTTAAACACGAGAATAAATTGCCTAGGGAGATTATGGAATCTCCATCATTGGAGATTTTTTAAGAGCAGATTAGACAAACATCTGTCAGGGAATAGTCTGGCTAATGCTGCCATGAGTGCAGGGGACTGAACTACAGGTTTAACCTCTCTAGTCCAGCACTCTCTGGTCAGGCAGTATCGATGGTCCTGCATGATTTTATTTAGCCAGATGTCCGCTTAATCATGGTCGTGGGCAAGTTTCCCACGGTCCCATGAAGTTTGTTTGCAGCCTCCAGTCCTGGTTCTCAGTGTTCTATGCTGTTATTTGGCTCTAATTGACCTCTAAATGTCTTCTAAGACCACATAAGGAGTAGAAATGTTGGCAGTGCTGACCTCCTGTGGTTCGGCAAATTCTCTGGTTCAGCACCAGTCAGGACTCGAGGGTGCCAGACTAGAGAGGTTCAACCTGTCGATGGCCTCTTGAGGTCCCTTCCAGTCCTATGATTCTAACTGAGATCAGATATGGGCATAAGGACCTCAAAGGAACTACACTGATCTTTCAAGCTACAGGTTGAATTTCTCAAATCCAGCACCCTCAGTACCTGACTGCTGCCAAACCAAAGAATTTGCCAAACTGCAGGAGGTCAATGTTGTCTAGCAGCATTATCAACATTTCCACTGCTTATTGAGCTCTCAGGTTAAGTCTACACTGCAGAGCTATTTCAGCATATCTCCAGTTTCCCGAAATAGCTATTCCGTGTCTTAAGAGCTAGCCTGTTATATCAAAACATAATGGGCTCGCTATTCTGATGTCCCTCATTGTACAAGGGTTAAGGAACATTTTGATATACCACCTTATTTTGAAATTACCTCGAAATAAGCTATGCAATTTGCATAGTGCAAATTGCGTAGCTTATTTCGAAGTAAGGGTGCTGTGTAGACGCACCTTTAGAAGATATTTAGGGGTAAATTAGAGCAAAATAAAAGCACAGAACACTGAGCGCCAGAACTGGTGGTTGTAAACAAACTTTATGGGAAACTTGGCCACACCCATGATAAATGGACATCTGACTAACTAAAATCATGCTAGACCACAGATGTTGCTGGACCAGAGCGTTCTGGACTAGAGAGGTTCAACTTGTAATAAAATGACTTTGGAAAAGTGTCCCTAACAGTAGCTGAGAAGCAGCTGCTAATTTTAACATTACTTACACATAACATTTAATTGTACAACTTACTTAGCGAAATTTGGGTATTTAATCTGTGCTAAGGTGGTTTCAAAATGGATAAAACATTTTTGTGCCCTAAGACTCTGTATGCCAAGTTTCATCATGGAGCAAATTATTATTGCTAAGTGCAATTGGGAAATTAGGGACTTACAATGGAAAGTCCAACAACAGTGCTGCAATATGTGGAAAAAACACACAAGAAAGCTTTTCATATCTTCTCCCACATGGGAGAAGTAAATATCCTCAAGTATGAAGGGCATTCCACCATAGTAGTGTTAAGACTGGTTTAATCAAGCAATAAAAACACAGCAGTCTGTACATATTACTAAAATAATAAGTAAAGACATTTGAAGTGCACATTTTAGAAGAGCCAAGATATAGGGTCTCTCTGGATTTTTGGAATTCCCAATATTTGTGTATTGCAGATTTAACTTTCATTTTAAAATGAGGCTTTTTATCATTTTGCTCATATTGAAATTTTTCCAGATGTAACTCACTGAAATGCTGACTTCTTGAGTTGATAAACAGTAGCTTTGAGCAGTGTGAATTTTTTAGTCATATCAGTGAGTGTTAATTTTGAAACGCAACAACTGTTCTATGAATGTTGGCTTCCGTACTGATAAGAAAACCTTTAATTCTAATATACTGTATTCAGAGTGTTTTGAATGGTTTGAAATGGCATTCTATAAGAATACAGCTGCAAGATTTAGACATGCCTATAGCTTCATTCTTTATAATCAGGTATTACATTTAATTTTGTTTCTTCTTCAACATAAACTCTGAGGGAGACAGGTGATGTGGAAAGATTAGACTATCTCTGTAGAGAGTGAATGTGGCATTTTCATGTGGGTAGTGAAAAAGCTGAAGATTGGGGGGAAATTTTTTTAGAGCAAATAAATTAATTGCATTTTAAACAACCTGAAGATACCAAATGTTCAGTATTTTGAGTAAGTTTACATAAATAAAACCCATAATATTTTCCAAACATTTCATTGGTTTCAGAATAGGGATTTGAATGAGTAACCAGTTACCCGGTAAGCATCACCCTTACCCAGTGATGTTTACTGGGTACCGGTTAACAGGTATCCAGGAGCAGCTCCCCACTCGCAGCCTGTTGTGGGAGGAGGGCTGCTTCAGTCCTGCGTGGGGGTTAGGAGCTAGCAACCTTTTCTTGGACCCCGCCAGTGTGGCTAGCCAGTGTGGCTAGCAAGGAACAGTGGCTGGGAAACAGCAGCCCCCATGCAGGTGGTGGAGAGGTACCAAGGCCAGCTTTAGGAAGTGCAGGGCCCAATTCGAACAGTTTCGATGGGGCCCGAGAAGCCAGGATTTTTTGTTGAGTGAAAAAAAAAAAACCACTGCACACAAAAAAAGAGTCACAGCCTCTTTAAATCCAGGGAAGCAACCGCGCTCCTCCTCCGGGGCCAACGCCCGGGACGCCACAGAGCTGTGGGAGGGGAGCAGCCAACACGGGGCCCACTTAGGCTGATTCGGGGGAATCGGTTGAATCGGCCTAAAGCCGGCCGTGGGAGGCGCCACCCCTCACTGGGATCCTGGCTTACTCAATTAAACTGTTAAACGTAGCATGTAAGTGGTTAACTAATTAACTGGGATTTTACATCCCTAGTTAAGAACAGAAAATTCAACACTATCCAGTGTCCATATAGTAACACACACAAACCATGAGCTTGTTAGTATTCTTGTGGCTGTCAGACTTGTGCAGTCAAGTTGTGTAGAAAGGTGTTAGTAATCATTTGTGTGTAACATACACAAGCATACAGTGAAGTATATTATTATTTATCTAATACATTTAGTTCATTTATAATGACATTTTAAAAGATATTGTCTAAAAAGATTTGTGTTGACTTTACTAAGTATATTTGTCTATATAGAAAAAATAATTAATCCAGAATATGTGCAGTGTAGGAGGGTCTGAAAGAGAAAATACAATAAATCTGATATCAGAGGAGTTTCCAGTGGGCTACTGTGTGTCTTTCAACTTCAAGTTCAAATTCTGGCTTGGATTAAAAATGAAGATTTATGGGTTTTGGTCTTGTTCTAATTCACAAGGAATGTTTGTTTCTCAAGTTATACGTCTGCCCAACTTGGTTTGCTTATTTTTGGCAGTTTATGCTCAAAAGACGCACACGATTAATATAGTAAGGGTGTTGTAGATCAGTTTTAGAAATACCCTGTCAGAACAACGTGTGGAAATTTTTATAATAACTTCTTCAGTATAAATCCAAAACCCAAGTTGTTCTGCAGCCAGAAGGAACCTAGTGGATCGAGGGTAGGAAAGGGAGGAGGAAACAGAGAAGTCACAAAGAGGAAAGAAATGCTAGTTTGCAGTTTCACCTTAAGAGGTGCTAGCTTAAGAAATGCTAGTTTGCAGCATCATCTCTTATCTCCAAGACTGTGAAAACTGCACCTGAGTTGTACTGGGTCAGTTCTTCAAAGTACTTTTGTTCCCCGGGCCCAAACTCTCCCTTCTCTGGCTTCATCCTAGTCACTCCATGGTATTTTTCCCCAGGACTATGTCTAGACAGGAGCACTATTTTGGGTTACCAGAAGTATCCCGAAATAGCTATTCCGCATCTTTAAATGCACCCCTTATTTCAAATATATTTGAAATATTTGAGGGTTAAGGGACTTGTTGGAATAGTGCTTTATTTTGAAATTTGGCACTGTGTAGGCAGCGCTAAATTTCAAAATAAGCTATTTTGAAATTACCTCAAAATAAGCTATGCAGGTCCCCCAACCTGAGCCCATCGTACACCTGAACCCCTTGGCCAGGGCCATTCTAAGTAATTTCTCCACAGTGTTTTATGGGACTCTAAATCGAGATAGCGCATCTATATTAGGGGAGCCTGCATCAGACTAATTTTGAGGCATCTCTGCAGTGTGGACACGCTATTTTGAAATAAGCTATTTTGGAATATATCTTCAGGAATAGCTAATTCTGAAATAAGCATACAGTGTAGACGTGTACCCTCTGTCATAGAGAGATGCTGTTTAGATTCCAATAGACAGCCACATTACTCCAGGCTGCCTGCAGATTATCTATCTGGACACGTGCAAATTCTGGTTTGACTGGAGCCACACTGTGAGATGTAACTTTTGCTCTGCATAACTTTTGAAATATTGCTCGCCCAAAGAAACAGTGGTTGATGATCATTAGCTGAGATCAGTCCCAAGCCGATGAGGTAAGTTTGGGAATGATCAGAGCCATAGTATTTAGCCTCACTTGGAATTCAAACATTTTTATAAAAACCATGATTTTTAGTAGGCTGTATCTCAGGGATCAATTGCTCTAACAACCTCACATTTGGACTATGAGCCCTACGTCAGACCCTCATAATGTGTTTTATTTTCCAAGACAGTCTGAGAGAGTCTATAGATTGTAGAGCTTTAGAAAAAGCAGCTGTTAATGAGCTAGATCCAGGCTTAACTATAGTCACACACAAAGCATGAAATGCTAGCAACTTATTGTTCCTGCCAAACACAGAATAACATCCTTGCATATTTAACTTGTTGATATTAGGCTGGTCTGCCTGCTTTTGCAAAGCAGTATCTGAAGCATAATTGTATTTCAAAGAAATACCAGGCACTAAGAGCTAGGGATGTAAAATCCCAAGTTACATGTTAAACTATAGGTTTAACAGATTGACTGCCCACAGCACAGTGTAGTGGGCCAAGCTATGCTGGATCAGCCCCCTTCCCATGGCATGCTGCAGGCAGGGACTGCAGGGCCTGGGCAGTGGTTATTTGGCTACTCTGGTAAGCATGCCAGTAAGGCAATGTTTACTGGGTAACCAGTTAACTGGTTAAACCTTTACATTCCTACTAAGATCATAAATATGTAAGTGATTATTTCCAGAAAAAAATATACCAGGTACATGTGTATCAGACATATAAATTAATGAGACACAATTCCTATGGAGGACACTTTACCAAGCCATGTTTACTCTCAGCAAGCAGATTCCAAAAGGAAATAGCAAGAATTGCATTACTCGCAAGCATAGTGCATTCATGTCAGCACAGTCAGAGGCAAGTAAGAGGTGACAATGACATGCCGCAGCTAGAAGGGCAGCGTCTGTCATATGTCTTTCATTTACACGAGAATAGACCACCCAACATGCAATAACCCCCATCCAGTGATGTGCTCACACATAACTCTCATTGGAATCATGCATTGGGAACACAAGATTGGATCCATTTTGACCACTTCGCTTTCATTTTGTTGGGTTCTTTTCCATCGGATGGTCTAAAACAAAAATAAAGAATAAATAAAATAAATGCCTTAACCACCTATATTGAATTATACATTGAAAATTTATAAAAAAATCAGAGGAAGTGGTGCAAAACTCAAGTAAAAGAGGTTGGGTTTGCTCAAAAACTTTATTGGGCATGGGTGGCATGATTCTCAGCACAGGTAGACAGGCTCATGCTAGAAACAGTAGTGTGGATAGTGCAAATGTGGTAAAAGCTCAGGCTAGCCACCTGAATTCAAACCCAGGGGTTTGGGCTCATTGGCTAGTGAGAGCTGTCAGTAGTGCTACAATGTCCACGCTGCTGTTTTAGTGTGTTAGCTCAAGCTGAGCTAGCATGATTTGTCTACCCGTGCTGGGAATCAAACCTGCCGACTTCTGTGTAGGCCTATTAACTGAGGTCTGCAGGAGAGCAGAGTTTGTAATCCAGCACAAGACTTTGCCATCCTCCCACCTGTGATGATTTATCTTTTCTTATAATATTTGGAGAAGATAGAAAGGAGATTCACTCTTATTCATAAATATGGTCATTATTAGGGATGTAACAAGTTGTTTAAAAATGTAATCACATAACTGCTAAAAATCCTAGTGCTTACACCACGGGTGGGCAATAGTTTTTGACTGGGGGCCACTTCAGAAATTTTTGAAGTGGCCCTGGACCTCCCCAGAAGGGGCAGGGCCTCAGGCAGAAGGAGGTGGGGCCAGGACACTTCTATGCATGCCCACCCACAGACCCTGATTAGTCTGGGCATGGGGGAGCATGTGAAGTCTTTGCCCCCGCTCCGCCCCAGGGAGAACTGCTAGGTGTTCAGAACAGTTAGCAGTTCTCTCTAGGCACCCATGACTAGTGCCGAGCCCCTTGCAGGGTGGGAGGAGGCTTTCTGCGCTCTACCACCTCCAGGCCAATCAGGGCTAGGGAGCGAGGGGAGCATGCAAAGTCTCCTTCTGCCCTGCCCCCATCCTGCAAGGGCGGGAGGAGTGTGAAGTTTCTCGCTCCCTGACATCCAGCGCGCTGCGCTTAGATTCAGCTCCAGGGTTGACTCTAAACATCACATGCTTCCTTGTCCCTAGGCCCTGATTGGACCTCCGCAGGCTGGATCAACCCACTTAGCAGGCCGGATCCAGCCCACAGAGACCCTTTTGCTCACCCGTGGGTTACATACACTGCAGGCTCTGCAGTATAAAGCTTACATAAGTTTTATATTGCAGATTCTGCAGTGAAGCCTCCCCGGTTAGCGTGTAACCGGCAGAGAGAGGGATAAGCCACGAACAGGGGCTGCTTTGGCTTGCCAGCCGGAGCGTCCCCTATCTGTGGTAGCCCTGTGAGGCTGGAGCAACCTCCTGCTCTGGGCGGGTGGGGAGCTGCTGCAGTCCCTACTGGTTAACCAGAACTAGTAAGCCTGACCCATTAAAGATGAGGCTTACCTGTTAACCATTTAGATTCCTAGTCAGTATAAATTATCTTGGTTTTTTTTCCCCATTGCCTTGCTCTTTGTTTTGTCACTTACAGCTATCCAGAGTAGGGATGTAAAATCCCATTTAATTGGTTAACTGGTTTAACCTAATGTTTAACCAGCTAAATGATTAAAGGGTGGTTGGGCAGGGGCTGTCCCCCAAGCATCACAGCCAAATTTAAGCGAGCCTCCCCCACCCTGTGCCCACCGTGGCTGGGCTGGAACAGAACTTGCCTAGGATGGGCTTCACAGGGCTGGAGCAATCTCCTGCCTCCAGCAGGAAGGGAGCTACTCCAGCCCCCACCAGTTAACCTGTCACATCCCTAATACAGACTGTGCTTGGGCCTTGAAACTTCTCAACACCTGTGTTTCTCAGTCTTTTCAGACTAGCAATCACTTATTTGAAGTTTAGAAAAGAAGAAGACTCTGTCCCCTGATGTTTACTATAATAGTAAGAGTAAAAAAATGTATCGATTGGTGCAAGGATTTTGAGAGAATGGCGGCGAATACCGGAGCTGGGTGGGTCAGGGTGTGCTGGGAACAAGATTTTTCTTTGCTTTAGACTTTAATAAAATTTTCAACACCTCTCAGCCACCCAGCTGCCTTTCATGTTCCCCGGGGTCCTGACCCACAAGCCAAGAAACACCAATCTAAACTAAAATATTTTTTTTATGGTCCCCATTGCTGACCCTTTAGCTCCCTAGTGAGAGCAACTGTGGGAGGCCCAAGCATAAATAGCTGTCTGGCTCCAGCTGCCATTTCCAGCCATGCCTGAGCATGTTACATTATTAGAGCTACTCTGAGGCAGCGGTTTTCAAACTTTTTGTCTCATGACCCAGTTGAAGAAAATTGTTGATGCCCTCGATCCAACATAATTTGATTGGAGTGTGGGGTCCAGGGTGGGGCTGAGGATGAGAGCTTTGGGGCTTAGAAGGGGGCTCCAGCTTGGGGGGCGGGGTCATGGCTGTGGCAGGAGCGGCTTACTTTCAATGGCTCCTAGTCAGCAATGCAGCGGGGGTGCTAAAGCAGGCTTCCTGCCTCTCCTGCAGACCATGTTGTGCCCCAGAAGCAGCCAGCAGCAGGTTCCTAGCCAATGGAAGTGTGGACCTAGTGCTCGGGGAAGGAGCAGTACCCGGAGCACTCTCCCCCCCGCCACCCACCTAGGGACGCAGTACAGTCTGTGGTGCCAGGAGAGGCAAGTAGCCTGCCTTAGCATCCCCACTGATTATCTGATCACCCTGCAGCAAGGAGACCTAGTGCGTGACATTCCATGACCCAGTACTGGGTCAAGACCCTAAGTTTGAAAACCACTTCTCTAAGGTACAAAGGCCTCATATGTACACAAAAGTGCACCAATTTACTGCAACTTTGGGGGGGCAAGCCTAAACTAAGGGAGGCCAGATTAAACAGATATGGCATACAGATCACTATACTAACGAAGTACAGCATGGGGGAGAGTCTGTTACGAATGTCTGAGTCAAACTAGAAACCAGAACAAGTTGTTCCTTAAGCACCTAACTGTAAGATGGAAAGAAAAATTGTTACTATGGAAGACTTCAGTCTGAGTGACATGCTGAAGATCTTCTGCAGCCAGTAGTAAAACATCATTAGAGTCTTGAAAAATTATAGATGACTTTCTGACAAGAGAGGATTTGCATCCACTGCAAGGTAATTTTGGTTAAGAGGGAAAGTGAAGGCAGGAACTAGAAAAGAAAATAGATATATAAAATGCAGGTAAAGCAGAAGGTAGACACCAATCAGTATAATTTGGAAGTTATGAAGTGCAGAAAATTGATAAGGGAAGCAAAAGACATCAGGAAAAAAATCCATGGCTGGCAAGCAATGGACAATAAGGTGGTATTATTAACAGCATTATAAGCAAAATAAATTGTAGCAATGGTATAGGCCCATCACTGTATATCGATGGTAAAATTGTTAATGATTTCAAAAAGGTAGAAATATTTAATAAATATTCCTGTTGTGCATTTGGAAAGAATTGGATGATGAATGTGTATCACATGAGGATGAACTATTTTTCCAACTAGCTAAGATGTGTTGGTCCCAGCTTTCCCCCAGGGAAATCACTCTGTTTTATACAAGAGAGTGTTTTCCATGGGGGAAAAGATGCAAATAGCTGAATGATTTTTCTAAAAGTTTAATGTTTACTTTCATCTTTACGGAAGACATACGAGGAACGGAGGATAACTTGAGACAGGCTCTGGGTTTCATCTGTCCTAGCCTATCCTTGCAGTTAAACTATTTTTACCACCTGTCTAAACATTGCTGGCATGCTTTTCTTCTAACCTTTCATTAAATTGAGGGAATCTAGCTAAAGGAAATGAAAACATTTAGGGACCAAATTCACATATGAAGTGTTTCACACCTTTTGGAAGAGAAGTGGAGAGCAAAGTGTGCCTACAAATGAACCAGTTCCTTTTATATGCCCTTTAGTTCACAGTGACATCAAATATTTGAAACCTTCCATGCGTTCCCTGTCACTGACAAATATGTGTCCAGTGAGAAGGAGAAAGACTGTTCTCATGTATTTATGTGATTTTCCTCTTTTGTTTACAGGGTTGTTTGTTTTTTTTAATGAAAATGGGACAGAAAAGGTTAAATGTAATCTAAAAGGGTTGGGTTGAGCAGAATTGGGGAGAATTAATTGAACTCAACTGGTGTGTAAATTGGCTTGAATATTTCATGGAGTAATCAAATGTTAGGCTTGAATCAAAAACTCTTTAAAAGGAAGCAACAAAAGAGAAGAGCCTTCTAATTCAATCAAGGAAGCTAACTTTGATAAAGGTGGTCAAAGGTGGGACTGCTAGTTCAGAAGAATTCAAACTAACCAATCAGAAAAGCTAAACAGTACCACCTGATTTGGTTGGCACCACTCAGAAGGGATTTGGGGCTATATAAACACAGACATTAACTCCTATTTTCAGGAAATAGATATATATGTTCTTATCTTTTCCAGGGCCTACTGTCTGCTACAGTTCAGGAAGCTGAATAGGCATTCAAAGAGATGGTAAGTTCTGAATTAAGTATATCCATCCTGCTTCTATTAGAGCTAAGGCTTGTCTGTGTTGTATTGGGTTTGTCCTGATTTCAGCCTTCATTGGCCAGCTATGGTTGCAGTTGTACCAGAGCAGAGCCTCTGATTTGGTTTGAGTAATGTATTTTCTGTGGAATTTGTTGGTCTTTCATGATTATTCTATTGTTGTTTTACTCTGTAAGTAGTATTAAAACATTCTCTGCATATGTTGAGTGCCCAGCTTTTAAAGTGTTTGCTGTCATCCTAATTGAGGCCTCTCAGTGCATGTTCTTGTTTGTCAATGCTAACAGGAGAATATCTGAAAGTAGTCTAGTATTAAACATGTGCCTGGTGGAGGGGAGGGGGGGTGGTTCTTTTGTTCAAGACTAAGGGTGTTATTCCATGTAGGGCTCTAAAAACCTAACTGGTTACTAAGTGGGAAATCTGCAAGGCAAGTACAGAGACCTATCCTGTTACCTTTAGTATTGAAGCCTATTTTTGTGTGGCCTAACTCCTGAAAGAAACTAAGAAATCCTCCCAAATGCGAACACTCATTGTCATTTTAGTGAGTTTTCAGATGCAGAGTTGCTGCTCTTAGCTTTGCCAAGCATCAGAGTGGTGCTAGCATAGCTTTAGCATGGTGTCTGTTCAGAGCCTGGTAGGCAGCAGTGAAACTGAAGATTTCAAATGTGTTTTGCTTCTGCTTGGGAAATGTCTCTACTGGTGGCCAGAGATGCACTGGAGCTCATCAGAGGAGAGAAGGCTCCAAGGGTACAGGCAAAATAGTAGAGGCCGTCTCCCCTTCCAAGAGATCTCTTCTCCCCCCTCTACTGTTTAGAGCTAGGCTTATGATTTAAGACTTGTTGTGAACACTAACGGTGCATCAGTGTAACTAAAGGGATGATGATACACCAGTGTAACAATCAGATGAAAAATGGGATTTTTTTTTTTTAATTTGGAAAATCACTTTGGAAACCTTAAATAGGCTTTTGACAAAGCTATATTACACAAGTGTAGGATCTGGGTTTCTCACCAGGGAATTGCCTCTGGAGCTTGCTGGGGATGGAGATGGAAATCTGCCTCTGTTTCCCTCTGCCTGGTAGCTCAAGCCATCTCACAACTGTGTTTGCGGTGCTAATGTTGTTGTAACTTGAGGCATCCACTTGGTTTTAGGATGTGTGAGGGAGGCCTGTGCTGACCCTATGCAGTTGATAAGGGATCTGAAAGGAGGCTGTGATGACAGAGCAGCTCCTGTCCATGGCAGGTGGGGAAGCTACTCTAGCCCCAATGGTTAATTGGAACTGGTTGAATCACCTGTTAAGGGTGATGCTGCTTGGTTAATCTTTAGCATCTCTATTTGGAGGGATGTTGTCGTCATTCTCCTCCTCACAGGCCTGGCTACAGGTCTCTGGTCTGCCTTGCCAGGACTGGAACTTCTCCCCTGCCTGCTACACCACACTTGAGGGAACAGCTTTATCTGGCCCTGCAGTAACACAAAGTTTTCTTCACTCCCTTAACTCTAGTTGAGCAGAACTGCAAAGGGTGGCATCATGAGCCAATCATCTGAGATGAGGGTCCTTAGACATGAGAACAGGTAGTTGACCTTGCATATGATGGAGAGAGACTGACAGGCTAGGTCACTTTTCCTATGCATATTTGTCACTGGCTAAGATAGGCTACTCAACTTTGGAAGCCCTGGAGGCCATAATGATCCTCACTGCACATGCCACAGGTCGCAACTTAAGTGTGGTTGGATATATGGCAATAGCTTCTTTCACACTGATAGGCATGAATACAAAGATTAAGCTTTAAGCTGCAGCACCTGCCCAAAACATGGCCAGTGTGAGCCAGTCTGTACCTTTTTAGGCTCTGCCCACAAGGCTAAGCAGCTAGCACTCCCCACAATGCCCCGATGCTCCCAGCACCTCCTCCCTGGGGGCTAGAAACTCTGACACCTGGTACCCGTCTGCTCCAGCCAGCCCATCCGCTTGCACCTTTCAGTGCTTACCCCACCTGGGAGAGGCTTTACCATTGTGGAGTGTGTTCCCAGTGGAGGTCATGTTTGAAGGATCCCACCTACAGGCCTTGTGAGTCCTATGTAAATCCAAACTGCACCACAGGCTGCGAACAGCCCAGGGCCACTCAACACATGGCCTGTTTAAGTCATTTTAATGAGGCACTTCGCTTTCTGGTGTGTGGTGTGGGGGAAAGGAGTCTTTAAGGAACTAGGTAGCAGTAGGTCAAAAGGGTAGATGTTAAGGTGGATAAATCCTATTTGGGTGTGTTGGCACCAACAGATCTATTCCCAAAAGGTTGCTTCTTCCTGGAAATTGTGGATGTAAATTTTTGCCTGTAAAAACTGAAGGATTAGCTTGACAATCACACCTAAAGCCAAGAAACTTAAAAATTTCACCATCTTGCACAAGTTCTATTAACTTATTTCTAATTTAGCCAGGCTGCAAGTTACGTTTCTGTGTCAACCTGTAGCCTAGTTGCATTGGTATCAGTAGCATTTAACCTGTGGTGCATGGGTTTTTTAACCCTTCTGGCACTGTCCTATGGCTTGTTTCAAATTTGCAATTTTTAGATTGATTGGCTTTTTTGATGTCATTATGACAAGTGAGGGTTAGGCATGTTAAATTTCAATTAACCATAGTCAGTGGGATTTCCATCAACTATTTGTTTGATCGACAGGGGTGTCTCTGGGTTTGTACTGTAGCAAGAGCCCTGCCAACCTCTTGTACATTTCAAAAGGAATTCCTGCTATACTCTGGATGCCTCAGCCTTAGAAATGTACAAGACCCCTGGCAAAAGCAGAAATACAGCAGAACTGGCAGGAGTGGAGACTGCTTCAGTCCTTGCTTGTGCTGTTTCCCACTGTACCTCTACGTCGCCTGTGGCGATAGTGGGTGTGGAGGAGATGGCTGTTGAGTGGGCTCCCCCCCCAGCACCAGGTCCTGCTCCCCCTGCCTTGCTGCCTCTAATAGAGGCAGCAAGATTGGGCATGAAGGGGAGCAACTAGCTGCATCACTAGTTGCTTAGATTCCTAGTAAGGGTTTCCATTGTAACATCCTTTCAGCTGTATGTAACATCCTAAAATTGACCTTTCAGGGAAGCAAAAGAAGGCCTAAAGTTAGGCTTCTAAACAAGTGATCTGACACTTTTCATTGGGGATAGCAAGAACAAAGTTGATGAGAGCTTAATAATCTTGAAAATCAGGTATCTTATTTAGATGCTTCAATATAGATGCAGAGCCTAGGCTATGGCGCCACTACAGCTTAAGTTGTCATAGTTAGATCACTAATGGTTGTGAATTCGTGCCCTTCTTGCCCCTGCCCCTCCAACATAACTTATGCCAAGTTTCTCCTGATGATATAACTACAACCATTTGCTGAAGCTAGAGTAATTAAGCTGACAGACTAGGGATGGCAAAATGTAGCAGACTACACAATTAACCAATGTCCCTAGTATTATTGGTTAATCCTGTCTACTGCATGTATTCCCTCTTTTCCACACACACCCTTTGCTGCCTCTCCATCAGAGATGGAGGCAGCAGCATGGAAAGTGGGGGAGGAGCAGGCTGGAGCCAATGTGTGGGAAGCCAACTTTCAAGCAGGCTCTTCTCATGGATGCACCCCCCCCCCCTTGCTGCCTCCTACAGAGGCAGTGGCAGAGGTGAGGGGGGCAGAAGTTAGTGCTGGGGGAGCTGGCTTAAAAGCTGGTTCTTCCCCCTCCCCCCCACATGAGCTATATGATGCTGCCCCCCTCCTAGCAAAAGCAGCAGCGTAGAGTGATGGGGAGCTGGCTTTTAAACTGGCTGCCCTCATGGACCAACTCCTGCCTGCCACCCCATACTGCTGCCTCTATTAGAAGCAGCAGCATGAGGTGTCAGTGAGTCCCCAGGAATGGAGCTGGGAGGGCACTGGCTTCTTGGCCTGCCCCCAGGGACTATCTAATAGTTGTTTAACCACATGAATCTTAGCAGTTACACATGACTAATCAACTACATGATATCTAACATTCCTAGAGGAGACCTCTCTTCCTTGGACTTGGAGTGGCTACACTAGAGTTTACAGTGGTGCAGTTGTGCCATTTGCTGTAAGCCATAGCCTTTGGCACTCTTTCTCTTGGCTGTATGAATGTAACATTGAACTTTCTCAGCTACTGAATACTTAATGTGTATAGGCCTCTGTTAAAATGTGTGGGGTCTAGCTTAAAAAGCTTGGTTTTAAAAAGTCCTTGTAGAAGCATTTGAATATCATGCCTCCAGATGACTGACAGAGAAAGTTATATAGTGAGTTTACCATGTGAACTGTGGCCAGTAACTATAGTTTTTTCAAGTCCGAGTTCTTACATGTAAAGTCAAGAAGAGTCTAGCTAAGCCTTGTTAGAATAAACCTTTTTATTCTGCTTAATGAGGGGAAGCAACATCACAAATCTCATCTGCAGGCTATAACTCCGTACCATTATTGTTTTTGTAAAAGCAAGACTTAGTGAACAAGTAAGTTAATAACTTGCTTTGTTTCCCATACAGGTTTTCTTGAATTTTGGAAGTAATAGAATACTTGGTCACCAACTCCTCACCTGAAGGACTGTCCGTCTTAAACTTGGAAGGCTGTGCACTGGAGTTCTTTAGCTCTCTGAATTCTCAAGTTTCCTCTTCCAGAAGAAATGGACCTTATGTAGGAGAAGCATCCAAGTTAATAATGTGACAAAGATAACACTGAAGGCCTGCTGGAGAAAAATCACTAATTCTTATAAGTGGCTCTCGTTTTGTTTTCATTTAAAAAATTGCCAATTCTGAGGTGGCCTAACAAAATGCCAGCTAAGACACCCATCTATCTGAAAGCTGCCAATAATAAGAAAGGGAAGAAATTCAAATTAAGGGATATTTTGTCTCCTGATATGATCAGTCCACCACTTGGAGACTTTCGCCACACCATACACATTGGGAAAGAGGGACAACATGATGTGTTTGGGGACATCTCATTTTTGCAAGGAAACTATGAGCTGTTACCTGGGAATGAAGGAACACCAAGAGTTGGTCAGTTAGGACATAATGAATTTTTAAGGGCAAACAGCACCTCTGACTCCATGTTTACAGAAACTCCTTCACCAGTGCTCAAAAATGCTATCTCCCTTCCTGCCATTGGGGGTTCTCAAGCCCTTGTGTTGCCCTTACTGTCACCAGTGACATTCAGTTCAAAGCGGGACTCCTTTGGGCCATCAAAGAATCCAAGGCTTAGTTGTGAGCCAGTGATTGAAGAGAATTTGCAGGAGAAAAGCAAACAGCTGGAGAATGGGGAAATGTACAAAGATGACATCCTATGGGAGCCAAATGGTTCTGCATCATATTATACTAATAGCAGAGATAGTCATTCATCCAGTCTTTCTGAACAATGCACGGATTGGCAAACAGTTGACCTACTTGATGACAGTCATCTTTCATGTGAACTAACCAAGGCAGAGACTAAGTCAGAAGAATCCCTTTCAGATCTTGCAGGCTCCCTTCTTTCATTGCAACTTGATCTGGGACCCTCACTTCTAGATGAGGTCCTCAATGTAATGGATAAAAACAAATCCTAGAACAGTTGTACTTTTTTTGCTTCTTTGTAAATGACACATTTGTTAAAAAAAAAAACCTGAATATATTAAAAGATCAGCTGTATTTGCAGTTGTTTGAGTTTTCTAAATCTTAAAATATTTTTTTATGTTTTTCATGGGCTTTGTAATATGGTGAACATCTCATATAGCAAGAGGATAAATTGTAAAGTTTTCTGCAACTGTAAAAAAAAATTGCTTTTAAATACCAGTATTAGCTATCAAACTTTAAATGTTTGGATAATACTAGTGATTATTAGCTTAATTGACACTCAGTCTGTAAGCAAGGGACTTAATTCTTCACTTCCTAAGTCTTTAGTATCTCAAGGCTGTTTTACATGTAGGATTCTAGTAAGAATCTTACTTTTTAACTAGTGAGACTTATTTTAGCTGCAGTAACTAGGTCTTCAGTGCTAAAACTATTGCCCAGTGTTCAAATATGAGCAACTTGCTGGGGGGGTCTTTGAGTTTTAATCTGGGCCAGAGCCTCAGGTGCTCTACTTCCACATACACCAACTTAGTCCAGTTAAGAATCTGGCCCAATATCTATAGACGAGACCATCTGGTATAAACACAGGTAACAAGCTAAATATTTAATTTTAAAAGTTACAATACATGCTTATTTGGTTCTTTTATTGCAGAGTCTACATTTGCAGATAGAGTATCAAAGTAGTTGCTTGACTTCATCAGCGGGCCTTTGTAAACAGCATTTTTGAGTGTTTGGACAATATGTATAGCTAACTTAGCCTTTTCCTTCATTTGCTACCTGATGTGCTTAAACTTGCAACTGATTATGTGAGCTTTTAAAGAAGGCACTAATTACTCAATATGTAAAGAGACTGTGTGCTGCAACATTTTGGGGAAATGTGGATCCTTTACTATAATACATACTCTGTGCAATAAAATAAATAAGTGTTTAAATTCCCCTTTCTCTCTGTGATTTAAATATTGGGCCTGGTTTTTTTTTCAGCTTGTCCCTTTTTTTGAGTGGGTATATTCCTGAGACTTCATCATAAAACATCTCTAAATTTCTGGAGACTCTGGACAACCCTGGAGGATTGTCCATTGCATGGTGATGTTTGTCCACTTCATGGAGCAACATTAGTGGGAAAATGGAATCATGCAGGGGACAGTCAACCCCTTGTCTTGATTAAACCTTAGGCTCTCAAGTTAGGAGTCTACTAAAAGGTCAAGTCTCTCTAAACTAACCAAGAGAACTGATTTTGATTGAAAGCCTTTAATTCTAGCTCCCACTCACTTCCCTTTGTACTAGGTGGAAGAGCCATATAAAGGAGCCTTAAGTACCTCTGAGAGAGGTAGGATTCTTCCAGTACAGACACAGCCATGAAGTTTCCTGTTGCCCCATTTCAAGTCTCCCCTCTTTTTCTCCCGCTGCACCCATTGGGTTTGAGTTTGGGGAGAAAGGGTGTGTCAGGTGGAGTTGCGGCAGGGATTTGAAGTGATATACTGACCCTTATGGGTGAGGCAGATGGCAAAAAAGTTTGCCAATGAAATACTTTAATTCTGAATAAACATGCTTCCTCTTCAACCTACAGAACCAAAATAACTACGGAGGGGTGTGCATTAGCTTCAGTTACCACTGAATTGAGTCAAACACTTTTGCCTAAGACCAATAATTAGACTTCATTTAGACCCTATTGTGATCCCACCTGGATTAATGACTCAATTAGCCTATTCAGGGCCCATTAGGGAGGGGTGTTGCTCCCTGGGCTGGCAGAATGCCTGACACTAGGCAATTGGCAGCAAACCTTCAAGAGGGCTACTTTTGAAGAGTGAGATTGGGGCAACTGTTGCGGAGCCTCAGACTTTGTACAGAAAGAACAAAAAAAAACCCTCAGTTGATCATCACCTGTGTTAATGGAGCCATAGGAAAAATGCTGACCTCAATGGCTCCTTTAGTTAACTTTCAAAACTAACCCAGTCAAGGATTGGGTTGAATGGGGAGTCTGATCACCTTGTGCAGAACAAACTGGGAACAGGAGCTCTGTAGCCAAGTAACAATTATATGGGGGCAGTGACTGTGGGACTAGGCAGTGGTAGATGCAGTCTGCCCCAACACCATCCACAATGTCCAAGCTGAGAGATCCTGGATGCAGTTAGGATTATGATGAGGTACTTACCCACTGTTCTCAGTAGAGAGAAAGCCAATTAACCCTGTGACACCCTCCATGTAGGGGAGAGTGAGGGCTGAATTGATGAAACACAGCTGGGTGTGAGGATGAGTGGAAATTATTTTTCAAGTTTAGTACGGAAAAGGAAGAAAGTGGGGTGTGTAGAGGCCCTAGGATCCTTGCTTACAGGCATTGAATTCAGGGCTTGAGCAGCCATGAGAGGAAAACATTGGGTCATCAGCAGACCCTGCAATCAGCACTCTCCTCCTAACCCTTCCCCAGCACCTCCTGCCTGTTGCAATTGGCTGTTAAGCAGCATGTAGGAGGCACTAGGGTGAGTGGGTTGAACAAGGCAGTGTAAGAATGGGATAGTAGAGGATAGGATAGTGGGGAAGGGGTGGAACATTTGCCACCC
>CM057847.1:56975860-56993418 GCA_030068395.1 Apalone spinifera | reverse complement strand
CTGCAACTGACACCTCCTGTGATTCTGGCCCTGAAAGAAGGGTATATCTTGAGGAGTGGCAAAAGGAAACACATCATGGCAAAGTAGGAAGAAACCCAGGGGAACAGCAGCAAGATAGGGGAAAGAGCAGATCTCAGCTGCTGCTTGTAGGGTTGCTATTAAGGCTCACTAGCTAAGTCCAGGCATGCTGTAAGTTTTGTTCTAGAAACAGTTCTTTCCTCCATGTCCACCCCCTGATAATGTGCTATGAATCTGCCTTTGCTCCTTTAGCTACTGAAATGCCCCCTTTACTGTAGTAGCTGAGCACCTGCTCATATTTACTATACTTTTCCTCACAGCACCCTGTGCAGTGGAGCAGTGCTAACCTTTCTGGCTCTCTGGAAGGTCACAGAAGGTGTCTGTTGGAGCAAGGTCTTGGTCCCTTAGCTCACCAGTTCTAGGGCTAGTGCTCTAGCCACAGACCATCCTTCCTGTCCCATCCTAGCCATGCTGGGAGAAAGTTGTTGCAGGCAGCATGCTGACAATTTCACATTTATTGCACAGTAATGTGGGAAGGGAAAAGAGCAGTTGATTTTAGAGAAGAGAGACCCACAACTTTAGAACTGAGGAGGTCATGAGTTTCTATAATTTTTCCACATGACTCAGCAATAGTGTTTGGAAGCTGTGGGGAGCACAGAAGGATTTTGCATTTCTGTAACAGGTCTGCTCTTTCTGTGTAGGGCAACTTCACACAGAACCAGGGTTTGCAATGTTTCCAGAGACTGCATTCCTCAGAAGTATGAGTTCTTTATATAAATAAAAATTGCAAGGCAGTTGGATCATGCTGTTTAAGGGGAAAAATCAGCTTCTTTGGCTGCTTTTAAAGAAAAGTGGCTTTTTAGAAATTTGTTTTTCATTCCAGGTAAGCTTTCAGCTAGTCCTATTGCTGACTTACCCTTTTATGTTGTGTTCTTTTTAATAAATCTCCTGCCCATTTTGCTGAACACTCAACACATTTTGTTTAAGCCACTATGTGGTGTACCTAATTTGAGCCAAGGCTGAGTACAGCACCTCCAGGCTTGCTGCATCAGTTATGAAACTTGTTAAAATTGCCTGAGCCCCCAGCACCTAATTGCTTGAGCCTTAGCACTTCTTTCATTACAAATGAGGCACTGGCTATGTGCCCATTTTAGCCATCAGTACTTTTTATTTGATCTTGTAATTAGACTGTTGGGCTTAAAGACACTGTCATGTAATAGACTGGTCTAAAGCAGTAAACTTGACTGCAGGCAGAAAGAATGGTGAGGATGGAAATCTCTTCAAATGCATGACTGCAACTGAAGTAGAAGGTAAAGGAAGTTATTGACAGTTTCCTCTTGTACAAATGTTTCTTTTTTCCAAGTTCTCCCAGCCTGAAAGTTTCCCAAAGAGCACATGCTGGATCCGTGAACAAGCTTAGGTTTGACAAGCATACATGTACAATTTACAGCACATTTAACAACCAAACTGAATTTAGATCTAATAGTTTTTAAAATGCAGGCTTTTGCAAAATGCCTTTTTGTTTTACCCAGCTCTGTCCAAGCTCATCTGACGTTGTTCTGGCACAACCAACCCTAACAGTCACAATATCCATGGTCAGTGAGGTTGAATTCATACAGCTACATTTTAATCTTTGGTGTGTAAAGAGTTTGATTCTCCATTGCTCTGCCCCTTGTGTAGCCCCTGATACAAGTACAAAATGAATGTTGAGAGGTATCCTTTTTTATTTTGTAAATGACTGGCAAGAAATGGTCTCTCAGTCTGGGTCTAGTTCTGGTTTAACCTGCTCTATCTAGAAAACTATTACTGCAGTGATCGATGACTGGAGGTATGGCTAACGCTGTATTCTACAGCCTGACTTAATGAAGCAGAGGTCAGTGTACTATGGTGGATTTAGCAGGTCTAGTGCGACCCACCAAACTGACCTCAGATAACTGCAGTGGAGCCCAGTATACCCCAGACAACAAAAGTAAAGGAAGTCAACAGGAGAGCATCTCCCATCAACACTGCATGGCATAGACAGTGCAATAAGTCAGCCTAAGGTATGTCAACTCTAGCTACATTATTCATGGGTGGAACAGAGAATTAACTTCATAGTCCTCCTCCTATTTGCACTGATAGGTATCAGCAAAGTAATTTGGTTGTAGAAGTTAGGATTAGGAAGATTTACATGTGCTGGAAGCTTTTCACTAGGTAGAAAGAATGGAATGTGACATTGGGGTTTTAAAACCAGCTGCTCCCCTGAGGTAAAAGCAGAGCTGCCGTGTCTTCCCTGATTTTGTAACTGTTTAGCTAACCTGAGTTTCAAATGCTCTCCCACCCCTTTTGGGGGGCTAGTGTGAATCTAGCCAAAAAAGTGGCAGCTGGGATGTGAGTTGGCTGCACAGCATACATCACTGCTGGAATATGTAAGGTAGGTTAGTAAATATTAGGAGGGGGAGGGCTTAGGAGGACTACTTTTTTTGAGGCGGTAGAAGACCACTAGTGCGGGAAGCAGTTGTTTGATATTACAAATATAAATAGTCCTGCTGTAAGTATAACAAATTGTTGTGCTATGTATTGCAAAGCCAAATAAAGCTAAGATGATGAGAGAGATGGCAGAGTTGGATGCACGTTAGATTTTTGGAACTGGGTCCAAGGAAAGCAATTAATTAGCAGTCTTTTGTAAGCAAATTAATTGGATGTCTGTGACCTAACTTGCTTTGTCTGCATTCATTTACTTTTCATTTGAACATTAGATATGCTGCTACATCTGTTTCCTATAAGTGTTTTCATTTTATACTTCTTAAAAAAAGGGGATAGGGAGGGGGCCTTCCTGAGCCCAGAACCAAGGGTCTATCACTCAATCACTGCTTCTCTCTAGTTGAAGCTTTAAAAGTGTCAGAAATCTTAATGTGACCCAGGTGCCCCACGTTGGCAACAGATACTTACAAGTCTATACCCCAGGGCCTGGCTAGACATGCCCAGATGGGAATGTTTCCCCTGTGATCTCCGTCTTTGTGATATTTCACTGAAGGGGGCCCTGTGTGGTCTCTGTCGAAAGCTAAGAACTCACGGGCTGTCATGGTTATTGTGGGATCTAAGTATGGAAAATATGTTAAGAGTTATGTACCACGTAGAGTATTGTGTTCCAAAACTACTGCAGGCAAAATTGGTCACCTGGGGAGGGATGGCTCTTAGAGCTGACTTAATCAAGAGTGAGAACAATTGACATCTTTCAACCCAGCCCAGCCCAGCCTAGTGTTTACAGTCCCGACAAGGTGCAGGCTTGGGCCTTTATAAATGAGCCCATGACCATAAATGGAGGACGGGGGAAAGAGGGGAAGAAGAGTTTCTATGGAGTGAACAGAACTCCCTGATTTTGAAAAGAGAGAAAAGATTTGGAACTGTATAGAAGGAGAGAGAAAGGCACAACATGGTATCCAGTACAGAGGTCTGTCAGCATCAGTGTCCCATGAAAAGTGGATCCTTCCCAGCTCTTGCAACTAGACAAGACCTGTATGAACTGGTGATAAATTAAACAGGAAAGGAATTCGTTAATCAGTTTGGCTTATATGTGCATTTTGTGTTTAACCATATGTTTCCAGTCCTTATACTTGCCTCTGTTTGAATCTTTATCTTGTGCATTGTCAAATGACCTTCTATGGGGTTTTACAGTAGGCACAATTACATATGTGCTAAGAAGAGTGTTGAACTGAGGTGATTCTAGTGAAATGGGATGCTCTATATCAGCGGTTCTCAAACTTTTTGGGCTCCAGAGCCCTTTAAATGAGTAAAAATTTATGTGGAGCCCCAGTGGTCCACTGATTGTATGTGTTGTATCTATCGATGTTTCCAGTTTGTCAACCTTGCAGAGCCCTGGGGCTCTGTGGAGCCCAGTTTGAGAAACACTGCTCTATATCAACAGCAGCAGAAAATCTGCATGCATGGAGTGTGTCTAGAAACTGAGGGAGGAGGCACTCAAGTGGGGTGTACAGCAGCAGAGCTGAAGGCTCCCTAAAAATGGAGGGGGGGCCACTGGCATCCAACCCATAGCCCTGCTCTCCCACATCACCTCTTCCCTCCAAGGCCCCACCATTGAACCGCCTCTTCCCTCAGACTCCGTCGCCCATTCATTCCCCTCTGCCTCCTCCTACTCCTGTTGCGCACCTTTAAGTCAGTAATAAGTCATAGGGGCCATGGCCTCCTGATCCCCTATGTTCTGGTGCCTAGTGTACAGATAAGTTGGAGGGACTTAAGGAACAGAACTCCGGGGGCTTCCTTTCCTCATAGTTATCTCTGTTCTTCTTCAAGGTAGGCTGTGGTGTTCCAATTGCTAGCCTCCAGAGGGAAAGAGCATGGCTTACAAAGCCAGGAATGAGATGTTTATGTTGCTAGCAGTCAACGGTGTTGGTTGAACTCCCCGGTTGGGCACAGACAAGGCTCTCTGGCACTATAAACAGGTGGTAGCAATTCACCTATACCCTTCGAGTAACATAAATGTGTCACACTTAAATAGTACTCAATGTTTCCTATTTACTTGCTAGATATAGTAGATTATTTTTATCTTTAAAATTAAGAGAGAAAATGGGCTGGATCATCGATTGGTGTAAATCAGCATAGCTCCATGGAAAACAACGGATACCAATTTACACCAGCTGAAGTATCAGGTTCATGATCTTTTTATAAGACAGTTGCTCGGCACTGTCATTGTAATCCTCACTTTACAGTTTATTTTTCTGTCTCAAGAAAATGGGAAAATCCTATTTTAATTTGCATATCTTGAGACTCCAGAACTTCAGGAATCATAGAATAATAGGACTGGAAGGGACTTGGAGAGTTCTGTACAATCTAAGGTATATAAGGTATGAGGGCTTTCTTTCTGCATATGTTCTCCTCTGTTTCATGAATTTTGTCCCAACTACCAAGAAATGGACTGTACCTGAATACCAGACTCTGATAGATTTTTGTGAATAAGACTTTACACTGTGAAAGAACACAGAGCCAACTTCTGCCTTCAATTACTTAGAAATGAATTCCATTGAAGCCAATGGGAATTGCATGTAAGTATCTGACATAATCTGGCTGACTGACAAACGATGAAAGCCTTGAGAGAAATCCCACTTGTTTTATTCATGCATCCATGAACACCAATACTCTGTGGGTACATTCATATTCAGGGAATCAGTACATCTAATTACAAAGAGAAATCAAATATTCAAAGGACTCCTTTCCTTTTCTGTGCAAATAAAGGGGATGACCATGAAGTGTCACCTCTGCAGCATGACTGCCTTCCTCCAGGCCTTGCAAAAGCCCATCCATCAGGAACTGAATCTGCGGTTGGAGAGCAGGGTGCGCTGTAACTTCATATTTGCTGCTTTGGGTCACTCCCACTGCTACCACTTCAGGGACTACAGTGGAAAAAGCCAAATGGTGCTTGGTGGCCCATCCGCTAGTACAATGTACTGTGAAATAGCTTAGCTGCTGAGTGATTCATGGATGACAGACCCAAATGATCTGGTCACCTGATACTACCCAATTCCTTGCTCTGATGAACAGTTCCACAGGAGGGTGGGGGGGAAATCAATCAAAGGTTTCTCACCTTATGGAAATTCTATATAAGGCAGGGAAGGAAAATAATGATTGTCTTCAGCTTGCCTTGAATCTTTGTTTCCACAAAGAGATACTTGAAAACACCTGGAAATAAAAGGATTGTAACTGCGGGGGGTGGTGAGAATCGCTAGGCCTAGGCTAAAGAGTTACCTGGCCTGTGAAGGATTCTCCAGAAACAATAACTAGGGTGAGAAGTTATATGTAACCATTTTTTTTCTAGTGACTCTACCTTAGATAGCGAGCTTTGTATTATTTTCTTAATAATCTGCTTTGTTCTGTTTGCTATCTCTTTGACCACTTAAAATACATCTTTTCATAGTTAAACTTATTTCTGGTTTATAATCTACTTTCTAACTGAGGAGAGAGGCTGTGAATACCTTCCTTCCCACCGAGGAAGGAGACAAACGTCATATAACTTTGTGTTTGTACCCGAAGTGGGGATGAACATCTGGGTGTTGTAATAGGTCCCTTAAGCTGAGTCTTCCCAGAGTTATTCTCAGTGTCTGTATTTTATGCTGCTCTGCCTGCATGCCCTGCTAGAGGAGGCGTTAGTGCCTGGCTCAGAAAGACAAAATTTAAGGGGGGCTGAGATTGGCAGAATAGGCTGATGCATTGATATCTCAGCACCTCAGGAATCCTGAATCATCACAGACTGACATAGGCATTTGAATGCACAGCATTATGTCATTAAAAGAGCTTTTCTCACGGACACATCTTATGGAATTGCAAAGGTGGGTGTTTTTATGCTGACTGGGCACTGCACCAGAAGTGCTGTTGAATCAGTACCACTACACTGATACAGCACAGTCTGTATTCACATGCAAAAACCTGTATTGTTTTTGTTTTGTTTTATCTAACATTAGGGATCCTGAGTCCCTATAAGGGCTACTTGGAGGTGCAGTAAGTAGCTCTGGGAGGGCTTCATGAAAGTGTTTAGGGACCTATCTCTTTGTAAATCTCATCCTTTGTTGCTAACTGATCCAATTTGATGTTCTCTTTCTCACTCAGAGAAATATCTCTCCTTTCTTCCTTAAGAAGGCAGGCTGTTTCAGGAATGCAGGGGTGGAAAAACCTTGCAAAAACAAACTTTTGTTTCCCCCCTCCCATGATTTCCAATATGTGATGGTATCTGCTGGCTTGGAAATACCACGAGAATAGCCTTACTCTTGGTATTTCCTGTCCTGGCTAATATCCACTCATCTACACTGAACAGTTTATATATTTGTTTAATCACCAAACATTTTCTAAATGCAGAGAAGTTTCAAGTCAGTTATTTTTTTCATCTGAATTGCTGTAGCGTAGAAAAATTCCAATGGAGACAAAATGGTACAATACATAGAATTAAAATGCTAATCTTCAACTTCTTTGGAAGTTTTTATTGGTTTTTGTTTAAGGCTTTTTTGTATTCAAGCTCAAACTACAATTTGGTGAAATGTTAAACAGCCTTCTTAAATGACCCAAGTGTCCTCCAGCAGTGTTTGGGAAATCTCCCATCATTGCCTCTATCCCTGCTGGGAATACTGTTGACTAATTAGCATTTTCCTGTTTTTGGTGGGATGTGGATAGAGAGGTAATTTGATTGGGTCACCTGAAAATAGAACAAGAAGGGGTAGCCATGTTTGGGAAAATCTCAGTTCTTTATGTGACCAAAGTAGGTACTTTATAACATTTTGCCCATCTCTATTATTGTGTATCCTTTTTAGATGGTATGCTATTTGGAACAGGGAGTGTGTCATTGTATGTGTTTGGAAAGCAGTTAGCATGCCCTGAGTGCCCCTGCAATCCAAATAATAAAATAGATGCTCAATACCAGTCTTTTTTCAACATAGTAACAGTGTGATTCCCTGTGCTCTGACATGCAAACACAGATGTCAGGGAAAGGTTAAATTTAGGCCAGTTCAATTAAGTGTGACAGGTGCCTCCAGACCACCATGAAATAGCTCTCTGGGTAAGCCACTCTAATTGGGTGTGCGGGATTCTCTCCTCTCCTTGTGTGGAACTTTAAACCATCCTGTGGTAACGGAGATTTTAAAGAACCAGAGTGTTTGACACAGGAACCTTTACAATTACCATTTAGTCATAAAAATTAATCTGTTAAATAACCCCACCTTTTAATCTGACAGTAGTTCAGATTGCTCCTGCTATTGAAGTACTCTTGCAGAAGTAAAACTTCTGCTCTGAAGTTTCTAGGCAGGGTGCAACTGGAATCTTTTCCCCAAAATTATTTCAGTAGCAGGTTGTGGGGTTTACTTGACTCCATGTAGAATAAGTTGGGGTTCACATATCCCAACCTCTGTAGCCCTCCCAGAATCTGCAGGAGGCTAGACTATTCCAGAGTAGGGCTCATTGTGTGGGTGTGTGCTGTAGTAATCTATACCCCATACTGCAGTTGTGTGGAGTGTAAAGAAATGCAGACTTTGGCCCAGCATGTTGAGATTAAAATGTATGCCACCTAATGCTAATAACTTGCAAAAGTATGCCTGCTCAATTTTGAAGTGTTTCTTCACTTTCCTTAGGGATTCTTTCAGCTCCATTGTGGGCAGTTCTATCACTTCCTTTTTAGGAAATGTCTTTAATTTAAACTAACTAGAAAAATATTCTTGTACAAATGGACCTGTACAGGGCTATTTCTATAAACAGTTTCCTTTTAGAGGAAAAAAAATCAATATACAATGCAGAATACCATTACTCTTCATTTATGTGAGGTGGATTTGTGATGTTTGCTGAATACTCTACCTGCTAGCTGAAATTCAATATACTTTATGAGCTTTGCTATAATGAAGTTTATAATAAAATGATCACTTGCCACATCCCAGCTTTCCAGCTTTCACAAATCTTTTCACTTGTATAAGCAAAAAGGCAGCAGCTGATAGATTTGTTGTGAGGAGGCCACACATTAATCTATAATCTTTAATTTTAACTTCAGTGAATCACTGAATCATCCACTTGAGATTTTCGGTATTGAAATCTTTTTTTCCATTGAACTACTTCTCTCAACCCTCTTCAGTTCTTTCTCTAATTATAGGTATGTTCATGACAGAAGAAAGTTCAAAACATTTTGCTGAGAGAGGTATTATTCCAGAGAGAAAATTGTTGTAGAAGGAAATTACTACTAAAGATGCTGGGCATTCAGAAACTTGACAAATCAGGAATTAATCATTCCGTCTACAGAAATATGTTTTAAGAAAATTTCAATGTTTCTTTTTTTCTCATTGGTATTTCCTTCAAATGAAATAAAATGTCTAAATTATTGAGAGGGGGAAAAAAGTCAGATCTTCAGTTGGTATAACTGTCACAGCTCCATCAATGAACACAGGACAATTTGTACATGTGAGGTGCAGTGTAGATATCCACGATGTGTTTCCATATTGTCTCAGGGACTGTTGGCTGACCGCTAAGCTGTAACATGACTGAAGTGGACTGCTGCTGCCCAGGTCTCTCCTAGTCTCTGCCCCAGGAGCTTCCCATAGAATTGAGGGGTACACTACAGAAAAAAAGTTAAAATCGGAGTGCCACCTGTGCAATCAACTGTAGTATTTCCAGTAATGCATAAGTGCTCTTGGCGTTCTCCCAACCATGTAGTGCCTCAGCCCACACCAGCTTGGTTGTTCATTTGAAATCCAGTCTTGACAGGGTTCTAGTATGGGATGGGTGCCTTTTGAACTCATATAGCAGGCATTTCAAATGTTTTCTCTGGTAATTTATTCCTGATGTGTATGTTGGGGGAATTACAAATCATCTAATAAATTATCAATGCTTAATTTATAGGAGCACCCACTCTCCCTCCCTCCCCCCAAGCTGGAGCCCAGGGGCATCAAGTCCATCCTGACATCAGTGGACTTACACCAGGGATGAATTTGGCCCATTTATAGTTTATAAATAACAAGGAAGCTGTGTGTGTAAAATTGATGTCTAGTTGAGTGTACTACAGGAGAGTGTAAACCATTATTTTATAGATTGCTTGAGTGAGAACTCACTCCAATAGCTGAGCAACATCTAATAAGACTTTTAAAAAAGAAAAACTGAACCTGATCTTAAATGACATTGCTTCTAAGGTACTATGTTTCATTATCTATTTAAGAGTAGTGCAGAGGACTCAGTCCTAAAGGGTAAGCCATCCTTGAAATAAACACAAGCTGGGCTTCTGCATTCAATGGAAGCTCTACAACCCTTGAGGCATTCCTGTGTCCCCTCTAGAACATTAGGACTAAATGGGAAGAAATGACATATCTACTTCAGAGACACCCTTCACCTTTTCCAGTTCTATTGCTGAAGGAGGAGAAGGCCACTAATGACCTGATTTCTCCTTTCTAGAAGCTTGGGGCCCCATCCTTCCTTGGGACCTCATAAATTATAAAGCCAGCTTTACTGTGGTTCAGTTTAGGGGGGTTTAGCTTAATTTTTTCTGGTATAGTTAAAAAAAAACACCAGGAAGTATCATTTCAAAAAACTTAAACTAGGTGATTCTAAACTGGTTCCAAGAACTCAGTATCAACAGAATGACAAGTCAAAGAAGAAAATACAGATAATTATAGCTAATAGTTCTTTCTAGAGTCAGTCATTTGTATGTCTACTAATTCTTGTATGTGGATTTTGTGAAGTCCTTTTTTGTCATCTATTAATACAACACTGTAAAATGTAAAGTATCTCTAAAATAATTTTTCCGGGTGCCTATGTCATATCTGTGGTATCTTGCATCTGGAGCCAAATAACACATATTACAGGAGTAATCTCCCTATAAAAACAGCTAATACTCCTTGTATAAAATAAGATCCATGTGTAAATAGATTAAAATCAAATGGATAATGATGTGCATTTAATTATAGCACTGGTTTCTGAAATCAGAAGGAAAGAGAAAGTTCCATTTGGGGTTCAAAAGATAACAAAGGAGATCCATGCACTAAAATATCTGCTCATCCCTGAAATATGTGTAGTGATTGTATCTCTGTTGATTTTTACAGTATGTCTCCCATCACAATAATGTGAGAACATTTCCTAACTGTTCAGAAAAATCACAAAACCACCCTCTCTCTTTTGTCTTCATTTGTAGAAATAACTGCTTGAATTAATAATTATATATATATATATATATATATATACACACAGAGAGAGACCTTATTTAGGGAATTCAGGGAAATTAATTTTGTATTTATAGTTTTGAATGCAGAGGGATCCATGGTTCATTATTTCTACAAGTAATATGTTTCATAAATAGTAAGACTGAGACTATTACCTTGCTTGTGAAGGAGCCTTTATTGGTTTTGTTTTCCAATGGAACATGGCTGTTGTGCAAGGACACAATCACAGTTGCAGAGGTAATGGATAGTTATTTCAGTCCATGTTTGCATTTAGACAAGCCTTTAGATAGTTAGCTCCACTCCAATGAGGTCTTTGAATCTCAGTACCAATACTTTGTAGCACTGCATTTGTTACTGAATGGGGAGCCAGTATGCAAAGTGGAGCACTGAGATGAAGTTTGTTGTTAAGCAGACAGCCTGCTGTACCAAATGGTGCTTTTCTGAGTACATGACTTCTTTGGCTTCCTTCCTAGAGAAGAGTTGTAGTAATTGACCCTTGAGTTCTTAAATGTGTGTATCACTGTGTTTAGGGCTTCACCTACACTATGAAGTTTGCAGGTACTTCATCCCTATGTCAGTGTAACAGGGCGGGCCTCACTGCCACAGGCACCTACTGCTGGAATTAGCATTTCAATGCTCAAGCGACCACTTTTGGCTGGTGTCTTTCCCACTGTTATCTATTATTCTCCACCACGTAGAGTTTGGATCCACATCCCTCTCAAACTGAGGCATCCTCCGCTCTGGATACTGCCCTGCCATTTACACTCTAGTGAACCCCCAACCTCCTATGCCCACCTTGTCTTAGTGATCCACTGCCAGTCTTCATCTAACCCCTTATCTCAGGGGAAAACCACAGTCTGAAATGGCCACTTATCATTGGCAAGGGGGTGTGGACCTGTTGCCTTTGCCTACTCTGGCTTCCTCCCTGCAGCCCTAGTACCCTGAGGCCTTGCTTCAGGCCCTGCAGCCTGGAAGCTTGCCTAACCAGAGCTTCCCCAGCTCTGCCTGCCTTTCCTCAGTCCTGCTCTAAGTCAGGAAGCCTTTCGCTTCCATGGCAACCAGAACCCTCCTGCTCCTCAGCTAGAGCACAAGTGTGTCTATCCTTCCACCTCTCTAGGAGCCTTTATTTAATCTGCCCTTAGCTGGGCCCTAATTGGCTAATACCTGCCACAGCTGCCAAGTCCACTGCTTCAGCCCTTGCCCTCTCCTGGGCTGAGTTTTAACCCTTAAAGAACCAGTGTGGGGCAAATGCCCCATCACAGTCAGATACAAGTTTGAAAACATGAGAGCCCCTAGCCAGCAACCTATGCTGGCAAAACCTCTGGTGTAGATGCAGCTATGCTGACAGTTGAGTGCTTCAGTGGGTTTAGCTTAGTGGGTTTTTTTGTGATGGTACTACCCGGTGCTCAGTACCGGCACTTTCAGTCAGAGTTCAACAACTTTTCCACTGGAGTACCAACACCTTTTTTTTTTTCCTTCCAAAAAAAGCACTGGTTTAGCTAATGGTGTTCAGGGGACACTGGAACAGGACACAATGTTGCAGCAGCGGTCACAGCAGAGCCAAATACAGAGGTAAAATAACTCCTCTACTCCTACTCAAGATTCCCCTTTTACTCATCTTAAGACCCATTAGCTCTTTTGACCCACAAACTGGGACTTTGTGTTTTTCTGATTATCCACCACAACCCATAAACCTTTTTCACTTTCATTGCTTCTCAGGACAGAGTCCCCTATCCTATAAGATGTGTCTATTTAGCCCTCTTAAAATACATAGTGTTTGCACCCAGGTTATCAAGCAATCGAGATTGCACTGAATCAATGACCTATTCTCTTTCTTATGTAATATTCCCCCAATATTTGTATCATCTGCAAACTTTGTCAACGTTTCTTTTGTTTACTTCCTTTGATAACGATGTTAAAGAGTGTAGGGCCAAGAGCCAATCTGTGCAAGATCCCACTGTTCACAAATCTACTTAGTGTTGATTTTCTGTTATATATGAATATTGTTCCTTAGTTAAGCCAATTTTTAATCCATTTAGTATGTGCCATATTATTTTTATATTGTTCTAGATTATTAATCAACAAATCATGCGGCACCAAGTTAAGTGCCTTACAGAAGTCTATTATGTCAGCACTATAATCTTTGTCAACCAAACTTGTCTTCTCATCAAAAAAAGATATTTAGTTTGAAATGATTTATTTTCCATAAAGCCGTGCTGGTTTGTATTAATTGCATTGCTCTTCTTTAATTCATTATTAATCAAATCCCGATGGAAGCGGGCAATATTTGCAGCCATAGCTATTTGGTTATCCATCATTATTAAGGAGTCTGAAAAGACCGTAATTTTATAAACAAGCCTGTAGGTAGATGTGTTAGGTAGGGAGGTGAGTGTTTCAAAGCATTTCCCTCTCCTTGCTAACAAGATCACCTTTATGCCAGCCTTCAGTTCACCTTCCACCAGGTGCCGATCTAGCTTCAGCACTGAGAAGATTGGGGGATGTTGCTGCCTGCATTTGCTAGGCTAGGGGATTGTTACAGGAGTGGGTGGCTGAGGTTTTTGTGGCCTGCAATGTGCAGGAAATCAGAGTAGATGATCATGATGCTGCAGTGGGGCTGACAGGCCTGAAGGGGGAGTGGGGCTCGGGTGGAAGGAAAGGTGCGCGGCTGGGGCTAGCCTCCCTCAAGTAGATCTCAATGCTGGGTCCTGGGGGGGGTTGCCCCTTTTTCCCCCTCCCGTGAGCAGGCCTGTAATAGTGCCTTCTGACTGTAAATTCTATGAATCTATGATATAGAGCTGTGGCTCTCAACCTTTCCAGGCAATTGTACCCCTTTCAGAAGTCTGATTTGTCTTGTGTACCCCCAAGTTTCATGTTATTTAAAAACTAGTTGCTTACAAAATCAGACATAAAAATAAGTGTCACAATACACCATTACTGAAAAATTGCTTACTTTCTCATTTTTACCATACAATTATAAAATAAATCAACTTGAATATAAATACTGTACTTACATTTTAGTATTTAGTTCATACAGCCATATTAAGTCATTAGCTGTATAAAATTTTAATTTGTACTCACTTCCTAGTGTTTTTATGTAGGCTGTAATAAAACTAAACACATATTTAGATAACTTGATGTACCCCCTGAAAGACCTCTGTGTATCCCAAAGGATACATGTACTAGTGGTTGAGAACCACTGATACAGAGAGCCTATATAAGTGCATGCATGTGTAACCCACACACCTAGTGTGGTTCACTGTCCCATGTAGAGGCACTTAGACCACTTACAGTGAGAGATAAGAACAAAGGAGCAACAGCCTAAACTGAGAACCAGCTGGCTTTATAGCTGAAGCTATAGAGGCTAAGCTCCAGAGGTACCAGGTTTAAATCTGCCCGATGGTGGTAACATATGCATGTATTGCAGGTACTTCATCCCAAGCTATGTAATCAGATCCCCCAATGGCCTCTTGGAGATAGTGAAAAAGATAAGGGACCGGATCAGTTCCATGCTCTTTTAAGTGTGAATGCTCCTTATAGGGAATTTTCTAGGGCCTGGAACTACAAAATGTTAAGTGCGACACTTCTGTGTGTCTTATAGTCTAACCTGTAGATGCCTAGTAAATCTTTGGAATCCCAAATGTGGAGTTAGGCTGCTAGGTTCCTCATATAATGAACTGATCATAGACAACCCATGAGATGGTCAGTGAGGTCAAGTGTCCTCCTCACCCAGATTTCTGCTTGGTCTGCTGGCAGTGTGGGATGGGAGAGGGGCTCCTTTTTCCCACCTCACCTAGCTCCCAGCATGGAAAGCACCTGTTCTTGGCAATTGGGATTGGGCAGGAAGTGGGCTACCATTGCCTCCCCAGCAGGGCTCTCTCGGGCACAAAGGCAGTGACCCAGAGCAGCCAGCTTCAGCCAGCAAGTGAAGCAGTTCCTTCCCCTTCCCACCTGCACCAGGTTGCCAGAGAATGGTCAAATGTGTGGGGTGACAGGTGCGGTAGGAGGAGGACAGAGCTCTACCCCGCACTCAAAGGTAACTCTGGCAGAGCGAGGACAGGGAAGCAGCCCTGGGTTAGGCTGGGGAAGGCACCAGAAGCAGTTCCCTGGCCTATGCTCAGCCAAAGGTAGGAGCATTGCCCATGTCCCGCACCTCCCCTGCTAAGGTGTCTGTGATCTCTGAGGAGACTGGTGCTGCGAGTCTCCTCAGGTTGGGGCTGGCCCCAGCTAGGCCCAAAGCACCTGCTTCCCACTGCTGTGGCCCAGCCCCTCCCCTCTCAGGAGCCAGGGAGATTGCCTGCCTGGCCCAAGTAGGTGGGGCTGCCTTCCTTTCACATTATGTCCCTCCAGTATCAGGAGGCATGAGTGGTCTATGGTACCACCAGAGAGGGGCACTTAAGAATAGGCTCTACAAAGGACAGCACACTAAGCTGAGAGCTGCCTATCTGCTACCTAGAGACAGATAGTGAGGGAAAGGTTTGCGTCTGAACCTCATCCCCTCCTAGAGTTTGGCAGGTAAGCACTGATCTCTGCTAGTGATCCATGTGTGATGCCTCAGACATTGTTGTAATTTCACAAAAAATTGCTGCGGGGAGGCAGCAGTCTCCTTTATAATCTATATTGTAATGGTTTGATTCTTCCCTTTGTCTGATGAGAATGGATTTGAACAGGAGACTCCCATCTCAGTGCCCTAGTCATGGGACTAGAGCATTAATTTCACTGTGTTTTAGGCCTACTAAATACTTAGCTAGTCACTTAAAGTGGAATGTCTTCAACAGGAGAGACTGACAGAGCCCCATATCAGGAAATTCCATAATTCAACCACCAAGATGCTCAGGTGAGTGGGGGGGAAATCAGTGTTTAAATTCTGTCTCCTTGTCAGTCAGAAGGAGAAACTGAAGTGGAATCTCCCAACTCATGGATAAGTGTGCTAACCATCATGCTACAGAAGTAGTGGGCAACCATGAATCATGAGTGGCCCTCCTTCACCTCAGTAGGCCTCAGCAGCCTACAGACCACAGGGGTTCCACCTGCGGCTCTGCAACTCCTCCTGTCTGCCACCTCTCACATGTGCTTCTCGCACATTGGGGCAGCAGAACCCTACACTTCCCTGCTCCTCCCACTTCCGTCCCAGCACTTTTGGAGCACCACGAATCACCTGATTCGTGCTCTGTCCACGTTCCTCCCTCTCCCTCCCAGAGCTTGAACAGCTGCAAACAGTTGATTTGTCCATTCCAGCTCCAGGAGGGAACGGGAGGAGAAGGGAAATGCAGCACTCCAGTGCGAGGGTTACCATATTTGAACTTTCAAAAAAAGAGGACACTCCTGAGAGGGAGTGTATCTTCATCAGTTTCTACCAACTCACATTGTTATATACTATACACGTGTTATATAATATTCTATATTTTTACCTGGTTCCCCAAGCTCCCGAAGGCCCACGTCTTCAAGACTTAGGCTCCCAAGAAGACCCCTCACACACATTTTTCCTAGCCCACCACTACTCCTGGAATTCTACTTGACGGGGTGGGGAACTTTCATAACATGATGAGGGAAGCAATGTAAGTTTTACTCCAGATGCTTGGGAGAGTGTGGAAAAATATGGTAGAACTGGACCATCACTAGGTGTTTCCTCAGGCTTAGGAAATTGGGCTAGTGTGCCACAGCTGCATCACTCTCCCTTTCAGAAGTGGTGGCTTTGCATGTTTTATGTAGATGTGCCCATTTGTGCCAATTCTCATTTTCCTGATGTTTATTTTTCCTTCTGCTCAGGGAAAAATCAATGCTGAGTGTACTTAGATGGATCCAATTTAAAAATCTTGGCCCCACTGAAAACATTGGAAAAACTCCCTCTGAGTTCAGTGGGGCCATCATTTCACCTCGAAAGTATAAGGCTGCAGCTGCCGTTTGTTATCCTCTTTGGCAAAACAGCAAACCTTGCGTGTGGTTTATTTTTTTTAAAAGGCTTTCCATGGCCAATTTTTATATTGGTAACAGAAGCTGCATTAGAGAGCTGTGACAACAGAAAGGCAGATCCTTAGCTTCATGAAACCAACTTACATCAACTGAGGATCTGCCCCAGAGATTTAAAATGGAGGAACAGCCCATGGTTTAGGAAATCTAAAAGTGTGAGAAGTGATTTAATGATTGATTTTAGTTTTAAAATCCAGCTGCCACTAACTGCTTCATTTTTTGTTGTGGAATTTGTTTCCCTCTTTCCCTCCTTCCCTTCCCCCACCACAAACACTCAGAACTACAGTCAAAGAACTGAGTAAGGTATTGTAAAGCATATCAGAGTTTACATGAAATGAAGTCGTTGTTGTATGTTGTTGGTTATAAATATAGACCCATAAGCAAGGTACTGTAGTAATGTGGAAAAACTGATGGAAACTTGTATTAAAATATGATATCTTTCAAATTAACATCTGTAGGCAGCAAAAGCTAATGCGCTTGAAGCAAAACAGAGCTTTCACTATAAACCTTTATAAAGAGGTGAAAAAAAATCAGGTTCAGAGGAAAATGTCCATAGCGAAATTTATGATGACTTTGGCATTTATCATGTTATTTATTATTATTAATCCTCTTCGCTCCTAATGGAGCATAAGGCGCCAACGAATCTTCTCCAGCCTTCCGAGTCCTGAGAAAGCCGGCTGACTTCTTCCCAGGTCGTGCCCTTCCTTTTCATGTTCTCCTCCACAGACCTCCTCCAGGTGCCCAATGGCCTCCCTCTTTTACGCTTTCCAGGTGGAGTCCATCTGAGTGCCATATAAGGGAGTCTTGTTTCGCTCATCCGAAGGACATGCCCCAGCCATCTCCAGCATTTCTGCTTGATCTCGTCCACAACATTGTTGATGCCAGTGCGTTGGCTTATCTCCT
>CM057847.1:56963964-56975760 GCA_030068395.1 Apalone spinifera | reverse complement strand
CATTCTAGTGGAGATCTCTTTGTTGATGTTGCTGTCTGCTGAGATGTAACTGCCGAGATACCTGAAGTCATTTACTTTCTCTAACTCTTCATCCATGACGGTGGTTTTATCGGTGTTAGTTGTCCTCAGTTTTATCACTTTGGACTTGCCAGGGTGAATTCTGAGCCCAACGCTTCTGGCTGTCCGGTCGACAATGTCGGTCTTTTCTTGGATGTCCTGCTAATCATGCGCGAGAAGCGCCAGGTCATCTGCAGAGTCGCATTCCTCAAGCCGAGCAGTCGGTCCCCATATCACTCCCCTTGATCTGCCCTCAGTGGCTCTGCGCATCACCCAGTCGATGACCACAAGGAAGATAACAGGTGAGATTACACAGCCCTGTCTGACCCCTGTCTTCACGTGAAACCAGTCACTCTGCTGTCCTTCATGTCGCACACAGCATTGATTCTCAGGTCCTTCAGGATGTTAATGACCTTCTCAGGGAACCCGTATGCTTGTAGAATCCTCCAGAGTGAGGGGTGGTGGATGCTATCAAACGCCTTCTCAAAATCGATTAAGTTAACGTCGAGCGAAGAGTTCCACTCTATTGATTGCTCCACTATGGTGCATAGGACGAAGATCTGGTCCATGCACGACCTTCCACTTCTGAAGCCAGCCTGTTCTTCCCTGAGGATTTTCTCTATGCCCTTTCGCATTCTCTGTAGCAGGACTCTACAGAAAATCTTTCCTGGCACAGACAGCAGATTAATGCCTCTCCAATTCCCGCAGATGGACAGATCGCCTTTTTTGGTTAACTTCACAATGATGCTCTTCTTCCAGGCCTCCGGTACCCTCTCTTCTTCCCAGACCCTGTTGAAGAGACCCTTCAGAGCTTGTGCGCTTGCCTTGGGGATCTGCCATGTTAGGTACTATTAATTGAAGAGGTTTAGATTAATAACTTCATGTTAAATAATTCTGAAGAAGTTTGTGGGTCTCTTCTGTTTTTAATTCATTCTAGTTGCACTACAATATAATTATTTTATTGAACAGAAAAAAATAGACAGATTGTTTGGGGGGGATTGGTTTAGGGTTGGGTTTTTTTAGGATATAAATAGCTCAATGTAATATGAATAAGGAGAGAGCAGTAACTAAAGGCGGTTGCTGTTACAGCTTAGCGACATTAAAATGGAATTTCACTCTTACTTCCATAGCTTGGCACCTGGCAGGTGATGATTTTATGGAAAAAAATGGCATACAAATACCACTTCTTGCAGAATATAATTTATATCTCTTACTATAATAAATAAAAGTCACATACGTTTAGCAATGTAGTCTTAGGTTATTTTGAGAAGTGAAGGGGATTCCCTTCAAAGTGCTAAGGAATGATGCCAAGGGTTTCTTGACTGAAAGAACACAATATTGCAATAACATTCTCTCAAACTCCTCTCCTGTCATTTAGCACTTTAACATGCTTAATTTGTATATTCTATAACTGTAAGAGATGTGAGAACTACAAATAAATATTACAAGTTTTACATTTATTCATGGGGAGCCTTTCTTTTTAAGTTAAAATCCAGAGTCAGTACCAACTTTAAAAAGCAGGTGACAAGAAAGTTAGCAGCTAATTCATTGTTTTTGACAGAGTCCCTTTTGTTGGTAGTTGCATTTAAATGGTTTACCTTCAGGTTATGTTGAATAATAATCTCTGACAAGAAGGTTTTGGGAACAACAGGAAGAGGTATTGTTTTATTATTATATTTTTACTTCTTGGATGTGCCACAGATTTGCTTTGTCTATATTAGAAGCTTTTATCAATTTAACTACAGTGGTATAATTAGAGCAGCAAACCCTGCTTCACATGGATACCCTTATAGTTTATGTATTTATTTATTTATTTAAATATTTTTACCCCACCTTTGTATTTAAAATATTCAAGGCAGGTATAGTAGTGAGAAAGTGCTTATACTGGTATTTTGGTTTGAGAAATATATAGGTTATCTTTAAACTGGTATAACTATGTCTATAATTATTTTGGTAAAAAGTCTCACCCGTAGCCAGAATAGTTAGAACAGGGGTGGCCAACCCATTAAATGAAGAGAGCCAAAACAGCAGCAGAAAAAATGCAAAAAGCTGCACCAGAATTGTTGAGCAAAAAAAAAAAAAAAAGATGCTGCCATTTTAAAAATCACGGGTTAGGCTTTTTGGCCACATCAGGCTCCCACTGGCTGCCACCATCTTGCTGATGCTATTTTGCCGTGCCGTACGGCTCCCCTGTACCTGATAAGCACTGTAGGGGCGCATGAGGTGGCTTTGCGAGCCCCACGGAGGCTTTGTGAGCTGCACTTTCAGGAGTAAAGAGTCGCATGCTCCACAGTCACAGAGCATCGTGGTTCCCATTGGCTGCAGTTCACCATTTACAGCCAAGGGGAGCTGCAAGGCTCCATAGCTGCGGAGCCAATAAATAAACGAAGCAGAGTGGCCTGGTAGCAGCTTTCTCACAGTTGGTCCACGGTCCACTGTGAGAAACACTGCTCTAGTAAATAGAAAAAAACCCAGAAGCAGTCCAGGAGTTGAAGTGAACTAGCTAATATTCATTTTAAATCTGCGCATGAAGGAGCTAGCAGAGGGAAGGGGCAGGGGGCTGACGGGCACGTATCAGGGGACTTCCCATTGTCCAGCAAATTCCCTCTTCCAGGACCCGTCAGGTCCCGAGGGTGCCAGACAAGAGAGGTCCCACCTGTATTATAATCCTACAGGTGTTAACTTGATAATATTTAGCATTTACATAACACTCTGCAAGTTGAATGCTTTGGGTCCACAGACCTTAACTAATCTACCTCGTAACAGTGGTCTGTAGATTAATGTTGCTATCCCAATTTTTTTAGGTGAGGAAGACAAAAAAATCAAGTGACTTGTTCAAGTCGATAGTATTTCAGTATCCCAGCATTAGAATTTAGAAGACCTCGGCTCTTGGTCTTATGATTAAACAACACCTGTTCTCAGGTGTTGCCACTACCTGTAAGAAGAAGGGCAAAACCCCAACTGTCTGATAGGGTGTGTAGACTGCAATTAAACACATGCTGCTGGCCCATGTCTGCTGATGCAGGCTCAGGCTTGAGAGGCTGTAGAATTGCATCCCAAGCCTGAATATCTGCACTGCAGTTTTACAACTCTGCAGTCTGAGTACTGCAAACCCAAGTTAACTGACACATCTGTAGAGAGCTGGGTTGGTTTCCACTGATCTGCAGGCTGCCCATAGAGGCAAAAGGAAATGATCAGGCACAAATAATGCAAGGTTTAGAAGGATCAGTTAGTTGATGAAGGTTCAATGCAAGGATTGTGACTTAGTTGAGGACACTAGTTAGTGCATCTTTCTAGCATGCTGGGTGTTTTTTAGATGTTTATTGGCATAGGTGGAATCACCTGCAAGGAAAAAAGAGGCAAGGCTGCCAATTCCATGCCACTGGTAGCAACAAGCACAATAAATAAAAAATACCTGAACTCAGGGGTTTGTGCTTCTGGTGGAGGCTGTAGGGTTGGTGCTTTTATGTCTTGCTTAGAGGGCAGCAGGTCAGATGGTCCTTACCACAACCGGAGACTGGAGAGTGTAGCTGAGCAACAGCCTTGGCAGGGTAAAGCAGAGATAAAATTCTCTCGTGTATGTGGCAAAGTCCCAGCATAGCAGCTGGAGCCCTGCCTGTCAGCAGCTGCTGCTGTTTTCTGCCTCCAGCTCAATTTTAAAAACATCTGAGCTTTGATCCATGTTTAGTTATATTGCATAGAGCAATAATAAAAATTCAGCTTTACAACGTACAGACTGCATCTGTGCTAATGCATAGCAACAGTGGGAACACAAATCCCATTGACATCAATGGGGATTTCACCCTGAGGGCAAAATTGGTGCCAGTGACAACTGATAAATATATTTTGAAAGATAAATTGTCCTATGAATGACTAAATATGTTAACCTGAGTGCGAAACTGTTGATACAGGTTCAAGATCTATGGTCCAGACCATCTGTAGTCCAGCATCCTCGTGGGTGCTCCTGGGCTGGAGCACTCACAGGGAAAAGCTGGCCCCTTACTTGGCAATTCCTTCCCCACCGGTGCTCTAAGCTCAGGGAGGAAAAAAGGGATACTTGCTGTGTGGGCAGCAGCAGAAGACCTCTGAAGCTGAGGTCTGAGGAAGGCCAGGTGGTAGAATCTGTTTTGATTGATACTGAGCTATTTGTCTTGAATAATAGTGCATCTCTTGGAAAAGGGAATGAAATATTGATCCGCATGGTAGGCTCATTGACACACTGGCTAGTGAGCTGCCTTGCTTGCTCACAGGACAGTAAGGAAATTCAACGGAGGCAAGGTCTGATGCCAGGTTTCAAGAGACCCTATTCCACATGTATTCTCTCTTCTGATTCTCTGGCTGCTACTGAGAGGAAATAAATTGCTAAGTTTATTCCAGGCATAGTGTATGTTCCCTGGCGTGCTGGCACAGAATGAAGTTCCTTGCCCTATTTCATCTCTCTCTACCTACCTGCACAGGACAGGAGGACAGCAGCTTTGCAAAGCTACTATTTCCTCTTCTGTGCTACTAATATGATGCAGGCAGTGGGTACAGGGGCAAAAGAGGCATTTTCTGACAGGAATGACCCAGGTCTGAGGGGAAGGAGGACAGAGTAAAGGCAGCTAGCTTTAGCAGTGTTACTGAGCATGCTCAATCCATGTGATCATGCTCCATACAAACCAAGCTGCAAATCTAGCGGGGACCGTGACCCTATATATCTTCCCCCCCTCCACACACACACACACACACACACACACACACATCACCCCTGACTGACATTACTGTGCCATCGTGCTAGCTAGGGCATAATTGGCCCTAAAATGTAATCATAAAAAATTAATTTGTGGAAAAATATATTAAAAAATCAGTAGTGAGGCAGAATAACCATGTTATTTTGTTTTGAATCCAAACAAGATAATACCAGCTATCAAAAATTTTCAGCTGTCACTTTATTAGAAAGGAATTATATATGCTGGTTTTGTGAGTAAGTTTCATAGTTAAGCAATTTCAGAGGGTGACTATGTAGCAGAGTTCTGGAAACCTTCTCTCCATTGCAGCTCCCAGATATTAACACAAGCTGCAGACTAAACATTTGTACCTTGCTTGTTCTGCCAGCTGACAAATGAAGGTAATTAATGAGTAGTTATAAGGTGGACAAGTCTGGAAAATTGCAAGCTTTGTCATCTGAAATGCCCAGCGCTGATGCCAGCATCTTGGTTTAATTGCATTAGTTTTGCAAAGGAATCAGGCCTGGTTATGTGTTGTACATTGACTCTTACAGATTCTTTCTTTCTTATTTCCTTTATATAAAATTCTCCTACCCGAACATTTATTGCTGGCAGGGCCACAGGCAAAAGATATATCACATGAACTGATTCCAGCCATCTGAGTCAGCTGGTGACAGGATTAGACACTATTCAGTTTTTATGAAGTGGGTGACAGCTCTCCATTTTTTTGAAAAGACATTTGTAATGGATGGTTACAATGGAAGCTCTTAGTGAAGATAAAATCAGTAGCATCTGCTTCAGGGCCTCTCAGTCCCTGTTGGGAAATTGCCACTGCCAGTTTAATATGCTTTCCAAATACTTTCTTGTAAGGGTTTATGATACTAACTCTAATAAAAGAAGCAAAAGCCTTAGGCTAAATCCTGCTTGCCTTATTTCTATTTTAGTGGGGTTATGCAAATAAATATTAACACAACGAAAGCAAGATGCATTTGACCCTAAATGTAATTGTAGTAGAACTTCTTATGAATTCTTATTCTGTCTCCCTGGGTTTCCCTTTCCATTTTGGAGCCAGGAGAACTAGAGAAATTCATGGAGGATAGGTCCCTCAATGGCTATGAGGCAGGATGGGCAGGGATGGTGTCCTAGTCTATGTCTGTCAGAAGCTAGGAATGAGCAGCAAGGGATGGATCACTGGATAGTTACCTGTTTTGTTCATTGCCCTGGGGCATCTGGCATTGGCTGTTATCAGAAAACAGAATATAGGGCTAGATAGGCCTTTGGTCTGACCCAGTATGGCTGTTCTTATGGGATGGACCAGCTCTGAGTCTTGTCCTGCACCCAAATTCCCACCCAGAGCTCACACCCCAAGCCTCCTGTCCCATCCCTGATCCCACCCCCCTGGCTGGAGCTGCACCCCCTTCCCACACCCCAGCCTGAGCCCACTTCTGCATTCCAAACCCCCAGGAACCTCTCAAATCTAATAACCCCGGATCCATGGGAGAGTTAATTTGGCCCTGATTTTCTCCTTTGTAGAGTTTTCTTCATTTAAATCACACTGTGGCCTTACAAAAAATTTCTTAAGACCCCAATTCAGAAAGCACATAAGCAGAGGTGTAAGTGATGTTTAAGTCCATGATTGAAGTTAAGCACCTGCTTAAGTGCTATTCTGAATAGGGATGTGTTCCTGAACTGGGGCTAAATGTATTAATAAAGATTGTGGCAGAGTCCATTTTCTTTCATGTGGAAAAAACCTCTCTGTGTGACCAGCAAAAGCTGAATTCTACCTGAAAGGCACGATTGTGCAAATGTTGAGATTTCAGCAGTTGGGGTAACATACACTTGTGTACTGCAGATCAAGCTCCTGAATGTAGAAATGACTTGAATGTAGAAAGGACTGAAATCCTGGAGCATTAGCTCTCTCCCCAGCCCTGATGGCATGGTGGGGCTCAGGATTTGGTCTCCCTTCCTTAAATCATGTAATTTTTTGTTGTCAGAAGCGGGTTGCCCTGCAATGACATTTGAGAACCTCTGTTATAGAGCACTCTAGTCAGAGAAAATTGAAATTAGAAACTATTTACCAAAATGGCAATATATTTTGCTAGTAGTCATCTTTATCTTCCTCCTTCTTTTGCACTGGCATGTTTGAATGGAAAGTTTCACATTACGCAGCCCATTTTAGTTTCTTCCTGGTGTGCCATCATATTTCTGTTTTCTTTTTGGTTTATCTGGGTTTTTTTATTGTCATCAGTCTGTTGCTTCCTTTCTCTTTCTATTTTTTTCATGGATTGTTAAAAAATTACATTCTAGGTATTCATAATTCCACAGAAAGCCCAATGAATCGGAGGCATTATTTTTCTGTTGCAGAATGTGACAGTACATGCTGAGATTTGACTTTATGGGAAGGTGTCTGTGATGTGCTGTGTAGTTGCAGCAGTGGACAGCTACTAGTCATAATGTCCTTCAGAAGTAGTTAAATATAGAACATAATATTCCTGCCACTCAATTGTGTGGTTCAGGTGGTGATAAACATTGAGACTAAAGACTAAAACCAAAAATGAGATGCAATTAGTCTTCTATGCTCAGTTTTAGATTCTTTTTTTATATATATCAGCATAATAAAAGTGTGTGTGTTATTTGTTTGTTACTTTTTAAAACTTTATCCTTATTTCCTGGCTCACTCCCTTCACTTTCTGCCTGACAACTGCTGTAGCTGACAGTTGCAAGTTTCAGCAGTCTTCACATGCAGCTTTTAATGTTTATTTTCTGTGCAAATATATTGCATCAGGATGTTTTTAAATCCCAAAATGAGGCTCTATGACAGTGTTTCTCAAAGTGGTCCATGGACACATTCTGAGAGAGCTGCTACCGGGGCTGCTCCATTTTCTTTACTTGCCAGTTCCACAGTCACCGAGCGTCGTGGTTCGCATTGGCTGCAGTTCACTATTTACAGCCAAGGGGAGCTGCAAGGCTCCATAGCTGCGGAGCCAATAAATAAACGAAGCGGAGTAGCCTGGTAGCAGCTTTCTCACAGTTGGTCCACAGTCCACTATGAGAAACACTGCTCTAGTAAATAGAAAAAAACCCAGAAGCAGTCCAGGAGTTGAAGTGGACTGGCTAATATTCATTTTAAATTTGTTTTAAAGATCTGACTAGTCTTCAGTAAAGACATTGGTATTAAATTGCACTGTAACTTGAAGACACTTCCTATTTACAAAACAATAACAAAAGTGTCCTGGGCTGAATAAGCACTAAGGCCAAGATCTTCAATGCAAATAAACTTCTCCTCTATAATATGACAATTTTACTTCTGTTTTTCTCCTTTCTCCCGCTACCCCTTATTTTTAATAAGTCTTTTCTGGCAGTGAAAAGATCCAGGAGCTCAGCCAGTTTAACAATGACAGAGACAGTACTGACAGTCCCAAGTGTTCAAAAAGGTAGAGACAGGTCTCAATAAAATTTTGCAATTGGCTTAGAAACTCAGATTTTTACTAGTGTGTGTGTGTGTAAGGGTGTTATTTGCTCTTTGTTCCTTAAGACTTTCAGGGTTCATTTTTTCAAACTTTTCTGTGTAATGATGAGGCTGGAAACTTACTATTTCTGAATGGAAGTATTGCATGGTTCCTTCCAGGAGTTAGGCCTTTAAGACAGGGATGGCTCAGTGGTTTGAGCATTGGCCTGCTAAACCCAGGGTTGTGAGTTCAATCCTTGTGGAGGCTGTTTAGGGATGTGGGGCAAAAAATTGTAAGGGATGGTACTTGGTCCTGCTGTGAAGGCAGGGGACTGGACTCGATGACCTTTCGAGGTCCCTTCCAGTTCTAGGAGATAGGCAATCTCCATTATTTAAAAAATTTAATTCAAATACTGCAAGAATTTTAATTAAAACTAAGAGTTGGCAACACTGCTGGGGAGTTTCCATACTGCCCCTACTTCTGCATCTTGCTCTTTGGGTTGTTGAGTCCTGCCCATTTCCCTCGCCTGGGCTGATGTGCACTTAATCCCAAAGCATACATCATAGTCCCTATGCTCTGCCACAGAGAAAGTCTATGATGATTTCCAGCCCCTGAATAGGGGAGACAAATGAATGAAGGTTCCTTGGGCCTCTGTCCCCTTACACACACACACACACACACATCTGCACAAGACCAAAGGGCTTTGTAAGCTTGACATTTCACAGTACCAAAATGAGACCCTGACTGGATGGTTATTGATAAGGGCCCTGAAATAGTCAACGTGCAATTTTGCTTCTTTTAAGACAAACCGTTTCTTAATGACTTTTCTGTTTGCTCACCTCCACTGGATCTTAAACAGAGACATTGTGTTGCTATGGAGAACAGCGAGCTAGCTGTGACATATGTTCCCCAAATAAAGCCAGAGCACCCTGTTACCATCAGCCATTCATATATGACTGACAGAGTGGAAAGGAAAATCTGTGGGAAAAATATGAAACCAGTCCCAGCTTTCATTTTCTTAATATGTTAAAGATGACCTCATGTTCTTTTAGCACAGCATGGCGGCACTCATATGATCTTGTGGTAGAGAGTGATTTGCTGGTAGCTATTTTGTTATTCAGGCATACCCTCACTGTGACAGGCATCATTCTGAAACAGGAGATGTTGAAAAGCCAGGCCTGAGGTTCATTTCACACATCCACATTTCACAACAAGCTGAAAGAATAAGGAGATTGTTTTTTTTTTTTTGTTGTTGTTGTTTTTTTTTTTCTCTGACTTTCTAAAAGTCACAAACATTTTCTTCACAGGATACTTGTGAGAATCTAACATCCCAGATCCCGTCAGTCCTTTCATCTTCGCCAGACACTGAAGGCATCTGAGAAACATAAACTGTAAAATCTGGCATTACCATTGATCTTTGCTTCCCACCTAAGATGCTTTCCAGGGCTGGCCTTGAAATTCAACACACCACCATTTTGTTGGAAGGAAGCTAAAGTCATAACAGTACAGCTATTTTCTTTCAAAAATATGAATATTATAGCTTTCATTTATTAAAAATGCTTTTGGTAACATAGGGCTTAATATATTTATTTTAAAACAATTGGTCTTTTCATGCTAAGTACTCAGTCTTTTTCCCATCTAGCTCCTGGTTCTTTAATGTTTTTGACACAGAGAAAAAAGATTAAAATAAAAGTTAATATTTGCATACAGTGTATTGCAGATGAAATTGTAGACCCTGAAGGCCTCTTATAAAAAGGCCTCTTGGGATGTGACAATATAGGAATGCTTCCTAGCTATGTTGTTAATGAAGACAGATAAAACTAGGCAAGATTCTATAGTCCTTATTCAGGCAAAACTCCCAATGAAATTTTGCCTAGGTTCATGCTGGAAGCATGTAGCAGAGCCAGGGTTGGAATACAGGTACCTTAAGAACCTGACCTCACCCTTCTTCTCAGTTAATTGTTGGTAAGTAAGCTTTGATTCTAAGGTGCATTCATTAAAGTGTAAAAACACATCGGAAAGGATTCTTCACTATGAGCTAAATACAATTCCATTAATCTATGAACTGGAATCTAGTAAGACAAGTAGGAAACTCTATTGGTAGCCATAGTTAAACTGATTGGTGGAACAGTAAATAGTTGAATGGAACTTTGAAAAATTACTATCAGGGTAAGTAAAACAAAGTGCTAACTCTGTCTGCAACAGTTGCAGGAAATCCATCTCACCAGCTTCAGCAATATGTCTGTGTGGCAGAATAAGTAAATCATAAATTGGCCGTTACACCTCGGAACAGATGCCTCAATCAGAAACACTATGGTCTTTGAGTATGAGTGACATCCCCATCAGTCTATTTCCAGTTCTGGAATGTGGATCGATACTTAAATGAACTAATTTCTCTCTTCTCCAAAACAGATGATCAGAGTATATTTTTAATATATGTTTGAAGTAATTTAATTTTCTCAAGAAAGCTCAGGTTGGTGGTCAGAAATGCCCAACTTCTGACCAAATTTTTAGCTGCACTGAGTGATGCAACAGGTGATCCAGAGATTATGAATTATTCTTGGCATCCAGTCTTTTCCTCACTATTAGTCACAACACTGTCCCTTTAAGTGTTTTATATAGAGTCCAACTTTATAACTTGATCCCCCTGCTCCAAACTTCTGTACCAGAAAAACACATTTGTCCTCTTATCAACCAAGGAGGTGTCATGCCTCTGAAATAGCAACAAAGGTTTGTAGGACAGGTACGAGGACAAAGAGTCATGGACATCAAAAGCATGCAGTAATATTTCATTTGTTGGGTATTGAATGAAAGGGTGTCTTAGCTCTGTTGCTTCAAACAACATCAGAGCTGAAGTGTCCAAAGAAACTCTAAAGTTTCAGACTCAGCCATAGCTATGTAAAATAATGTGTCAGAAACATTCCCCTGTCAAAAACCCAACATTTTACAGTACACTAAATAGCTCTCTCAAGCACTAAGCAGGTCAAATAAATATCCTATTCCAAGTAAGACAGAGATCCACTGTGGGCATGCAGTCTAAATTCTCATCTCTGCACAGTGAGGTAATTTTGAAAATCTAGAGTTCAAACAGCTCAACTGGCAGTTTGTTAAAATAGTAAATACAGTAGGCTCCTCTTAACTGAACTAGTTTGGTGGACCCTTCTTACTCCCATTATGCTACTGTCCCAATTTAACAAAGGAGACATTTTTGACATAATTCTTAAAGTCAGAAAGGAATTTTAAGGCCAATTTGTCCTATTGGTGAGCTTAGGCAACACTGGCAGATCCAGCTTGTGAAAGTACAGAAGTTGGGAGAGTACATTTCCCCTTCCGTGGGTACACCCATCAGAGAGAGAAAGATAGAACTTTTTATTTAAAAAAAACCCTTGTGGTTTGGTCAAATCTTGTATTATCAGGGGGTTTTATAAAAGGTTCTTTCTTCCTCTTTCTGTTGGGCTCTAAGGTCTATTGAGTTCAGTGGGAGTGCAGTGCCTAGGCACCTCTGAAAATCCCTCTAAGGCTATGTCTAAACTACATGGCTCCATCAACGGAGCCATGTAAAATAGTTTATTCGGCATAGTCAA
>CM057847.1:56948029-56960738 GCA_030068395.1 Apalone spinifera | reverse complement strand
GGCCGCCGGGGGGTGGGGGGGTTGGAGCCAGACCAAGGGGGGCTGGGCCCATCCATTCATAGCCTGGCCCTCCCCAAGGCCCACGTGGAGAGCTGGGGCTGCCTGCGGCCCTAGCCCTCCCCTTTCCTTCCCATTGGTCATGGAGAGAGCTGTAGCTGCCACGGCCTTAGCCCAGCTCTCCCACCGGCCACCAGGCTGTGGCGATGCCAAGGCCGCATGGGCCTGGCTCTCCCCCAGCTGTCGCGGAGGACTGGGCCAAGGCTGCAGCAGCTACAGCTCTCTCTCTGGCCTCTGGGAAGGGAGGTCCAGGGCTGAAGGCAGCCCCAGTTGTCCACGTGGGCCTTGTGGAGGGCCAGGCTGGGGAGTGGATGGGGCTTGGCTCCTGTGGACACAGAGTGACGTGACATCACTCTATTGTCCCACTGGAAAATGTGTTTTTTATATGGAGATCTATAATGGGAATATAAGCATAATGGGTATATAATAACATAAAAAGGACTGTATTGCAATGAGTAAACATGAAGAAGCAGAGTTAAAATGCAACACTTTGTTTCCCAATAACAAGGCATTATACTGTTGTTATTTTATCACTTATATTACAGTTGTTTGTAGGAGCCCTCTTAATGGACCAGAACCTCAAAGTGCTGTACAATATATATCTATATCTATATATATATATATATATATAGATATATATATATCCCTGCCCCAAAAAAGCTCAAGGTCAGGATATACAAAGATTTTTTTTTTTTTTTTAGAGCCTGACTCTCATAGACATCAGTGGAAGTGAGGACCCTAAATGCCTTCGATGTGGGCTTTACAATCTAAGTACAAGACAAGAGATAATAGATAGATAGATAGATAGATAGATACAGACAGGCCCACCAATGGGATTGCCCTAGGTCCCAGCAATTCAAAAGGGCCCAGGGCTCCTGACTGCCACTGCCATTACTGCAGGGGCGGTGGCAGCCAAGAGCTCTGGGTCCTTTAAATCACTGCTGGAGCACAGTGTGATGTGCTCTAGGCAGGTCTAAGGGCTGGGGAGGGGCAATGCCGTGTGATCCAGGCTGGCTGCCTCAGCCCCACCACTTCCACTCGAGAACAGAGCTGCTCCCTTCACCTTGCCCACGGACCCAGAAAGTATGTTGGCCTCACTGCAGTCAGATGGGGGAGTACAAAGAAACAATGAGACAACATTGGTCAGCATGCTGGGTCATGATCTCTGCACACTAACAATCTAGCTATTGTCAAGTTTACTTTGTTTTGTTTTTTGGTTGGAATCACAGAAAATAATTTTGAATTGAGAAAAGACACTATTTTGTGGAGGATTATAGGGGTCTCCTTTCAAGTGTGAGGGGCAACACAGGAGAGAGCATAATGGTGCTTGTTTTAAAATGGAACAACTGGTCAATAAAGGCTGCCATGATGGGTCAATGAGAAATGTGCATTGACATCTCAGTAGTGAACGGGGGAAGGATATGTCAGGCAGGACCTTGAAAGTGATGACGTGCTATGTTTGATGCAGTAGAGACAACTGAGACAGTGGAGGATTCAGAGAGAGGGGTGGCACGGTCAAAGTAACAGGCTAGGCAATGCATGGGCAGCAGTATTCTAAATGGCTATGAGTGAAACCAAGTTGCTTTTTCCAAGGTCAGAGAGTGGGATGATAGCCTGGATGGGAGTTTTAGCTGTGTGACTAGATAGGAAAGGCCATAGCTTAAAAAGATGTTAGGCAAAAGGAATCTGCAAGATGTAGACCTGGCCTGGATATGAGGTCTCTAGAAAGAGGTCTAAGGTGAAGAATGGGGTGAGGGTGGGATTAAGAGGTCGAAATGTCACCACAGGTATGGAGGAGGGCAGCAGAGGTGAATGTAGATGTGAGATCTGTATTTGTGTTGGTGGCAAGAGGGAGGAGATTGGGATGGAGAAGGAAAGAAAAACCGGTAATGCTGGTGGGAACTGTAGAGTTGTGAGAGTATCGAGTAGAGCCAAGCCTAGGGTATGGTGAATCAGGGTGACTGCACCGGGCTCCGGGCTCTGGTCTGGCACAGCCACTGGCAGCTATCTACTAGCACCTCCCCCAGCAACTCCTGCCCACAGGTGGGTCCTACTGATCAGCACCTCCACTGCCCCCCTCAGTGCCTCTGCTGCCATGGATCAGATGTTTTGCGGTGTCAGGGAGCACTGGGGGGAGCAGAGAAGTGAGGGCATGGTGCACTCAGGGGAGGGAGTGCAACTGAGCAGGAAGTGGTCAGGGCAGGGGTGGAAAGACTGGGGTGGGGGGAAGAGGCAGGGAAGGGGTGGGGCTTTGGGAGAGGGGATGTATTGGGGGTGGGACCTGGGCAGAGCCCCACAGATTAGTAACTCAGCATTTACGTCTCAGCTCACACACACCCTCTAGGGGTAACTCTGGTAATGGAGCCAGAGGGATGTGGAAGGAGGAGGAGGACAAATGCTATGGTGCAGAAGAATGGTATGGTGAGAGCCATGGTTGAAACATGCACACACATCTGAAGCCATGAACCAGAAGACGGGGAATAGCTCATATGTGATTCCTGGAAACAGACCATACACAATGTGTCATCCTGCTGACAGCAGCTGCAGCACAAACCTCTCTATTGGCTGTCTGTATTTGTCCCTCCAAAGCTGACCTACTGTGTATACTTGCCCATTTAGGGGCTTATCCAAAGCCAGTGGAAGTCTATAGAAAGATTCTAATTTATTTTAGTTGGTTTTAGGTCAGGCCTATAGAGTGTGGTCTGACAACTGATCCACATGTATATTTTGAGGAAATTATCTTTAGAATCCCTTTTCTAAATCAAGGAACGAGTGCCAAAAACAATGGGTAGCTTTACATTAAACCAGAGAAACATAAGGTATATCAAAACTTGCTATGTTACTTCCATTTTTATGTATGAGGATAAGAGTTACACTTGCCTTTAGGAGTGGGGCTCTAAGTTCTGTAGATTAGGCAGATGTCTAGAACTGGTTATAATAATGGTTCTGACACTGACTTGTTTTGTAACCTAGAAACCATCACTTATCTTTTCAGGGCCTCAGTTTCCCCATCTATAAGATAGAGTTAATGGTATTTGAATACTTAACATTATTTAGTAAAAGTGAGAATTAAGCCATTGACTTACATGGGAGCAGTACTCGGTCCAGGATTTGTAAAGTACTAAACAGAAATCTGACTGAAGCCTGTGGAAATTTTGCCATTGACTTTTAATGGGCATTTGGTCAGATATTAAGTGTAAAGTCCTAAGTAGGCCAGTCAATTCCTGATGTTGTTAGCATTAGTTTTAATCACTGAGAAACTGTAGCTTCAGAAGGGTGTGAACTACTTTTATAAAAAAGCTTAGTAGTATGTTTACATCAGTAAATTGAGTAGGCATTTCCTGAGGCAGTGAAACAGCTATACAGGGAAGCATGCCATCTTCATCACAACTACACTCTTCACTGTGAATCGAGTTTTCTACTGCTCAGGCACAACAGTGCATTTTCAGAGGGCAGTAATTTGTTTACACACAACCTATGTTTCCAAACTGTAGCAAAGCATGTAATAATACTCATTATAGGGTATTTACAATGTAGGAGATCACAAAATTTGAACCTAAGTAGATTGGGAAGCAATTAAGCTGCTGCTACAATGAGACCACTACTTGTAGCTTTGACCAATATTGTATCGTTATTTCCTTGTTCTCCTGTCTGTCTTCACCTGTTGTCTCTTATCTTACATTTAGATTATAAGCTCTTTAAGGCAGGGACAATTTTTTGTTCTGTGTCGGTACAGCAGCTCACACAATGAGGCCCTGGCCCATGGCTGGGGCGTCTAGCCAGTAAAATAGGATAATAACTACAAAAATACTTTAAAATAGCCCATTAACAAGTAAACTATTAAAAGTCCATTGAAAGAAAAACATTCTAAATTGAAGGTGAATGTATTAATTATAAATTGGTCCAAGAAAATAGGATCAAATTCTGCTCACCAAAAGCCAATGGGATTACTCAGTGAGTAACAACGTAACATCAATTGTTGTATTTACATAAACATCTCTTATTATTATTTATCCTTTTTATATTCAGTATGTGGCATATCCTTTTTCTTCAAACTACCAGTAATACCATAAAATTGCCTCTTCAGTGAGCAAAGCCTGGATTTGATTATTCGGGTATTAAAATAACCCCAAATATCACTGATATGAGGCACACAAACTTCAAAATAATTGGAAAGAAGATTACAGGCAATGGAACTAACTCCCCCTCTCATGGATGGGGAGGGCAGCTGTCATTATGATCACAGTCATGCCAAGGATACTTTATGTTCTACAGATGGTTCCCTTCCTCTTCAACTCTAAAGATAGAGATGTGCTGAACAATCATTTTGTAAAATTCCTATTGAAAGGAAAAAAGCCAAAATCAAATTAGAGCAAAGAAAATGATGGGAAACTGTTCCCAAATATAAAGCTCTATCTGCCTTTTAAATAACAATAAAAGGTGGATATTTCCTAAACAAGGACTTGTTTGATTTTCCTTGGAAAGGGTAATATTTTAAAATGTAAAACTGAAGTGGACTTTATATCCTTGCTGATTATAGAGGATCCTTGGCTGCAACAGTTATACTTGGTCTGTGAATAAATATTTCAAAAATGCACCAGAAAGGGAGAGAAATTAGAGCAAAATCCTTTCAGTCATCTTTTAATTCAAGAAGATGGTTTTTACATACAAAACATTTCTAGTTGCCCCCCCCCCACCCTTTTTTTTGTCTAAGATTGCATGACAGGAAAAACTGTTAAAATTTTAAACTTTGCATGAACACGGTCCTCATGAAAGCATAGCAACTTTGCTTATTTTGAAAAAAAATAACAAAATTGTGAGCGTTGAAAATTAATCTGATCCTGTGTATTAGAACATTTCTGCCAAATCATTAAGAGCACCATGTGCATGACTGCACACATCACTGTATGTACATATTTCCTCTAGTCTCAGGGACATACCATAGAGTTATGTTCCACATGCAATTGAACTCCCTCACTGCTTGTATTGGAGTGATTAAAAGACAGGATGAGGAGGTGGGCAAACAGGAGAAGTCATCATGAACATGGTCCTCAAGGAAGAGTGCATGATTTTCTATATGTGGAGAGAAAGAAGGGGGGGATAATAGTTTTAAAAGAGCTAAAGAGGGACTCTGAAAATGCTCGGTTAAGCATATGTAGTAAACAATCCTTTTAAGGTTTTAGCTGTGCTCATAAAGGTAAGTGAAAATTAATGTTAGAGCTGGACAGATGATGTAAGATGTTTCACAATTTTATTTTTTTCAGATAAAATTTTTTATTTGTAACAACTATTGTCCAGACAGCTGGAAAGTACAGCTAGCTTATAGTGTGGCTAAAAACTCCACAGACTGCATGCAGCAATATTTTTTCTCCTTCTTCCATAGCAACAAAGGAAAGGACACTCCTTCACTTGGAAAATGAATTAACATCTCAGAGGGGTAGCCATGTTAGTCTGTATTTGCCAAAACAACAAGGAGTCCTGTGGCACCTTAGAGTCTAACACATTTATTAGGGCAAGCCAACACTTGGAGGTTAGAGCTTAAAAACTTACTTTCATGTTGCTTTCAATGGTCCTCCACTGACAGATGGTATTGCTACCATTACAAATCTGGAAAAGTGCTGGTGTCTGCACCCCCAGTGAGAAGCACCTAGCAGAATGAAAAACACCACACCAGCCTCTCCAGTAGATAGGAGAAAGGTTTCTTCCCTTATCAGCAGAAGCCAGATAGTAGTCTATTTGGTGCTCTGCTCACCACTAAAATCACTGTTGGGATTCCACAAACTTGTAATGATATACAATCAACAGAGATGGTGGCAGAATGGAGCCCCAGAGAATCCTATTTTCTTGGGGTAGATGAACAGTTCCCTAGTATTATTCCATTAAATCCCACAAAGAAATGAATGCAGATATTAAAGAAAGAGTCTATGCAAAGAAGTCCTGCTATAAGCACTTAATATTGTAAACTTATTTTGTGGGTGTTCAGAAATTTAGTGCACTGAAGACTTTAAGGGCACGTCTACTCAACAGTGCAAAAGTCGAATTAAGCTATGCAACTTAAGCTACGCAATTGATGTAGCTCAAGTTGAAATAGCTTAATTTGGTTTTTGGCACTGTCTATGCAGCAGGAAGTTGAAGGAAGAACACAATTCCTTTGATTTCCCTTACTTCTTACTCCCTTACACGAGTTGGAGTAAGAAGTCCTCCAGCTTGCCATTATTTCAATAATGGCTTGCAGTGTAGACACGTTCTTTGTTATTTTGGAATAACGTCAGTTATTCCAAAATAACTCTGCTGTATAGACATAGCCTGATACAGTCTCTGTACATTCAAGTGTGTTGATGTGATTCTGGTTCTTTTTTGCTGAGGTACAGTAACTTTCTGGTTATTTTTTACCAGGTATCTGTTTTCTATTCATTATCTTCCCAACTTTGTTTCTGATCAGTCTGCTGCCTCTCTGACATAGATGCAAGGAATGCCTCAGGAATGCCAAAATACTCAGCTTTTTATTTGAAATGTTATGCCCCTGAGGTGCTTTCAGTGCTAGTTGATGGTTGTTGAGAAACCCATAGTTGAATAACCAGCAGTATTCAGAAGCAGTAAGTAGAATTTGGCAAAGACTGAGGTCATTTATATTAGTTCTAAGACAACTTTAGCTCTATGATCATTTGACTCTGTGATATCTGAGGGTGGTTGTCAAAAATTCAGAGTTTTTCTTTAAAGGGTACCTCTTTGGGACTGAAAAGTGACTTTTAATACTTATATTGGTTTGCCGGCAGAATTATCTTTCCCCACATTATTCAAACAAACATACAATAATTTGTGCTCTCTTGCTCTCTCTCCATACTCATGTTGCCGGAACTGATCTTTTCCTTCATTATTGCTAAGATATTGTATTACCTTATTGGTTGGACCTTCCCAAACATTCTTGTTACCATACTGCATTGCAAATAAAATTGTACATATGAGCTCAGTCTCACTAAAACCTTGTTTCAAATTAATCTGAAATAAAGCTGTGGAGTGTTGTTATGGCCTGGTTTTAGTTTTTGTTTTTTAACATTTTGATATCTTATGATTTTACTAGACTCATACATATAGGCTACATCTACACTGGCATGATTTTCCGGAAATGCTTTTAACGGAAAAGTTTTCCGTTAAAAGCATTTTCGGAAAAAGAGCGTCTAGATTGGCACGGACACTTTTCCGCAAAAGCACTTTTTGCGGAAAAGCGTCTATGCCAATCTAGATGCGCTTTTGCGCAAAAAAGCCCCGATCGCCATTTTCGCAATCGGGGCTTTTTTGCGCAAAACAATGTCGTCCTGTCTACACTGGCCCTTTTGCGCAAATGATTTGCACAAAAGGGACTTTTGCCCGAACAGGAAGGGCAAAGTATTTCCGCAAGAAGCACTGATTTCCTACAGTAGGAAGTCAGTGTTCTTGCGGAAATTCAAGCAGCCAGTGTAGACAAACTGGCCAGTCTAGACACAGCCACAGTGGAAAAGTTTGCCATTGGCTTTAAGGAAAGCAGGCTCTGGCCCTATAAATATTTTGTAGCCTTATTAACTGCCACACAAATTCCCTATCTGCTAGTGAATACCTCTTCTTAGTTAAGAAAGGTGCTCCAATTATTGTATTTGGAAATATGGAGGGCAAAATCCTACCTTATTCTATATGCTTGTAGTAATGGGGAAAGAACAAGTAAAGAGCTTCCCACACCTTCTTCTCCCACACAGTAGCATCATATTCCATCCAGCTTTCAAGATGGTAGGATAGTAGCAGCCCAGATAAAGCAACAGGGATGATCTATTATCTTGTATGTGATTAGACATCCCAGCATTTGCTCATAGGCTACAGCTTTTAGGACATAGTATGGCAGGAACATACTGTGCCTGTTTTCTAGGTCCAGAGCCAACTTCTGTTGGCACCAATAATAGACAGGCCCTTAACTGTCCAAGTACAAAGTGATATCTATTACTTGAATAGTCCCATTTCCCTGGGACTGGAGAAGGCAGGAATTGAGTTTAATTTTGTTTCTTTGTGAAAAGATTTTGGTTCTAATTATCCTGATGGCTTTTTTGTGATAGTCTTTTGCGTACCTGGTTTGTTTATGCATGTAATCACATATGTCAGTCAATTTAATAAAATAACTGGAAATGACATGCCATGAATAGAGTAAAGATGTTCTCTAATATGGGAAAGCTTCTTGTTAGAGAGATTGGATGACTGTATACTATACAATATTTCTCTGAACAAAAGCTCACTGTTGTAATGATTATTGTCATGTCTTTGATATTTACATGGCAAGGGTTTGATAACCATTGAAAAATTCCTTAAATAAAAAAAAATATTTAGCCAGTGTCACAATTTTTCTGGGTTCCCAGTGTCTCATTTTTAGACAATGTTCAACATTCACTGTTCTTTACCCCTTGAAGTACAGAAACAACAATAGAAAAAGCAACAATGGGAACTTGTTCCAGATTTAAACCGGAATATCCAAGATCAGAATCTGACCCATTGTTTTATTTTGTGAGTTACCCTCATATTTATGAGACAGCACAGACACTGTTTTCCTTGCTATTTGCACACTTGCTTTATAACTACAGAGGTGACTCACTTTTTTCATATTTGTAATGTATATTCCAAACTCCATCTGGTCAAATCCCACGTTCATGTTGTTATGCAAATACATTTTTCCAATACTTATAGTGTTGAATGCTGGGTAGAATATGCATTACATTATCTATAGAAATGCATTGAAAACACTAAAAATAAGAATTAAGTCCCAATTTGCTCCAATTTAGATTAATATTTAATATTAAGTAATGCATTCTTGTTCTATTTTAGTTTTCAGAATACCAAAGAATATGAATGGAATGATTTATTCTGAAGCCCAGAGAAAATTCCTATTCTATAAACCTTCTAATCATTTGTAGATAAGATTGCTAAAGCACATGCAAGTTAGAGTGTACAATCTAAATTTTTCTGTCATCAGTTGACAGTTTATGAAAATGTTTTTAAAAGTCTGACAATAAATAACATTTATCAATTCTAGGAATGTGTTTTTGGTTTTTGGTTTGTTTTGTTTTCAACCAGAGAACAAGAAAGCTTAACTCAAAACATTTTACTTAAAGCATAAAACTACTTTCTAAAAAATATTTATTGTACAAGATATATTCAAGAAAGCTTATCTTTGTTTAACCATGTAAAATCTGCTTGTTCAGAGCCTGTATCCAATTATCTTCCCCTGTCTAGAGAACAACAAAAGTGATTAAGAGGCTGAAGGGAACTTTGTTGTGAAAGGAGATTAAAAAAACAAAATATGTATAGCTTGGCCAAATTACCACTAAAGAAAAATATGACAAACATGAGCATGTATCTGAAAGGTACAAATGCTAGGAAGAAAGAGGAAATGTTTAGCATGGACCAAGGAAATAGAAATCAGGGAAAAATCCTCCAGTGAGAACTATACATACATGGAATAGTCTTAGAATGGTGGTGATGAGAACATCACCGCTTCTTCAAGTATATGCCCCTATGGTTCCTCTACCATAGGATGTACTCATGCCTGTACACTCTCAACTGCAGAACGCAAAGCAGAGTCTAGGGGCTCATGCCTGATCATGCTTCCAAATAACAACACATAAGGCCAGGTCTACACTCAAAAGTTAGGTTGACCCTGCTATGTTTCTCAGGGGTGTAAAGTCCACACATCCTGAGCAAAGCAATTAATCCGTCTGGTGCAGATAGCATCAGGTTGATGGAAGAATTCTTCCATTGATTTAGTGACTGCCTCTTAGGGAGGTGGATTAACTATGCAACAGGAGAACTCCTGCTGTCACTGTAGCAAAAGTCTATGATGAAGCAAAACAATGGGGCATCCGCAGTGCTGTACCTGTGCCACTGCAGCATTTTAAATGTTTCAAAGACAAGACTTAAGGAGGCATGGACCCACCACCACTCAGTTTCTTCTCAATAGCCTACGACTCAAGATGAACCTCAGAATATGGCTCCTAAATGGTTCTTGAGCATACAGGAAACCTGTTCAGATAGCGTCTGGTCAGTTCTCTTATCAAGTAGGAAACCTAGTATTTGCAAAATTTACCTTCAGAAGTGGAAATGCTTCCATTCCTGCTATTCTTTTCACTGTTCTGAAGAAGTCCTGCTCTCCAAAATCCTAAATTCCCAGTTGGATTTAAAGAAATAAGGTATATCAATGAGCTCCATCAGAGTATATGTGGCTGCTATCACAGCCTTCCAATTCCCTTGAAGGACTTCTCAGTTTTTGCCCTCCCTAGTACTCCCAGATTTTTCACAGATTTACACAACTTGTTTCTCTTTCTATGGAACCTGTCCTTTGACCCTCTGCCCCGTACTACCTTAATTTGTCCTCAATATCCTGCAGAAACCCCCATCTGAACTGATGTCCACCTCTTCTTTCCTCCATATCTCCATCAAGGCTTCATTCTTTATAGCCATCACTTTGGCTAGAGCAATGGAAGATCCCACTGCTCTCATGGTGGACACACCATTTACTACCTTTTACACAAATAAAGTTACATTGCATCCCCACCCTCTGTTCTTCTTTCAGGTCTCTTTGGAATACCATATTAATCAGAGAACTGCCTACCAGTGTTCTACCCCAGGGCTCATCTAGACTACGCGGAACAGTTGAAAAAAGAGATGCAAATTCTTTGGGAGCGGTCCCACCAGGTCAAGGGCAATACGTTCAAAAGGGGTACTGACAACCGTCAACGGGACCAATGGGGCGCTCAGAACCCCTGGATTGGCGGCTAGCTGGCACTCAGGGCATGAGCACCAATAATCTTTTACCTCCTGGTGTACCCTGGGCGAAAAGAAATAGGATAAAACTCATCCCAAGGTCTTCTCTTGCCCTAGTTGGTCAGCTGCAGGGATGTCATGGGCCAGTCATAAGGTCATTCGGCAGCAGTGCAGGACGAGTAGCTGGGACCCTAATTCTTGCATCTGGGGATCTCTTGCCACCCGGTAGATGCAGTCCAACCTCAGCTCAAAATGGGGCCACTGATCAACTCTCTGCAGGTATGCTGCTGCGCCATTGATGCAGGCTACCTGGTCATATGCTACCCTCAGGGTCGGGTCTTCCTGCGGGTCCTGGGGAAAGTCCAACATATTTAATCCTTCCAGTTCCCTCTCAGGGAAGTAATGGACAGGTTTGGAGCCTCACACTCTTCTATCTCTAGAGGGTCTTCCTCTTCCTCTGCAGGAGGCTCCTCTGCTTGGAATTCAAACCAGTTGTCACTGACAGGGTCTCCTTCTAGGATGACTTGTGCAGGAGGTACTCCAAGGCTGGCCTCTCAAAAGAGTTCAGTAAATCCTGGCCAGTCCCTGCCCAGATTAATGGGCAGGCTAACCTGGAGGCCATCACTTTTACCATCTCCTCTGTTACCCCATTTATGGTAAAGGGGACCCTTGTGCGGTGGTAAGCCTTCACATCCTGATGGATGCACTGTAACTGCAGGTCCCCGTCTGACACTGTGGAGGTGGGAATGACGTCCTCTCGCACAATGGTCTGTCCACACCCTGAGTTCAGGAGGGCTACTACTTACTGGGGTCCCACCCTTACAGGTGTTATTAATTTTGGTAGAACTGGACTGCAGGCCTGGGTCTCTGTGGTGCAGACCCAACCATTGCTGCGATCCATTTTGATGCAGTCCCGCTGCAAATGTCCAAGATGGCTGCATGCAAAGCAGGGCCCAAGTTCAGGATGTGCTTGCTGGATGGTCCAATGGAAGATAGTGTTGACTTTCCTGACGTGCGGGATGAGGAGCTTCTGAACTTTCATGTGTCCAGGAATTGGATGACTGCGGGGCATCCTGGGTTTGCCTTCCAGGTAGCAAGACACTAGAGCATAGTTCAGGTCTCGTTCTGGGTCTTGGAGTAGGTGGCGGGATTCCCAGCCCAATGAGGTTTTCAGCAGCCAAAAAGTCCTCCATTAGGGTGACGGCTTCACTTAGCATCGTTGGGCAATGCCGAAGTACCCACGTGCAGCCGTGGGCCAGGAAAACCTGAATAAATTGCTCCAGGGCCATCACATTAGAGGCTCATACAACTGCACATCCACTAATGTGATATATGCCATCAAGTGCCAGCAATACCCCTCTGCCATGTATATTGGCTAAACTAGACAGTCTCTACGACAAAGGATTAATGGACACAAATCAGACATTTAAAATGGAAACACACAGAAACCTGCTGGGGAACATTTTAATCTGCTTGGGCACTCACTAATGGATCTAAAAGTGACCATCCTGTTACAAAGCAATTTCAAAAACCATCTGGAAAGAGAAGCTGTAGAAATAGCCTTCATCTGGAAATCTGACACCTATAATCAAGGTCTGAACAAACGCCTTACTTGGATGGGGCACTACATTCAACACCCTAATGACATTATAATTTAAGTATTGGGCATTTACAGCCCACTCAGTTAGCCTTATTTAGCATGGACACGCTGACAATTATTTCAGCTTCACTTTCCCTTACTATCCCCTCTTTTTCTGCTATTTATTTGCAACTCTGGACCCCTTGCTCCATTTATCTGAAGAAGTGGGTTATGCCCACCAACGCTCATGATACCATCTACATGTTTTGTTAGTCTCTAAGGGTATGTCTACACTAC
>CM057847.1:56932654-56947929 GCA_030068395.1 Apalone spinifera | reverse complement strand
AAATGAATAATATGAGCTTTTTACTTTGAACCTTTTCCTAACAAATTTACATAACATTTGAAGATGAAAGTTGGCAATGCTCGTGTACTGTTACTGTAGTGTGTTGTCACATAGGCCTGATTGATTTGCACTGCTATTGTAGCGTGCCAATCTCTAGAAGTTAATAAGAAATTAATGTTTATAATTTTAATTCATAATATTAATTATGAAGAAATCTAAACTTTAGAATTTTAGAACTTTAGAATTGAGAAGACAATTGCGATAAATTTTCTGGGAGGCACCTCACACTTCCCCTGTGTCCCCTTCACACCTCCCCTGGGGAGGTGCACCTCACTGGTTAAGAACCCCTGCCCTAAGGTGCTGCAGGACTATTTGAAATGACAGTTTTCAGACCAAATATATCAGTTTTACCCCTGCTTCCCTTCATCTATTTATCTTCCAGATATTTTTCTCTAACACTCTCATACCTTCTATTCACATAAATATTTAGCACAGAATGAGTTATCTGATGTGCTAATCCTTATATGTAAATCTGTACCAAATATGTGATCCAAGCTAACTGTAAAATGTATAATTGGATAATACTACTATAAATGTTTGGATTGTTCTGTTACAAGATGAAGTTAAATAGTGCTTCACATAGTCAAAGTTGACTCATCTCATACTCTCTAGATGGGAACCACAAGCAGAAGAAAAATTGTGCTTTTATGCCAATGCCACTCCTTACATGAACTGAGTCTAGTCACATCTTTGATCATTCCAGAAAGCCCTTCTGACAACAGTATAGCACCCTGAGAACAGCATTACAGTGTCAGCAGCATTGATTTTTCTGCCACTGCAACTCCGTTTACAAAATTACACCTACCCAGGAGCCAAAGGAATGACAGCATGACAAGTCTGCCAATTCTTCAGCACCAGCAGACTGCCAGTATTTCTTTGGCAATGTATCTCTATTTCCATATCCTCTTGCTTTAAAAATAACCATTTATGATTAATTCTATATCTTGAGAGATGCATTAATGTCTCTCCCTTCCAACTAGCTCTGAAAAAAATAAATTTCATAGCTTAAAACAAAAAGCAGGTGTGGCATAAGTATCTTCCTTTTGGGCAATATAACACAATATTCAAATAATTAATGTTAACATTTATAAACAATAAATATTTATTTTACATGTGTCAAATTCATATAGGCACATATGGGAGATCTTATGCAAAATAATTACGTCCAAAAGCTAACTGTGAAGAGTTGTAAAAGGATCTCACTGCACTGGATGACTGGCCAACAAAATGGCAGATGAAATCCAATGTTGATGAGTGTAAAGTAAAGCCCACTGGAAAAAATAATCCCCAATTTTACATATAAAAAGATGGGGTCTAAATTAGGTGCTAAAATGCAAGAAAGATGTCTTGAAGTCATTGTGGATTGTTCTCTTAAAACATCTGCTCAATGTGAAGCAATAGTCAAAAATGCTAAAATGCTAATGTGATGAATCATTACAAAGGGGATCCATAATAAGATAGGAAATATGATGTCACTGTGTAAATCCATGGTATAGCCGCACCTTGAATACTATGTGCAGTTCTGGTCTTCCCATCTGAAAAAAGATTAGAATTAGAATTAGAATTGGAAAAGGTACAGAGAAAGGAAACAAAAATGCTTAGGGTCCTAATGTGGGAAACAACCGGAGGCCACATCTTCTTGCTAAACTCTTCTTGAGGGCAGGACTGGCAGTTGTGGCATCCCACAGGGAGAGGACTTCTGTCCTTGGCCACTGGAGAAAAGTGGGGCAGAGTGTTGAGGGAGGGTGTGAGTGGCAGACACTGCTCGCCAGGGAGGGTGCTACCAGGGATCCCTCCACTTCCTCCTCCCGGCAGGTTCCCATGCAGAGGCTCAGTGTCCTATGCCTTGCTATGCTTGCCTGGGGGTGAATGCTGCCTGAGAGTATGGACATTAGCCTGTGGTGTGTGCAGCACTGTTGTGTGTTTCCCTGACTCCATCCTGCTTAGTGCTGGCTTGTGGTGGGAAGGTGTCGCCCTACAGTGTCAGGAGTAAGGCAGGCCTCTCTAGAAACACTGTGAGCAGGATCGCAAGGTTCCTTTGTGGCAGCCTCATACGGCTGTGTGCCCCAGACTGGTGCTCCATGTGCACAGGCTGCTGTGTGATCCCCACGCCGAGAAGGCCAAATGAGAAGCATGCAGCATCTTGCCACCTGCCATCTCCCCCCACATGTGTCTAGGGAAAGTAATGCAACTCATCTGATGGGCCTTCCCCGGCTTCATCTGAGCCCTGGGTGACACCTGGGAGGGGGATACTGGCTCCAGAGACAGGCTGACCTCCTGGCTGGCAGGTATTGTCTCTTGGTTGGCCCCATCTTTCTCCTCCTCCACTATCTCCTCCTCTTTCTCGTGTACAGCCCTGCCATCCAGGAAGCTGACGACAAGGCATCTCAGCCCAGAGTCCACAACAGAGGGAGGAGGAAGGGACTGACCCTCCTCCCAGGATGCAGTGGAGCTGCTCATAATAGGGGCATGATTGGGGTGCCACCCCTGAGTTGGAGATCCGCTCCCTGGCCTTGGTGTGAACTTGCCTCAGCTGTTTCACTTTCATGAGCACCTGTTCTTGCATGTGAACGTAGCCCTTCTGGCCCAGGCTGTAGGCTACCCAGCCATAGATATCAGCATTTCTGCATCTGGTGTGGAGATCCTGGAGGTTCCTCCTCTCCCCAGACCTCAATGAGATTCAGGACCAGGATGGTGCCCTCTTCTTTCGCTCTCAGCCAAGGGCTTTGGAGCTAGCTGTCAGCTCGCTTGCAGCCGTGGAGGGCTCAATGGGAGCACAGGGGTCTGCCATTGCAGCAGGGAAGGCAGAGCAGAGTGCTGCTGTGTGGCACAGGGCTGGCAGGATCTTCTTTGTGCCACAAACAATTTCCCCTTTGGCTGCACCTTTAAAGCCTGCAGGGGAAGGGAACTATAGAGTTCTAAGGGGTGTGGACAGAGTGGCCAGCAGGGCAGCTGGGAGAAGCCCTGGAGGCCACTTATTTCGAAATAACCACATCTGCGCCATTTACACACACCCTATTTTGAAATAAGTATTTCACTCCTCGTGAAATGATGGTTTGTTATTCTGAAATGAGAAGCCCGTTATTTCGAAATAATTTCAAAATAATGGGCTCGCTGTGTAGACGCTCACCTTGTTATTTCAAAATAACGTGAGTTGTTTAAAAATAACGCTGTAGTGTAGACATGCCCTATGTGCTCATCCCCACATTCCACAAAAGTTCTAAGGTAACTACAGTATCCCTGAGGGAGAGTACACAAAATCACAGCTGCACGTACACTGACTTGTGAGAGACACAATTGGTCTATGTGTGTTTGAAATGAGAATTACTGTTTTTTCCCCTTCAAAAGCTCTTTCCCCAGTTTTTATGTAGTATCATTTCCTTACAATTATTTTTGTTTTAATATGTTTGGAGTAAAAGCCTATTTATGGAATGTTAATTCAGATATATTAGTTCACAATATAATATGGCTGGGGCTGACAGCTTTCAAGGAGAATAGCAATAGATGCATTTGCAATCTTATGTTAACATGCACACAACACTCATTACAAGGTTCATACAGGGATGCTAAAAAACAATGCTAAGCAGCGCACATTACAACAACACATATTACTATGGTTCACTATTGACATGATCTTTCAAAGCCTTCCTAAGCAGGGAGAATAAGAAATGTCCATATTCGCTCTCCACCTGGGCATTATTCATTATTTGAACTGAGTTTAATTTTATATGCTTTGACAACAGAAAGTCTGTGGGCCTTTAATCCTCTGTAAGTATTTGTGGTGTTTTCTTAAAGTTTTTTGATCTTGTCTATGTGTGAACAGTTATTAGCTCTATTTTCTTTATATTCTTTACTTTAATTTTATAATTGTTTGTTTAGAATTTTAATACTTGACAAATAATTTTTAATATTTTTGTGATTACATAGGCAGAGAGAAAATTAAATATAGTACTCTTCCAATCATTTTAGATGAGGCACTTAATAAATGGAAAGGTCAGATATTGAACCTTTGACCCAATGTGGTTGACAATCACAGAAGAAAATGAAAAGGCAAAGAGTAATGAAAAATACTTTTATTCACTCCTATTGAGAGTAAGATAGAATGATTGCTTTTCTTGAAGGGGTGAAAAAAGGGCATTATCCAGGATAAAAAAAATCTACAAGAACATGGGCATAATCACAAGGAAAACATCTAAACAGATCACATAGCATGCACTATAAAATGGATCAGGTTAACTTTGTACCCTGGAGGGGCTCGGATGGAGTAATGAGTAACTAAAGGGCTGGGATGAATCTAATGCAAATGCCCAAGACTCAAACCTTGCACAAAACCTTGCATGACTTCCTGGATGGTGCTGAATTATTCAGGACAGGTGTGCCAAAGACCTTTTGGTGTGGTCATAGGTGGTAAATACACCACTGCTGCCACCAGATGCTCATTTGTGGGTTTGGTGGACGAAATTTGTGCTTTATTATGCCCCACGCATGTGCTAGGATGTCTGGGGAGATGTTCCATGCTATTTAGGTAATGAAATCCAGGAGCCTGAGTAGCAGATACCACCTCCTCAGCCACTCCAGACACTGCATGGGGCATATTAAAAGCTCAGTTTTTTCATTGGAAAGAGATGCTGCCATGTTGCGGCTTTTCCTGGGCAGCTTGGGGTCTGGAGAGAAGAGGGGAGGTGCAGCTGCAACTGCCACAGGGCTCCTTCAGTCAAGTGGGGGGCTCTCTGTGCAGATGGACATGGCTTGGCTGGGGCTCCTCCAGGAAGGTTGTAGGGGACTCAGCACCTGGGACTTGAGCCAGCCTGGGGCTCCTCCAGCCAATGGTGGAGGCGCTTGGGACTCCTCCAGGTAGGGGAAGACTTGTTGCTCCACTGCAGTGGGGTGGAGGGTTTGGGGTTCCAACCCAGGGTGTGTGTAGACAGAAGAGGTGGAACTAGGGACTAGCGTCCCCACAGGGAGACTGCCCCCGGAACCCATAGGTCTGATGTGGGGATGATGGTGCCTATGGAGCGGTTTGAGCAGGAAGTAGCCATGGATGTCCAGCTGGGGCCAGGGAATAAGAGTGGGAGTCCTGGTTGGAGATGCTCCTTAAAAAACTCCATCAGAGACCTTTACAAGTTCAGATTTGGTTTAGACATGGGCTGAGATTAGAGCTAGTTTTCATCTTATTGGAATTGCGTTTGATCCTTAAACTATGTACATCTGAAGTCACAATCTAGCTCTCAGAAGTACAACAACCACTGCATGGGACATTAGCTGTGAAACTAAGGCCATTTCTCATCCTTCTGCACACAGTATCATGGAAAACAGTTGTCCTGTTGGTGTGAACAGGGTCAACTGAGTTCAACACCTGTTGTAGCAAAGCATGCCAGAAAGCCAGCATGCTTTGCTACAATGCGTGTTGAACTCAGCTGACCCTGTTCATAAGAGCAGGACAACTGTTTTCAACATTATCTTGTGGGAGGGATGGGCTCTGGTATGTTTGACCCTCCGGATCAAATATGTCAATTTCTGTACTGTAGACACATCCTCTTAGATTGCTGGAAATAAGTGTTCTATATGCATTGTTTTTCCGACAAAACTTGAGGAACATCCACACTGCAATTGCATTCTTCTGCAAGAAAATGGAAAGAACAGAGGGGTTTTTTCGGCATTGATAATCCTCATTCTACAAGGAAGAAGCCTTTTTGTGAAAGCTCTTTCGGGGAAAAAAGGCGTGTTTAGATGGGGAAGAGGGAATTCTTTCGGAAGAAGAGGAAAGAGGAAAAAGCACAGGTGCCCTCATAGCTATTCCATCCATAGCAATCACAGCTTACATGCGAGAGAGTGTCCATTCAGTCTGGACGCTCTCTTTCGAAAAAGCAGATCTCATTTTCGATGCACTTTTGCAGTGTAGACGCTCTCTTTCAGAAGTTTTTTCAGAAGATCTCTTCCAAAAAAAGCTTCTTCCGAAAGAAACCTGTAGTCTAGATGTAGCCTCAGTCTCTCCAAAGAAAGCCTAAAATTTCCAGGGTGTTGCTCCACAGACCCAAGAAGACTGATCCTCACCTATGAGAAACTATTCAACAGAGTGAACTAGAAGATGTAGGTTGCCATATAAGGCAGGTACCAGCTTGTAGAGTGTCTTTCTAACCTATTCTGACATCACAAATGTTCTGTTTACATTAAAAACGAGAAAGAAGAGAAGGCAAGAAATCTGTTGTCACTAAGGCCACCTTGGTTACATTTAAACACCGCTGTGTTTGAATAACTCCACATACAATTCATAAATACTTAGATTGGAGCATTTCAATGTAAAGTGATATTTATTTTACTCCTGTGCATCAGAGCCCCATTATCAGGCTGCTGGGGGACTTGTAGTCCTACTACACCATGCTCCAGGAAGGTGAATCCTCCAGGCCTGCTTAGAAAGCCAGGGCTCAGAGAAAAGTGGCTGACTTAACTTACATTGAGCTGTTGTTGGAGTAGAGCAGAGAGAGAAGCATCACGGCTAAGGAGAACTCTTCTCTACCCTCCAAATCCCAACCCTAAGGAAGACTGGCTATTTAGGGGATTTCTGTGACACTGAACAGTGTCAGCTCAGCAAAGACCAGAAACCCAGGAGGCTGAGGAGCAGAGGTGACAGTAAGCGGGTGTGCCCTGGTGCGCAGCTCCAGAAAGTGCTGGTTGAGCTGCAGCAAAAGCCAGCAGGGAGCTATATAAAAAGATGGCAGGAACCTGGGCTGCAACAGGACAGTACTTGTTAAGAAATGTTAAGTTACTTTCACCGCTGCTGAGGAGGGAATCTCAGTTAAGCTGCCAAGCACCAGACTAAATGTACATTTGCATCCAGGCCAGAGAGCCACAAGAGCAAGCGCTTCATTCTTGGTGTGGAGACTTTGTAAGACCACACTTATTTACATTGTCTTTAAGCCAGCCACCAATTTCAGCCCTATGACACACATCAATAAACCTTACTCACTCTTTGCCTAGGCAAGTGCTGGGATGGAGCAGGATAGTATGCATTGGGTGTAAATATTGAAAGGGGAAGCATTTGTGTAGTGGTAATTTTCCCCCATTGTCCTTTATCCTGCATTTTGCGTACCTGATAAAGCCCTGGTTATTGTTTTATTACTCTGCCAGTTAAGACCGTGACTTTATTTTTGTGTGCACTAACATTCATCTGCATGTGATTGGGTGTTAAATATTTTCTAAAGAACTGGCCTTTGCTGCTGTCTGGAGGGGTTTCTTAGGGTAGGAGCACCAGGTGCTCTTATGGGTCAACTTGAGACTCAGACCCCTGAGAAGGAAAGGGAGAGGTTGGATTATAGTTGGGTTTAAAAATTGTCAGTGATGGAAAACATGTTGGCCTAGCTGTGCTGATACACAGTAGAAGCAAAGTGGCAGAAGCAAGTTATCTCTCGGGTAAAATTAATGGATTTTAGCCCGGATTAAGTAAGACATTTAAAAGCCCGTTAGTTGCCACTGAAATCACTGAGGTGTAAACACAAGTTCTGCTGAATCAGGACCTTCATTTGTTCAGTTGTTCGTTGCCAGTTTTTTAGATGCTGTTGCTTCAGTTTTAGAAGAACGGGGGCAGGGGAGGGAGGAAACTGGCTGCATTTGAGACCTGTTTAGACTATGAGGCAAAACCAACTGAAAGGACATAAGCCTGGTGGGCTCCGCTTCCTCTACTTTCCTTCTCCTTGAATTGACTCAGTCCACCCTTCTCTAAATGATGTGTGGGGGCTGTATTTGGATCCTGCTGTCCTGAAGCAGGCCACTAAGGAAGCAAAACGGGAATATTTTAAGGCTGCAGGTGTTGTTGTCAGAGATTAAGACGGGGATAATAATTCTCTAACAGGCTGCTAGTTTGCCTGAAACAGCTCTTAGCAGGTGTCTGCGGCAAAAGGGCTAAGTGGGAGTTGCTAAATTTCTGAGAGGCACTATATGGGAAATTTGAATGATTCTCTGAGGAGTATGCATTGAGTGTGGCCTCAACAGTGCTTAGGGGAACCTAAGTGCAGCCAGCCTTGGCAGGCAGTCTGAGTTGTTTGTTATCTTTCTGGGTGATTTATTATTTTGATAAAAGTCCAACACCTGGAAGGAGAGGGGTTTGGAAGTGGCATGCTGCATGGATTGGGTTTGGAGAGCAGATTAGGAAAAGTATCTGCTTTCATATCCTTACGAACATCATAAACAGCCTCTTCTGTTTTATGGCCATTGGTTATGGAGGTGATTAAGGAGGTTATACTGTTTTGCAAATCCCTGGATGACTTCTAAAAAGCACTGTGATGATAATCTATGCTATACTTCAGAGCCATAGTGACCAGGTTACTGAATTGAAAACATAGCTTATCCTCATGGAAGAGCTTTTTTCAAAACACAGGAGGTTGGGGATGAAAAGATTTGAGACCTTATACCTTTTATGCTTAGAGAATTGCCTAAAGATGCAGAGTACGAGCACCATCGCATTTTAGTATAAGCTGTCAGGAGAGGATCGAGAGACTATTTGGGCAAACTTGCTGTATGAAACTAGAGCAATTTGGGCAACTTCTTCTGCCTGTTTTGAAAGCATTTTTCTTCTGTGTGAAAGATAAATTCTGGATATAGACTAGTGATGAAAGAGAGCAAGTCTGGTGCGGCACAGACAAGAAAAAAAGAGGGCAAAGATAGTTCTATGCCATCTTGGAACCCTTCAGATTATAGGCTATTCTGAAGGATAAAAGTTCTCAGAAATCCTCAGAATGACTGTGGCTACTCCAATTTATGACAGTGCGTGTTGTCTTCTGGGCAGCCCAGAATCCCCATGGCACTCAATCCACCCTCCTTCCTGTGACATGCCCTCTCCTGCCCCCCAGAGTTTGGAAACAGACCTATGCTGTATTTGTAGCAGGAGACCTTTTCCTTGGCCATTTGCAGCACATTAACTGCTCCTACTAATTGCCAGAACAGCATCTAATGATACAGTGATTAATTTCCCTTGCCTAGACTACATTACAGTGTTACATAAGTGCACACTTATATTTGGGTGCACTGGATCAAAATGCAATACATAAATTTGGAGTGTGACTTTATTTACCTTGCTTCTATGGTTGTTGGGGGGTTGATGTTCCTATAAGTATGTAGTTTAATTTAATAAGAAACATAATGTCAGAGAAGGCTGTGTAGGAGAGGATATGGAAGCCCTTGGAAAATGTTATTAAATCCTTGTAGTCATTAAGCCAAATAGGCTCTTGTTATTTTTGTCCTGGAAATGGGTTCAAAATGATGATGCACAAAGCATAAATAAATTATAATTAGCAGAAGTGCCTGCATAACAGTCAACCCCACAGATTATATATGCCAGATGTGTAGGGAATCCAGCTGAGAAAAGCACAGAGGGAATCAGAAAGGTGTGTAATTATAATAAACCCCTGCAGATTGCTCCTTTTGACTCTATTCCCTACCCCAGAATGCCCACTCTAGAGATTCTACAGTGGAAGACTTGTTGGATGTGCAGGTAATGGAAAGCCAAGCACAGGCACAAAAAATGTGTTGGCCACCTCTTAATTTGCATCTATGATGGAAGTGGCCTAAATCTGACACATACACCCTTATTTGGTATTCACATAAATATAAAACCTTACTCTGAATGCAATATTTTCACAGCTTTAGCAGGTTAGCGAGCACTGAATTGCCAACTTGCTTCAATCAAAATAGATATGTCTGAGATCTCAATATCGCAGGTTCTGGTTTTATTCAGATAATTTGGTTTATTTTGATTTTCCAGCAAGAGAACTGTTCATATTACTCCAGTCTCTGGCATGTGGTAATCTTGTCCAGATTTCTCCTAATGCACTTCTCTGAAATTCTGATATATCATCTGATATATCTGTTATAAATTCTGATACATCATCTGTTTTGGTGAAAGGGGAGAGAACTGAGGCTGTATTGCAGCGATGGGCAACCAAGGTTAATGAGTGGGCTGCATGAGTGGTTCTCCTTCATCTCAGTGGGAGAGAGATTAAAGATTAAAATTGGGCATGTGCACTAACCAGGACCCCTAGAATAAGATTTAATACATTGCACTTGATTCTCCTTCTTCATTGTGCCTTTTTCAACACAAAGTGATCCATTACTAGGGGTGAATTAAAATGCCAGCAAAAGTAACATAAAGAAGCAGAGGGAACGCACGGCTCTCACGGTGTTGTGTGCAATCAGCATACACTTCTCCCATGCCCTAGCTTTAAATGTGTGTCACGTCTCATTTTGCTTGTGGCTGCTTGATCCTCCTCCATGCTGCAGACCCCGCCCCCCACTCCACCCCTTCCCTCAAACACTCACCCCGCCTCTGCCCTGCCTTCTCCCCCGATCATGTCCCATCCCTTTTCCTCCCCATCCCTCCCAGCATTTGGGAATCCTGTTTTTGTTCTCAAAAGTTATTCCCATCAAGTCCTTGGTCTCCTGCACACATGGATGCAATTCTGTCACTGGGGGGAGCTGTGTTGCTGCTGGGAGTAGGAGGAACATGGGCAAGTGTGAAACAGCCAGTACTTGGTGAGGCCTCCTCTCCATTGGCTGTAGCTCCTCCCCACTGCCTGCCCCAAAGTGCTACATTAAGAAGTGCATTGTGGGAGCCTCTAAAGAGAGACCAGATTTTCAAAGGTATTGGGGAGGGGCTAGGACAGCTGTTTGAGGGGAGGGGACCAACAGCAAAGGAGAGAAGTTGGCACTTATGCTAGGGGAGCAGAGTGTTTTAATAGCAAGTGTTGTGAGGGCACGAGGAAGGAGAGGATGGGGAGTGCAGCTTTGCAGTGTTACAGCCCTGGCACTGGGAAGCCCTGAGGCGTCACCCTTTTGTCAGTTTCACAAGCGCTGCCAGCCAGTTGTTGCTTCCGACTGTAGGAGTAACAAAACACAGCTTTAATAATATTCATAAAGCCAATAGGGATTCGCTGGGAATACGGCTGTTTCAGGAATACCAGATCAACCTAAAGATGAAGAAGTATTGGCTACTTGCTCCCCCCCTCACCCCCACCCTCCAGAAAAGCCCCTAGCAGCTGAGTGGAGCTGCTCATTTCCCACAGTCCTGCTTATAGGTGAAGTTCCAGATTAGCATCAGTGATAGAGAAACAGCAGGGGCAAATGCTGGATACTCATCACATGCCATTTGGATGGAGTGAGTTTATAAGTGGCCTTCCCATGGTCTTTGTAATACAGTAATTCCTCATTTAACATGTGCCCGCTTAACAAGTTTTCGCGATAGCACGATTTTTTTTTTTTAGGGAACGTTTTTTGAATGACATGACCGTCCCCAGAATAACACGATTTCCCCAGCCGGCCCATTACCGGCAGCTGCGTGGGGCTTCCCCTGCCTCCCTGCAAAGCGGCAGCGACTCCCCCTTGCCAGACGCAGTGCGGGTCCCGGCAGACCCGTCACAGGGGCATACTCCCAATCCCCCTCTCCTCTCCTCTCCTCCCCTTTCCTTCCCCAGAGCCAAACACCTCCCCTCCCTGCTGTAACCCAGTCCCCTTTCTCCCCCAACCTTATGTCCTGGTCCCAACAGATAACATCGCTTGAAACGCAACCTCCACCTTTTCATTCTTTTCAATGGGAAAATTGACCTTGCATAACACTTTTTCACTTAACACGAACATTTTCTGAAACATATCTATAGTGTTAAATGAGGAATTACTGTATATTTCCCCCCATCACAGAGTCTCTCTACTAGGTTTACAATAAAGTGGATTGTGTTACGTCAGTAACAGATGGGCTCTACTTCTGCATGATGGATCTGATTTTGCAGCTTTTCTGCAGACAAAATGTTATGATGGACGAATCAAGACTGTTAGTCTGGAGACTTAGGACTCAATTTTCTGATGGATGTCCTTGATTTTGTAGACACAATTTTCATCCACAAAATATGTAGCTGCATTTTCAATACACAACTTAAACATGGGCACAAACCTGAGTAGTTTTGACTTCAGGTGGAAAGGAGCAGTTATTTGGATCTGTTCTGTGAGCACAAAAATGTAGGCACAAGCTTAGCAGGAACAACTTATACTTGTACATAAAAGAGACCAGTTCTTATGTCTGCTAAAAATATACCCCTTGTACATTCCTAATCATATAATGGATCTGATGCTGCTGCCACAGAAGCCAATAGATGCTGTGTTCAATGAGAATAAATTGGAGCCCAAAGTAAGAGAAACAGCCAAAGAACTGGAAAAATCCACTGTGATGCAAGACGCAGAAGCAAACATTTATACTATAATGTGGAGAACATTCTGTCCTGCTTTGGGATTCTTTGAGAAAACAGGAATGAAGGGCAATAATGAAGGGGTCTTAGATTGCTATACCACTGTGGTTGCATTTATATTCAGAAATGCATTTCTTTGCAGCCACAAAGCCTTTGAGAGGTGAATTCAAACATTCTAATTAGATATGCATAGCAGAGCATTTTTCATTGCGTTTTTTTTAAAGTGGGGGGGGGGGCAAAAACCACATCATTTTTCTAGAATAAAGGCTTTAAAGTCTCACTAAGCAAGCTGCCTTAGAATGTGCACATATAAGCCCACAGACAAGTCTGAAAAAGTACTCAGAAAATGTATACATAAACCCTGGATCACTAAAGAACCGGATCCTGTTAGCCATTCAACATTCTACAATGCCAAAAGACTCGTACCAAAAGGAGAATGTTTTTCATATTCCATGGGCTACTTTTTTCTCTGGTAGATAACTCTGAAACAATGATTTAGATTTAAATATCAAGGAGATTGAGATTTTACTACTTTTCCTGTCAGACACCTCCCACCATATTACTCTCACTACCCCACTGCAGCTATGATGATGTAGCTTTTATAAAACATGCCTTGTATTATATAAAAATGGAGAACTGGCCTCACTTTGTAAAAAAAACAACGTTGGGTATTTTATGCATGCGTATGTCAAAGAGGGCCTGCCTAAGTAATGGCAGCTGACCCAAGATGCCCTGTGTTTAGCAATATTGTCTGGAATCCCTGCAGCACTGTGGCTCACCCTAACATGGCCCTCTAATCCACAGCCCTGCCTCCAGTTTACCTCTTACAACAGGGTTAGTAAGGAATCCTTGGGAGAAAGCCTTGTGTTTGACTCCATTGTTCTTGCACCAGGGGACTCTTCTCCTGGCCAGATAAGAGGCTTTTGGGACCCCATTGTGCTTCTCAGATCCTCTTAAATGGCAGAAAGGAGCAGGAAGGGGGACAGAGGAGCCCACCTCAGGAATTTGAAGGTAAGATGACAGTGATCTACCCAGGAGGAGAAGGTGCAGACTAGAAAGAGTTTGGGATTTGGGACTTGATAGGGATTGACGGGTCTGAGTGGACAGGTAGATTTGTGAGTCAATTGCATATAGATAGCTGAGAACCTACCTGTGCTCCATCCTGACCAAACCAGAACAGCTACACAATTATTTAAGCATGCTAGTGTGAACCCTGTCAACCAAAGTCCGTGGACCCAGACTAGGAGGCTTGCTCCCAGTGTACTGTAAAAGAAAACAGGAAAAGAATGTAAGTGCACCCACCAAAAGAGATGCTTCAGTAACCAGAGAAATAACCTGGATTTCCACACATAATTGGGATTTTCTTGACTATTGTCATTTTGTATCACTGCCCAACAGTATCTTTTAAGTTTGGGATGACACTGGCATCTTCAAATATTAATTGTAAATGTCAACAGTAGTGCGTTTCGTGAACTTGTTAGATGGAAACTAGGGATGTGAAAGTGTAACTGTGTACATGGTTAACCAATGAGCCTGGGCTCATCAGTTAATGTGCACCGTTACACGCAGGCTCCCAGTATGCATGGGGAAATGGCTTAAAAGCCAGATCCTCATGCGCACCGCCTCCAGGGAGCCGCCGGCCCCCCACGTGTAACTGTAACCGCTGACATTTTCTGCAGTTACACGATTACTTAGAGACATCCCCAATGGAAACACTACAAAGAATCTTTTGTGAAAGAAAATGTTTTAAAAACAATATGCAGACCTGAGCAGAAATTCTTCACTTTCCCCTCCTAATGCTTGCAGTACATATATTACTCGACATGCTGACTGCGTATGTCAACTTCTAGTTCTAAAATATTAAGCTAACATTATCCAGTTTGTTAAGCCTCTTTGGGAATACATGCTTTGTGCATTTGGCTGACAAAGCAGTATTTTCCTTCAAGATTGAATACTTTGCTTCACAGTGTTAATCACAGCTGTTCAACTATACATGATGGTTTTGGTTAGATTTTAATGGAAGTGGTTTAGCACTGTATTTTACGGTCATTTGAAAGCAGGGGTGGGCAATAACTTTCACAGGGGAGCCACTCCAAGAATCTGGTAAGCGGTCATGGGCCTAACTTTTCTACTACATCAATAGAAGGGGTGTGGGATCTGGAATGGTATATGAGTACAAGAGCAGGTTGGGGCTTTAAGAGGGGGTGCCAGGTACAGATGCTGGTTGGGTAGTGCTTATCATAGGTGGCTCCCAGCCAGTGGCCCAGCAGGGCGCTCAGCAGGCTGATAGCCTGTGGTAGCCCCACACACTACTCAAAGCTGCTGGTTACTGGGGCAAGCATGTCTCTGCATGCCCATTAGGTGGAGAGGGCAACGAGTCTCCATGCACTGTCCGCACCCGCAAGCACTGCTCCAGCAGCTCCCATTGGCCAGTTTCCAGCCAATGGGAGTTGTGAGGATAGTGGCAGGGTGGGCACAATGCATGGATTCCCCTCCCAGCAAGGGGTATACATATAGAGACACACTTGAGTCAGCAGCCAACAGCTTTGAGCAGCATATAGAGTTGTGGCAGGTAGGCAGCCTGCCTGAGCACCTCCCTGCCCTGCTAACTGGGAGCTGCCTATGGTAAGTGCCTCCCAGCCAGAGTCTACACCTGAGCGCTCCACTGCATAGCTGAAGAATTGGCTCAGATTGAGGTGCCAAGAGAGATGGGGTTTGAAACAAATCAATAATTAAATAGTCAAAAATCACCAGCACCAGATGGTATTCTTCCAAGAGTTCTGAAGGAAATAAATGTGAAATTGCACAAATACGAACTGTGGCATGTAATCTATCACTTAAATCACTTTCTGTATGAGATTACTGTCAGATAGTGTGGCAGATTTGTCCCGGGCGCGAGCACGGGGTCGCCCTTCCAGCACGCCCCCGGCTCAGTGAGCCCTCTGCCTCCTCGTTACCCGCCCGCTGAGGGCGCAGATTTGTCCCGGG
>CM057847.1:56898631-56920193 GCA_030068395.1 Apalone spinifera | reverse complement strand
TCCGGAAAAGCAGCTGATTTTCCAGAATAAGTGGCCCAGTGTAGACACAGCCAGAGAGTTTTCTCCACAGACTGCAGAATCCCTGGGGAGCAACCATAGAAATGACAGGTCTCCTAATTTTATTTCCATGTTTGAACCCAGTTTTTTAATGGATTTGGGTTTTGTAACTAAATTTGTTCCGCTCCAGTAAAATCTCCTTATTTGGGGCAGGCAGCTGGGGAGTTTGCTAGGAAAACATATACATAGCTGAAAAGTTTAACAAGGCATTTTTGTTCCTATCTCCGTACAAAATAACATCCCTCAAAATTGTTTTGGAAACACTGCAGCACAATTAAAATATATAGAGTATAAATGAGAGAGCGTATTTCGTAGCCTTTGAAATGTTCTAAAAGTGGCCCAAACTGAAAGGGCCTCTAATGTTAGCTTAATGCCAAGTGATTAGTCCTGTCCAAGACTATCAATTTATGATTAAGATCTCACAGAAAACCCTTATCCGTTTGCGTTTCAATTTCAGAAAATATTACAGCGCTAGCATACATATTGTTTAAAGTGAAAGAGCATCCAGAAATAATAACTAATAACAGCAAATGGTTTGTGATGACCTGTTGGTAAAGGGCTGCTTCATCCCATGACTCTGCTCACATCCTTACTATCAAACTAATTTTAAAAATAGAAAATAATACCTTGATGGGGGTATATGTGGAAAGAATATAAACAAGATCAACAGCAAAGAGTAGCAACAGCAAAATCCTGTATTTCTACCTCATTGTGGAGGGAAAGGGAAGTTAGTGGAGGAGGAAGAAGGGGTAAATCTGCCCTCTGTTACAGTAAAAATCTCAGAAGGGAGCTCTTGGACCTACTGAAGTCACAGGCAAACTCCTATTGATTTCAATGAGGCCAAGCTGCAGACATATCTCAAGGAATCTGCTAAAGTCCCAAGATAAGCGAAGAAGCCCTGTGTCTCTCTGCACAGACTCTGAGGATTCCTTCCTGCCCTCCTCTGATTCCCTGGCACTGACAGGGCTTCCTTCACTGGCAAATGCTCTCACAGATATCACCTTGAGAAAACAGTGGTGTTTTTTCTGTGGGGGTGACAAAAATTAGTACAGTCAGAGACATTAAGTGGTGGTGTTCAGGAGTGACAATGAACATTACCCTTTCATCTGTCCTCGCCTCCCCAGCATCCCTGCATGTAGATAAGAACCATCAAGGTGTTAGAGGTAAGGGAAGATTGTGGCATGGTTGACTTTCATCGCCTCCAGAAGGCAAAATCAACATAAAGAAGTTTCCTTTTGTATGTGTGTGATGATACCATCATGCCACTGCTGCCTCCATTTGACTGAATGGCAAAAAAAGGGTTCTTTATTTGCAGACATTGGGTACTATGTCTGAAATTCTGTTCCATCTGTACAAAAATTGATACCAGATACTCAGTATGAGGGAGTGAAGTGGGGAGCAGTGTAAATATTTGACACCTTTTTGACCTATGTACTGTAATTGGAATATAGTGCATTGTTTTGGTTAGGAGGAGAAATTGATTTTGGAATCAGGTATTTTTTGATGCAAATTGTTGTTTACTTACAAAGAATGCACAAAGTGCTGTCTCCCAGAACATAGCAGGAAACAAACAGCAGGAGACAGTTTCTTTGATTACAATTCCAAACCTCTTTACAGCCAGCACTTAGCCCAAAAGCTCTGTCTCCAGGCTTTCCTTGGGGTTGAGTTCCCAGTGCTTGTTTTAGCTGTATCCTTGGCTTTTTGAGGCTTCTCACATGAGCACACATCTCCACCAAACAATACCCAACAACTCTTCTGCATCCACATATGTCTGTTTTAGGTGAGGGCTGCTGTAGTTTCAGCTAACTGGTTGCATAAAAGAGGCATAATTGTTTCTTACATTTATCAACAATTAAGCTTGGCTGTTATGCCTGCCCAGGCCAGTCGATGAGGGGGAGAGGCCAAAGGGGTCAATTGTCTGGGCAATTTAAAAGAGCCCAGGGACCTCTGGCCATCATCACCACCACCGGCAGTGCAGAGGGGCTAAAGCAGGAATCCTGCTTGTCCCCACCCCTCATCACTCCCTGAAGTGGACAGCACTATCCCTGCAGCCTCTGAGAGGGTGGGTGTCTCCATGTGCTGCCCTCTCCCTGAGCACCAACTCCGCAGCTCCCATTAATCGGAATCTATGGCCAAAGGGAGCTGGGGGATGGTGCCTGTAGGCAGGGACAGCACACAGAGACCCCCAGCCCTTTTCCAGGAGCCTCTGCCAGAGAGGTATACTAGTCGCTTTTGCAAGCCACCCCAAGGTAAGTGCTTCTCCTGTTCCCCTCCATCACTTCAGCCTCCTGCCCCAGCCCAGAGCCAGTATCCCGACTCCCTCCCAGAGCCTGCATCCCACACCCTCTCCTGCATTCCAATCCCCTGGCCCAGCCTGGTGAAAGTGAGTGAGGATGGTGGAAAGTGAGCTACAGAGGGAGAGGGGAGTGAGTGGGAAGCAGGGTCTTGGAGAAGGAGTGGGACAGAGGTGGAGCCTCAGGGAAGGGGCGGGACAAGCAGCGGGACAAGGGTCTGAGGGTTTGCACAAGTGAGATAGTTGGCAACCCTCTCAAGTGGACAAGAGGAAGCCCTGTCCATGCCAGAAGAACATGCCCAGCAGTGCATCCATCAGCTGTGTAGCACCAGTCAAATATCAAGTGGATTGTGTCCACCTGGGCGCAGCTTGTGTGGGGAGGAGGGCCATTGACTGTTCTGCCTTGGGGGCCAGAATTGCTGTCTGTGGGCTTACACCCACCAATATGAGGCTTAACCCAACACAAAACAACATAAATATAACAGGCCCTCAACTTTAGTAGCTACATAGGAACAATAATGGTACTCTGTGAATGACCACATCATTCTGTAAAATGCCATGAGTTTATAAAAGAGGCAACTTCACTAAATTTCTTTAAACTGCAAATCTAGTCACAGTACAAATATTAGGGCATTTGAGAAATTAGTTTATAGGCCTATCATTATCTTTAGTCTGTGAATCTTACCTACTAGATTCCTGCCATGTGTAAAGTCAGTCTGGACTGCATTTATAACCTAGTTTATCACTGTATGCAGCCTACCACAATATTAACAAGAAAACTGATATTTAAAATGTATACCATATGTGCACCTTTTGGAGAGGAATCAAATGAAAATGGATAATAGATTCATGGTGAAAGAATTCTCAGTAAAGAAATTCTTTGGTATTCTCTCTTCTGCCAATTTACATGAAGTTATATTATATGCAAAAATATTGTACAGACTTTTTGTCACACCCCAAGATGATTGAGTAGGACATTAATAAGGGTCTGACATTTCCAATGTATATAAGTATCTGGCAATGTAGTTATGAGGTAGATCAATTTATTTTAAATAATTAATATAGATTCTTTCAACTGGGAAAGAAAGGAAGCAAGTTCGGAATAGATATGTAATATGGATCAGCTGAACTGAATGGCTACATTTTCTTTTTGTATGTGTGTGTGTTATCTTGCCAAATAGAGAAAGAGAGGGTTCTGTGCAAAAGTGAAACACAAGGTAATGAAGTTCATGTAGGCAAGTAAAAATTGAATCTAAATATCAAAAATCTAGTTATCATGGAGGGGCAGGAATAATACTACTTAACTTTTATATAGCTATACAACTCTTATGGAACTCTGTGATCATCTTTTCCACTTAATAATTTAGTATTTTATGATAAAAAAATTCTTCTCAATACCTTTCAGCCTTGTAGTTAAGTATCTTTTTTTATAAAGTTATGTACCTTTTTAATAAAGTAAATGGAATAATAAACATTAATGACAGTGGCAACAGTATTGGGTCAATAGAAGCTAAGGAGTTTTTTTAGCAAATGGGTTTTTAATCCATGTTTATTTAAACCCAAAAGTTCTGAGCACCCAACAGCTCCCATTTATTCCATTTACTTTTGTGAGGCTACACTGACTTAATTCACCTGACAATCTTTTCTTGGGTTTACATCATTGCAGTTTCACTAACTTGAATGACTACTCCTGAATGACTACTCCTGATTTTCACCAATGTAAGGTGAGAACTGAGCTCATTCATTTTCTTTACCAGAGCCCTGAAGACAAAGTGAAGGGTGCTTTTAAAAAAAGAAAATCAAATCAAAATAAAATAGAGCTTTTACATTCCTGCCATCATTTGAAGACTATAGAAATGTAAACAATTGCAAAGAAGAAAAATAGGAAACCACCTTTTAAGTCTTGTGAAATATGTTGGATTAGGAGCAATATAGAAGGCAAAGTGAGGAAAACCATGGATATTCTTAAAAAGGTAGAGACACAGTAACATGACGCTTACTCTTGAAGAATACCAAAGCATCTCTAAATCACTAGTATGCAGCCATCTCTGAGTGGAAAGAAACAGTTCACCTGTGGATTGAAACACTGCATAAAAGATCTTAAAAGTTCAGTTCTGCAAACACTATTGAGTCATATTGCTATTAACGTTGTCTGGAGCCATTGGTGTCAGGGTAATAACTGCTATGCTTAATAATAAGTGTTTTCAGAGCCTACCTCAGGAAATGAAGAATACTGTATCCATTGAAAAGTATAAGAGGAATTTAGATGGAATGTAGATAAGGAAATTGTAATTTGGTCAAAACACAGAAGTCAAGACCTCCAGAGTTGCAAACATGCCCTCTAAAAATTGTTGATGATCACTATGGCCAGGACTGGAGATTTGTCTCATCTGAAATAAATCAGCTGCAACTGCAAGATGGTTCTTTATTCTGTGATGGAGCTTTGGGTGAAACTTCTAGGCTTTCTTTGAAGGTTTCCTATGCTACTTAGCTTGTGAGAGCTAAAAATATCGTAACATGAAGGGATAAGGTAGATGCAAAAATAAATAGAAAACTGGACTTGAACAAGATGTACTAGAGCTGGGCCTAGTACTAGGCCTTTAGCTTGATTCTTCCAGGTGTTGAACAGTCTGACTTGGACACATCAAGGCCCTTAAGAACAAGCTTAATTTAGAGTATATGAGTACCACTGAAATCGGTAAGACTATGCATGTTCCTCAGTGCTTTTCTGGATCAGGGCCAGAACATTCAGCACCCTGCAGACTTGAGATCTTGGTGAACAATTTAGGAACTGAATGTAACTGTTCACTTTCTAATCCTTCTACTCCTTACATCATCTCTACCCAAATCCTTTCTTTAAGGCAAGCAAATAAGCTCCCGTCCTTCCTCTATTCTTGCTACCTTTGATCTTCTGCTCAGTTGCAGCTGCTCTTGTGTGCAATCCCATTTTCCTGCAAGAAATCTATTAAAACACTGAATGCCAAAAGCTCTCTATACTTCATATACTTGGCACTGTAGGAATTAGGAGCATCTTACACGGTCTCAGAAAGGCATATCTCAGTTTAAATACTAACCTACCATTTAGCTATGCAGGTGCTATAACTCAGCTCCTGTATTTTTTCCTGTTCTCCTACTTCCTCTGAATAAAACCTGACATTTTTCTTGATGAATTTCAGCTTAAAGCTGAACCCCAGGAAGAAAAATCAAGCTTGAATAAATAAATAGACAACTAGATGAAGAACATTCTTATTTCATGAACAAGACTTTGTGTTTGCAGACAGGAGGCAGCTATTTTATTGAATAGTTTCTCCGGCTAGGAAAATGGAATCCCTTATTTATTATGTCCCAGACTGTGATCCACCTCTGCAGGTATACGAAGGGGAAGGAGGCAAGAAGTCTTGCTCTCCTGTTTCTTTAGTGCAGCAGCCAAGTACCATGAGTCCCTGCAGGCCCCAGAACTAAACAATTGCTGTTTGACTCTTTGATCTTCACATTCTGCACAGTGGATGATCTCCTGCCTACTCTTGCTACTTGTGTGGCCACACAGGGTATGTCTACACAGCAAAGTTATTTCGGGATACCAAAGGTATCCCAAAATAGCTACCCCACGTCTTTTGAACGTGTCCACTATTTCAAAATATGGTGGATGCGCTATTTTGCCATCCCTGTAAACCTCATTGTAGGAGGAGTAAGGGATGGCTCGAAAAAGTGCTATATTTTGAAATTTGGCTCTGTGTAGACAGCACCAAATGACAAAATAAGCTATTTCAAAATAGACTTGAAATAAGTTATGCAATTTGCGTAGCGCAAATTGTGTATCTTATTTCGAGTTTCAGGTGCTGTGTAGACGCACCCCCAGAGTGCAGATAATGGATGGGGGAGGGGAGTATCCCTCTGCATACAGTCTTTTTACCCTGTCCTGCAGCAGATACATTACTGACACTACAAAGAACCTTCTGTGTCTGTGGAGAAGGGAACTGAATTTGCCCCTCATAGTTTACTCAGGCGTATCTTTCTTAGCTTATTGCTATATTGACCAAAGGAGAATCATAATGATCAAATGATCCCAGCTCACTCAAGTGTACTTAAGCATGTTAAGCAGTGTGGAGCCAAAAGAGATAAGTTACCATCATATTAGCCATATGAAAATAGTCATTGTAGATCTTCCCTGAGGGACATCTGCTCCACAACAGAAATGCTATTCCATGAGACAACTCCGTTACTCTGGCAACAGCATGTGACAGGTTTACTGAGATGGCAGATAGTAGAAATTACATGGTATGTAGGCCAGTATTCCCTTTACTGATGCCTTTGACTTTGCTGTACAAACATATTACTTCACAATGCTTTTCCAAGATCCTGCCGGCAAATACGTACTAGAAGAGAGGTTCACTAACTGTCATAGAATGTTATAGGAAAAGGCGCTTGAGAAGTAAATACACTGGCTAGAAAATTAACTGGATCTAATTCTGTCACGCAGTATCCATGGAAACCAAACCATGCTATTGTTCATCCTCTTGCCTTGAAATACTTTTTCCAAATATGATACTAAAGTGGATATCTCATAAAAAAGCCTGTCATGTTTTGGTTAATAAGTGGTGTTCAAGCATCTTAAGAAGAGGTTGATGTGTCCATGTGCACACAGCAAGACAACACTGTTTTGAAAATGTAATTCTATCCTAAATCATTTTGGCTGATGGAAAGGATATTTCTCCTTATTTTCCATTTTTGGGTGATTAATAATAATTGCATGTATATGTGACTCATACATACCTATCCAAATGCTCAAAAATCATGAGTCAGGGTCCCAAACTCATAAGATTTTTAAAAATGTTTTTTATTTAGTCTCTCTTCTGGAGCATGTCTACACTAGGAAACGACTTCAAAATAACTAAAATTGATTTAATAATGCCCAAAATAACAAAATCAAAATAGCATGTCCACACTACAGGGAAGCATCGAAATTAGCCCGAGGCAGGCTCCATTATTGTGGATGCGCTACCTTGTCTAAGAGTCCCAGGAAGCACTGGGGAGTAATTACTTTCAGTGACTCTGGGGAGCAGTTATTTCGAAATAGCAGCAGCAGAGCATCCACACTAATGCTATTTCAAAATAACTATTTAATAATAAGCATCATTCCCTAAGGAAAGCAGGAGTACAGATTTTGAAATTACCAGCCTGTTATTTTGAATAGGGATGTTAAATTTAGATTAATTAACTAATTGAATAGTTGATGGAATTTCCATCAACTATTTGATAAGTCAATAAGGGCGCCTCCATCTTTGAACTACAGTTCTTGTACATTTCAAAAGCAGAATCTCAGCAGAACCTGCATGAGCAGAGACTGCTTTAGTTCCCACTTGCACCATTTCCTGCTGTGCCTCTACCTCACCTGCCTCCGCAAAGAGACAGTGCTGGGGGGAACCGGCTTTTTATCTGGCTCCCGCCAGCACCAGCTCCTGCTCCCCCCCTTGCTGCCTCTCTCTGATAGAGGCAGCGGGGGGGGGGGGGGGGGGGGGGGGGGGGGGGGAAGCAACTAGTTGCATCACTAGCCAATTATCCGATAAGCTTATGCTTATTGGGTAGTCGACTAGTCGCTTACCTCCCTAATTTCGAAATAACGGGGTGATAGTGTAGACATGCTGCTTATTATTTTGAAATAAGAGGGGGTATTTTGAAATAACTCTCTAGTGCAGACCAGGGCCTGGCGTCAAAATGTTCAGAAATGTGAATCAATCTTCTCTCTGCAACCATGAGATTGGACATGAGAGCTGAGATTCCTGCAGATGGTACTTACAGAAAATGCCAAATATTGTGAGATTCATAATAAAAGTGTGAGCATTAGTAGCAGTAGTGACCATTTGTCCCATTATACTCTTTCCAAATTAGTTGAATTCTTACTATTAGCTTTCAAATCTGGAGAATCATTAAGAGAGATCCCTTTTCCTTTTTTCTTCAATCTATCAAGGTAGGAGGTGGCCATACTATGGTAGTGAGGGCTAACATAGGACCTTAACAAATGTAAACAGCTCTATCACTGCTGACATCTGATCACAACAACACAGGCAAGCAAAAAGACAAGCAGTGAAAGCGGAGGCATCCATAATAGAAATGGTCTTCAATCTGACAGTGTCTTACAGCACAGCAGCTATAATAAGTGCTGAGCACGATGTTCCACCTCTTCTGTTATCCCAGTGCAGTGAGGGAGCAATTTATTGCAGATGGTAGTAGTCACAGCCCAGCAGTGGATTCAGCAATGAATGAGACTTTTTAAAGAGCATGGAATGTGTGGCAGACCAAGGCAAAGTTAACTCATACACTGAATTAATTGGATGCAAATTTAAAGACTCCTAACAGAGATTTTGGTCCCACTCTGGCTTTTAAAAAGCCCAGTTCACTGGAGAGTTTGCAAACTGCTGGTGTGGCAGTCGGGAAGAATGAGGTTCCTTTCCACAGACACAGGACTGCAAAATACACAGGCAAGGAACCACCCTAAGATCTTTAGACATGCCACTGACAAATCTAATGATGCAGAATGCTGAATGAGGTAGGAGTCCTGCTGAGGAAAAAAAGAGCGATCTTCTAATTAAAGACTATATTGTAATGCAAAGACATAAAACAGTTGAAATAAGAAGGAATGGCTGATATTTAAGATCCTCAAACTTCAATGTTGTTTTAATATAGTTTTTTTATACATACTTTTAAATTATCATATACATGAAATACCTTAGCTCTAATAACATCTGTCCTCCCCGTGCATTGTGAAATGTGACTGAAAATTATAACTCAGTGGAAGATTTCTCCATCTTTTCACTGTGTATTACATTCACCTGTAATGTTTATTAAATTATGCCCATTTCAATTTTATATGTATATAGTCAGGAGGAAAAACATAAGACTTGGTTCAAACACTTACAAAAGACCACATCAAAGCAGACCCAAGCAAGCGGCTTCAATAAGTCATAATGATAACATTGTAATATGGTTTTAAGCTCTTTAGAACATGCTCCTTCTCTCCATATTTAGGCCTGGGCTACACTAGAAAATTAGGTCAGTTTAGGTCAGTCAAGGTGTGGAAAATCCAAATCCACAAGCAGTGTAGTGAAGCTGACTTACATCCTTATGTAGACAGTGCAAGGTCATTGGAAGACTTGTTCCCTTGATCTACCAATTGCTTCTCAATGAGACAGAGTGCCTTTGCTGATAGGAGAATTCCCCTGACAGCATAGGTGGTGTCTATACTGAAGAGCTACAGTGTCATAGCTGTGCCACAGTAACGTTTTTAAGTGTAAACAAGTGCAAGGCCCGGTCTACACTAAAAAGTTTGGTCAGTGTAAACCACCTGGCATTGGCCTAGAGAGGCATGTGTCTACACTTAAAAATTCTATGTAAATGCCCCATTATGCCAACATAGTAAAATCAGCTCAAACAGAAACCCACAGAGACTAAATATAGTACAGGTTGAACCTCTCTAGTCTGGCACTCTTGGGACCTAACCAGAGAATTTGCCAAACTACAGGAGGTCAATATTGTCTAGCAGCATTACCAACACGTCCACCGCTAACTGCGCTCTAGGAAGACATTTAGGGATATATTAGAGTTAAATAACACTATAGAAAACAGCCAGGATTGGTGGCCGTGAACAAACTTTATGGGACCGTGGGAAACTTAGCCACACCATGATAAGTGGATATACAGCTAAATAAAATCATGCCTGACCAGGGCCGGCCCGAGCCATTTTGGTGCCTCGGGCCCAAGCGTGCGGCGCCGCCCCTGGGCGTACGGCGCATGCGCAGGCCCGCCCCCTCCCCCCCCCAGGGAGCACGGGCCTGCCCCCGGGGTGCACAGTGCATGCGTGGGACAGCCACGGCCTCTGGCGCGCAGCCCGGGGCTCGTCCCTGGGGCACACGGCGCATGCACTGCCCAATCCGGCCCAGCCACCGCTGCTGGTGTGTACGCCGGGCCGTGCAGGGCCCCGCGGTCGTGGGGGGAAGGGCGCTGCTGGCAGGCGCCACGGGGATGGGCAGGCGGCGCTGTGGGAGCCGGGCGCACAGCACCTGATGGCGGCTATAAGGGACGCCGCGCGCCCCTTACAGCTGCCATCAGATGCCCCCCCATCGGTTGGCACCCTGGGCAGCTGCCCGGCTCGCCCACCCTCAGTCCAGCCCTGTGCCTGACCATGGATGTTGCTGGACCACAGCGTGCCAGACTAGAGAGGTTCAACCTCTACATTTCATTTTGTCAGTAATCAAAGACAATAAGAGTAAATGCAACTAATGGATTTTGTTCAGACACTTTTTTGGCTTCTCTTTCTCTGAGACCATTTATCATCTTTTCCCCATGAATTTTCAGGCTTCCTGTGACCTTGTTAGCCTTTGTAACAGCTGAATAAAGGCCAAGTGTATTATAATGTGAAAGTCTAGAAAGCCCCTCCAACTTCATGCAGAAGAAAATGCAGTATTAAATTATGCAGGACAACTTCAGCAGACCACTTAAGCGCCTATTTAGACCATCTGCTTGCCAAATGTCAGTATATCTTCATATTAACAAGCTTTTTCATCGTGACTGATGGGTCTGATGACTGATCAGGCCAAAGAAGTGCCAGTGATACTCATGTATTTAATCATTGGCAGAAGCTTTGTGGATACAAGATTGAATTTAGCTGATGTTAGGGTTGTTGTGACTTTCCAAACCTGGAAAATAAACACATACACACTTCTCTCCCTCCCTTTCAAAAAAAAAAAAAAAAGCAGAGACCACTGTGGAAAATGCACTGATGGTTTATGAAATGAAATGCACAAGCACCTACTTTGTAAGTATGTTTACACTTTTTCCAAAATAAAAAGTTTGCAGTTCAGTATGTAAAACCAAAGAACACACAATCCAGTCCTCCAGTCTATTTAGTAGTTATAGGTTTAACTGTTTTATACCAGCCCTTAGATACATTTTGCCAGCTCATTTGCTTTTTCCATGCTTAGCTTAATAAGAAGTTTTGATCAAATCAACTGCAATATGTCACACACAATAGGCACTGTCACCGAGTTGGCTGCACATGCTGCAGATCACATTAAAAACTGAAAACATCTTGAATTCCTGTCTGCCTTGATTTTACTTCCACAATTTTCCACCATTTTAATACAAACCACAATAGCCCCTGTCACAAACAGATGGAATAAAAATCTGACTCCCATTTTAAATGTGAGAAGAGAAGAAAAGTTGAGAGTCCCCAAAGAACATAATATGCTGCTGCTTCTTCATCTAGTTCTGCATTCAGCATCCATTAATTAATGGAAAGATTCCATAACTTTTCTCCCACTTTTCAGTTTTGTCCTTGTGTGGTTTGTACTTTATTAATTACTAGCAGACTTACCTGGCATTGCCTGAGTCCTTCAGACCGGAGAACTGGAGATGGTGGTGCGGGGCGGGGGATGCAGGAGTCAGGGCAGGGTCTTAGGGTGTGGGGGGAGTGCAGGAGGCTGGGGGTAGAGAGGTGTGAGAGTGAGGGGAAGAGGGTGAGGAGGGGATCAGGGTGGAGGGTACCATCCAGCACGGGCCTTTTCTCTCTCCTAGACCTCCCCAACCACCAGGGGCATTTTCTCTCCCCCTCGCTTCCCTGGCCACCAGGGACCTTTTTTCTCCCCCTGCCTCCAGCTCTTCATCCAAGGGCCAGGAGTGGGGGAAGGAGTTTGGGGCAGGGAAGCTCCTTACAGGTGTGCTGGCAGGCAAGATGGCAAAGCCCCAGCCCTACTGGCCACACCCTTGGTGGTACAGCTACCCCCAGTGGACACTGCAGGATAGCTCTCCATTGCGGGCTCGCTGCCCCTAGTGGCCACTCTCATATCATGTCCCTCCAAATAGCAACCCCTCCTGTTGCATGTTATGGGTCCTTTTCCCAGGGTTTCTGGTTGTCCTGACACAACCAAATGCTAATCTTGCTTTAAGTTAGAAGATGAGGAAGCTGCGTACCAAATTTGGTAGCCCTAGTTCTTACCGTTTCGGAGGAATTCTTGAACAAACAGATTCACAGACAGACACACACTCAGATAGATATCAAGCATGTTTTCCACTGAAACTGACATGAGAATCATTGGCATGCAACTTCCATTTCTCCTCCAATTGTCTTTAACAATGGAGTACCTTCTCTATAGTGGAAAAGAGTCAGCTGAGCACTGATTGGGTCTCTTCACGGCATCTTTATCCATTTTAAGTATGCAGGATTGTAGTAGTGACTAATATGGTCTCAGGATATTAGAGAGGCCAGATGGGTAAGGTAATATGTTTTACTGGACCAACTTCTGTTGGTAAGAAAGACAGCTTACACAGAGTTCTTTTTCAGTTCTGGGAAAGTAACTCAGGACATGTCTACACTACACAGCTTTTAGCGACAAGGCTGTGTCACTAAAAGTCAGCGTGTGTGAACACTGTTTTTGGCACATTTGCTGACAAAATACTTCTATTCCCCAACAAGCAAGTTTTGCTGTGTTGGCAGGAGGGCGCTCCTTCTGACAAAGTAACATTGACAGCACTTGTCACAGCAAAACTTTGTCAATCATGGGAAGGAGAGAGTTAAGTACCCCCCATGACAAAAGTTTTGTACAGCAAATGCAAGTGTAGGCATACTCTCAGTGCTGCTGCTAAATTCAAAGTTTGACCAGAATGTTTAGTATAAGTAGTTAACACATATTTCCAGGGACAATTCAAAGTAAAGTGGCCCCTTATTCTCAGAGTAAGACAGAGGCAGATAGGTAACAAGCCCTTTTCTCCCTTTCAAAAAGGACCTCCATAAACCTGTTAAGCAACCGTCAGATTTTAAACTGCACCCTCTCCACTACAGATAATCTACTGCTGCTTTCCCTTGGAGAACCACAACTGAACCTTCAGATATTTACAGCTGAGAAATTTTACTGAAATTGTATAATGAGGGAGTAGAAGGAACTTTCTGCCCAGCAATGAAGCATGGAAAATATCTCCAGCCCAACCTCTTCTGGAACTCTACTCTGCAGGATATACTGGGATAACTAACAACATCAGCATATTTCCCTGAGTAAACTCCCTCTTAATTATGGACAATGCTCAGCTATTTTAAGTGTATGTTCATCTGTGTGTAGCTGTGTGTTTCATTTACCTTGCACTGCAATAGTGCCATGGTGGATATGTACCCGATATTGGTACTGAAAAACTTAACTGGAGACACAGAATTACTAGTGCAGCTGGTTGCATCTGGATGGTGGGTCAGACCCAAATGAAAATGAAGAATATCTGAGGGAGGAGCTAGATGGTGAATGTACAGGAAGGAATCCCAAATGTGAAAGAGACTGTAAAGAGAAGAATTCTGTAGTTGCTCTTTGGCGGTGTGTCTAGACTACAGGGTTTTGTCAACAAAAGTGGACTTTTGTCGACAAAACTATACCTGCATCTACACTGCTGCTGAGTTCTGTTGACATAATGTCGACAGAACTCAGCAGTTTTGTCGACAGCTGTAAACCTCATTCTACGAGGAATAATGCCTTTTGTCGACAGAGTTCTGTCGACAGAAGTCGTTATTGCATCTACACTGTCCTTTGCGTCTACACTGTCATGTCAACAAAGCAGCTTGCTTTGTCAACAGAACTGGATGTAGTCTAGACGCTCTTTATTGACAGAAGCTTTGTCAACAGTATCTGTCAACAAAACTTCTGTCGACAAAAGCCTGTAGTCTAGACGTACCCTGGTTGCTAAGAATGGAGGAAAAAGAGAGGCAGATCTACAGAAAGGTCAGAGAGCACTGTGGGAAAAGGCTTGAAAGAGTCAAAGAAATCCAGGGAGGCAGCAAGGAGTGTGTAGGAGCAGACTTTAGCAGCTGGCCACAGGGTCCCAGGACTGGAGCCCTGAAGGAAGGAAGGGCCTGTCTTCTTTTATTGGTCAGTGCAAAAGGTAGTGCAGACACACCCTGGCCCAAGGAAAAGAATGTTCAGGCCTCCTGGGAGAAAGCCGTAGGAGGTGCCACACTGAACAAGAGTTGGAGGACAATCCTGCAGAGCCTGGGAAGTGGTGAAGAGTTATGTTTATTTGAGTTTAGTTTTTTGAATTATTGGCTTGCTCCAGAAGGGGAGTAACTAAATATGACCTGACTAGACGATCAAGTCAGATAAAGGCAGGCAACTGCAGTGCCAGAGCAGCTTTTGGAAAGGGGTGCTAAAGAAGAGCCTACTGTGTCACATTCAGCTCAGAGAGTGGCACATCAGCGGCACATGCACTTGGTGTGACTTCCCTATTTATCATAGTTCATATTTGGATGGTGTTAATAAACATCATTGCTTAATTTAAACCAAACTGTCATTTAAGGGTCATTATTTTAATCTCACCTTTTTTTCAGATATATCTGAGATCTCCCTATCCTCTAAGAATAGTGTAGACTGGATTCTGTTAGTTACAGCAGTGTAAATCTAGAGTAACTCCATTGATTTCAGCGGAATTACTCCAAATTTACATCAGCATACCTGAGTTTTGACTCTGAACCACAATGGGATAAAAAATAGAGCAGATAACTCATGCCACAACAATTACAGTCTATATTAAAAATAACTGTGATTATTTATTACAAAGACACTGCATGGGATAAAAGGTTTAAGAACAATGGGGTGGCTCTAACTCCATTCTGCTGCAAATAAGAATGCATTTATGATTAATTGGGTACAATCCAGGTAGGCATACAGCTTCTGTTAAGAGTCTAGGTTTCACTGCACTATAATAAAAATGCAGTTCTGCAGGCCTGTCTGTTCTTCCACTGAAGTTAGCGGGAGTCATTCCATTGACTTCATCAGGGAGTTGGATTGAGTGCTGTGTGTCTAATGTGGAATTGAACTGAATAAACAGTTGAGTGATGAAGATTACAAAGTAACCTTTTACTTGCTCTTTTTTTAAACAGGCGAGAGATGTTTTGCTGCCAGTTTGTGTTTATTTTCCAGTTACCATAGGAAATAACTGACCTATTTTCTTCCAATGATAAATACCTTTGCTGAAGCTTCCTAAAATGAGCATACAGCCAAGACTCACACTGAGGGCCCCACCCACACTGTCTACTGCTAGAGCCTACTGTGGACCTATTTAAGCATTTCCATTTTTACTTAGGGCTTTGAGCTGTTGGATGAGTGTTTTTTTTTCTTACAGCATGTTTATCCTGCTGACTCTGCTGTTCCAGACCAGAGAAACAATTCTAATGGGAAAGCTACAGAATTATAAGATGTAAAAGAGACCAAGGAGCCCAGCAATTTTGTTTATCCTCCAATTGTGCATCTAAAACCTTTAAAATATTTATTCTGATTATTCCTATTTCTCTTCTTGATCCATATGTGCAGGGCCAGATCCAAAGCACATTAAAGATAGGGGAAGTGTTTCACTTGATTTAAATGACTTTTGGATTCGGCCTTCAAGGCTTATGCTATTCCTCTTTGTTTCCAGGTTAGCTAATGTTGCATCTTTTCTTTTGTTAAAAAAATGATGGTGCAACTTTTTCAATGAATGTTTAGCACTTCTGAAAAATAGGCAAATTGTTTCTTCAGCTTATGTTCTAACATTTGATTTGGCATCAGTCTAATAGCTCTTCTCCCTTGTGCTTTTCCATTTCTATTATTAGAGTAATGTCTGTGTATATTACTCATATTGGCTTATCACCGTTCACTCAAAACAGTTCTGTAATTATTTCTGCCAAATGATAGCCAGCATTTCTATTTGTATATCCTATTTGTTTTTCTTACTGCTGCTAAGCACTGTGCTGAATCTTGCAGAGTCTTATCTATCACTTGTCCAGATACCAGACCTGTTCAGTGTTGTGCAGAATAGACAGCACATGCGGGAAGTTTTTGTAATGAATGAGGCTGTCCAAAGGGAGTTTGGAAAGTGTGTAGTAAATAAGGCACAAAGAAGTGAAAGGAGAGTCTTGTGACTAAGTCACTGAACAGAGACCCAGAAAAACTAGAAAAGCCATTGGTATTTTCCCCCTGCAAATATGCATTTGAAATTAAGACCATATGTCACAACTGGCCAGGTACCACACTGTATGGACCAGGAATGTGAATGGTTAACTGGTTAACCCCTTAACAGGTAAGCATCACCTGCAGACAAGGGGCAAAGGGTTGCTCCAGCCCTGCAGGATTCACCACAAGTAAGGGGCATTTCAGCATAGCCAGAGCAGCCTCCGCCCACCGTGGGCCTGGCCCAGTGTGCCGCAGACAGGGCGCTTGAGCCTGGCTGAAGGAGCCTCAATCTGTGGTGGGCCTGGCCTGGCTGGAGCAGCCCACCCTGCCCACACAAGTCTGTAGCAGATGGACCCAAACATTGGGTTCCATGTGCTTTGTACTGAAATCAACTGGGGCTGGGCAGAGCCTCAGCTCTGTTTCTAGCTCTGGAATTCTAGGGCCCACTCCCAGATGTCTAAGCCCCTCTTTGTGACACAAGACCTTGCAATTCAGCTATGCTAGACTCCAAAACCATTGCCTCAGGCCTCCCAACCCTTTGGTTGGTTGCAGATTCTTGAGGTGGGACTGACATCCACTGGAATGAGGAAAAGGAAATGATTTACTCATTACTGGATCTCACACCAATTAAAAAAGAAATATGATTTTAATCACTTGTCTCTCCAACAAATTCCCTTGTATAAAAGTGAAATGATCCTAAAGATGCTCGGGTATGTGACCATTCCAACATCTACAAATTATTCATGGACTGGAATCCAGCTAAATAGAACCCAGTGTTTACTTTAACATTCAGCGCCTCTTGCATATGTTATTACTGTGGCATTTCCCCTTCATTTTACTTTACTTCATGTGGAATTCTGTTTAAGATTATAGGTCACTGCCTTGTGCCCTCAGGCTGAATTTACATCTTTAAGTGAGCCACTACAAATAAATTGTGATATTTTTATATGATTTCAGATCATGGTTGTGCTGTTGAGAACATTTTATTTAAATGCTCTGTCACTTTTGCCTCCTATTTGAAGGCCAGTTCATGAAATGCTGTAGGTGTCAGCAGAAATGTTACACTTGCAAAAAAGAATGCCTGCAAATGTAAAACTAGAATGTGAAAAATGGTGTAATTCATTCTGTAATGTAATACTTTTCTGTCTTCAAGGAAATGTTTTCTACATTGTGATGCGTGGTTTTCAGGTATGATCGGTGCTTCATGTCCGTGGAGACTAAAAAGTTTATTTGATAATTTCCCTTTTCTTGAGATGCTCCTGTTATGGCAGTTCCATCCTAGCCTCCTATACATTTTGGAGAATGCTTTTTCAATCTTATTAGGTAGAAATGTTTTGCAGCACAACTCAGAACAATGAGTAGAAGGGGAATTAGATCAATTTTTCTTATGAAAAAAAAAATCCACCCTGTTAGAAAGTGGCTGGACCTTCCAGGGAGTTGGGCCCTGTCAGTTACCTCCGAGTTGAGACTGGTCAGCAAGGAATCCGTTGATTATAAAAGCTAGCAAATGGCTCAGTTGAGGATAGAGAGCTACTTAGTTTGGGGGTGAGAAGCTACAGGAAGTTGGTTGGCTTGGTCTGGTGACCGGTGGTGGAGTAAGATATGACTTTTTCAGGCAAGTGATCTGTACAGTGAAAAACTTTAGGAAATAGTTAGACTCCCAGATTAAGGGGAAGGGATAATTGATATGCAGCACTAGTTTCATGTGGAAAAAATAAAGCTGAACCAGACTCTGATCATGGTGTTACTCCTTCATGGGCTGAGGGGACAGGCCAGTAAAGTATGCCCCCAAGGAGCCAAAGGAAATCTTCCAAATATCCAAGCCCCATGGTGCATCATTTTAAACTGAATTGAATATCTAATTAAACAGTCCAAAGAAGTTCTTCCCCCTCCTCACTGTCTGCTAGTCATGCCTTGTAGCAGCACAGAAAACTAAAGAGGCAATGAACACAAGGAAAACATAAAGAGGAAAACCATTATATGATGGTGATATCAGCCACATCAATGGACATCTGGTCATCTGGGAGGCTATTACTCTACTTTAAATCTTAGCCATTCAATTAATGCGATAGCTTTCTTTCCCTCCCCAAGGGCTGTCTCAGGCTTCCAGTCTCTGAAGAAGGTCACCTTGATGGTGCCTTCTTTATCTCACTCTTTAAAGTTACTCTTTCTTCCACCCACTGAGGGAGACCGCTGCTAGCTGAGCTTCTTTTTCTTACGTTGCCTCCTGTACATACACCCAGCAGATTTGTTGCTGCCTTTGCTCAGTGTGGAAGACTCCAGAGTTCCTCAGTCTTACATTCCCTAGATAGCATTTCTTCTCCCTCCTCCCCCCCTGGTTTTGTTCTGTAGCACTGACCTGTTCCCATGACTCCACCAATGTTTATGTTCTCTGCAAATCTGATGAGTGATGATTTTGTTTTCTTACAGATCACTGATAAACATATTGAATAGCATTGGGCATGAATAGATAGATCCCTCAGGACTTCACTGGAAGCAGCCACATTGAATGATAAAATTCCTCTTTTTCAATTCTTTTTTTGAGATCTATTAGTTAACTAATAAGTATTTTAATACATTTAACATGAGCCACCCTGGTTTTGTATGGAGGATTTTTTTATCAGAATATCATGTGGGATCAAGTCAAATTCCTTACAGACATCTAAATATATTGTGTCAACAGATTTACCTTTTTCAGCTAACCTTCTGATCTCAAAAAATTATATCAAGTTTTGTTCATTTGACCTGTCTTCCATAAAACCATGTTGCTTAGCGCTCGTTATGTTAGCAACCTTTAATTCTTTATCAGCCTTTCCATGATTTTGCCTTGGACTGATGTCAGACTAACCAGGCTATAGTTATGAATTTTCATCTATAGCATAGGCAGCAAGGTATCCTACACTGGGGGAGGCTGTGGCCCTACCCGTGCTCTGCCCCCAGACCACCTTTGGCAGCTTCCTGTGTGTGGTGGCTCCAGCTCAGGCAGGGGCTGCACAGCCAGCTCTGATGGCACACTGAAAGTGGGGCCGCTGGGGCCTTACCACCCACTCTCCGAGCGCTTCAGGGCTGGGGCCACGCAACCCACCCTCCCCGTGGTCTAGGGCTGGGAAGGCTGGGGGACTGTGGCCATGCTGCCCACCCTCCCAGCACTCTGGACTTGTGGAGGCTAGCCTGGGGCAGAGGCACAGCAGTGGAGCGAAAGGGGCAGGACCACAGGTGGAAGAGGTGGAGTTAGGGGCTAGCCTCTCCCAACTGGTGGTTCATGTACTGCCCATGCTTCATCGCTATTAATTTTCATGGTTCATTACAAGGCCACTGATGGAGATGGTTAAGGGGGCAACTGCCCAGGGGCCCAGCATTTTAAAAGAGCCAGGAGCTCCCACCATCACCACTACTGGTGCAGAACCCCAAGCCCTTTAAATCTTCACTGGCGCCTCAGGCAGCATGCTCCAGGCAGTGCTGAATGGCTGGCTGGGGGAGGCTAACCCCAAACCCCACCCCTTCCACCTGAGGCCCTGCCCCTTCAGGGATGTGGAGCTGGCCCCTCCCCACCTTACGTAGGGGCCCAGGAATTCTGTTAGCAGCCCTGGTTCATTAACAATAACTATAGTAAGTTTCAGCAGTGGACCACTTGAACAAGATTCCCTCATAGCTTAGGGATCCAAGTATACCTAGCCAAACCATGAGGTTATATAGAGTTTAAGTTGACTCTGCTGCTGAAGAGAGTTTGACTACTGTGTATAGCGAAAAGCTTCAAGCAGGCTTAGAGGCCAAACGCCTCATTCATCTCTACTAGTGATCTCTACAACAGATGTGAGATTTACTGGCAATGTGATATGGGGGGTGCAAGTGCTGCTGCTTATGCTCTTCAGTTTTTCTATAGGGAAAGAAAGGAATTAATTCCCTACATGTGCCAACTTAGCATGTTTGATGAGCATTGTTTTCTTTTCAAAAATACTTATGCCAATATGTAGAGTTATTGGAGCAGGAGAGCTAGAGCTGGTTCTACTGCTGAGTAGGTGAATTCCCCAACCACCAAGCTATAGAGTAATCTCTTTCTGGTCTAATTACTCTAATTATTTAACCCAAAGTGGAACAGCTTGAACAGGAGAGGCTGAAGGAGACCTGCATCAGAATATCACTTGCCCAGGGGCTAGACATCTCTGTTACAGAGGGGAGGTCCTTCAAATCCTTTCTCCCCAAAAGGCAGAGGAGACAATTGAACAAGGGTGTCCCCATGTCCAGGGAAATGATCCACCAATGGGCTAAAGGTTATAAGGCAGCTGCTATACAGTGGGTTTGGGAATCACAGTGATGCCTAGAACTGTTACTTAGGCTATGTCTACACTACAGAGTTTTTCCAGGATACCAGAGGTGTCCCGGAAAAACTTCGCTGCGTCCAGGGAATGCGTCAGCTTTTTCAGATCAGTTTCCGAAAAAGCGGGTGCTCTCTTTCGGAAGCTCTGTATTCCTCATTTTATGAGGAATAAGGGCTCTTCCAAAAGCAAAGGTTTTTCCCACATTTGGCTCTGTGTAGACAGGCCAAATGTCAGAAAAGCCTCTTCTGAAAAAAGAATCAGAAAAAGGTACGTAAATTGCAGTTCGCAATCTGTTTACCTTTTTCCGAAAAATAACTGCAGCGTAGACATAGCCTTAGACACCTGGTACCTTTGTGTATCTGGGCCCAATCCCCTCTGCTTCAAAAGGATTTCAAGACTGCATATAATCATAGCTGTTACTTGTGACAATTCAAAAAGTAAATGAAAATTAAAAAGCTGATGGGTCAAATGCTCTGCTGGTTGAAATCAGTATAGATAAATTCAAGTCATGGGAACTAGACTAATTTACCTCAGCTGAGGATCCAGTCCCATGGTGTTGTTTGGTCTTTTTTCCTCTCAATCCCTCTGTGACAGGTTTTGGCCGGGAGCGAGCCCGGGGTCGCTCCAGTGAGCGGGTCCCCGGCCCAGCGAGCCCCCTGTCTTGCTGTACGGACCCTAATACCGGGCACGAACAACCGTCCAAACCCGACCTTAGGGCGGAGGGTGTTCAGCGAGCCCCCGACTCCTGGCTGTTAGTCCCGGGAACCTCAGTTTACTTTCGCCGATTCTGTCGGTTTGTTGTTCGTGTCTGTTTTACTCCTCCGTTACTTCTCCTTTACTCCTCCGGCCCGGCTTGCCCGGGGCCTTTTCCAGAGCGGCCTGGGGGAGGGGCTAGGGGGACCTGGGCCCACCCTCTCCACCGGGTCCCAGCCCGGGGC
>CM057847.1:56874330-56898531 GCA_030068395.1 Apalone spinifera | reverse complement strand
GCTCAGGCAGGTGGCGTGTTCGCCCGGCCCCCCTGCGTCTGCCCCTGCCGCCCCATCCCCGGGCCCCGGGGACTCGCAGGGCTGCCCTCCCAGTCTGGCTGCCCCAGACACCACCCTCCCCGCCGGTGGTCCACCGGTCGGCGTGAGTGCGGGCCGCTGCCGGCCCGTCACATCACACCCTCTTAAAAATCTCACACTTGAGTTCACATCTGACCCAAAGACCAATACAGATGGAATTCACTGGTTTGCACCTACATTTTATTCCAGGTAAACATTTCCACCTTGTTCCTTACTAGCAGCTATTCAAATTCCCTCATGCAAGTGCTATTTCAGTGCTTTATTCCCAGGAGGAAATATGTGGCTTCTCAAACACCATCCTCTAGTCACTCTATCAATCATTTAACTATCACCATGGTGTCTTTACACTACAATGAATACATCAAAGTCAGGAGGAGCACAGTGAAAGTGTTCTTGCAAACATCATTATCACCTCTAACCCCAAGATGCCCAGTTTGATCATCTCTACAGTGTACCCAGCATCAGCTGAACTCGAAAGCAAGAGTCCTCTAAACTTGACTCTCCTGCATAAGAGTATTAAGCACTGTGAAAGGTTACTGACTTCGCTTGATAGTATTAATGAACAAATAAATTATTAAAATCATAACCAGTGAAAGGAAACTAACTGCACTATAAATATAACAAACTGCTTTCAACTCAAGAGTTAAGCAATCATCCATACCCTAACTCATGCTCTAAATTATTTAACAAGTTCACCCTTCTGGTTCATCCATTCTCCTCATCTGCATCTGCTTCTATGGCAGTGTTATATTTCCAAATCCATAGAATTTAATTGAAGACTTAACCGTATTACCCAAGAAGGGGCATGTTTTGTAGCTCTATTCATAACCTTCAAGCCTAGATTATTTTTACTTTTCAAATATGGGCTGTGGGTGAACACTGGGTCTTTCCATTGATGACAACTAGGGGTTGGACCTCCCTGGTCCGGCACCCTCAGTACCTGACCAGTCCTGGATGAAGGATTTTGCTGGACCAGAGGAGGTTATTTCTGGACTCCCTGCTGCTGGACCTCCCACCTGGCCTGCTGGCCTCCCAGACGGCTTCTCACCTCCTGCTGACCTTGCTGCCCTGCCAATCCTGCTGAGCAGTCATGGCTGCCCAGGGGCCCTGGGTCCCATAGGGCAGCCACATGTACTGCGCTGGGGATCTGGGACCCGCAGGGCAGCCCTGCGTGCTGCACTGGGGCTCCAGGACCAGCTGGGCAGCTGGGCACCATGGATCCCTGCCCCACCGAGCTACCACAGATCCCAGCTCCACCAGGCAGCCACATGCGTGTCTCCCAGCCCCGCTGGGCAGACCTGCTTCCACGTGTTGATGGCAGGCTCACTGCGGGCAGCCCACTGCCCTGCCAGCCCCACAGGGATCCTCGCCACTCGCCCACCACCGGGACTCCCTGGTCCTGCAACATCCAGGCCGGACCATGGATGTTGTTGGATCAGAGAATCCTGGTTAAGAGAGTTTCAATCTGTACAAACATACACAGTAGAAAAATGAACAAGGGAGGTTTGAAATGGTTTCATTGAGATGTTGTAGCCACAGTTACCTTGATATAAACCAGCTGTGAACCACTTAGGGTAAAATGGCATCAAGATTAATCAGTTGTAATAATACTCCCAGTTTGTGTGCCATTTATACTGTCTTGATAAGATTTCCAGGCTTATTGGGTTTAAGGGATATTTTCATTATTTAAACAATTTTATTATTTTGCATCAGTCCAAGAAAGCTTAAGAAATAAGTTCCTCACATGCAACTATGAGACACTAGTAAAGGAACAGATAAGCCTACTTCATGTCTCAAAGCTCACAGACAGGTCCATGTATAAATGTAAAGTGCAGAACAAGTCTCGTAAATATACTCGCTGAACAGGAGAAAGAAAGAAAAGTCTTCGATAACACCCAATTATGACTGAAGGCCAGAGCAGAAATAATCAGCCTCTCCCGGTAGTATTTGCAAGTACCATGAAACTAAAACATCCCGAGGTATCCTGATATGTCTCCTATAATGTACAGCTTTCAGGTACAGTAAATGTGGGAATTTTCAATTAGTATATTGTTCCTAATTTATACTAAATTATTCCATGTGCACTTATTCTATTTATTGTCTAAAAATGATCAAACATATTTAGTGCTCAATAACATTCCCTTGCTGTAAAACATAAACTTCTGTGGTTGTATTGTTTTTAGTGATGATTGGGAAAGGGCTAAAAGGACTGGCTCTGAATTAAGTCTAGGTTGGGGTTCAGAGTCTGGATGGTCCTGTAGTCCTGCTAAGTGTTCCCTGAAGATTTTGTCCCCAAATTGGTGGAATGCTGATTTTCTGAGATTGAGACCACTTGGGGCCAGATCAAAAATGGATTTGGAAAATTAAGTCCCTTCAAGTTTCAGTCTGATCACAAGCCAAGATCATACAGGCAAGTTTGAGTCTTGAGAGTTGAAATGTGAGATTCTAAGTGTGAGTGTATCTTGCATGCTAGAAAAGTCCTGGGCAGTATTAATATCACATCTTTCCTGCATTTAGCTGATGGAGAGGAAAACTCATATGAGCCACACCTCATTGCAACCCTTGGGTGTATGCAAACCCGCAAAAGATAAGAAACTCTGCATGCAAGTACTTGGCAGTTAACTACTCCATGGAAATACAATTAATTATTGCGCTGTTAAATATGCACTATGCAATCTGATTATCTGTCACCCCATCTTGGAAATGTAAAAAAAACCCTAAAATGTGGGGCAAATGCCACAGGGAGTAGCATTCTAAAGATTTTCTTGTGCATCCATCAGTGCATCTGGCTTTTTCTACAAGGACTTCAACAGTAGGAATTTTGATATGCCAACTAATGGAGGAGTTTAACAGAGAAAAAGAAAATGACTGATAGCTAAAAGTGAATGTAACACACTAAGAGCTTGTCTATACTCGCAGTGCTGCTGCACCAGTGCAATTGCATTGAAATAGTGCTCAGTGAAGACACTGCCTACGCTGACAGACAGCTTCTTTTGTTGATATGGGTACTCCATTTCCTTGAGTGGTAGTAGCTTGGGCCATCACTAGAGTGGTGCAGGGACTGAGACAAATCAGCGTCCATCAGCTTGGGGCACCCGCTGTTCATAGGCAGCTGGGCTGACAAGATGGATCCAGCCTAGTGCTAAGCATCCTGCTGCTGCTAGCAGTTGCCGGCACCTACTTCTTCAGAGCTATCTTTGGCAGTGCAGGCTGTGGCGGCAGCCAGGGGTCACACTGCATTGAAATGTGTGGGGTTGGCAGCTGAGCCCTTGGGTGCATGGAACTGGCAGCTAGGAGCCCACAGGTGCCGCAGCACCTCCCACATCTATAGTTCCTGCGCCTTTGCATTCCAGAACTGACCATGCTGACCAATCACATTGGCCTGTGGGCCCCCTCAAAGTGCAAGGCCCGATTTGCCAAACTCTGGCAGTAGTTATGTTGACAGAAGAAGCCTGCTCATCAGTATAGCATTGTATACACTGAGGGTAAGATCAGTATAACGACGTCACACAGGATCATGGAAAATCTACCTTCCTGAACAACATACTTATCCCAGCATAAACTGATAATGTAGACCAAGCCTTCATCAAACAAGTAGTCAGAGATAGTCCTGGGAAGAACAGCAGCTTCCCAAGAAAGTGAGTTTTTCTGCCAGCAGGTTCTCAGGGCCTTCTAAGGCTCTCTTGCCTCTCAGGTTCCTGCATTGGAGCAAACCATGTTGCTGAAGATAACTGAAAAAGGCAATTTTATTTAAGAAGAAATTCCATTCTCAAGTACAAACTGGTTAGATGCTAAACTTCAGCATGAAGTTAAAATTTATGGCTGTTATGAGCCTCTGTGAGACCTTTAAATGCAATGGTTGTAACAGGCACCGGTATCCCGCTGAAATAATTTAACACTTGTAAACATTGGATATTTCTTCATACTTGGGCATCCACTAATTTTTCTAGGAAATGAGCTGCAATTATAAGAGAAATATAAACTAGAATTACAGATGGAAAAACTCATGATCATTTCAGAAGTCACAATTAGAAATATGTATAAAACAAATGAGTGGGGGACATTTTTCCAGGGCATGGCCCATGGCTGGCTAAATAGGTATTTTAATGTAGCCAGCTCAGTATACAGTACTTAATATACATCTTCCTTCTGATGTAGTCAGTTGGAGTTTTGGCCCTCAGTTATATATAGCAATGAAAGTATTATCTAGATTTTGTGAATTATGTGTTTGGTTCATTCATTGGGCACTTGTTTCCCTGACAAACCAATCCCGTTTAGCTGCATCTGTGGTGAAACAGTGACATCCAGTGGCTGGTAAAATTGATCACAAATGTAATTATTAGACTGACTATAGTCTAAATAGGGCAGAGCTGTATCACAGAGGACTGACTATTCTCTTATTATCCCAAGAGTATGTTATAGTTGCCTATCAGCTGGTCAGGTTTGAAAACTATGTTAATGGAAGGATCAAGTTAAGATTTAAACTCATAAGTCATGAATTTGGAGATAAATTTACTTCTTTCTCATTATGCCTGTTTATTCTGTTCCAGTCCCAGCACAATTTGTGTGTCATTTCCCTTAAAAAGAGACTGTATGCTATAGTTTTCCCACCAAGGAATAGTTACATAACAAACTTGTTTATTAAAAACAAAACCTCAAGAACAGAAGAGCAAAAATGTTGTTCAAAAGTGGGATTTTTTATTTTTTTTAATTTTTTACTTTTCTTCAACTCAAAAAACGGCTAATAGGGTTTTTTTCAGTGCTGTCAAAAGAAAAAGTTATTTCCCAATTGACGCTGAGAATGCAAAGCTGCAGCTCAGAAAGGGTACATCTACACTACAGAGGAAGATCGAAGCTGCCGCTGTCAAGCTTCCAGGGTTCAAATTAGCGGTCTAGTGAAGACAGCTAATTCGAAGTGAGAGGGACACTCCTGTTCATGCCGGTAGTCCTGCTTTCAGGAGGTAAAGTTGCATGTCTTTATTTGACTTTGTCCTGTAGTGTAGACATACCCCAAAGAAAGCACAGAAAGAATTTTTTGGGAGTTAAAAGCCCCATATCAAAAGGAGGTTAATTATGGAGTGCCAGCCACCCACCCGCAGGACTGGGTGGTTAAAAATAGTAGTGTAGACATTCTCAGATTACATCTGGTAGGCAGTGCGCCTAAGTGTGGATGGGAAATCTGCAAAAGTATAATTCCTAAGGGGCCCTTGCTAGCTTTGGGAATGTGTGGATCTGCTTAGCTGGCCTTCTGTAGATATCCCTAGATCTGTGGCATTTCCCTGTGTATGTAAGCTGTAACCACTACCTTACCAACTGGGTGATGGGGGTGGGGGAATCTGAGTTTTAAAACTGAGTTGTCAGACCTTACTAGATAAGAACATAAGAACGGCCATACTGGATCAGACCAAAGGTCCATCCAGCCCAATATCCTGTCTGCCGACAGTGGCCAATGCCAGATGCCCCAGAGGGAGTGAATCCAACAGGTAATGATCAAGCGATCTCTCTCCTGCCATCCATCTCCACCCTCTGACAAACAGAGGCTGGGGACACCATTCCTTACCCATACTGGCTAATAGCCAGGGCTCGACAAACAATATAATCTACTCATCCATGGCGAGTAGATTACACCCCAGAAGAGCCAGCGCAGAGCAATCTGCGCATGCGCAGAGCGCAGAACCGCGCGGCTGGCGAGCGGGGCTTGCCGCCACTCAGCGAGCCCTGCTAATAGCCATTTATGGACTTAACCTCCATGAATTTATATAGTTCTCTTTTAAACCCTGTTATAGTCCTAGCCTTCACAGCGTCCTCAGGCAAGGAGTTCCACAGATTGACTATGCGCTGTGTGAAGAAGAAATTCCTTTTATTTATTTTAAACATGATGCCCATTAGTTTCATTTGGTGGCCCCTAGTTCTTATATTATGGGAACAAGTAAATAACTTTTTCTTATTCACTTTCTTCACACCACTCATGATTTTATATACCTCTATCATATCCCCCCTCAGTCTCCTATTTTCCAAGCTGAAAAGTCCCAGTCTCTTTAATCTCTCCTCATATGGGACCCATTCCAAACCCCTAATAATTTTAGTTGCCCTTCTCTGAATCTTTTCTAATGCCAGTATATCTTTTTTGAGATGAGGAGACCACATCTGTATGCAGTATTCCAGATGTGAGCGTACCATGGATTTATATAAGGGCAATAAGATATTCTCCATCTTATTTTCTATCCCTTTTTTAATGATTCCTAACATCCTGTTTGCTTTTTTGAGTGCCACTGCTCATTGCGTGGACGTCTTCAGAGAACTATCCACGATGACTCCAAGATCTCTTTCCTGATTAGTTGTAGCTAAATTAGCCCCCATCATATTATATGTATAGTTGGGGTTATTTTTCCCAATATACATTACATTACATTTATCCACATTAAATTTCATTTGCCATTTTGTTGCCCAGTCACTTAGTTTGGTGAGATCTTTTTGAAGTTCTTCACAGTCTGCTTTGGTCTTTACTAACCTTGAGCAGTTTAGTATCATCTGCAAACTTTGCCACTTCACTGTTTACCCCTTTTTCCAGATCATTTATGAATATGTAGAATAGAATTGGTCTGAGGACTGACCCTTGGGGAACACCACTAGTTACCCCTCTCCATTCTGAAAATTTACCATTTATTCCTACCCTTTGTTTCCTGTCTTTTAACCAGTTCTCAGTCCATGAAAGGATCTTCGCTCTTATCCGATGACAACTTAATTTACGTAAGAGCCTTTGGTGAGGGACCTCGTCAAAGGCTTTCTGGAAATCTAAGTACACTATATCCACTGGATCCTCCTCGTCCACATGTTTGTTGACCCCTTCAGAGAACTCTAATAGATTAGTAAGACATGATTTCCCTTTACAGAAACCATGTTGATTTTTGCCCAACAATTTATGTTCTTCTATGTGTCTGACAATTTTATTCTTTACTGCTGTTTCAACTAATTTGCCCGGTACTGATGTTAGACTTACCGGTCTGTAATTGCTGGGATCGCCTCTAGAGCCCTTTTTAAATATTGGCATTACATTAGCTATCTTCCAGTTGTTGGGTACAGAAGCTGATTTAAATGATAGGTTACAAACCATAGTTAAGAGTTCCGCAATTTCACATTTGAGTTCTTACAGAACTCTTGGGTGAATGCCATCCGGTCCTGGTGACTTGTTACTGTTAAGTTTATCAATTAATTGCAAAACCTCCTCTAATGACACTTCAGTGTGAGACAAGTCGTTAGATTTGTCACCCACAAAGGATGGGTCAGGTTTGGTAATCTGCCTAGATGTTCTTCTGGGGAATGGTATGATATCATAAAGCACAAATGATTGTTATGGGCCAAATGCCAAGAAGATCTGAGTATCTGTACTGAAGTCATTAGGAATGGCACATGGGGGGCACCAATGGAAATTTGGCTCTGTGTGTTTAAATAAAGGCTCTCGGGATTAGAGGAAAAAGAAAAGAGAACAGCAACAGGCAGAGGTGGAGGATTGTTTCTGGGAGGAGAAATCTTTTTTCATTTTTAAAAAGATACTTTTATTCCACTAGAATACATTAGATTTGCATACAACTGACATATTACAGAGAGGAGGTTAAATGATGTTCTTGCATGCTAGCTGGTCATTAGTGGCTCAAAGTGAAGAAAGTGATCAGAGAATACTTGTCACATGCCCAGGCTACCCTAATTCAAGACAGCTGCCACCTCAGTGCATCATATGAGGCAGGTCAAGCCCAGGGTGAAGCAAGCTTTCTGTGTAAGAATTTTAATTGGCAATGAGCACAATGAAATCCATAAGCTGCTGAAAGTTAACAAGTGCTACTGTCTGGGATTTATGTTCAAAGCCAGTTGGTACATCCACCCCCATAAGGGATTAGCCATCTATTGGATAGTCATCTACAAATATTACAGTCATCCTTCCTAATCTTATTAACCAGCTTCTAAAAAGCATTGAGGACACATTTATACCACTTGTGGGAAATAGTCCAAATAAAACTAAAGAAAAAGCTGCTTATTTATAAGCAAAAACAGCATGTTAAGACTGATGGAGTCCAAGTTAGTCAAATATACCAGGGGCCTAATTCAGGTCCTAAGTCAGGGAAGCCTGATACTATAATTTATTATAAAGACAAACCATGAGCTCATGTATGCTGCCGTTTGCACCTTTTTATGTATTTATGTTTTGACATTTCCAGTATTTCATCAGCATCTTTTCACTCTACAAATTGGGACTGTGCTGCAATAGAATGGTAACGAAGGTTGCTAGCTGTCAAGGTCCTAGGAAAAAGGGGGATACAAAGCAAAATACAATGTATGTTTCTAAGAACATTGAGACACCTCAGTTCTTTTGTCTTCAGCAAGTGTCATGAAGCTGGTAACCAAACAATATCCATGACTTTGTGGAGCAAAACTTGAAGTAAATGAGGGAGGGAAAGGGTACAAAGATAGCGCTGTGTTTCTCTGAGCCTGAGGTCATTGTTACTTTTGATTTAATAGTGAATGCCTGGAACTGGTCAAAAGTGCTGTATCAGCAGATTAACAGACACAATTGTGCAGGGTGCTCTGCTGACTTGGAACCAACCCTCCATGGCTCCGCTGTGGTGCTGTTTTGTGTGTCTGACTCTTAGGGTACATCTACTCTGCGGCACCATTTCAAGATACTTCCAGTATCCTGAAATAGCAATTCTGCATCTTTAAATGCACCTGTTATTTTTAAATATATTTGGAAATAATGGGCGCACTATTCCAGCGTCCTTGTAACCCTCATTCAACGAGAGTTAAGGGACTTGTTGGAATAGCACTTAATTTCGAAATTACCTCGAAATAAATTACACAATTTGTGTAGCGCAAATTGCGTAGCTTATTTCGAGGTAAGGGTGCTGTGTAGATTCACCCTGGGCCCAGTCTCATTGACTTTGTTGGATGAAGGATCTGACCATCTGTGTAGTCCCCTCTGCTGCTTCCTGTGCGCCCTCCTCCCCTGCATGCAGCTAATCACGCAGAGACGGTGAAAGCCTTCATGTAGACTGTTCATTCTGTGAACTTTCAAAGCAAAACTCGGAATCTTTTATGCTTTCTCTCATCACTCATTCATATGTAATGTGAAACTCATTCCCAGGAGGCATCATGAGCAATGTGGTAACTCCCTAGAGAAACATTTCATAAACAAAATTTGTACCTATCACAGCTTCAGCCTCTAGACAGCCACCTGGAAGCTGGAGGGGGATGGTAATCAAGTGTAATCAGGGGAATTATATTTTTTTAAGACTTAGGACATAATTCATTTCTCTTCATTTATGTTGTTGTGAGTACTTCACTGAAGGCAGTAAACTGACACCAAAGTAAAAATTGTATAAATGAGATTGGGATCACATCTGTCCTTCTTAGGCTCAAATGTTCAAAAGTGGCCATTGATTTTGGGTGCCCAATGAATCAAACAAAAAAAAATCTGCACCATTGAGCATGTTATCCATTTAACAAAAGGGATTTCTGAACAATTTTCATGCAATCCTCTCATTTGATACCTAAAAAACAAATACTTTAAATAATATTGATATAAACTCCACAGTCTCAGGCAAAAGAAGCCAAAGCTTCTCAAAGACACAGCATGCATGCTTTTTACAATAACAGAATACACTTTAAAACACATCTGTACGCTCTTCTATTCAAATTACAGGGATTCAAGGAATATGGCAGAGATTAAGAAAGAAAATAGATCTACCTAAATCCATTTGCTCTCAGACGAAAAATAGTATAAATAAGCAGCAGAGTATCCCAGTAGTTATCAATAAATCCAAGCTCACAACTACTTGCAGTTGATCCATTATCTGTATATGACCTAATATTTTGATTACACAGAGAATATACTGTGCAATATCCTCTAACAACAGCATAGTGGCATTCTCAATGTAGCTAGCTGTAAAATAAAACCAGTTCTGATTAACAATTGTTTAGACCTTTAGCTAATTGTAGTAATCAAAGGTGTTGGACTCCAAATGCCCAGTGTGAAGCTATTTCTACTGGCAATGAGGGTACACCTTGCCCTTGAACCAGTAAGAATGAATATTCTCAGGAGAGAACAAGTAGTGTTCCCTCACTGTCCTTCAAGTTGGTTCCAGCAGAAGATTACTATCATTTGAGAGTTCAGAGGCATGAGTCTTCACAAGAGGATGTGCTGAACTGATGTATATGTATGTGATGTACAGTTAGGCTTGCCAGATGGTTGAAACAAAAATACCGAGCACCCCTCCCCCCCCCCAAAAAAGCGAAAAAATTCTGTTGAAGGGAAAAAAGGGGGGAGCAAAAAAAAAAAAAGACTCCAAGGACTTATTAAGCCCCCAAAAAAATTTTTTTTTAAATAAAACAGCATGTCCCCTTTAAGTGCAAGGATAGGAATAGGGGAGCGGTTGAGCACTAAGACTCAGGGGAAGCATTGCGGGGAGAAAAGGTGATATGGGGAGCCGGTAGCAAGGGACCGCCTCTTGTCCAGAAAATCCCCTTGTTTGGGACAGGTCAGGTCTCAAGGATGCCAGACTAGAGAGATCCAACCTGTATTTACACAGATGCTGCATTGCAGCTAGCAGTCAAACCACATTTTCACAAACTGACTTCCTGGTGCCTCCTCCAAATTCTTCCTTCCTGCCACTTGTGCTCTTCCTTCCAAGTTCCATGCAGGTTGCTGCATATCGTTCTCAGGGGACCATCCTGGACATGACCCACAAGATCATCTAATCTGAAGATGTGGATACTAGTTAGTCTCTAAGGTACCACAAGACAACTTGTTTTTAGTAAGCTTGGGTATACCAAAAGTAATACTATGGTGCTCTCTGGTGGCTTAAACAAAAAAACCCAGAAAACCAGGTATAAAACATAACAGAAAACTAAAGAGGAGAAAGTTTGAGAGAATAATTTTGATCAGTTGAACTGCTGGAAGAAAGGCAAAGTCCCTCCATATCTCTTATATATGACATGACATCAAAAGGAATTTATAGAGTAAAGGCTGTTTAGCAGAAAATCCACTGTTTTCCTGCTCTATATAAGCATGGAAAGGAGGACTTTCTTCTTTCTCTCCTAATAGGTATGTGTGTGAGTTTGACTGGGTCTACACTGGCAAAAAGACTGTCTACGAAGAAGAACAAAGTATCTTTTTATTTTGAGACTCTCTTTCAACAAAGAATTTAGAGAATGTAAATTAATCCATTTTAAAATGGAATTATGGAAGTAGGGAGAAGTTAAGCAACTTACACTAAATCATTGACAGAACTACGTTCGTAAGAAAATTTTAAAGTCAAAGTTGTCATAAAATGTATCCTGTTTCTCATAAAAATGAAACTTTCTGATGGAAATTTTCCAATGGCATTAGTTACAAACCACATCCTCTGACTGCTAGGCCTGTAATTAAGACCACAAGCTCCCCTGGCTACCTCACTTAACCTATCTGAATCAATTTATGAAATCCATACAAGACATTCAAAACACTGACCCCATTGTGTAAGGCATCTAAGGGAGAGAGAGCAGCTGGGTATCCACACATCTATTACATCCCTTAATTTGTTCAACTTATGATAAGATGCATGTGATTTCTATGTGCCACCCTGTTGAATATCTTTGCATCATCAACACCCCTTGTTTTCACATCATCCAAGTTTCCTCCTCCAAGATGATTCAGTGTGATCTCATCCAAAGATGAAACATTAACAGGCTGATAATTGCTCCTCATGTATAGTGACAGGTGTGTTATTTTCCAGCATACACTCTACATCTCTAGTCCTACAATGAACTTTGCTTTGGAAAGTTTGTCAGGGATCCTACACAGAACTCTAAAGATTGGGCCCTAAGTCATCAGATAAGAAAGCCAGTAAATCAAGTGTCAGTTTTGCATTAAGCAAAAAAGCATGGCACCCCGAATTGTTCTCACCATTTTACAGATAGGAAAACTGAGATACTGTGCAAGTAATTTTACTTGGCCAGGTGTTAAATGTGAGCTGGAAGCAGAGTTTGACCCCTTGAGAGTTGGAGCCTACCCCCAGAAAAAAGAAAACCAGGGACTTTCCCAACAACAGCAGGGAGCACCTATGGGACAGGGACAGTTCCTGCTTTAGACCTAATCCTTTGCCCAGATTTGTGTAGTCCTTAGTTGCCAGTGATGGGTCAGACTGCTTTTTTAATTAATTAAGTTTGTATTACTTCAAGAACATGTATGAACAATCAATAGGCAAACAAGCATATCATACAATTATGTACATTACATTTTTTGTTGATGCAATTTTTCAGAAATAAAATAGTACAACAAAAAGCTATCTGAGACAATACAGCCTGGAAGGCAGGCAGGGTAGATGAAGAACAAAATGACTGGCCATGAGGAAAATGCTGAACTCTACAACATCTTTGAAAATGTGTGTATTTCACAAACCACAGTATTGAAAAATCCAAAGGGGCCTGAATGAGATGGATGGGGCAAGTCACATGTTTTAAGAACTATTTTGCAGACTGTTTGCAGACTCAGCAGGGCAACTCTGCATTGACTTGCACTTGGGTCCATTCTCAGTGGTTATCTGCAACCCGAAAGGGCCAGAAACATACATTATTTAATTTTAAAACAATTATTCAGATTCTGGATTACAGTTCTGCAGTGAGGGGTAGTTTCAGTGGCTATGAAAACCACGGGGGGGCGTGGCAGAGATAGGGGGCAGCCTGAAGGTGGCAAGAAGGGCCAGAGGTGCGTGGTGGAAAAGATGCAGGCCGGGAATCAGGCAGACAAGTAGGAAAAGTGGATCGTGTGGGAAGCGATGGGAGGTGGCTTTGATTGAGAAGTGGTGATGACGATGGTTGGGAGGGTGAAGAAGGGCAGGGGTAGCTGGGGGCAGGCAACGTGGAACTGGCTGAGGACAGCAGTGAACTCTGTTGAGTGACAGCCGCAGGCCCCGGCTGTTCTTATGGAAGAAACCAAACGGAAATAAGCAGAGGGGAAGATAGGGAACAAAATAGCTCCCACCAGAGTGAGTTTCTCTTCCCAACTTCAATCCTGGATGTATCCACCAATCAGAAGGAGTTTTACATTTAGGTCCTGGAGACACGGCCCAGAGAACAAGTCGGGATGGGCGCACGAGCAGCCAATCAGACGGCGTCTCACAAACAGCCAATCAGAAGGGCAGTGGCGTTGTTGTTGTCCTGTCACAGGAGGGGGCGCCGCGGGAGCCGCCTGCCCGGCCCACTGAGCGAGAGTTGCGGGAGGCCCGCGGCCTGCGCCCCTTCCTCTCGGTCGCGTCTTCGCCGGCCCCGCAGCGGGGGGGGAGGCGATGCAGCCTCCGGGTCCCCAGCTGCCGCCGCCCCTGTACGCGCCCAGCAACGGGGACTTCACCTTCGTCTCCTCGGCCGAAGCGGAAGGTGAGAGCGGGGCCGGGCGGGCGCGCGGCTTCCGACCCGCCAGTGGCCGAACGGGCGGCCCCGGGGGCGCTGCTGCGTCTGGCGGAGAGCGGTGACTCCCGCCCCGCTAAGCTTGTGGGAGTGGGGCGAGCCCCCGGCCCGGCAGCGTCTCTGGCCGCTTGAGGTGGGTGGGAATGAAACGTAACCGCCTCCCTGCCAAACCCCGGCTGCGGCTCCGGCTGCGTGGCACAAGCACCGGCCTGGGGGCTGGTCTCCTCCCCCCATGTCGGAGCCGGCCAGGGCTGCGCCGGGCGCACAGTGACCCATCCGTGCCGGTGACACAAGTGGAAGCTGCTCTGCCCCCTCTCGCCCGCTCTGTGGGTGTTGTAACTTGCGGCCACAATATTGAAAGTATCGGGAAGCCGGGATTGCGCGGACGTCGCGCTGTGTTACAGTGTGGGGAATAGGCTGACAGGGCTGCGTCAATGGCTCGGGGGTACCAAACTGTGTCTTGAGACAGCTGCCTTAACATCACAAGATAGGCCCTCTTGTTTTGGATAAAGCAGCGTTGTGGCACCTGTAGTTTAACTAGTAGCCAACACTTCCCCCTCCCCCCGCAATTCTCTACCGTAGGAATATGACTCATCATTGCATAAACATAACTGGTGGCCAGGCGAACATATTTATGCAGACATGATTAGGGAGCCACATATGGCCTATGGTGAAGCTAGAACCAGGATGGAAATCTACTAGAAAATCTAAGACTAAAGTGAGTGTGCTTCATTCATTAAATATATTAAACTATGGTGAATCGAATATAAAAGTAAAATTAGGCAGGCAGAAAAATATTGAGGAGCATTTAGCAAAAGACAGACTAGCAGCCAAACATGTTAAGTTCATCAGAAACAAGCCTGCCAATCAGTGGCACTGCTGTGGTAGAGGGGTGCAAAGAAGCACTCAAGGAAGATAAGGCCATTATATAGAATACTCCCGAAGGAATTCTATACCATGGCCCAAGTGCAAAATGAAAGTGCCTTGCAGATGTTTTGTTTTTCCCTACAGAGTAATTGATTCTGATAGCGAAGGGAAGCTGTAGGAGGGGTCATCTTCCTCTCCTAGGAAATGGCGCTCAAGTGGGTGCATCCATTCAGGCATCAGAAACTTATAGGGGAGATGAAAATCACCACCTCCGGGCTGCCCATGGGTGCATGTGAGACTGGTGTACCCTTGGTCCCCAGAGCCACTGCAAACATCTGGCTTCAGCTGCAGCAGCCACCTGCCATAAGCTGAAGCTTATGGAGCTGAAGCCAGCTGTTCACGCAAGCTTTGGAGGCCAGGGCTTTTGGCAAACAGGTAACATTTTATTTGCATATTCATTATTTGCATAGTGAATATGCAAATAAAATGTAACCGGTCCATCAAAAATCTGTGAATGGGTTTGCCAGTCCATTGTATAAAAAGGGTTGGGAACCACTGATCTAGGGTATCTGGTAATGAACCAGGGATGTTAATTGGTGTTGCAATATTTCTTTATTTTTATAATTGGATCTCGCTGTCCTAATTCCTTCCTCCTGTGTTCACTTCCTGCATGTCTCTAGAGTGAAAACTTGCTGATTGCATGACTTCCTTTCTCCTCCAGGAATGTTTTTTTCCTCTTTCTGTTTTTTGAGGTGGACACCATGATGAACCTATTGTGCCCTACTTGTCCTAAGGATCAACTATATCTTCCTCTAATGAGATGATTCACTGACCATTCAATTAGGGGGAAAAAACCTGCTTTACTGTAAACATACTTATATTTTTGTTTCTATTACAAATTTTTTTGTTTAAATTAGCTCGTCTGAACAGAAATATCATTCTAAAAATGTGCCATTTAAAATCAGGAACTTTGGGGAGTATTGTCCTTACATTTTTATTTATATATAAATTTAATTATTTTTTAAAAGCTGATTTGATATAGGTCTGGTTATTTAGTTTGCTGAGTGTAAAAGCTCCAGTATAAGCCTCTTATTTTGACGTGTGGCCTGTTTAGAATGTGCATTCCCCAATCTATCATTTTACATATAAATCTCTAAATTATATTGCTAGTGTTTTTGACATGTCTATGCAGAAATGTATAACTTATGCTAACATAAAATATTTCTGAACTATTTCAACAGTGTTTTGTTCAGTGAGTGCCAAGGAGCCACTTTTTTTTTTCTGGGTTTTATATTGCCTTAATTCCTGGTACATTTATGTTGTAAATTCTAGTTGAGAGCAAACCTTCCATGAGCAGAACTATCTGTGTTATGAAATGCGTAATAGTTTTTTATGAGATTTTGTTCCTGTATTGTAGTTTAATTACTTAAAGTTCTATATTAATATGTCAAGTAAGGCATCCCTCTCAAAAAACATTTCCTGAATCTTGTTAGCTGTCTTCAATGTTAAAGACATATTTGCTGATAGTCATGTTGACATAAATTATCAAAATAATTGAAACTGACATATTATATTGTTATTTTGACAAACAAAATATATAGAACTTTCAAATCGTGCAGACTTTTTAACTTTTTGGTGCAGAATTCCAACATGAGTAGGAGAAGCTAAATAAAGTCTTTGTATCTGTCTTAGTCACAGACGATGTGAAGAAGGTTCTCCCACAGGAGTCATTCTTTTCAGGTGACAAATCTGAGGGTCTATCCTAAATTGAGTTCTCACAAGGGTAGCAGTGTTAGTCTGTATCTGCCAAAACAACAAGGAGTACTGTGGCACTTTAGGCCGTGTTGACGCTAGGAAACTATTTCAAAATAACTAAATTCGACTTGATAACTCCCAACTTGATAAAATCAGAATAGCATGTCCACACTATGGAGAAGCCTAGAAATTAGTCTGAGGCAGGCTCTGTTAATGTGGACGCGCTACCTTGACTTAGAGCCCCAGGAAGTGCTGGGGAATAATAAGGTTGAATTACTCCAGGGAGCAGTTATTTTGAAATAGCAGCACCGGAATGTCAACACTAATGCTATTTCAAAATATTAATATTTCAAAATTAGCGTTCTTTTCCAAGAAAAGCAGGAGTAAAGATTTCGAAATAATGGGCCCCCTATTTCAAAATAACTGGCTTAGTAGTGTTGATGCTCTTCTTATAAATTTGACCTAAAAGTGGTTATTTTGAAATAAAGCCCTACTTGTGACAGAGGTCTATAAAATCATGAATGGTGTGGAGAAAGTGACTGAAGTAGTAATCCTTGCATATGAAATGAATAGGCAGGTTTAAAACAAACAGAAAGTTCTGCTTCACACAATGCACAGTCAACCTGTAGAACTCGTTGCTGGGAGATGTTGTGAAGGCAAAAAGTGTGAGGGGGTTCAAAAAAGAATTTAAGTGAATTCATGAAGTTTAGGTCCATAAATGGCTATTAGCCAAGATGGTCAGGGCACAACCCCATGCTCTGGATATCCCTTAGCCTTGGCTTGCAGATGTTGGGACTGGACAACCGTGGTGTAGACATGATGCAGGTATTGAAATACTTTGTATTGTCTAAATCTGTTTAAACTTCTTTTTCATATTAATAGTCACACACACACACGCAGAGAGAGAAAAAAATACACACAACTTTTTTTAATCCTCTAGATTCTTTAGGGTATGTCTACACTACATACTTATTTCAAAATATGCTATTTTAGAATAAAAACTCTGAGACGGCTTATTTTGAAATAGCACATCCACACTACAAATGCCCATTGAAAAAGCGCTGTCCACACTCATTGGAGCTTGAATTGCATTTAAAGCCCCCCCCCCCCCCCCCCCCCCCCCCCCCCCCCCCCCAGAAGCACTTGAGGCAGGGTATCGGGACAGTAGTCACTTCATGTAACTGCTTCCTGGAGCTAGCTGAGGCTCTTGCTTAAAGGGACCCCCGTACAGTCAGTTCTGAGGCTCTTCTCCATTGCCTACCTCCTTGAGGGACAGTAAACTCTTCCCACTGCGTGCTCTGGTTGCCCTTGTGGACACCACAGCACTCCAGCCGTCGAGCTGGACCTGTTGCAAAGCAGTTGTCAGCTCTTACACCTGCTGCCACACCTTCTGGTGCAGTTACTGCAGGCTGCCCTCGTGGCTTTGCAGGAATAGGACTGCTGTTCCCTGAGGGGCACTTCCTCTCCTTTCTACACGTGCTGCTCATACAGCACAGATCCTCCCGCCCTCCCTTGTACACCATGCACCGCCGTTTCTGGCGACAGGACGCCAGTTCAGACTGGTGGGACCGCATTGTCATGAAGCACTGGGACGGCCAGCAGTGGCTCAGGGATGACCAGCAGTGGCTCTAGAACTTCCACATGTGGAAGGACACCTTTCTGGAGCTGTGTGAGTGACTCGCCCCTGCCCTCAGGTGATGGGACACCCACATGAGAGCCACCATCCCCTCCAGAAATGGGTTGTCATTGCCTTCTGGAAGCTCTCCACGCCGGACAGCTACCACTTCATTGGGAACCAATTTGGCATGGGGAGATCGAGTGTCAGGGCCATGCTCATGCAGGTATGGCGTTCTTGTGCTATTGTCCCAGGGGGGCGGTGAATTGCTGGAATGGGGTTCTTTAAGGAAGTGGAAGATGGTGGAAGTTCTCTCCCTGGAAGGTTTTTCAGTCTCGCCTTCAGAAACCCCATTCCCTGGGTGGGCTAAGTTGGGGTTGGGCCTAGAGTGTGGGAAAGAGGGTTAAGCTCAAGGATCTCCCAAGGGCCCTGGCAACCCTGTGATTCCCTGTTTGTATCCTTTTACAAGTGTTGAGGGTCATCAACACCATCCTACTGTGCAGGGTCATCATCCTGGGCTACGTGAACCCATCGTTGCTGGTTTTGCCACCATGGGCTTCCCCAAGTGTGGGTTGGGGGTATTGATGGCACCCACATCCCCATCCAGGCCCTCAACCACTGGGCATCAGATTATGTCAACCGGAAGGGGTACTTTTCCATGGTCCTGCAGGCCCTCGTGGACCATCAAGCTACTTCGCTGACATCAACATCGCGTGGTCAGGGAAGGAGCACGATGCCTGTATCTTCTGTAACTCCAGCCTGTTCCAGAAGATGTATGCTGGAACATTTTTCCCTGACTGCACCATCAGGGTTGGGGGATGTGGACATGCCAATGTGCATCGTGTGGGACGTAGCCTATCCTTTGCTCCCTGGCTGATGAAGCCCTACGCGGGATACCTTGACCAAAGCAAGGAACGTTTCAACGGTAGGCTCAGCAGGGCCCTCATTTTTGTGGTGGGTGCCTTGGCCTGTCTCAAAGGGAGGTTCTGCTGTCTCTTCATCTGCCTGGACCTCGGCAAACAGAATGCCCCCCACGTGGTGTCAGCCTGCTGTGTCCTGCACAACCTGTGCGAAAACAAGGGGGAGACGTTCCTTCCAGGGTGGGGGGCAGAAGCCTAGCAGCTCAGAAAGGCCGTTGAGCAGCTATGCACGGCTGCCATCTAGTAAGCCAATCGGGGCTATGCACAACTGGGAGGCCCTGAGGGAGAGTTTGACAAGGACAACGGTGAGACTCTTCCCTGGGTCTCCCCACAAGGGGCCTCTCCATTGCTCCTCTGTGCCTTTCCTCCCGTACCCCTCCTTTCCCCTGCTCACCTTTCCCTCCCTCTCTCCTCCCCTGCAGATACAGTAAACCACACGTTTTGTTTGGAAAGAATACACTTTTTTAACAATTTGGGGTAAATAGAACTGGGGAAAGAACCTGGGGGGGAGGAGAGAGGTGAAAGGGGGAGAAATGGGGAGGAAAGGCTTAGGGCTGGGACTGGTGCCTACTTTGGGTGGTCCCACTGCCTTGTGTGGGAGGGGGGAGAGGTTGGAAGGGTGGAGAGAGTAGGAGCGGAGGCGGGGGGGTCTTAGGAAGGGGCAGGTGCAGGGGGGTGGCTGTTGGACCGCTCAGTTGTAGTGACCATGTGGTTGGCAGCAGTGCTGTATACTGTGCACATGCTCTGGGCCTCTTGGGACAGCTCCTGCCAGGTGGAGCAGTGCAGCTACCGGTCAGCACAGTACTCCTCCAGATCTGTGTCCATCCTACAGTCCTGCTGTACCAGGGACTGCTGAAGGGAATGGAGGCAGGCTATGTGTTCCTGCTTGAGGTCTTTGTGGGGTCGGGAGGATGGTGCAGAAGATGTGGCTCGTGCCTCGCTTGCAGCTGGTCCAGCTGTGAAGAACAAAGGAAAGGACAGTCATCTCAGGAGACACTGTGCATGAAGAGTAGCCCTCATCTCTGAATTGACACTGAAAGGTCTCTGGTCAGACAAAGGCTATGTGTTTTGAGCAAGGCCATGTGAGGCCTTGACAGTGGGCTCTTTCCGGCAGGAGCACAGACGTCCCGGGGATGGGCGGGGGAGAAGCCTTGCTACTCCCATACCCCGGGGACAAGCAGGCATGGGAAGGTGTGGGCCAGACCTGGGAGCATGCGTGCATGCAGGAGGGGGCACTGCGGCGGCTCATGCGGTGCACATGCCGAGTCTGGCAATGGCGGCATCCCACAGGGAGAGGACTTGTATCCCTGCGTGGAGGTGGGGTGTGTGTGTGTGAGAGAGAGCGAGCGCTACTGGGGTCCCCTCCACTTCCTCCTCCTCCTGGCAGGGGACAGGTGTCCTCTGCCTTGCCATGCTTGCCCAGGAGCAGATGCTGCCCTGAGAGTGCGGGCATGCCCTTGTGCCATGTGCAGCACTGCTGTGTGTGTGTCCATGACTCCATCCTCCTTAGTGGCTTGTGGTGGGAAGGTGTCCTACCGTGGGGTTAGGAGTAAGGCCTGTGCAGGAACCCTGTGAGCAGAAGCCCCTTTCTGTTGCTGTGTGAAAGGCCCATACAGAGAGAACTGACTTTACCCTAACTTTGACAGGTCAAAATGCTTAAAGATTGGAGGTCCTTCCATATTCCATATTGTGAATACAGTAAAACTCCAATAGTCCGGCATCCAATAGTCTGGCACTCCTGATAGTCTAGCATCAAAATGGCAAGAGCCTAGTGAGTGAGCTTCGGCAAAAAATGAGTCACAGGGTAACAGCAGCAGCAGCTGAACTGAGCAAAAAGAGTAAAAAAGGCTTAAAAAAACTAAAACATTACAGTATACTGTATACAGTATGTGCAATAAAAAGGGTTAAGAACACTTTATATACAGTATATAATGTATACATATATATATATAACCTACTTATAGTACCTCCTGATAGTCCGGCATATTTGATAATCCGGCACCACCTAAATCCCATAGGTTCCGGATTATCGGAAGTCTACTGTACTTGCAAAAATATCATTGTGATCTATACTAGGGATGTGATGCTTACCGGTTACGGTTAACTGTCAGGGGCTAGAGCAGACCCCACTCATGATGGGCCCAAGCTGGCATGCCATGGACAGGGACACTCTAGCCTATTGGTGGAGGAGTGGGTTGCACCAGCCCAGCCCCATTTATATAGTTAACTGATTAAATGGGTTTTTACATCCCTAATCTATACTTTGTGCCAACTGTGTTTACAGCTATAAAGCTCTCAAAAAGAAGAGTTGCTGTACAAAATGTCATAATTTCTGAGAAAATGAGGGAAAGGTCACCTGGGAATAGAATACTTTCAATTGTTTTTGTTTTAATCACCTAGGTGAGGTTTAGTTTCTATTCCTGGTGTTGCAGATGCACCTTTCAGATTGGTTTATTGGTGAACAAGTGTGTACCTAGAGAGAAGTTAATGGGGAAGGGATGATATGGACAAGGCAGGAAGATGGGAACAGGGAAATGGAGGCATATAGGGAGTTTCATTAAAGAAAACCTGTGAAGCAAAGGGCTTGAAGCCAACAAAATGAGATCAGAGTTTTTGCTTACAAGGTTCTACACCAGTATACTCAGCACAAGTTTTCTATAAAAGTTGTGCTTTTTCTAGTAACAAATGGTGATTGAGACTATGTTCTTGGAAGATTGATACTTCTCCCTGGGATATTCTTAACTTTTTAACAAACTGCATCCTAGGGTAGCATCCCCTCTTTTATGACATTTTCCTCCTGTTTGGGATGTAAGTGAACAGTCGACTAACTGATAAGCATATGCTTAACAGTTAATCTAGTCGACTACTTGCATTCCCCCCACCGCCGTCTCTGTATCAGAGGCAGCGGGGGAGAAAGGATGCCTTAAAAGCTGGTTTCCCCCCAGCAGCATCTCCACAGTGCTGCCTCCCCTCCCCTCCAGTGTTGCTGCCTCTAAGGGGAGGCTGCTGCAAGCCAGCCTCTCCCTACAGCAAGCCTTGGCCTGCCGCGGGCAGAGTCTGCTCAGGTAGCAACCCCTGTCTGTGGGGAGCTGGGTTCTCCCATGGACAGGGGCTGCTGCCACCCCTCACTGCTGCCTCTGGCTTCCGGCCCCACCCATGGGGACTATAGAATAGTCAACTAACCTCTAAGAATTCATGCAGTTAGTCAACTATTCTATTACCCGCTGTCTAACATCCCATCCTTTTATTACCTTCTACTTCCCTGCCTTTATTCTTTTTTCACTTATTACTCTGATACTGTCTCATTCTGGTTTCTGTATATCACATTGCAAAGTAAGTGAAACATTCCAATATATTTTAGTTTGTCTTTGTGGCATGTACATATAAAAAGACAGAAAGCTTTGTTCCTTTCCTTTTAGTGTTTTGCCAGGGCTAGATCATTCTATGTCAGAGAGGTCTGAGACTCTCTCCTGACAGTAGCTCTGAATAAATAAAAGCAGGGCCTATTTAGTTTGAGTAGGTTTTTTTTAATGTGTAAAATCCAGAATACATTTCAATTTGTTTCTATGCAAATTTTTCCTATTGTAACCAGTCATGCATAGAAGGGAAAATTGGGTAGAGTAGAAAGATGCAGAATGTGCACTTGACGTTCTAAGCAAATTTCTGTCTTATGCCAATATAGTAGCAATGTCATTTAACTAACCTGCTGCCTCATATAATGCAAAGGAATTCCAAAACTATCAAACCATAATGTCTGCAGTTAACCCATTTATTTAGATGGGTTAATTTTCACACAGCAGTTGGACCGTTTTGGCCATAGAATAATCAGATATAACTTTGTCAATACTTTCTGTCTACATATAATATTTTATCACTTTCAAATTATGTATCTGTTATAGTGTACAACTTTATTAAATGACTTTGAATATTTATCTGTACTAACATCTATAAGGTAGACCTACTAGAATTCAGAAAACACAGGAGTAGCAGTTCATACTGGCTTTTGTGAAGGTATAAACATGTCTTTCTCTCTTTTTGCTTCAAGATCTTAGTGGCTCTATAGCATCTCCAGATGTTAAGCTAAATCTTGGAGGAGGAGGAGGAGGAGGAGGAGGAGGAGAGTTCATGAAAGAATCTACAGCAACTACATTCTTGAGACAGAGAGGTTATGGCTGGCTTTTGGAAGTAGAAGATGATGACCCAGAAGATAACAAGCCACTCCTGTATGTAAAAATTGCTCATATTTATTTTCTGGTTAAGAATTTTTGTGTTTTTTTTTTCCTGCACATTGGTGAGCTATTAGTATTTTGTTGTGATTAGGATTCCACAGTGATAAATGCCTTAACTTTAAGTCTTTTATTGTATTTGTAATATTGTGCATCATTGCCTTCATTCAGGAAAAAGCTAAAACATTTTGCTTGCCTTGGTTTAAGGGAGGGTGGAAAGGATAACATAAAACTTGAGCGTAACTGGCCTTGACTCATAGAGTACCACAAAAAGTTGTTTTCTCATTGCTTCTTTTAAACTTTTGTTCTTTCAATGATTAACAAAAAAATCAAATCTACAGAGTTAGGGTACCAGAAGGCTTATGTTGACCTATGTCTGAGGTCCCTACATGAGGGAACAGTATACTTACTGAGGCCCAGCCCAGGCTGCAGATTGTGGTATGTGATAGAGGTTACAAGTTTGCCTTGGGCCAGGAACAATTATGCTTGAGCTCTTCCTGTGTCAGTGTCTACACTGCAGCCTTGCTCCAGCTGCTATGTGCCACACTAGCTTGTCATAATAATTCCACTTCCATGAGAGGCAAAGGGCTTACCTTGGTGTCGTGAGAGCAACACTGTATCCCTGTAGATGCTACCTTACTTACATCAGCTGTTGCCTACAATTCCTGTCAGTTTCCTGGCTTCCTGCTGGAGCTGTGAAATTGACAACAAAGCCTAGTAGTTTCCTTGCTGTGAACCAACCATGCATCTGGCCTACAAGTTAGGCTGTCATTCGGGGATGGGATCAGGAGCTCCATCTAGCACAGGGGTTGGCAGCCTTTTCAAACCAAATAGCCAAACTACATCAAAGTTCAGAACAAGTGGTCAGCATAGAGCCAGATAAGAATACTAATTTGCATGACTGAAAATATACAACTTAATATTGTTGATAATTGACATAATGATTAAAAATAACATAAATGAAACATTGTACTCATAGACTTTATGTAATGGGACTTCTGATGCTGCATCTTTTCGCACATTTTTTGACATTTACATCATAACTGGTCAAATCCAGCTTCATGCACGCATTCAGGTTATTTTCGGTCAATCTTATGGCAGCTGGCAGGGGCTGGGGGATGCAGGAGACTGGATTGGGGTGTATGGGTGTATGATGGGCACAGAATTGGGGTGTGTGGAGGTGCAGGAGTGTTATGGCAGGGGAGTGGAAATGTGGGGTTGCAGGAGTTTGGGGATGTGGGATATGTGGGGCTCAGGGCAAAGGATTCAGGTGTATGATGGGCTTAGGGTTGAGGTGGGGGGGGGG
>CM057847.1:56853366-56874230 GCA_030068395.1 Apalone spinifera | reverse complement strand
GGGGGGGGGGGCTGAGCTTGAGATGTCCTCGACCTGCAGAAGACCATATCTGGCTCCCCGGTGAGCCATATTTGGCTCATGAGCCATTTGTTGTTGACCCCTTATCTAGAGCCCGGCTGCCCTCCTGGCTGCCAGCTTCCAGTAAGCTGTTGCCTTAACTCTCCTCGCCCCCCAGGGTTCCTTACTACCCACTCCCAGAGGGCTGCTGCCTGGACTCCCTGATTCCAGCCAGGGTGCACAGTTGGATTCCCACGTTGAGCATATCTGCTGGTCACTGAGAGCCTATGCTCCCAGCTACTCAGCATGCTCCCAGAGACGTGGAAGTGCAGCTGCTTTGAGTAGAGACTGTAGCAGTGTGACAATGACATTCTTCACCATTTCATCTTGTTCTGTGAAATGGGCCCACGAGAGGCTCATACTTGGGGCTTTCACCCCAGGGCAGATGAGGAGCTCCAGCGTCAGCCTCATGTGGCTACCCGTGTCCCACACCCAGTTGTCAATCCCCCACTTCAGTCTGTGCAAATACTCTTGGGCTACGTCTACACTGTGCTCTTTTGTGCAAGAAAATATGCAAATGAGGCAAACCAGTGAATATTGCTGCACCTCATTTGCATACTTAATGAGCTGCCATTTTGCACAAGGGGCTTTTGCACAAAAAGGAGCCATCTGCACAGCTCCTTTTTGTGCAGAAACCGGCTCTTGTGCAAGAGGAGGGTTTTGTGCAAAATGGCAGCTCATTAAGTATGCAAATGAGGTGTGGCGATATTCACTGCTTAGCCTTATTTGCATATTTTCTTGCACAAGAGAGTGCAGTATAGATGTAGCCTTGGTGAGGAATCACTGCATCTTCAGGACAACGGTAGTGTGTACACCCACAGTCAATTGGATTACTGCAGTGGTAGTAGGTTGACCTAAAGTAAGTCAACCGAATTTTGTAGTTTAGATAAGCCCTCAGATTGCATTTGTGTAGCATTGTTAAACAATCGATAGCACTGACTTTTAGAGAATATCAAGTGAACACTAGCAGTTACTAGCTAAAATAAAGGTATTGCATGGTTGTCATTACCATAGTCCTGAAGTAAGTGGAGAAAGATTTAGATTTAATTAGGGTTGAACTTCTCTGATATAAATTGACTTTAAATTGGCGTGGGCAATAATTTTTAAAAAGGGGGTCATTTCACAAAAGTCTGAAGTGGCCCTGGGGCCAACCTGAAAGGGGTGGGGCGAGGAGACATGTCTGCTCCCCTGCCCACAAACCTCGATTGGCCTGGAGGTAGGGGAACACGTGAAGTCCCCCTCCCCCCCCCCCAAGAGACTCACCAGCTGTCAGTTCCCTCTAGGTGCCCCAGAGGGAGGAGACCTCATGTAGTCCCTCCGTCCCCAGGCCAATCAGGGTCTGGGGGCAGGGGAACGCACAAAGTTTCTCACCTTTTGCCTCTGCCCTGCCAGGGGCACGTGGTGGCTAGAGAGAACCACAGGCTGTTTTAAAACAGCCGGTATTTCTCTCCAGCTGCCATGCACCCTTGGCAGGAGGAGGAGACTTTGCATGCTTTTCTGTCTCCAGGACTTGATTGGCTTAGGGGCGGAGGAGTGGCAGCGCAGTTTGGCAGGCCAGATCTGGACCGCGGAGGCCCCTTTGCCCACCCCTGCTTTAAATGCTGAGGAAAAACAATCTGTATTGTAGACTAGGATTTTCAGATTAAGGCTGTTTCACTAAAAATTAATTTTAAAAGTATTATAAATCACACACTGCTCTTTTCCTCACTTCTAAATTCTGTCAAAGGCACATTATCTGTATAAAGCCAAACATTGCCGTAAATCTTATTAAACCCATGCTTCCCCTGTGTGAAGAGGTATGGTTCGTCTTTGTGGTCTAATGGATAATGCATTTTGAAGCAGGTGATCTGGGTTCTGTCCCTAGTTCTGCCATTAAGTTGCTGTATGGCCTTGGCAAGACAGTTAATATCTGTCTCAGTTTCCCCTCTGCAAAATAAGGATAATACTTGCCTTTTTTTTTTTTTGTAAAGCACTTGAAGAGCCACATATGACAAGTGTGGGGAGACCATAGATGTTTCTGGAAACCTTAAATCTCATTCCACATGTCCTAGAGTAATGAAGCCCAAAAATATTTTTATATGATAAGTCTTGCACTAACCTTTTGTGTAAAAGAGCTAAAAGCAAATTAAATTTATTTTCCTAGAGCTAGATTTCTATATTGGGAATGACAAAGCATAGGTGCTCCCTTTCACATAAGACTGTACACCATAAAGGCCAAATCTGTGCTGCACCAAAGGGTGATCTGTGCATTCCTAATGTTTATTACATCTCATGATTGGAGAACAAAGCCTTTAATTTTACTGCTTCTATGGATTTAAAACATGACAGGCTTCCAGAGAGCCAGCACTTATTCTGTTTAAGTCAAGATCAGACTTCATAGGATAAACCCATTTTTGGAGATGAGCGAGGAGACCATCCCTAAACAATGACCGCCATCACCGTTTTGAATGAGAGAAGACAGCATCTGGCAACAGACAAATGCATGAGTGGTGGGACTATAAATTTAAACGCTAGAATTCAATGATCATATCACACGACCTTCAGAATAAAATGTAAAACTAATATTTGCTGACTTTAGGATGGATGGTGAGAAATGCATGCTCCTGTCCTTACATAGTGGAGGGTTCTAAAAATGTTGGAGAAAAGTTCAGTAAAAATATCTTGCTAAAACAGAAGGAGATAAACTGCCATAAAACTTGCACATACAAAAATAACTTCAGTAGACTCAATAAAGAATATTCCCTTTTGGGGAGAGAGAGTGTAGCCTGCTGTTTTCACTGGACTTAATTCATGGTCCAGCTTTTCTCATAGAAGGCTATAAAACAAAGTCCCTATCATTTCCAGACTACATTATAACTAAGCATCATGGGACATAAATTAGGCAATAATGTATTCTAATCAGTTAGCGGCTTTGTAGTGATTTTTGTCTGTAGAACTCAAAGTGCTTTACAAAAAGGGCCTGTATCATTATCCTCATTTTATAAGGGGTGAAAGCTGAGGCACAGCATAGTGAGGGATATAACCAAGGTCACCCAGGAAATCAGTGGCAGAGCTGGGAATTGAACCCAGATTGGTGCCTTCTAATATAGTGGTCTTGATTCTGTACTTTCAGACTTGTGCTCAGATGGGAAGGTATAGGAAGTCTCCATACTTCAGAGCTGCCCATGTCCAGCTGCATACGGGCAGTCCTAATGTACACTGTAGTCTTACCTTCTGTGACCTTACATCAATAGAGGATCAGATATAGCAGAATTTTGCTTTGCCTCACCCCTTCTTGTCATATAGCTATGCTCAGTCCCTGGAATGCCCCTTCCTTTCCCTTGGGTCATGGTTGAAGGGGGTAGCAGAGCTAAATTCTGCCAGATCTATATCAATGAAAAGTTCTGCAGAAAGCAACTTTTCTCTGGTGGCCATCCCTGATTATTTTAAGGCTAATTTATAGCCTTGAAACGGGGGTGGTTGATGGGAGAGTAGAAATATCCGCTGATAGAACATGTTTTGCTGTCTGAATTAGCCCTTGGTTATTGCTGTAACTCATGCTGAACTATTGACACACTACCCAGTTGAAGCAAATTACACCTTTCCTTCAATTAAATGACCATCAACTTCAGCTTGTTGGTATATTTCTTTTAAACACTTGGAGGATTAATAGATGCTACACTTTTGTTCCCTGTTGGAAGCATGTATTATCTTTAAGATGCACTACAAATAAATGCAATCTGTGTATGTGGTTGTATATTTTGACATGACAACAAACCTTTACAGGTGACTATGGCTTACATGTGCCTGTAGGAAGAGGACAGAAGCTTTACCTTAATTCAGACTGTAGGGTATTTTATCCTTCTCTTATGTTCCCAACCACAGTATATATTTCAATATAGTTAATGATTAAATTATATTGTTGAATAAGGTTGTTAGAAATGTAATGGGTTTCCTGGATTATTTAAACTGTAAATATTTTTTTTATCGCACTATGATGTTGAGATTTCATTTTAAGCTGCACATTGGAAAGTATTCTACTTCTGGTGTTACTGCATCTGAAAGCATGCTGGTAATGAACAAACTACAGAATCTCACTGCTTAATTAACCTGATATGAGAGAGGAATTATTTTTCATGCACAAACTGTTCCACTACGAAAATATATAGTAAAGCTTTTATTTTACAATTTTAGGGAGGAACTGGACATTGATCTGAAAGATATTTACTACAAAATTCGATGTGTGTTGATGCCTATGCCATCTCTTGGGTTTAATAGACAGGTAGTGAGAGACAACCCTGATTTTTGGGGCCCTCTGGCAGTTGTTCTTTTCTTCTCAATGATTTCATTATATGGACAGTTCAAGGTAAGTATAAACCTTTTATCTAAAGAGAACTTAAATATTGGGACTTGAATGTTAAACCATCTATCATATTTATAGACAGATCGAAAGTCTCTTCTCTCATGTCGGGAGTACAGTGAGAAGAGTGGAACATCTAGTTCCAAATATATTTATTTAATAGGTTAGTCTTTCTGCATATTGAAAAACTTGTAATACTATACTAAATGTTCCTTGAACTACCTCTCTCAAGTTAATGAGAATAAAAATGTCAAGTTTTTGTCTTGGAAATGCAAATGAAGGAAGGGTGGGATTTCTGGAGGCTTGTAATGACATGCAACTTATCAGATGCTGTACACTAACTGGAATGACTAAAAACATAACACGTACATTAGTATATTTCATCACAGTGCTAAAGTAAAAGATGTCACTGTAACAATTCTGGTTCATCTATGTTAAATAAAATGTAAACTGTGACTCTTAAGGGTCCTTCAATTTCAATCAGTGATGAAAGTGAATGTCATTTAAATTTCTATAGTTGGTGCATCATCATAGAATAAAATATCTGCACCATGCTTTTCAGTATGGCCACATTCCCTTCTCTGATTGTACAATTTAACTTCTTAATGTTTCAGTTCCTTCTGGTCCTTCTGTGAGGCCAGGGAACTGGACTTGATGACCTCTTGAGAGGTCTCTTCCAGTTCTAGTATTCTGTGATTTTTCTATCATTTCTATCACTGTCATCTTTCAGCACAAGGAAGAAGATAGTGGGCTTTCATACATGACTCACTAAAATATTTAGGGAAAGAAAAAACATTAGAAGTCCCACAACCAATACGTTACTCCTGGACATACTCATACAAGCATACGTAGTAAAGATATCTCTTCTAAAGAGGGGGAAAAACTAGCTCTATGTCCATCCATATTAATAAGTTATGTTAACTAAGAATTTTTAATGCAAAAGTGGCTTACTCAGATGGCAGTTAAATACTTGATGGTTGAACTTCTGAATTATAATCATACTACAGGTTGGATCTCCGTGGTCCAGCACTCTTGGGACCTGGCCAGTCCCAAGCAAGAGCATTTGCTGGACCAGGGAGGTCCCCTGTCACTGACCTCCCAGGCACCCACCAACTCTGCTTCTGTTGCCAGCTGGCCACCACTGCCTTCAGACAGCTGTGCTGCTGGCTCTGGCTGGATGCCTCAGCCCTGGGACTCCCAGCTGCGCTGCCTGAGCCCCCTGCCGCACTCCTGGCTGCCCTGCTGGTGGCTTGTACAGAGCTGCTCCCTGTAGCGATGTGCTATCGGTAGAACTCAAAGTTCTCCCTAAGTAGCATGTTACTACAGGGAGCAGCTCTTTACAAACCACCAGAGCTCCCTGTGCTGGCAGGTCTCCTTACGCTGCCAGAACCCCCTGCTGCTGGGCTCTTGGTTGTATTGCGGGATTCCCCGCGCCGCCTGAGCCTTCTGGCACTGTGTTCCCCACGTTGCCTGAGCCCCCTACCCACCACTGGCCTCCCTGCCCTTGGGCTCTCTGGTCCCAGGAACATCTGTGGTCCGAACCAGAGAGTCCCGGTTTAGGGAGGTACAACCTGTAATGAAGTATTTTTTTTCTGGCAATAAAACCATTAAATAAGTTTAAACTTACCTGAAACCCTTTGTATAAAGATCTAAAATTTATTGTTGTTACAAATAATGCCATAACTTCTGTCTGGTACTTTTTTTGTCTTCTCAGATACCTTTTCTTGCTCTTCCTCCCACACCCACAATTGAGTAACTTCTGTCTCCTTAATACCTCTGCTTCTTATCACTTTACTTCTCTTGTGATTACTTCAGAATTCAGGGAATGCAGCCTTCTATTGTCCAGCAAGAATTATTGTATAGAGTTGGTTGGCCTTTCTTCTGCTTTTCCAGTATTTCCCAAACAAAACTTCCCTAGTGGTGCTTCCTATGACTGCCACCTTTAAAGTGACAACTTATATGAACCTTCTCTTGGTAGCATTGAAGAGTTAACACCTTTAGCTCTGTCTTTAAATATAGCAATAAGCTGTGCCAGCATGTGTAGTATTATTGTAGGCTGTTGGTCAAGATAATTCATTTGAGAAGTAAGCCTGAAAGGGAGTTTCTTCAGCTTTCATAAAGTGTGCACTAAAAGATGACTAACACCCATTCTTGAATGGCTTATTTCTGTGAGTATAGTTACTTATGGCACATGAATGTGACTTGCACTTTTTTCCCATTCAAAAGAACATGTAAGAAAGAAAGGCATGCATTGTTTCTTTCCACAGTGAAACATAATGGTTTTATGATGTGTTATTGAAATTATTACAGGTTGAACCACCCAGATCCAGGACTCTCTGGTCTAGCAACATCCATGGTCCAGCAAAGCCACAAATGTTGCTGGACCAAAGAGCTCCAGGAGCGGGAGCCAGCCAAGAAAGTGTGGAGACTGCAGAGTACTGGCTGGGCCAGCAGCAGCTAGGCAGGGGAACCCCAGGGCCAGGGGAACCCCAGGGCCTGGCGGCGGTGGCCGGGTGGCCCTGACCGGGGAATCCCAAGAACCTTCCCCCGGTGGTAGCCAAACCAGGCAGCCGCCTGGGAGCACTGTTTGAGGAACTCTGGCGGTGGGACCAGGCGGCAGCTGGGGAGTCCCCATCCCAACAACCTTCAGTGGAGTGGAGCTGGGCCTCAGCAGTGGGGCCAGCGGTGGCCAGGAGGCCTTTGGCCAGGGAACCCTGAGGAACCCCCGGAGATAGTCGGGCTATCAGCAACTGAACAGGGCTGTTGGAGGCTGGGCAACCCTGGCTGGGGAACTCCTGGAAAGCTCCATCGGTAGCAGGGGCAGCAAGGCAGGGAGCCCCAGGGAGATAAGTTGTCAGCAGGGGAGCATTGACCTCCCCTGGTCCAGAAAACTCCCTGATTTAGGATAGCTCAGGTCCTGAGGGTGCCGGACCAGGGAGATCCAAGCTGTACATAATTTTAGCTGAAGAGACAATATTCAGCTTTATGCTGTCTTCATCTTCCCTTTTGACTTTTACAGTGTATATGAAACCTGAATCGTACCCAGTTTAGGTTTGGAGCTCTGAGGCTGTTCTGGGAGTGTGAGTTCCTATTGTACAAGTGCTATTTTCAAAGGAAAAGCAATATTTCCCTTCTTCTACCTAGCAGTTGCACATTAGCTGTGTGGTCATTATGTATAGGCTAGGGACCTGAATTGTGTGATAATTTGACAGTTTCATATTCATAATAAGAACTGAGGAGACAGGGAATCCAGGGAAGAAGACTACAGCTAAACTAGAAGTACCATTAAGAGGTAAAAGAGTTAGGAGTCATAATTTAGATCTCTGTTCTTTTGATTTTGTAGTTTTTAGGGTGACACACAGTCTCTAGGGATAGCAGAATACTGTCTTCATGAGCCAAGAAAGGAGATACATTGATTTTCTTCATGTTTTGTAGGATTAAGTTAATCACTCAGTATTGCCCGGGCATGGTTTTCATTGGGTGGGATATTGATTTCCTGTTCCTCTTGTGTTTCTGAGTAGAATAAAAACAAACATATTACCATCTGATAAAATCTGACGGTCATTTGAACACTTTCATCCACTTTAATTCCATAATTTTTACTGACACATTCCTTTCTGATGACAAAACCATACTACAGGTAAAATACTAGTTTTACCGTATTTTTTTGTTTGAGCATTCCAAACACACTTGTCAGAAAAGATAATGTATAAATAATAAAACATCATATCTGAATTTTTATTTCTGAATTCCATTGTAATGCTAACTAAAAGAAGGCTTGCTACAGTTGACTTTTTTATTAAACCAAAATATATTCTGGCTTATAATTGGTCAATTAGGAATTAATTATTCTCTCTCTCTCTATCTCTCTCTCTATCTCTCTATAGGTGGTTTCTTGGATTATAACTATATGGATATTTGGATCCTTGACAATTTTTTTATTGGCCAGGGTTCTTGGAGGAGAGGTAAGTAGGAATTGGAAGGATGATGGTGATGATAATAATAACAACATAAAATGTGTGAATGCTTAACTTGTTGCACTTTAAAGTCATGTTGTTACTTACTCAAAAATCTTGACCTCCTATATTTAGACTTGAATTCTAGCACAGTGCTGTCTGTGGAACATATTGGTGTCTGTTAAAATTGAGATTGAATGTCAATTCTTAGAGCTAATCAGATAAAAAAACTGCAGCAAAGATAGGTGGTAGCTCAAGAACATGACCAAAAAATAAGAGCCAGTCCAAATCTTTGCCCTAAATTCTAACCAAAACTCATTTGTTCATGTAAGTCTGGATTTTAAAAGCAAAACAAAATCCTTGGTCAATTTCATATGCATTTATTTAAATTGCTTGCATTTATTGACAACTTGGCCAGAATCAGAAATATGTCAGAAATTTTCCTAGACTTCTGAGTATCCGTACTACAATTTTCACTGCTAATGTGAACTTCTATCTTTAACTTAAGCATCCAGTGGAAGAGTTATTTTTGTGTGGCAGCTAATTGCAGATATTCTGAATTAATGACCATTGTCAAGTTGACTGTTAATTTGAAATCTGACAGTGTATGTCATGCATCCCATGCCAATTTCTAAATGCTTCAGTAATTATGTAACACTTACTTGAAATGCATTACTCAGTCATTACCAGTGAAGAACCTTGGCATTAAAAAGACTAGAAATAACCAGTTGATAAAATTGCATAAATATATTACCCTGTGAATTTACATTTTAATGACACTATCAAAAATTCACTTGGCACATTTTAATAACTTTAATTTGGAGCCACAAGACAGACATATACGCTCAATGCTTCACTTAATAGAATTCCATTGTGACAATGTGTTTTCTCTGTTGACAAAAGTTATGAGCTAGATGGAAGAATTTTTTTTATTCTTTACTAATTGATTTATACATTACAGGTTGCATATGGGCAAGTTCTTGGCGTGATAGGATATTCTTTACTTCCACTCATTGTAATAGCACCTGTCCTCTTGGTAGTCGGATCATTTGAAGTTGTATCTACACTAATAAAAGTGAGTTAAGTAAAGTTTGTTTGTCACTAGGCTTCAAAATATTATGTTGCCCTGAACAAAATAATAATTTTAGTAACTTATGATAGAATTTTAAAAGTACTGCTTGAATTCTTGTGACCCTTTTGTCCAGCATAGCAGGTGACTGCTAACAAATTCTGATTTAAAGAAAATGTTATCCTTTGAATGCTGAGATTAGGGTCACATAGTCCCTTTGTTGCAGTAAATGTTTATGGATAACTAAGTCAGTCCCTATTTAAAATTTTAGTACCCTGTAATCTTTACTTCAAAAACATGCAAGTAGTTAATATCCAGCATGTTCATGTAGAGAAAGAGGAAATAAGGAAACACAGGGTGCTACCCTTTTGAAACGCCACGAGGAGCCTTACACCAGGCTCCCCACAACATTTCAAAACGGCAGTGCCGCACGGAGCCCAGGATCAGCGGGGGAGTCCCCAAATGATCCTGGGCTCCACGGGGCGCTTTCACCTTTGAAGTGTAGCAACAGCCTTAGGTTTGATGCAAAATGCATTGATTATTCGATTAGTCAATTACTCACAATTTAACATCCCTAGTGTGCTAGAAAAGTTTTGGTAGTTGAATAGACATTTTATAGACTATATAGTCTCTGTACTAGAGGTACTCTGAGTTCCTAAATCCCATTTCTAAGATAACCAATATGGATTTATTGTAGTAATAATTACCTCATTTTTCCATTGGTACACCCTGGAGTTTTGTAGTCTTCAAGAGTGAGACTCCTGCCATAGATGACCTCTTTAGATAGGGGAAAAACTATTTATATGAAGGGAAGAATTTACAGATATAGATTAAGATTTCCAAAGTGTCTTACATACAAGGTAATTTAAGGCCTTTGAAAATTTAATCCATAATCTTTCAGGATTCTCTCTCATTCATTCACCCTTCCCCCCAGACTTAAGTGAGAGGATTCTGGATATGATGTGCTCATGATTAAGGCTAGGATTTTCAGAGAGGCCACAGTATAGGCACTCACCTCCCATTAACTTCCTTCAACCTTTTTGAAAATCCCAGACTCATACTCTGGCCAATCATGTATATGTTGCTCTTTCCTCTGTGGTGATAATATTTACAGAATTTTTTTCAAAATACTGATTTTACATCTATCATGAAGGGATGCTCTTGCTCCCTGTTATTGAAATAAATTGGTTTTCCAGAGCCCTTGAGGTAGGAGTATGCTGCAGTAAAGGAGACTAAAGTCACCAGCCAACAGTTAGTTGCTCAAGAAGGCCAAATATTTTAGGTTTTCCCATAATTTGCTCCCCTGGAATAAAGGTCTCCATACTATCTGAATATTTAAGTTTTAGGGATGCGAATGTGTAACCGGTTAACCCGGAAGCCTCACTTTCTCTGTGGCAGGCTCCAGAGCAGCCCCTGCCTGTGATGGGGAGCACCCCACTTGTTCCCCTTTAATGGGTTAATGAGTTAAACATGTTAGATTTCTTTCTTAATGATCTTCAAGAGAAGTACTGATTTTTCTATTGGTATCTGGACAGATTTTCTTGTATTGTGAGCTAACACTATGCCTTTTTTTTTTCCTTTTAAAGCTGTTTGGAGTCTTTTGGGCTGCATACAGTGCTGCTTCATTACTAGTTGGAGAAGAATTTAAGACTAAGAAGCCCCTTCTGATTTATCCCATCTTTTTATTATATATCTACTTCTTGTCCCTATACACAGGGGTGTGACCTGAAGTGTTGGATGTGGCCAAAAACGATATTTTAGTCACATGCAGACTGCTAAAACATAAGATTAAGGAGACTGGAGAAAATAGGAGAGACTGTTTTGTATCCAGTTGTTGAAAGGTTTTTAAGACCTAAACACACATTTGTGTATATTATTTAATTGAGCAATTATAGATATGTGGATTTGTATCGAAGTTCTAGGTTTAAGATTCTTTAGATTTTCATGAACTAAATATAAGAACCTTGTGTTTTATAAGATTGTGTCGCAAAAATACAGCTAACCTGTGCCATAAGCACCAGGACCAGATTATTATATTATATTATATTGAATGGTAATATAAGAAAATATTGATAATGGTCTCAAAGTGCAATTTTTCTGTCAGTTAAACCCAGCTGGCTTTTTTGGCACAGCAAATTCTGTATATGTTTATGAAACAGTCCTGATGGTTCACAGAAGAGGCTCTATAATTGAGACATGAAGATATTAGTATTTTTTTATGTTAGAGACCCAGATTTCTTTGATTTGGCTTTTAAGATTTTATAAATTTCAGTTAATTTTGAATAAAACCCTGCACATGTGTATTTTGTATCTATTGCTTGTGTATAACATATATACTCCCATTTAAGGATGTACATTAGGTTTTTAAACACTTGAAGACCCAAGCATTTGAATTAAAATCCTCATCTCTCTACCCAAAAGAGCAAGGCTTCTACTGTGTGACATTAATTCACTAAATGGTTTATTTACAAAATCAAATTATTTTATATTTACTGAATTTGAAGTCACACAAAACGACTTTCAACTGCAGGATTGGAGTATAGCCTGGGAGAAGGAAGATAATGTATGAAATTTATGTGACCTTGAGAAATGTTTTAAAATGACAAAATAAACAGAATGCTTCCCTAACCTTGTATCTGTTTTGTAACACCTTGTTCTGTATTGCTTTTAATGGTATGTAATTTAACCAGTCAGGGGCGTTTTTCTGATATACTGTTCATCTTTTGTAAAATGAAGTATTAAGAGTCTTAAAAACCTGATTCTGTCTCCATTGAGTAAGGAGGGTAGAATTAGGGCCCTAGCAACAAATTCAGTCACACCAATTTTGACTATTGAATTATGTAACATTGTGACAACATGTTAAATACTTCCTGTGTATAAATGGCTTATATCATGGTTCATGTTGATAATATTAATAGAAATTATGGAAAGAAGAAAATTTTATTGAAGATAACTTAGCATGTTATCTTGTTGTTTGCTACCTTTGGTAGATAACATTTTGAAATAGGTTTTTTTTTATTTGCAGTAAGGATTCCTGGCTGTACTGTTATTTTTAAGAAACAAATTTCATAAATTTTTTTTGCAAATCAGTCAAAACCTATCAACCATTATAAGGTGATATAAGGAGCTGCCTATGCTCTGTAATAGTCAAATTACTATGATTTAGCATCAGTTATGCAACAATTTTAATAAAAAGCTATATAATTTGAAAGTTTGTTTAATTTTATGTAATTTAGAATTTAGTAAAATTCCTCATTGATTAAAATTCAAAGTTAAATTCTCAGCCTCCTAAAGAGACTTAAGTTTCTATAACTTGATTCACTGCATGGGTATCTGGTGGCTTTAAATTACATTACTTAAAGTTGGTGCTGGATAAATGATGTGATAGCAAATCCTAGCATGTTAACTCTCATAATACTGTAAACACACAATGACTTTGGTATCATCAACTTTTAAACTAATCTTTGACATCAGTGGAAGTTTTGGTTGAATAACAACTGCAAGTTTTTGTACTGAGCAAATAGTATGGGTTCTAAAAATCTATTATATATTTACATTTAGTGAACCTTAACCTATACAAGTTTATTTTACCAATTTACCTTACTGCATAATAACCTATAGTAAGTGAAATTCATATCCCAAAATGTTTTGAAAGGATTTGTACTGATTTAAAATACAGCAGAATATGCAGTGCAGCTTTCTCAGCTATGATTCTGGCAGAAACTAATGTGGTTCTTATGTTTTATCATTTTATGACTATACTCAGTGTTTAACAAGATGACCCAATTAGCATTTTAAACTTTAAAGAAACTAAGTTGGTATGAATGAATGAGTTAACTGCATCATAAACACTAGGGGTTAACATGCTTAAAGTCTGGTAGGTATTGAATCAGTTTTTACCATTTCTTGTCCACCCTTTCCAGGTTGTGTTGCAGACAACGTCATAACATGTTTATGGATCTCAGATGACAGTATGAACTTGGGTGCTGACAGAGAGGGTTTAAGATCATTCTTTCTACACACCCAGCTTCCTTTTTCATATGGGACTAGGGTCATATTTCTTTAAAAATCTTAGTTTCTTTGTGTTAATATTCTCTTAGAACTATAGTTGCTGCTTTAACTGTTCCCTCCTGCAAACTATAGTGTGTGTGATATCTGGTGTATATATGCATATAAAATAACAAGTCATATAACTTCAGAATTTCACATTTTAAAGTAATTGTATTTAGTTTTGTATCTGCTAGTGAAAAAAAATACTTAGTTCTCAAAAGGTTCCAATAGTCTATTACAACTTTGCATTCAGTTCATTCATTTTCAGAATAGGTCTGTATATATATACAGTACAAGATGTATTTTATAAAGATTTGTAATTAAACTTGTTTACAGAATGTATAAAGCTTATTTATAGTCACTGAATCAAAACATATGCAGCCACATTCCTATATATGTAATCAATTTCATGTTCTAAATTGTAAATAAATTTTTAGGATTTATGAAGTATACAAACTTCCGTTTTGTACTTGAAAATGTTGACATATTTCCTGTCATTAGTGCAACTTCAAAGGTGAAGCAACTATTTTCCAGCTATGATTATTTGCAAAGGCATGGATGCAACTGTATGGGACTTGCTTGTGCAGTGAAAATCCTGTTCTGACATACTTATATGCATAGTGACTAGATATGTACAAAGAAATATTTTTCCTTTCTCCTCACTTGCAAAATTGGTAGCTTTTGATGCAAAAGGCAGTACAGTTGCAGGAAATTGTGTTGCCATAAAATTGCTTTTATCAGGCAAAAATGACAGACTTTTGCATGGAAGAAACCGCTGTCTTATCTCTAAGTTCTCTTCTCTTGTAAAATTACACACTTGAATTTTTCATGTTCAACTGAAGTAATGAGAAGTTGCTTAAAAGGTAGAAATAGAAATAATGGAGATTGCCTATCTCCTAGAACTGGAAGGGACCTCGAAAGGTCATCGAGTCCAGTCCCCTGCCTTCACAGCAGGACCAAGTACCATCCCTTACAATTTTTTGCCCCACATCCCTAAACGGCCTCCACAAGGATTGAACTCACAACCCTGGGTTTAGCAGGCCAATGCTCAAACCACTGAGCCATCCCTCCCCCAATCATTTGGTCCTCAAAGCACATGTTTCTGCCTTCCCTTTTCACTATTTTGCATTCTGTCTTCATACTACATACACTTTCTCTGCCATTTGTTCAAATCTCTGTTTGGAGATAAACCCTGATGTTGGTTGAGCTGCAGCAGCATGTACTGCCTATCTTATTAACTCCCACCGTAAAACAAATCCTTCAGTCTATATTGAGCTCTTATAGCTTTTGTCTATAATAACTGAACATCTCAAATGTTTTCCTATAAAGCAACAGCAATACATTTTTTTTAAAACCTTGTCACGTGGTCATCTTCATCTAAATGACAAAGTGCCTGTTTATATTGTGTATCTAGCTCCCAGTCGCTGGAAATGGTTCCTGTTTGGGAAAAGTAAGGGAGGATCTGTTATCATAAAGACAGTTGACCACAAAACTTAGTTTAGCAGATCTCGATAGTTGAGTATTTTAAGCGGCTTTTTTTTACATTGAAATGTTTATAGAACAGCTTCATTTTTAGAGTAATTAGATTTTGAAGGGCACTGCTGTTCAGCACTGGACAAGCATGGCTTTCATCTTGAAGCTGTTGGGGCCTTATGCAAATGCTAATGAAGCCAGTGAGAGAGTGACTTCAATGGGCTTTAGACCATGGACTTGACTATGGGTACATCTATACAGATGAAGAACCTACGGCTGGCCTGGATCAGTTAACTCCTGCTCACAGAGCTCCAGGGCTGAAAAACTGCTCTGTAGACATTCGAGTTTGGACCCTGCATAGGGTCCCTAAACCCAAACATCTACACAGAGGTTTTTAGCCCTGCATCGTGAGCATCATTCAGCTGACTCAGGGGAGTCATAGCTATGCTGTAGGTTTTCTGTCCCTGTGTAGAAGTACCCTTAGGCTATGTCTACACTACAAGGTTTTTGTGCAGAAACCAGTGGAGTGTCCACATCTCAAATGAGGCTTAGCGTTAGAATATCACCGAGCCTCATTTGCATAACTAAAGATCCGCCATTTTCGCGGACCAGGCTCTTGCGCAAATCGGGGCTGTCTACACTGGCCCGTCTTGCGCAAGAAAAACCCTTTTGCGCAAAGCCCTTATGCCCGAAAATGATCGGCATAAGGGCTTTGCGCAAAAGGGTTTTTCTTGCGCAAGACGGGCCAGTGTAGACAGCCCCGTCTTGCGCAAGAGCCTGGTCCGCGAAAATGGCGGATCATTAGTTATGCAAATGAGGCTCGGCGATATTCTAACGCTAAGCCTCATTTGCATAGCTTTGGTGCAAAAGCGCGCCAATGTAGACGTAGCCACCCTGAGTGTCAGTTTAGGCCACTGATGTAAAAATGAGATACAGCAAATAAAACTTGCTCTCAAGGGATGGATAAAAACACTGGTTCTGAATACAAGGCTTCTGACAACAAACAAAAGTTGTAGTATGCAGAGCTGGAAAAGAATAAATTCAAACAACTGAAATATTTGATATTTGTAAAGTTGTTTCACGTGTAGATACTTGAACATTATTTGTTGGCTATCCTAAAATTTTCATAATTTTAGCCTAACTGCATTGTGGGACACAAATCCTTTTAAAATATTTGACAATGTGAATTACATACAGCTCAGAAGGCAATCACTTCAGATGCATGCATTTCACCAGAGCTGGGCAAGATGCGGCGCGGGGCCAGATCCCGCCCACCTACCACTGTGATTCTGCCCGTGGACTGCATCTGGGCACTTTCTATTTATATCCTGCTGCCCCTGCCACCAGATTTCCAGCTAGTAGGTTCCCTATTTCAGTGGCTCACAGATCATGGGCTGGAGCAGTGAGCCATTTAAATAGTACCAGTAAGCTGGGGCGGCCGCCAAGCAATGCCATAGCGGCGGAGCTGTGAGCCCTTTGCTGTGTTTTTAATTCAGAACCTCTGTTCCCAGGTATCTGTGGGTGGTGGCTTGTCCCCAGCCCTGACCCTTCCGCCTCAGGCCCCGTCCCTTCTGGGGGTGAACCTTGGCCCATGGCCATGTACCAAAATTCATTAAGTGGCCTCCCTAAGAAAATTATTGCCCATCCCTGCCTTTGACTCTACAGGCTCTAGAGATTGGTTGAGTTTTATCAATCACACACACTTCTAATAGGATTTTTTTGCAAGGCTGTCAAAAAGTGTACAAATATCATAGCTACACAATATAAATCAGTTTATATTACTAAAAATAAACTAAGCTAAGATGAAGAAAAAGAGATTAGAAGTCGAACTACAGGCAACAACAGAAGTTCTTACACTCAGCCCAAGGCAAAAAGGAATGGAGGTTGTTGCATGGGCTACTCCTTCCTTGTTTAATAGGGTGTTTATTCTTATTTTAAATAGAAATTGGAATGCAACTTTAAGTATAGTGCCACAATCATCACTTCCATAATTACTTTAGGCATTCAGGGCCAGGGCCACAAAGGTACGTAGCTGCCTAACTGCCACTTTAGGCAACATTTAAGAGCCACTGAATTCTGCAAAAATGCTATTCAGCTGTCACAGTTTTAGAATTAAGTGCCTAAGTTGCCTAGCTGCGTATGTTTCTGGCAGTACAGCCACTGACCGTTGCACCCTAGTTTGAAGTTTCTACTGTGCATATGTGTAAAATGGCAGCCCTGATGCCATTGAGCTGCTCAGCACTGTAGTGTAATTCTCAAACTAGATATTTTCCTTGCCTGTATGACCCAATCTGGTTTGCTGTGAGGAGACCTAACCCACATAAAAAAGAGCCAAACAGTTTAGGAATTGTTATGGCTGCCTCTGTCTGTGTCTGTCATGGGACAGGCTACCCCTCAGGCTTACAGCCTATTCATCATCAGGGTTAGCCGCCCGTATACCTTCCCGCTTATCCGTGTTTCCCGTCACCCAGTTCCACTTTAGGGCTAAGTTCGTCGCTCCGCAGGTAGTACTCAGTCTTAACCTTGGCGGTGGGGTGCCTCTTGCTGTGAGGTGGGAGGGGGACTCGGGCCCACCCCCACTCCAAGTCCCGACCTAGGACCCTTAAAGGCAGCACCCTAGTGCCACCATGTTGGCGGGGCAGTCCCTGAAACTCACCAACCCTCGGGGTTTTGTTCCCCGTCCTGGGTCACTTCCTCCTGGTCCCTCGGGCCTTGTCCTGCTCCCGAACCTCCTCGCCATTGTCCCCTTCCCCTGGCGTTCCCCAGGGTGCTCCCCCTTCTTGCCTGATCCCGGTGTCTTTTGAAGTGCCCGCTTCTCCTGGCCCCGCCCCCTTCCCGGGGCACGGGGTGATGACGTCAGACGTGGGGAAGCCCCCGACTGCTCCCATATAGCCTGGGCATGCGCGCCCAGACGTACCCCGTACCCGGCAACGTCCCTGGAGCCGAGTTCCTCCTGCTGCAGCGGCCGGGCCAGTATCCTTCTCGCTGGAGCCTCCCCTGCCCAGGGCTTGCCGGGGAGTGCGGGGTGTCGTGCGCTCCTCCGCGCGGGAGCCCGGCGCTCCGTCACAGTGTCCAACAGCTTTGTGGGCAGGAAACTCACCTGGAAAGTGGTAAACTTTTTTTCAAATCCCCAGTCTTCCTGTGTTTGAAACTTAAGAGGAGTTCCTGATTTAGACTAGGGACTTGAATCCTAGTCCCTTACCTTCCAATTGAATACCCTAATCCCAATCCACCGGGTAATCTGAGATGGACAGTGCTCAAACTCTACTGTTGATGCGGTTTCATGTTGTATAATTAAATGAGCCAGTTGGAAATAGATTCTGCACTCTTGTGATGAGAGCACTCACCAAAGGTCAAGCTCTGCCCCCAAGCCAGGTAGAGCAGGGATTTGAAACAGATCTCCCACATTCCCAGTGAGTACCAAAACCATTAGTCTGTTGGCTATAATGGGGTATGGTGTCTCTTTCTCCTCCATCTTCTTGGCTTTTCATAAAAGAGAGCTGACTTAGCCAGAGCATCTAACTCTGGGAAGGGTCACAGCTAAGAATCCTTAGTGGAGAGAGGTTCTTTTTTTCTGCCTTACAGTTAGTCATCCAACTATTTAAGGGGAACTGTTTAAGGGGAACAATATAGGAAATGTTAAGACAATGGGAGGGGCTTATGGTTTCTTTCCCAGCTTGCTGGTTTCTGTGAATCCCTTTCTTAGACACTTATCTCCATGGATGGTAGATACAAAAGGCAGGGGAAAACATTGCTTTCCCAAACTGCCAGGCTGAGTCCCACCCATACTCCACCCCCAAAATGTCTCCTGCTTTGCTGAGGCTGGGGACCCTGGGGCTGAACTTCAGGGTGTGATACTGGAGATGCCCACCTTCCCTGAGCTCCAATGCTGGGGCTGTGTGCCGCTTCTCCTATGCTCTGGGGCTACAGAAGCTTGTGTGGGGCTGGAGGCCTGCCTTTGTGATGAGACAGGGCTTAGCTTGGCTCCTGTAGGGGGCAGGGCAGAGGGCTTGCCTCACCAAGGCCTAGGTTCACCCATTGCCCATGCCTGTCTCTCCCTATGCATTGAGTAGGGTGCCTGGGCACCTATCTCACGGCTGAGGAGTCCATGGGATATGCTTAAAAGTGATGTGTTGCAATGCTAAGCCTAAGTTCTCTTTGTGGTTCTAGCCCTGCTTGGTGCTGAGGAGTGTTCCTATATTATCAATCAATATTTTCTCATTGTTTTCTGGTACTTCCCTGTCTGTATCCTCCTATTGGCTCTTCTTGACTATAAAGTTTTTAGGACAGGGATAGTCTTTTGTTCTGTGTTTGTACAGCACCTAACATAATTGGGTGCTGGTCCATGAAAAGTGCTCCTCGCTGCTACAGCAATACAAATAAAATATAATAATCATCAGCCTTTCAGGGGCATGGTTTTTACTGACACTCCTTGTATGTAGGCACCTTTCCCAAGAGAGAGTACATGCAGAAACTACTCCAAATGGAAAAAGTTTTAACTTAGCTGCTGATGAATTCATGTGGTAAAGCTACTGTCCACTGCTCTCACTTGCATTGTATTTACCTCTGCTGTTGCATACGTTATTGTGGTTACTGACTCAACTATGCTTCACTTCTTACTCCACGGTGTTTGTTGAGGTGGCCTGAAACCCCATTCCCAGAGATACATGAAAGCTAGCAGGGTGCCTCCACAAGAATAGAACTGGCAGCAACAACTTTCTAGCTGAAATCACACAAGTTACTAGATATAAAACCAGTTTGGTTCTTACAGTGTGGACTGTGTTATATTCCTTATGGATGACAGGTTGCAGGGCTGTTAATACTAAATCACGCTTCTGTACCAGATCTGGACTGACTACAGCACATCCTTCATTGACAAAGATAACAAGTGTTCTAAGATACTTTAATGCACTGTAAGGTATGGCTATTACCAGCTCAGGTAAAGTATGTCACATATGGGATCACCTGGTGACTAACCACTGTAATACATCTTTAGCATTCCATCACATCTCCTTCCCCTTAGGGATGTAAAACTGCCACTTAAAAAAATGTATACAATCATGTTATGCCTTTCAAGTATGTTATTTCTAAATAAATACATTATAAATACATCAGAAGCAAGAGGAAGACCAAGGACAGGGTAGGCCTACTGGTCAGTGAGGAGGAAGAAACAGTAACAGGAAACTTGGAAATGACAGAGATGCTTAATGACTTCTTTGTTTCGGTCTTCACCGAGACGTCTGAAGGAATGCCTAACATAGTGAATGCTAGTGGGAAGGGGGGGGGGGGGGGGGGGGGAGTAGGTTTAGAAGATAAAATAAAAAAAGAACAAGTTAAAAATCACCTAGAAAAGTTAGATGCCTGCAAGTCACCAGGGCCTGACGAAATGCATCCTAGAATACTCAAGAAGCCGATAGAGGAGGTATCTGAGCCTCTAGCTCATCTTTGGAAAATCATGGGAGACAGGAAAGATTCCAGAAGACTGGAAAAGGACAAATAGAGTGCCCATTTATAAAAAGGGAAATAAGAACAACCCAGGAAACTACAACCAGTTAGTTTAACTTCTGTGCCAGGGAAGATAATGGAGCAAGTAATTAAGGAAATCATCTGTAAACTCCTGGAATGTGGCAAGGTGATAGGGAACAGACAGCATGGATCTGCAAAGAATAAATCATGTCAAACCAATCTGATAGCTTTCTTTGATAGGATGACGAGTCTTGTGGATAAGGGAGAAGCAGCAGATGTGGTATACCTGGATTTTACTAAGGCATTTGATATGGTCTTGCATGATATTCTTATCAATAAATGAGGCAAATACAACCTAGATGGGGCTACTATAAGGTGGATGCATAACTGGCTGGATATTTGTACTCAGAGAGTAGTTATTAATGGTTCACAATCCTGCTGGAAAGGTATAACT
>CM057847.1:56834955-56853266 GCA_030068395.1 Apalone spinifera | reverse complement strand
TAGAAAAGAGAAGACTGAGGGGGGACATGATAGCCGTTTTCAGATATCTAAAAGCGTGTCCTAAGGAGGAGGGAGAAAACTTGTTCATCTTGGCCTTTGAGGATAGAACAAGAAGCAATGGGCTTAAACTGCAGCAAGGGAGGTTTAGGTTGGACATTAGGAAAAAGTTCCTAACTGTCAGAGTAGTCAGACACTGGAATAAATTGCCCAGGGAGGTTGTGGAATCTCCATCTCTGGAGCTATTTAAGAGTAGGTTAGATAAATGTCTATCAGGGATGGTCTAGACAGTATTTGGTCCTCCCATGGGGGGAGGGGACTGGACTCGATGACCTCTCAAGGTCCCTTCCAGTCCTAGTATTCTATGATTCTATAATTCTATATAGTTGGTAAAATAGACCACTATGACTAGAGATGTTAATCATGTAATACAGTAACCATATAACCACTAAAAATCTTAATGGTTACTCATATTGTGGGCTGAACCTGCAGTGAAGCCTCCATTGGAGCATGGCCACCAGCCCTTGCCGGCCCAGCTCCCAGGCTTTGCGGTAGCAGCTGAGTTTAACTGATACCATTTATCAATAAGCATTAGCTTATTGGTTAAGCACTTAATTGATTAAACTCTAACATGTCTATGACCAGGTAATGATGTTGTCTAAATTCACATAAATACACAGCTAGTCCTTCTCAAGGTCTGTATGGTGGTGGGGATGGTGGTGGCGGTGGTCGAGGGGTGTTGAGGATTCCTTGTGATGTACTGATTTGTTAGTTTTGTCATGTTCATGTGCAGATACTTTTATTCTTTTAAGTCCTTGGTGTTGCCTGGTCACCACATTGGCTTATTGATGGCCTTTAGTTAGTCCTTGATGTCCTTCATGAATGAGATTTAGGATTTCTCCTTTCACAGAATTTGGAGTGATGATGCAGTCACCTTTTATTAGTTAATCTCACTCTTTTAATTGACCACATAAGTTTTTTTTCTCACTTAACTGGTCACATTGTCTTTTGTTGCCTCCTTAGTGTCCTTTGGATACTTGAGCTAGCTGCCCTCGCTTAACTCAGAACTTCTTGAAACTGTGTATCTGTCAAGGTTTCTTTCTGTAACTGATGTAGTCTCTTTTCTGACACTGGTCTTTGAGTCCAGAGCATCCATCATTTTTGATCTCACAGGTAGTTGAATGTAAAGTTGGTCTCTGTGACAATATCAGCTACCACCTGACTTTTCCTAGAAATATATTTTTAAATGGTTAAATCGCATGAATCTTACCAAAAAATGGCATCTCAGCAATGCTTGATGCAGGGTTTTTTTTTCTAATCAGGGTTACAATTGGTTTATGATCTGTTATCAGCGTGAAATAATTTATTCCACACTGATCTCTGTAAAAGCTATGACGTGCACGTTTCCTAGGCACTCCTTTTCAATCTGTGCATTTTGGTTTACTACTCCTGTGACTGTGAGAACAAAATGCAGTGTTGGCATTCTGATCCATGTTATTGCAACAATACATCTACGCCATACCTGCTTGCATCCATACTGGCCATTGTGAGAGAAGCTGAAATATTAAGGTGGGGTTTTTTTTAACCTTTTTGAAGGCAATTTCTTGATTTTTGCCCCCCCATAATAAAGTTGGCCTTTCATAGTTCATTCAGTGCTTGTCAATATAGAATGATGTCATGGGAATCCACTAAAGTAACCTGTATGTGTCTCAGATCTGACATATTTATTGGTGCGTTCCATTCTCAAATCACTTTTACTTTATCAGTGCTAGGACTGATTTAGTAATAGAGATGTAGCCATGTTAGTCTGGTCTTGCTGAAACAAAAGACAGGACTATGCAGCACTTTAAAGACTAACAAGATGGTTTACTAGGTGATGCGCTTTCGTGGGCCAGACCCACTTCCTCAGATCAAATTGTGGAAGAAAATTGGCATGACCGTATATACCAAACGGACACAATAAAAAAAAAAGTGAACACATAAAATAGACAAATCAGATTTTAGAACAGAGAGGGGGATGGGGGGGAAGGTTAATGTCTATGAGGTAATGATATTAGAGGTGATAATTGGGGAAGCTATCTTTATAATGGGTGAGATAATTAGCATCTTTGTTAAAGCCCATTCGTAAAGTGTCAAATATAAGCATGAATGACCGTTCAGAGGCTTCTCTTCGAAGTTTTGTGTTAAAGCCTCTTTGAAGCAGGATGCAGGTAGTAAGGTCGTTGAGACAATGCCCAAGCTGGCTGAAATGGCAAGAAACTATCTGTTTTGTGTGCACTGATTCTTTGGCAAAGCGTCTGAGAAGTTTGTCCAATATACATAGCAGACAGACTCTGTTGGTATATGATGGCATAAATTATATTTCTGATTTAATCTTTCAAGTTTTTGGGACAGACAGTGAAGATTTGGTATAGGTTAAAAATATATTTTTCCTTGTTAAGCTTCAGTTCAGATTGATCAAGCTTAGAACTTCATGGAAGGTTTTGTTGTGTTATTCTTTGATGACCCAAGTATCAAAATATTATCCATAAAAACTGCAACTCCATTTGTATCTAGTAATATTTCTGCCATCTTTGGAAAGATTCAAGTGCATTGAACCCCAAAAGCTAATCTTCAAGAATAAACTCTCCCAAGGCATACGATAATATAATTAGATTAGCACTCCATTTGGGAACAGGAAGTTACCAGGATCCGTACAAGGCATTTAGCTTGAGAAAACACTGCAGCTCCTTCCACTTAGAGGAGGAAGTTATCTAGTACTGGGAGGATATATTTTTCTCTTCTAATTGCTTCTTTAAGTCTTACAATCTTCACATGTTGTATTTTTCCATTTTTCTTCATAACCAATACCATGCAGGGCACCCCATGCTGTTGGCTCAGTGATTTCTTCAATAACACCAATCTGTTCCATTTTCTTTAATTTAGCTTTCACTGTATGAACCAAGGTGAATCAAATGGTGTGTATATTGTATAGTTCAGTATGGTCCCTTAAGGTTATTTGTACTGGATTTCCTTTCAGAAGTCAACTGTCACCAAATACTCCCTCACATTTATCTACGTTGGACACTAGGTCCATCATGACTTGGGCTGTGAAAGGTTAACCAGTAAACCTCACCCATAAGGGTAGGGGCCGGTGCAGGATGCTGAGGAGTCATCCCCGAATCTTTGTTGCTTCTCTTCCTGCCTGTTTGCAACCTTTGTTGCTGTTTCCCTTCTGTTTCTATTCTCCTCCACTGCGAGTCTGGTTACTTCTGCCACCATTTCACGTGCGCCTCGGCTATGACAAGACTCTCCCGCTGCTACTGCACGAGGCGCCTGCACCAACTCAGGCCGGGCCGGACAGCTTTTACCATTCGAGAGAACCCGCGAGACCAGCCGCCTTTGCCTGACGCCACTTCGCGGCGCTACCCGGCACCGCTGTTCCTAGCCCACGTGAGGAACCCAAGCCGGCTGCGCAGCATTGCAGGCTCCGGCAGGCGCCCCAGCACACCTGGCGGGGGAGGGCGGGAGGGAACCGCCCCCTCACAGGCAGGAATTCCCCGCTTCGGCCCCGCCCAGGAGGGGCGGCGGAAGGGGCAGGGCCAAGCAGGGCTGCGGCAGTGGCCACAGACCCCCTGCACTTCGGCCGCTCTCCTCTAGGGGCGGGCGCGGCGAAGCGCTCGGAGCGAAGAGAATCCGGGTGGGCGGAGTCTCCCCGCAAGCAAGGCGGTGACGCGAGCCCAGCCCCGCCCCCCTTCTCCCTGAGCCGTTGGCAACTGCGCTTTTGCTTTTTCCTCTTTCACCCCCTCGCTCCCGAGATCAGTTCCGTATCCGGCGTGGGCGCGTCACTTCCTGTTCACGCCGGCGCTCTCTCTTTCCCCCTCTCCCCGGACCCGGATGGTGACTGGTGGCGGCCGCTGGGACTGTCACTGAGCGGCTCCCCGGGCCTCTTGTCCTGAGCGGTGGCAGCAGCCGGGAAGATGGCGGCGGTGGCGGCGGCGGCTTCGGCAGGGGCCTCGTGCTCCTCGGCGGCCGCCGCTGGCCCAGCGTCGGTCTCCGCAGTGCCGGGCCCTTGCGAGTGGGTGCTGCTGCGGGACGGCTGCCTGCGCTGCGACGCCGACGGGCTCTGCAGCCTCTGCTACCACCCGGCGCTCAACGCCATCCTGGCCGTGACCGCCCGCGGCGCCATCAAAGTCATCGACGGTACCTCGGGGGCCACGCTGCAGGCCTCGGCGCTCAACGGTGAGACCCGGCCTGGCAGGGGAGGCGCCAGCTCGGGCTCTGCCCCGGGGGCTCGGGGCTCGGTAAAGGCCAGAGAGCCCGGGGCGAGAGGTGGTCTTGAGGTAGCCGCGGAGTCGGGTTTCCAGCGGCTCGGTGGCAGGTGGGGAAGGGCCGCTGCTTGCCGGCTTTTTTCTTCCCTAGTTGCTTCACCGCCCGGCTTAGGGGCGGGGGCGATGCAGCGCCTGTTGCGGTTGGTTCCTAGGTTCCTGGCTGTCTTGTGTCTGGGGTAACCCTGTGGGAGGTTGGGTGTCTCCTCTCTTGTCCCATCCTGGTCTTGCTTCCGTACCTGAGGAGAGTGGGGCTACCAGCCCTGCCCAGATCAGCTGCTGCCCGGTGAGAATGGGGGTGGTGGGGTTGCTCGTGGGCGGGCAGATGGGGGTGGGCTCATCTCTGCGTTTTCGATTTCTCTGGGCTCCTCTTCAGCGTTCCAGCTTCTGTGGAAGAAACTGGATAAATCGCTGTTTTTCTCAGAGGTTTATGGGCACTGTCAGGGTCAGCATTGAGACTGCCTTGTTGGAAAATAAAATATCATTTTCCGATGAGGTGCTAGTGGAGCATCTCAGAGTTATTAAAGCGAAAGTGTTTTACAACTAAGTGCATTATGTGATGCAGTGTTCTTGATTTCTTTATAGTGTTGCTTTGTATGTAACACTATTACATAGTGAAGGGTCCCAGTTATTAGTACAAACTTGCTGACCTGAATCAGGCTTTATTTTAATCTTTATTGATGAAGGTGCCTGTTACTGTGTAGTGCAAATTGAGTCTTGATTTAAATGATTAGAAACCCAGATATTAAGTGTATGACACAGATCACATTGGTTAAAATAAATTTTACATCAAAAAGTAATGTTTGACATCTCTTCCAGATTAACTTTGATGTCAAATGACTTTAGATTCAAAAACTCTTGTGAGGCTTTGACATGTTTTCCTGGGCTTTTGTGGTCCTTGGTACTTATTGGTGTTCTTTCTGTTGGGTTAAAAGGCTTTCACTGGTTACTGCTTTTGTGGGCGTAGGAGTTGAACACCTTTTCTAATAATTATTAATTTTTCCCTTTGTTTTGCTTTACTGCCTTGCTTAGGAAACTGATATTTGGAAGATAAGCCTCATGTATGAGGGTTAAACCAGTTTCCCTGTTTGTTAATTATCTTCTAACACAGCAAAAAAGAATATCCTGAAAGGAGTTCGTTTAGAGAAATAATCTTTAACATACACAGATTTAAGTCTAGTATGTTACTGTTCTTCCCCTTGTGCTTTTAACCTTAAAATTATGTAATTAGACTTTATTAATGGGATTTACTTCTTTTGGAATATCGGTTATCACTACTGATGGAAGTATTGATGGCAGTGTATTTAGCATAGTAAAATCAGGTCCTGTAATAATTTCCCACAAATTTTGCCAATTAGACTTGGGTAAGTTTTCTCATTGAATATTAGCATAAATTATAAGATCAAACTTTGTGAGTGAGCAAAGATTAGAAATGTGCACTCACTACTTTCATTAAGATATATAATTCCTCCATGGTAATGGTCTCAATTTTTAAGTATCTCATTTACGAAGTATCAATTTCATCATCCATCAGTGGCAACACAATTGCAAAGTTGCCACTGAATATTTAATTTGATCTGAAGAACCTTTATTCTTTTTTGAGTAATTGTCATCAACATGGAATCCACTTCAGATTACCATATGCCTGTGAACAGATTCTTTATGTCTAGCAGTGCCTTTTGGGATTATGCCTTATGCTGTTTTACCTGGGCCTATAACCTGGGTGTAGCTGCTTTTTAATGCCTGTAACAGAGAGATGGAACCCCCGTAGTGTCCGCTTATTCTGTTGACTGAAAGATCTCTTGTTAGACTGGGTAGTGGTAAATGGTTTTTGCTGTCTTTGCACAGCACAATGAGATCTTGGTCTATGACTAGGGTCTACAGGCGTGATGGCAATGGAAATCAACAATATGTTTTTGTTTTCACACGCAGTCAAAAAAACTTTATAATACACTTAGGGGATATCTCTGGGATCAGGACCACAGTGGCTGAAACAGAATCCTTGGGATTTAAAACTTGCCTCTTGTGAGGCTGTTATCCCATACAGTGATGGGCACTGCAGGTGTGTCTTTCCCCTTGGAAAGGGACCCATCCCGGACAATTACTCAGTCTATTGCTCCTTTTCAAAGAGGACACATAAAGCAAGTAATGCCGTCTTTCAGAGCCTTGGGCAAAAGATTCTGCCAAGCCTGAACAATCACTTCTGAGTAATGCTACTATAATCTGGAGCGCTACAACTAACTCCCAGTTTCACTTTTCAGAAGATTGGGCCCTTGGACTTCCAACAATGATAGAGCTTATCTCTGCTCTCTGTTAGTCATCAAAGACATATAGGAGGGTATGTTGCTTCCAGCCTGAGTGGTAGGCACAGGTCACCCTCTCTGGCTGCTCCTATGGCTCCTGCGGCCATGGCTAGAGCCAGAGCTGTGTTGCGGGTGGCATCTGCTCCTACTGCAGCCCCAACCAGATATATGTAACTCTGGAACAAAGTAAAGGACATTTCAGAGGTGAGCCTTTGTGGAAATAATATAAAACCAAGCAAGTATGAAAGAAATAGGTTTACTGTAAATTTACTGTAGATTACTGCTCCACGTTGTTGAGAAATTTTAATTTTGTTAAATTGGAAGATTAAAAAATAAATGAAAATGGTGTTATTAATTTTTAACTTTTATAAAATAAACTTGCAAATCCAATATGCCATAATTGGCTATGTAATTGGAATTAAATTAAATAATACATTTACTATAGTGATGATATTTTTGTACAGAGAACTACTTTAACTTGATGTTGTAAATAAATGATGTACTTCTGATTGGCTTTTCATTCAGAAGGATTCCACAATTATTTTCAAACTGTGAGAATTCATTTATCTGCCACTTAACTACTGTCATGCTTTTAAATAAAAATGCTATCCTATGCTCTCAACTTAAATTAGAGAGAAAATGGGTAAATAATTTTGCTAATGACGTCAACTCTGGAGAATTTAGGTAGGCTGAAAATAACTTACTAAACTTGAATCTGTGTATATGCAAGGTTTAACACATCTTTTCTGAAAAATTCTTCTAAAGAGGTAGTTGGAGCTATGACATAGAGAATAACCAAAGTGTAACTTTGGCAAGCGATGATGTCTGTGCCACAGAATTGCTCTTGATTTTGAACTTTCACGGTAGGGAAAAATATTTAATTCTCATGGTTTGGAAGACAACCTTGCCTGTGTGAACCAAATGTAGTTGAAAAGTGTTTTTCTGCCCTTATGTATTTACTGTCATCCGTCTAACATGCCTATAATGTTCCTCTCATGTCAGCTCGTACTTCTAGTGTTGCAAATGCATTAAATCAAATCTAAACAATGGTGGTATTTTAAGTAAAGCTAACTGCTAGTGCATATTAATTTCTAATATGAGTGGAGACTGCTGGTGTAGTAGCTCCAATAAATAGCTCACTTGCAAGCTTTGCCCAAAGTGAACAAGATCTTCTGTTGCTACATCTTTCACCAGCTGTGTTAAAATCATAACTTGGTGACTAGGGCCATCCCTGGGGGGACATGGGACTGGGTGCAAACTCCCTCCCCTCCCCCCTCACCGGCCACAGGTCCTACCACCACACCTCTGCTTTGCCCTGCTTTAGCTCCACTCCATCCCTTCCTTTCAGCCTCATTCCTGCTCTGATCCCTTCCCCTGCTGTACCCATTCCCTCCCCCATTACATCCCTTCCCTAAACCCCCCTTCTCCTAAGCAATGCATGGGGCAACCCCCCTAGACTCACCACTGTGGCAGGAAGCAAAGTGCAGCAGGCTGAGAGGTGGGCAGCAGGGTGGAGTGGACCAGGCTGCCATGTTCTGGCTCCTGCTGCCGTAGTGGGTGCAGGGGGACTAGCCTCTGTTGCTGTCCCTTGCCAGTCCCTTCAGGTAATCCCCCAGGTACTATGGAGCCCTCCATAACGTGGGGCCTGGGGTGGCCATCCTGAACCATCCTATGGATGAAACGGTTGTGATGGTGATATTTTAAGCTGACATTTGACTCGTACAATTAAGAGCGAGAGAGATCCAGGGCCAGTTGAACTGGAGCATATGCAAAATCATGTGTGAGTAAGCATGTTCAGGAGCGCCAAATATTGCCTGGAGAAGATAAAGACTTAATGGGATATTTTCATAATCACTTAAGGTTTTAGTTTCTCAAGCACCATTGAATATCAGTGGGACTTTTGCACCTATGTACCTTTAGCACTTTTTAAAAATGCCACTGAAGATTCCATGCAATAAGGCAGAGAGAAACCATGAGTCTGGTTTCAGGTGTAAAACCTAATCACTAAGGGACAGGATCAAATCTTTGTGAATTTGCTGCTTTACAAGGATGACATGGAAGTTGCTTGTCATGTAACTGATGTGGTCTGAGGGTAGGGAGAAGATGACTAAGGGATGATGATGAAAAGAGAGCAGTACCTCCCACCTGCTGCATGGATCATAGTGTTTACAAGAAGTCAAACCAAGAGATGCCGATCTGTTGTTGATCCTTCAGGATCGCTTTAGGATACATACTCAGTATCTTAACTGGCTGGGGAAGTGTCAGCCTATCCATTTTAGAAGGAGGAAGGAGTGTGCTTGAGGATCCTTTGCTTTACTTTAGGCCTCTCGCTCTTTGTGAAACATAACAATAGGACTGACTATACAAATTTGGGGTAGGAAAAGAGTTTTGTAGTTCTTACAGATATCACAGTTAACACACGCATATTACAGATATCACAATTCAGTGTGCTTCACTTTGCATATGGAAGGTGCTAAGCATTTTCTGCCTTTCTTCCTGAAATGGATTTTGTGTGTTCCCCTCTCCTCCACACATGCCACAATACTTTCTCCTGTCATTGCCAATTTAGTGTTGATTTGGGAATGGATCTATGACGGGATTCAATTTTTCTAGGTTTCTTGAGAGTACTGTTGGTTTCCTGTTGCTCTGCCAGCAGAACACCAGTTTGCCTGACAACTGTGGAACAAAGACTTGACTCTTGTTTTGCCTACTATAGTAAGCAAGGGTTGTGCAGAAAAAATGAGCCATGTCAATGCCAAGAGTATGTAGAAACACTTTTTCATGATTTTCTGGTAATTGGTGGAATGCAGGGTGGTAATTAGAATGATTGCTATTATGTTCAATGTTCCATGATTTCCCAAAGTTAGAAAAAGTTTGGAGAATCCAGTTCATATGATTCCAAGATAATTAAACTTTTCCAAACCATGGTTTTGGGTCTGATTTGAAAGAACTTAATTTCCTGATTTTAGATAGTCCTGCTTTCACATGAGCATGTATAAATCACAGTCCACTTCAGAACTTGACCTGACCCTTGGAACTAGTGGCAGTCAACTCTGGAGAGCTGTGTTTGCAACTTGAACAGTCTTTGATTGCAATATCTGCTTCTGTAGTTGTAAGTAGCTTATGGAATATCATTTAATCAGCTCATGCAAATTCTAGGAACCGAAAGTAAACTAGTTTTCTTGTTGGAAACATTTAAATTCAGTCTAGGTGGCAATTGTAGAGAACTTGTCCCATGATCCTTTGACAGCAAAAACTTTTACAGAAAAGTAAACTGAAGGAATTGAAATATAAAGGACGCTTAATTGCTTGATAGTCTGGACTAACCATACAGTCTTTCTATTTAATAAAATAGTAGTACTATATAATGTTATCATACAGAGGTGACAACTGTATTTGCCATTTATGGCTTAGTTAAACGATGTCCAATACTGCTCAATTTTGAACATAAATGGTTTTCAGTGGGCCCTTGAGACAGCTATTTAAACTTCTAATTAAGTGGAATTTACATTTTAATACTATTGATACTGTCTATAGAAATGATTTTTTTCTATAGAATGATTTATTTTCCTTGGCTGCTGTTGTATTTGTCCATTTTCTCTGAGAGGAACTCAAGCATGTTGGCAAGAATATAGTTTACAAATGCTTGATTTTTTTTTTTCCATAGAAAGTGTTCCCTCCTTTTTTTAGGACAGCAAGAACTAAGACTTTACAACTCTGATATGGTCCCATGGTTCCTGAGGAGAGGTGCATGCCTCTCTTAGCAAGGATATGCAAAAGCAATACATTTACACACATGTTTCAATGGAAACCAGGAGAGTTGACAGGTCATTGATACCAAAATTCTGGTTGAAAAAGGCACCTGGGCATAACAATTTCAGACTCCTTATGTATAAATTTTGAACAGTAGGTTTTATGTAGATCATTTTTGAGTTGGAGAGAGACACCGTAAGTGCTAATCTTAAATAATAGACTGCAAATAGAAGATGAGTTAACAGGTTAGTCGTAGGATTAGAATTAGTTTATTATTTGGAGGAAGAAGAATACAGGAAGTTTGAAGTTTAAATATCTTGCAGTGCTTCATTGAAAACTGGAGTTCTGTGTGATATTTAAAATTCATTTAAAGTATAATAGGTTTGGGATAGAGTAGCAATATACGTTATTGTGCACAATGTAAAATAATGCATATAGGTAAAATTATTCTGACTACTCACAGCTTGATGGGATATGAAGTATCAAGTTCTTCTGAGGAAGTTTGGCTTCTGGTTTTTCTGTTACATGGGTGGGGGGGAGGGAGGAGAAGGGAAACCACCCGGGGTAGAGATTAGGGATGTAAGGGAGTAATCGACTACCTGATAAACCTACGCTTATCAGGTACTTGAGTCAACTACTCTCATTACCCCCTTCCCTCCTTTGCTGCCTTTGTATTGGGGTAGCAAGATGGGGAAGCAGGAGCTGATGCTGGGGGAAGCTAGCTTAAAAGCTGGTTTCCCCCCCAGCACTGTTTCTACAGTGCTGCCCCCCCACTGCTGCTTCTGTCGGGGCAGGGGCTGCTGCCGTGAAGCAGCCCCTGTCCACAGGGGGTCCCAGTGCGCTGTTGGAATCCCCATGCATATAGCATCTGTTTCATGGTAGCAGCCCATGTATGCGGGACTCCCAGTGGTGAGTTGGGATCAAAACCTGTTGAAGCATGGCAATTTAAAAGGCAGTAGGGGTTGGGCAGCCTTCTACCTGGTTCCTACTGCCTTTTAAATTGCAGAGCCACAGCGCAATTTGGTTCCGCACTCGGAGGGAGCTGGGACTGAGCTCAGCTGCCTATTGATGAATAAAGTAGTTGATACAAATTCTGTCAACTACTCGATTAGTTAAATATCTGCCTCTTAACATCCCTAGTTGAGATGGCAGTACTACTGTCTCGCACTCCTTTGTAATCATCGAAGTGTCTTTAACATACTGCTTTTAAAACTGTAAAACATATAAAGTCATCATTTGAAATTTTTTCTCTCCTGGAAGAAAATTTCAGGATGACTGTTAGGTACGTGAAAGGTTTAGGAGTTCCAGTTAACTGGTGGGGGCTGGAGCAGCTCCCTGCCTGCTGTGGGGTAGTCATCTAAGGCAGTTCCTGTCCAAGGTGGGACCAGGTGCAAACAGGGCCAAGCTGGAGCTGCCTTTACCTGTGGTGTGAGGGAGGGGGCACATACAAGGACTGCTCCTGCTGGGCTGGAGCAGCCCCTGCCTGCACCTGGGAGGAAGGGGGGGCCAGGCTAGAGCACCCCTCTTCACCTCCTCTTTTAATTAGTTAATTGCTTAAACATGATGTTTAACTGGTTAACCAATTAAATGGGATTTTACATCCCTAATGACTATGCCTAAATACAGATTATGGTATGTTGTCTAACTGGGACTAGCAAATTAACTTTAGTTCCTTGCCTTTCCTTTTCAAATGGAAGCGGCAGGGGGATCAGGAAGAGACTCCTACCTCCACCTCCCCATATTTTTTTTTGTCTACTTTCAATCATCAGAGATGGCCAGGGATGGAAATGGGACATTGAACAGGGAGAACCAGGTCTCTGAGGTGGCATGAAACATAACCTGCTAAGCATGAGAGACAGGTTCTTGCTCAAAATCTAACTGGTCACCACATGTGTGGTTGGGAAAGAAACTTTCTCCAAATGAGGTTGGCAGTGACCATGGCTCTTTTTTTCCCCACCTACATCAGCATCATGCAGTGTAAGTCACTTGTCAGGATTATCTGAGTATCTATCAGTTAATTTCCTGCCATTGCTGGAAACTCAGGCATTGGTGTGCCTGTGGAACATAATAGTGTAGTCTTTTGTGTGCCGTAATATTTTGGAAATTGGGTTTGGTGTACAGGTGCTGGGTTCTGTTGGAGTGTGACAGACACAGACGGTTAGATTTTATCTGGTGAACTCCTCTGCCCTTTATCTCTTGACTCTGAAGTTCTTGGAGAGTCTTCTCCCATCTCCACAGTACTAAGCAATGATTTGGTTTTTTGTAGGGCTGTCAAATGATTTAATCATGCAGTTAAACAATAGAACATTTATTTAAATATGTTTGGGATGTTTTCTATACTTTAAAATATTTTTATTTAAATTAAAATACAACATGAAGTGTACAGTGTTTGCTTAATTTTATTACTAATATTTGCATTGTAAGAAACAAATAGTATTTTTCAATTCTTCTAATACAAGTACTATAGTGCAAACTCTTAATTATAAAAATTGAACTTACAAATGTAGTATGTACAAAAATGCATATCTGACACATACACACATTGCCGTGTCAGCTACAAAAGTGCCATACAGATGCCTGTTTTGGCTTTCAGGTGACATTGTAAAAAAGAATGGGATCTCATTATGTTCTTTAAATGTAAATACACTTATTTCTTTTAGCAATTGGCTGAACAAGAAATCGGACTGAGTGGACTTGCAAGCAGTGAAGTTTTACATTTTGTTTTTTCAGTGTAGTTGTGTAAAAAAAAAAAAAAATCTAAATTCCATTTTCATGATAGAGATTGAACTAAGTACTGGTATGAGGTGAATTGAAAACTATTTCTTATAATTTTTACAGTACAAATCTTCGTAATCAAAACTAATAAAATGAGTATTATATACTTTTGTATTCTGTGTTATAAATGAAATCAATACATTTGAAAATGTAGGAAAACATTCAAAATATTTAATACATTTCTATTGTTTCAATACAATTAAAACTGATTGTGATTTTTTTTTAAAATTTGCAATTAGTTTTTGAGTTAATGATGTGAGTTAACTGCAATTGATTGTCAGTCCTAGTTTTTTAGCATGCTCATCTGTTTAACTGCAGTTTAATTCCTACCGTTGATCTGACCTGCAGTCCAGAAGAGGCTTAAGTTACCTTAAAGGAATGAATGCGAACTGTTCATTGGCCACGTACATGCATAAGCTAAACTAAGACTTTTTAGTCAAAGTAGGACTTGATTGACTGCTTTTGCTATAGCTTTTAAAATGATAATAGATAATTGGAAGAATACATGAACAGTGTAATCTTAAAGTGACTTTTGCCAAATGATGGAATAGCCTTCAGGATATCTGATCATAGAGCTATTAAAATACCAGTAATGGGCTGCTCCCTTACTGTTAAAAATTAAACAACCAGTAAACTATCTCATGTCCCAAAACAGATTTTACAGGACTTCGATAAATAGTTCTTTTTCTTTTAATAGCATTTTCTTATGTATCTTACTATACAGCTAAACCAGGTGGACGGGTGAAATGTCAATATATTTCTGCTGTGGACAAAGTTATCTTTGTGGATGATTATGCAGTTGGATGTAGGAAAGACCTCAATGGCATCTTGCTGCTAGACACAGCTCTGCAAACACCTGTTTCAAAGCAAGATGATGTGGTTCAACTTGAATTACCAGTTACAGAGGTAAGCTCTAAATTTAGTATATATTGACTTTATTAGAGAGAACAAAAACAAACTTACTGTCCTGGATTGTTAATTTAATATTTAAGTGATTGCATGCCTAATGGGATAATGTTTACTATCATAAATTAGTAATTACTTTGGTAATTGTCCTCCATCAAAACTTGATGGGATATAGTCCTAGCTCAAATCTGGGAAGAAAAGGGGTACTTAGCCAGACCCATTATGCAGCTGAAGTGCTTGAGAAGAGAAACCTGTCGAGCAGTTACTAAAGGTAGGAACCCATTTCCTGCTCTGGTGCAGTCAACCAGGCAGCATCTTCTGCTTCCTAGTCCAGAAACTATTATCCAGATTGTATGGAGTCCTTAGACCATGTGTCTTCCAAACTTTCAAGTATAAGAAAATAGGGATGAATAGGTAACTTCGCTTCCACTAGTTAACTCATTTCCCCTACCAAGGAGGTGATTGCAAACACTAACTAGCCATTGAATACCACTTGAAGGAAGCTTACCAATCTGGTTCTTGGCGCAAGTAAGATATCTGAGCTTTCCTCTAGACTAAGTTAAGAGTTACAGTGTGATATTAGTAAGTTAGCTAACACATTTTTAGAGTCCATTGTAAACAATGCAGTGCATTTCCCAAGTTACGACCATCCACACCTACGAACGCTCACTTGCAATCTTACGGGAGTAGGCAAGAGGCGTAGGTGGCCATGAGTGGCACGAGTATGGGCTGGAGGACTGTGGCCAGTGCCATCCCCACCCCAATCTCACCTTCCATGGGCTCAGCACCATCTCTTGTAGCCCCTATCCTGCGGCTGGCACCTCCACCAACATGTTGTGCCCAGCCCCTGCTCGCCAAGAGATGGTGAGTGGTGCAGGAAGAAGGACTCCAGAAGAGGAGGGGGTAGCAGTGCAGTATTTTTTTTTCTATTTTTCACTGGAAATGTACAGTATTTTAGCTGCAAGATGGACTAAATAGTCTTTAGTGGGCTGTGCTGGGAACCTAGCCATTGTTTATAACATTGTTTATATTGGGAAATGTTTTCTGAATTCCAAACAACCAACTTACAAACAAAATTTTGGAACATCCCCATTCATAAATTGGGGTCGACTTCTACTTCTAACATATGCTTAGCTGCCCGAGGAAAGCCAGACTCTTGCAAAATGTGTTAATGTGTCTGTCTGTCTCTCTCTTTATATATAAAAAAAGATTTTTCCTGCAGGATGACAGTGATGCCGTCATGTGTCCTTCAGGCTCCGCCCTTGCACAGCCTCCCTAAAAAGCCGGTTCCCCCCAGCACTGTATCTACAGGGGGGGCAAGAGAGGCAGGTGGATAGTGGGGACCAGGCACAAGCGGGCAATCAGCTGATTCCTGGCTTGCACCCAATCCTAGATGCTGCACCTCTGCTTTTAAAATGTATCAAGAGCCTGTCAGCCAAATACGATGACTTGCTAGCCTAATATGTTGCTTTTTTGGGTTTCAGTGGCTCTAGTTTGCTGTAGGGATGTGAATGACTAGTCGACTCTGATAAGCAAATGATTATTGGATAGTTAGCACACTAGTCGACTAGTTCTCTTCCTTCACCTCCCCCCCCCCCCCCCCCCCCCCCCCCCCGCCTCTAGCAGAAAGAAGCAGCCAAGGGGGTGTGGAGAAGAGAAGAGGGTGCTTCAAAGTGGCAGTACTGCGTGGAGCCCGCAGTCAGGTGGACACTCTCTCGCTGACCCCAGGCTCCATGTGAAACTGCCACTTTAAAACGCCGTGGAGAGCTGGGGCTGTTACTACACTTCAAAGTGGTGGCACCCTTATCGACTAATCGAATAGTCAATGCAAATTGCATCGACTATTCAAGTAGCCATTTAATCTAAATTTAACATTTGTAGTTTGCTGTGTCACCTATGATGTGATACAAACAGTACTTAGTTCCACGGTACTTATTGCAGTTGGACCAATAAGTTCTCTGTACCCAAAATAGTGGGTGGTGGACCATGTTTCAAGGTCTGAATAGTGATTCTTCTCTTTAAAAACTATTGCTTGGGAATGAATTCGAGATCAGCAGGAACAGCTTCATGGGCCTTACTGCCAAGAAAAAAATCAGGGAATGCTATTTCAGTTCAAGAACAGTCTGGAATAGTTACCATTTATAATTAAAGGTGATAACTCCATGCCCAGAGAGCTACAGGAAATCTTATCCAGATGTTCTGAAGTATGTGCTCATTCAGTTCGAAGAGTACCTTCAACCATGCCTGGCCTTGTATTCCCTTATAGTTCAAGGCTTTCTCTGGGCTTGCATACTGCATTTTATAACTTTGGGTATGATATGTTTACAAATAAGATTCTGTATCTTGTACCCATCTCAAATAGGCTGCATGTGATTCATTAGCACATGACAACTTGGGTTATAAAAGGTTAAGTGGTTAACGGGTAAGCATGTCCCTTACTGACATGCTTTTCTGCATAAGCAGTTAACTGGCCGGGGGTTGCTCCTCTCTGGACTAGCTTGGGGGGGACCAGCTTTGGCTTGGCCAGGCCCCCCTGCCATGGTTCATCAGCTAAACGCTTCGTTTACCAGTTAACCAACTAGCTGGGATTTTACATACCTAGTAACAACATTGTGATATTTTCTGCTCTTTTCTTTATCCCAAATAGGTTTTTTAAACTCATTGCACACACAGTACTGATTAGTTTCCATTGTTTTGAAATAGTAAGTTTGAGGAGCCATGAGAATTTTACTTTGCTCTTCCTCTGAAGACCAGATTTAGCTTGGGAGACTCATACTGGTTTGCTTCCATTGTTTACTGTATCTTAGGGAGTGAAAACAATGTACGTACATAATTGTAGACAGCAACCGAGGAATCAGCCCAGGTAAATGACATGATGTGTGCCATTGGGAACAAGTACTCATTTTAAATAATCATCTTCAGCTACCCACTGGCCTGCAAGCAAGCCATCTCAAAGTTAGAAAGTATTTTTATTTTTCACAATTCCAAACTATGAAAGATCTGACAAAACAGCTTCCTTGAAACATGACCTTTTAGCATGCTGTCGAACAGGGGTGGGCAAAAGGGCCTCCAGAGGCCGAATCTGACCTGAGAAGTGACTTGATTGAGCCTGTGGAGGCCCTGGCACTTGCCCCGCCCCCAGGCCAATCTAGGCTGGGGCTGGGAGGAAGAGTGCAAAGTCTCCTCCTGCTCTGCCACCGCCTTGCAAGGAGTGCGAGGTTAGAAGTGCTGCGTGCTCCTGGCAGGGCTGGAGGAGATTTTGTGTGCTTCCCCTGCCCCCAAGCCCTGATTGGCCTGTGGACAGCGGGGGGAGCGCGCGCCGTCTCCTCCCGCTCTGCAGGGGGCATGGTGCTCCTTGCAGGACAGGGGCAGCGTGGGAGGAGACGTCGTGCTCCCAGCCTGATCAGATCTTGGGGCAGAAGGCATGCATGAAGTCTTCTCCCACCCTGCAAGGGGCTCTGCACTTAAAATCAACCACCAGGTTCTGCTCAGCTGGTGGTTGACTTTTAAGTGTAGTGTTCCATTGCAGGGCAGGGGCAGGGAGCATGAGACTACATGTGCTGCCCCTCCCCAGGCCCTGATTGATCTGGGGGCAGCAGGGGAGTGCACAAAATCTTCTCCCTCCACCAGGGGTGTGGATACCTACAGGGAACTGCCAGCTGTTCAGAACAGCTGGTGGTTTTCTCTGGGGGGCAAAGACTTTGCATGCTCTCCCATTCCCAGACCCATCAGAGTCTGTGGGTGGGGAAGCACAGAAGTATCCTGGCCCCACCCCTTCTGGGGCGGCCCGGGGCCACTTCAAAAATTTCTGAAGTGGCCCCTGGTCAAAAATTATTGCCCACCCCTGGTGTAGGAGCTGTGCAATGTGCTTTGCAAGTAAAGTACGTTGCCTGCGTCTGATAGCTTGAAACCTAGTTGCATGCTGGCAGGTAACAATGGTGAGAACATTTATTGGTGGTATCGCAACTCTTAAAATATTGCAGTGTTAATCATAAGCATTCTTTGTAGCATATCATTTTGTGCTTCAAATTGTCAAGCACTCTTTGTCTAGTCTCAGAATACCATTGATTTTGTTACTAATTTACCCTTCTCTTAGCACAAATTGGTCTGGTGCACAAATGACTAGTTCAATTTGACACCCATCTCAAAGGCAGAAGCGTTTACAGCAACAAAAGCATGCAGTTTCCTGCTCTTGGCTGCTGCCTTCTGCATCTCTAAGGGTACGTCTAGACTACATGGCTCCGTTGACGGAGCCATGTAGATTAGGTTT
>CM057847.1:56823234-56834855 GCA_030068395.1 Apalone spinifera | reverse complement strand
CATTTTAATTTAAATGAAGCGGTGATTATTTAAATCGCTGCTTCATTTTCCTATTTCTACAAACCTAATCTACATGGCTCCGTCGACGGAGCCATGTAGTCTAGACGTACCCTAACTGAAGGTTTTTAGAAAGATCAACTTCAGCAAAGTTCTATCTGCTGAATCCATCAAGTGTTAGATTTTCCAGGACAGTTCTTCATTTCAGCTTCAGTGTCTAGATACTAAGTGTTTCTTTCCACATGTTTTTAGGCTCAGCAACTATTATGCGCTTGCCTAGAGAAGATAGATGTCTCCAGCACAGAGGGATATGATTTGTTTATCTCACAGCTGAAAGATGGCTTAAAAAATACCTCACATGAAACAGCAGCAAACCATAAAGTTGCAAAGGTAAAGATAGTGTATACTTACAATAGAAATGGTGTGTGTGTTTTATTTTTAGTATGTTGAAAGGCTTGGTAGTTCACTTTTTAATTGTTTCATGAATTTAAGTTCAAGAATTCTTGGTAACTTTAATTTACCCGTGTTGAAACCCATGGTGCGTAAGACAATTAAACACTTGCAATTTTTTTCTACTGTGTCTATAAAATATTTCCAGTGGTTAAATGTAACCTTGGACAGTTTATCATATCTTAGTTCTGTCCACGTAGTACAGTTGGTCTGAGCTGCTTCACTAGTCTTCGAAAAAATGGCTTACCTTTTCTCAGAAGTATACAATTCATTTTTTCTGTTCCTCAGAGACATGCATTTGAGTTATCAACTTCCTTGTCTACAGTGCAGTAGTATTTGGCCTAAAAGAAAAAAATCCTTCTAATTCCTAAAACCCCCTTCCCTCTTCATTTCTCTCTCTCCCTCTTCCTCCCTCCCCTCCCCCCATAAAAGCAGTTAACAAACTACAAACTACAAAATCTTTGCCTAACTCTTTATATCAACCTATAATAGTTTTGTAGCATTCATAGGTTAGGTTCTTTACAAGCAGTAAGAAAGACCCTATTGTTTACAGTCAAAATACAGAACATACTGATAACAGAATGGGTAAAATGATGCAACTCTTCTTTTTAAATGTAACTGTAACAAACACTTTTGTCCAAATGATTTTAAAAAGTGGCTGGTCTGTAGCAGCATGTTTACCTCCTAATCCCAAGGATTTGTGGCTTTTAATGTGCTATTCTCAGGGGTTGACTAGTGGGACTATTGCTTCAGTATGAAATACTCTATCGCAGTATTCATTCATTACACTGTGGGAATGTAAAAAAAAAAAAAAGTCTAAAAAAATATTAAACATGTAACTGATGAAAATTCTGTTGGTTACATAGTTAACTGCGGGGCTTGGCTGTCTGCCCCATGGGGCTGCATTGTATCATGGGGCTGCTCCGATTGGGCACTGGTTAACTGGTAAAGACCACTAAATCAAACCTGCTAGTAAAGACCTGCTAAATCAAATGGATTGGTTTTCTTTGCCAGTGTAGACCTGTCCTCAAACTTTTGAGCAGCCACATTGGCTATCAGCATTACTCAAAAGATCCACTCTAGTAGTTTGTACACCCTTTTTCCTCACAGGAAATACATTAATAATGTAGTGAAAGATGATAAATTAATTGGAGGGTAATGTGGTAAAAAAAACCTTGATGGGTTACTAATTTAGTTTGCAATCAAATACAAATTAAGCACAGTGAAGCACAATGCAACTAGGAAAAGTAACAGGAGTACATTTACAAGTGATGTGTCTGTAGGAACCTTAGTACTCTCCTAAAATTTGATGTATTTTGAGCAATCTTTGAATTAATGGAAACTCAGTGTGTCAGTTACTTCTGCTGAAATTCTGTATTACTATAATGGAAACTATGTTGTTTTGTAGTAACTTTAGCACAGGCATATACATTTCCAATTACAAGTGGGCATATATTTGTTCTCTTAACTATCTTTCTAGTTCTCTGCAAAATGGAATATTATATCAAATGCTGAAGAATAAAGGAGGATCTCCTCTTTAAATGTGTTTACAGCCGTTTTTCTTTAAAATATCAGATCTCTATTGTTAAACTATTTTCTGAATAGGCATAAAGCTTAACCTCCAAACAGTTGCAAACAAGAGCTTGTTTAAAAATCCCCACTAAAAGTCTACAGAGCAACTGTAGGATTTCAGTCGCTCTTAATTGTAAAATAAATTTCTTCTGATTATAAAAGGCACTTCTCATTGAGAGCTAAATGTATGCAGGTTAGAAGCTTAAAAACTAAGACATGTTGGGATATATAAAAGTTTATTTCAAGGTATAGAATACTAGAACTGGAAGAGACCTCTAGAGGTCATTGAGTCCAGTCCCCTTCCTTTACGTCCTACCAAGCAACATCTATATCATCTGTGATAGAAGTCTATCCAATCTGTTGTTAAATATCTATAGTGATGGAGATTCCACAACTTCCCTAGGCGACTTATTCCAGTATTTAACCACCCTGACAGTTAGGAAGTTTTTCCTAATGTCGAACCTGAACCTCTCTTGCTGCAGTTTAAGCCCATTGCTTCTTTTTCTATCTTCAGAGGGTAAGGAGAACCAATTTTCCCCCTCCTTCTTGTAGCATCCTTTTAGATACTTGAAACTTGATACTTGAAACTTGCTATCATGTCCCCTCTCAGTCCCCTCTCTTTCCCTCATAGGTCATGTTTTCTTGACCTTTAATATATATATTTTTTTCTTTTCTCTGGACCTTCTCCAGTTTCTCCACATCTTTTTTGAAATGTGGTGCCTAGAACTGGACACAATACTCCAATTGAGCCATAATCAGCACAGGGTGGAGCGGAAAAATCACTTCTCGTATCTTGCTCAAATGCTCCTGTTAATGTATTCCAGAATGTGTGTGGCTCTTCTCTTCCCTCCCCCCCCCACTTCATGAGCGTGTCACACTGTTGACTTACATTTAGCTTGTGGTCCCCAGGTCCCTTTGTGCAGTTTTCTTTCCAAGTTGGTTACTTTCCATTCTGTATGTGTGAAACAGATTGTTCCTTCCTGAGTGGAGTACTTTGCACTTGTCTTTACTTAAACTTTATCCTATTCACCTCAGACCATTTCTCCAGTTTATCGATATCATTTTGAATTATAACCCTCCAAAGCACTTGCAATCCCTCCCAGTTTGGTATCATCTGCAAACTTAATAAGTGTACTCTCTATGCCAATATCTAAATAATTGATGGAGATATTGAACAGAACAGCTCTCAGAATGTATCCCTGCAGAACTCCACTTGTTATTCCTTTCCAGCATGATTGAACCCTCTGAGAAGGGTTATCCAGTCAGTTATGCGTCCAAATTCATTAATTGCTTGCTCCATTATCTTCCCTGACACAGAACTTAAACTGACTGATCTGTAGTTCCCTGGCTTGTTCTTATTTCCTTTTTATAGATGGGCACTATATTTGCCCTTTTCCAGTCTTCTGGAATCTCTCCCGACATTCATGACTTATCAAAGATGATAGCTAAAGGCCTCTGTCAGCTCCTTGAGTAGTCTAGGATACATTTCATCAGGCCCTAGTGACTTGCAGGCATCTAACTTTTCTAAGTGATTTTTAAACTTGTTTTATTTTATTTTAACTCCTATTTCCTCTGACATTCAGTATGTTAGGCAGCCTGTATCTGTCCATCTTCTTGACAAAAACCAAAATGAAGAAGTCATTAAGTATCTTTGCCATTTTCAAGTTTCCTGTTGTTGTTTCTCCTTCTTCACTGAGCAATTGGCCTACCCTGTTTTTGGTGATCGTCTTGCTTCTACTATATTTGTAGAATGTTGCTTGTTAGCCTTTATGTCTCTAGCTGGATTGAGCTTGTTTTGTGCCTTTGCCTTTCTAATCTTGCCCTTGCATACCTGTGGTGTTTTCTTATATTCATCCTTCGTAATTTGACCTAGTTTCCACTTTTTATACAACTCCTTTTTGATTTTTAGATCTTGTAAGATCTCCTGGTTAAGCCATGGTGGTCTCTTGCCATACTTTCTCTTTCCTACGCAGTGGAATAGTTTGCTTTTGGACCCTTAATAATGTCCCATTTGAAAAACTGCCAACTCTCTTCAGTTGTTTCTCCTGTTAGTCTTACTTCCCATGGGTTCTTATCTGCCAGCTCTCTGAGTTTACTGAAATTTGCCTTCCTGAAAGCCACTGTCTCTATTCTGTTGTTCTCCCTTTTACCATTACTTAGAATCGTGACCTCTGATTTCATGATCACTTTCACCTAAGCTGCCTTCCACTTTCAAATTTTCTACCAGTTTCTTCCTATTAGTTAAAATCAAATCTAGAACCGCTCCCCCCTCCTTCCCTCCTCCAGTAGCTTTCTCTACCTTTGGAAATAAAAACAAGTCTCCAATGCAGTCCAAGTATTTATAGGATAATCTGTGCCCTGCTCTGTTAGTTTCCCAACATATGTCTGGATAGTTGAAATCCCCCATCATCACCAAATGCTGTGTTTTGGTTGATTTTGTTAGTCATTTAAAAAAAGCCTCATCCATCTCTTCTGCTTGGGTAGGTAGTCTATAGTAGAGCTATAGCATGACATCACCCTTGTTGGTTTTTTTTTTTTAAACCCCTTTTAACTTAACACAGAGACTCTCAAGAAGTCTGTCTTGTGTCCATCTCCACCTCAGTCCAAGTGTATATGTTTTTAATATATAAGGCAACACCTCCTATCTCTTTTCCTTGCCTATCCTTCTTCAGCAAGCTGTACCCTTCTATACAAATATTCCAGTTGTGTGTATTATCCCACCATGCCTCTGTGATACCATCTGTGTCATAGTTGTGTTTGTTAGGTATCAACTATTTTAACTGGCTAAAAAATCTTAAGTGAAGAATTTTTGGAGCTCACATTGCTGAGTTTGGCTGTTATGTGCAGTACTGAGTGGTGGCATAAAATGAGATTACTCACTGTAATACATGTACTCATTTTTCATGATCTATAGTTGTAATAAAAAAAACCCCAAATATTTTTGAGTCTTTCTGTTGTATTAGCATTCAGATTCTAGCTTGAATGGCACACTTATTTAACTCAAGACTGGGGGCATTAATATTTCTTGATCCTTGTTTGATTTCCAGGTGAAATATTTGTATTGTAATAGCTTGTAATAACTTTCTTTAATTCAGTGGGCAACAGTTTCGTTTCATCTTCCTCATCATGTATTGAAGTCTGTCGCCAGTGCCATTGTAAATGAACTTAAGAAGATAAATCAAAATGTTGCTGCCTTACCTGTAGCCTCCTCTGTGATGGATAGGTTATCTTACCTCTTACCCAGTGCGCGACCAGAACTTGGCGTCGGACCTGGTCGATCTGTGGACAGGTATATTAAAAACAAAAATCCTTTATGGTCAATTTATCTTGTATCTAGATCTAAGTAGATTATGAATTATTCTGATTTCTTCAATAAGAAGAAATTGGATTTAGTCCATCTGTGGGGGGGGGAGGGGGAGAAGAACAGGGAAACTGGTTACTGTGTAAATGACTTTTTTTTTTTAAATGTGGCGTTAAATAAAAGTACTGCTGCTCTAAAGGTACTCTCTGCGCGGAATTATCACTCTTGGTTGTTACTGCCTTGGTTGGATTTCCCTGCTTCTTAAATTGTGTGCAGAATATAAAATGCTTCCATTCAAACTTTCCCAGCTGCTTCCATTTCAGGAGCAATGGAAATCGCTGGCTATTGATTGATCAATTGATCGATTCGTTTTTTTTAAATGATTCTAGCAGTGGCTCATTACGGTTAAGATGATAAATGATACTTGCTTGCCAGTCAGGTTGCTGTAGTTTTATTGATTTTACGCTTGCTTCTTTATTGATATTTATTTGAAGTAAGGTGTCAAGATCACTTCCTGAAGCACCTATATTTTTCTTTAGTCTTCTCTGCAGAGGTTAGCTTATTCTGACACTACTTATATTATTGCATCTCCCAAGTTCACAACTTGAGATAATATGACCACAAATTGATGTAGTGGCTGTCTGAGTGATATGAGAATATTTTAGGTCTGTTGTGGTAGACATCATAGCACATATATTTACTCATATGCCTAGTATAGACCACCAAATTTAATTATTGTGCTCAACAATACTGCAACACTGTTTTTATGCTTCAGTTTCACAAATAAAAGGCTATCTACAGTGTCTTTGCTTAGCAATAAAAAATTTCTTGGACTGATCATGGAGACGGAGAATAAAACTACCTAGAATTTCCAGTTTGATAATTCCCTGATTCAAACATGTTAAATTAATGGTATGTTTATGGTTGTGTGTAGAGTACAGGCACGGCAGAATCTTTCACTGAGGTGGAGCTACACATGCTGCTATAAGTTTAGACTTAGCCATAGTTGCTGATTTATGCAGGACAGCATTTAATGGGGAGGGGGTCAATACTGAAACTGTTTAGGAGTGCTGTGTTTTCTTACCTGGAACTCTGAGGAGTAAGAGAGAAGGTGAAGACAATTCTCTATTCAACAGCACCACCTTATACCATAGTGAAGTTCTTTTCACCAGCAAAGGTATCAGGGATATGATGCACTATGGGATGATGTTGGGTCACTTAGTGAGTAGTCCAGAAAGGTTAGTAATACTGTATTATGCAGTTCTCAATCCTCTAAGATAATTGATTGGGACTGTCAGGTAGTTGTAGGCCTCATTTTTAGGGGTTAGATAGGTTTTGAGTATCAGACAGGGAAGATATTTTTGATAGTGCGTAATGCTTATTCTTTTCCATCTGGCTGAAGATTACTGTACATTCAAGCTCTATTCCTGCATTTGAAATTGCTCTTGTATATATTGTTTCATATTTAACTTGTGTGAAGAAATGTTCTGAAATCCAGGTGCTGCTAAATCCTTTCCCATAGTTTTCCTGATAATATAAAACTGGCTAATTTATCTTGATAGCATTTTCTTTCTTATTTTTGTAGGCTGTAGACGTTAAATATTGTCCTGATTCTAAATGGCACTTTGGATAACACAAAATGTCTCTTTATAGGTCATTGATGTACAGTGAGGCTAACAGACGGGAGACATTCACCTCGTGGCCTCATGTAGGGTATAGGTGGGCGCAGCCAGATCCCATGGCTCAAGCTGGTTTCTATCATCAGGTAGATGATATTTATTTTGGATATAAATACAGTAATGCCTTATTTTACACTAAAATGCGATACAGAGGAAAGGATATGAATGTTGCCTGAAGTTTAACTTCTCAATGGATTCCTGTGCTTGTATCTGTTCCTATTATAAGATCAGACAGACTCTCTAATTCAAGAATTCTGAAGTAACTAAGCACTTTTTAAGAGGTCTCATGCTCTTTGAGTGCATTGAGGGTGTTCCAGAATTATTCCAAGGTCAGTTGTTTTTTGACTGTGGTCAGTGGTGGTTAATGATCTGAGTTCCTATATATGTAATGCTCTTCTTTTTTTTTATCTTTCTGGCAAAAAATAATTACTCAAACTCTATTGATAATGAACATTACATGAATTTCTTTTTACATCACTAGGTTACTGAACAATTTCTGTAATGAGAAGCTTTCTCTTTCATGGAGAGAGAACTTTCATAAGGCAGAAAAAGCAAAAAAATAAATTGTGAATTCTTTGTGTTCATTAAATTACATTCAGGCCTGCCAAGGGGGAAAGAGGGCAGTTACCCCAGGGCCTGGCTATTCAAAAGTGCCCATGGCTCCTGGCTGTAATAGCTGCTACTGCTGCACTGTCATGTGACTGTAGCCCCTAGTCCTTTAAATCTTAGCTCGAGTGCTAGGCAGCACTGAAGAGCTGGCAGGGAGAGGCTAGCCCTGCTCACCCCTTCTGGGAGTGCTGAGCTTGCCCTCCCACCTTGTGCAGGGGCCTGGCAATTCTCTCAGCCCCCTTGATTACAGTGACTTAATAGCTCTTCATTCAATATTATTTTAATTTTCCTTGATGTGGTTTTTTTATTTTATTTAACCAAATTATTCAATTAGCCTTTTATATGTGGTTTAAAACACATAAAAGGCTAATTGAGTAATTTGATTAAATAAAATAAAAAATCTTTTTCCCCCCCCCCATGCTTTTCATCAGCTCCTTTAAGTTTCTAGCACTTGCTTTTACAGATAACTTTCATTGTGTGGTACAATAGATCTTTTAGGTCGTCTTTGATGAATGTTCCCATGGGTGCTCCACCTTAGGTGTTTGGGGTGCTACTGTGTGCCTAGTTGGAGGTTTTTGGTAGCAGTGCCCTCCGGTAGGCTGCACACATGAAGCAGATGACATGTACGGTGCCACTACTACACATGCACAGCCAACTATCCTCCCCTCAGTTCCTTCTCTGCCACTGCTGGCGTGGGTCGGAACTGCAGTTGCTCTCCAGCTTTTTGCCAAATGTGAATTTTTTTTCCCTCCTGTTGTTAGTATAGTTTTATTAAGAGTGTTTATAGTTAGCAGTTTTGATTGTTTTTAAAAAAACTGTTTTTATTGTTAAAGTTGTTTGCCTTAGCAAGACTTTTCTTCCTGGGATGCCAGGTTCCCCAGGATTCAAATGCTGTCTGTCCTGCAGGCTCTCAGTTCTTATTTTTGACGGGCATTTGCAGTGTTTCCGGTCCCTGGGGCAGGTACACAGCACCACTCAGTGCCAACACTGAAAGCAGCTAACAGCCTGCACGCTCAAGGCAAAGGAGCTCCAGATTCAACTCCCTTCCTCGAAAACATGGTGAGGCCATCGTCAGATCTGGAGCACTTGACTCGACCTCAGCAGCCCTCTCCCCAGTCATGTCCGAGAAGGTGACTCCAGCACCAGAGGCTCTTCCTCAGAACAACCCCGGAAGAGATCTCATTCTTCAAGTAAGGGTGACTCCTCTTCAAAAAGTACCCAAGACACCCCTGCACTTTCCTCAACCAGGGCACCAGACAGGGTGGTACTGGGACCATCAGGCACCAAAGGCTCCCGAGGGTCCAAGGACCTTACTAAGATGGGCACCAAGGCTCCAGATAAGCCGAAGTGTAAATTGGCACCACTGGCACTGTCTGAACCCATCTCGATACTGATGAAGGCCAAGGCCAAATCAACATCTGCTTACGTACCGCAGGTGAGAAATCCAAGCCTTACTCGGGACTATTGGCAACTATGCCACCTCTGGCACCGAAGAGGCACAAACATGCAGCATCAATAGCTTCACATATAGCGCCAGCATCGCAGATTGAGGTTGATCCACCCTCTAGGCTGTCGTCCACACTGGTAATCTGCAGTCTTTTACTACTTCAGAGGAGCTCCGGGTAACTTCGGTGCCCATGACCCTGTTGTTTGGCACCGATAGTACACCCACATCAGGCAGTGTCATGGCTCAATTCCCCAACCTGGCATGGAATGTAAATAATGGGGACTGGCTAGCAGAATAAACTCTGTAAGAACCTGTCTCTCTGACTCTGAGACAAACTTGCCCAGTCTGTCCCCCTGAGATGGGGAAGAGGGTGGGACTGATCACTGCCACCACCAAGGGTAAGTCTAGACTGCATCCCTCTGTCAGCAGAGGGATGCAGATTAGGCAGATGGACATTGCAAATGAGGCAGGGATTTAAATATCCTGTGCCTAATTTGTATAAAAAAGGGCCACCATGTTTTGCTGACTCAGCACTTTGTCCGCAAGAAGCAGCAGTCTAGGGGGGATCTGTCAAGAGAGAACACCTTTTTCAATAGATCCCTTACTCCTGCTCCGTACCTGGGGAAAAACTGCTGCTGACTCCAAAACAGAGGGGAGGGGGAAACCTTCTTCCATTTGAAATGCCTTCTCTGCATTTCTTATTGGCTGAATGTCCAAAGCCCCCTCCCTCACGTGCATCTCCGAAGTTTGACTTACCTGGACAGCGAGGAAAGGGTGAAGCTAACTCTCCCTTTCAGTTCCTATTCATGACAGGCTGGTTAGCGTTTTCCACTTTTGCAGGGTTAGCTCTCAGGTGATGAGGATGACAAGCCCTTGGTCCCCAATGCACTTCTCTTCAAAGCACCCACAGCAGCAGAAATAGCCACCACTGCAGTGGCAGCCACCTCAATGGCTGCCTCGTCTCGTGCCACTATCAGTCAGCTGGCCCTGCTGCAACCCCTGGATACCATACCGAGCTCAGGAGCTACAACAGTTGCAGGCTTAGCCAACTCCATCAAGGACCACTTTTCTGCTCTCCCTGGACAGGTCAGCCTACCAGGAGGAAGATGATCCAGCCTTAAGTATTGAGGATTCCTCTGTTGCTTCTCACCCTCGAACACACATCTCATTATCCTCCCCTGATGATACTTTGATACCCCTCCTCCCACAGCGAGACATGAATTTTGATCATTCCAGGAGCTATACAAGAGGGTAGCCAACACCCTGGAAGTCTCCCTAGTGAGCCTCCCCAAAACTCAACATAAACTACCCAGCATATTACATGCTGCCCTACCAATGGACCCAGTGTTTATGGATCCTGCCAAGGTTATCTGGCAGATACCATCCACAGTCCTACTACTGGTCTGCAAAAGATCTGACACTAAATTCTGTGTTGCACCACAGGCAGCTCATCTCCTGTTTTCCCACCCGTCCCCTAATTCTTTAATTGTGGATGCAGTTAACCAGAGGGGAAGACAGAGTGCAGCCAGAACCACACCTTAAGACAAGGAGTGGAAGCATCTAGACCTGATGGGCAGGAAGGCATACTCCTCCGTATCTTTACAGTTGCACATATCTAATTTCACTGCAATGCTCATGAAATATACACGTCATATATTCAATCAACTATCACATTTTATTGACAGCTTTCCTAGATGACAAGAAGGAAAAGTTTAGGGCCAGTGTAAACGAGGGCACCCTGATTTATCTCACAGCCTGGCAGGCAGCCTTAGACACCTCTGACACCCCATCCAGGTCCATTGCGATGGCTGCCGTGATTAGGAGGTCATCATGGCTTCACCTCTCCGGTTTTCCCTGTCAGGTGCAGGCCATAGTCACAGACCTTCCTTTCCAGGGCTCCAAACTGTTCGCAGACACCACCGACACGTCCCTCCACTCCCTCAAGGTTTCATAGGCCACATTAAAGATGCTTGGAATCCACGTCTCTGCATCAAAACGCAAACAGGAAAGATATTTTACACAATGTTACAAGCCTTCGCCTTTTACTCAACAGGAGGTGGCAGCATCCAACCAGACAGAGGCAGAGCCCTGGTCAGCCCTCAACTTTAAGGCAAACATGTTGAAGATCAGGTCAAGACCTCTTCACTTAAGGCACCTTTACCCCCATCAGTTATTTCACCAGCATCTAGTACCTGACCATTTGCCTTCTACCATCAATAGTCTTCTATTAGGACTGACAAGTGGGTACTCAGCATTATAAAAGGCGGATGCTGTATCCCTTTTTCTTCTGCCCCCTTCACCCACCCACCTTTCCCATCCCTCTTTAGGGACCCATCTCACCACAGCTTTCTATTCCAAGAGATCGACCATTTACTACACCTAAGGGCTATAGAACTTGTACCTAATCACTACAGGGGTGAAGGGTTCCACTCCCGTTACTTCCTGCTATATACGACCTCAGCGGGTCAAGATGGTCACCCTATCCACTATAATCCCTGCCTTAAAGGGGACCGGTTACACTGCTCTACAGCCAAAATGCTTCTGAAATAAATGTAGTCAAACTTTA